>OY747127.1:53346199-53946199 GCA_963556465.1 Berberis vulgaris | reverse complement strand
CAGCATCTTCGAGTAAAAGGCACCTTTGTAATGGACTTGTAGCAGATCTAATGTAGAATCTATTGTTAATCATCGTGTATCATGCTGCCTGATTATGCAGTTTTCGGGCCTCTCCTTTTTTAGTTGGGAGTTTTTCGTTTGATATATACGCCAAGATTGGAGTTGTCCAATTGTTTTCTTGATTCGTTGTGCATGTTTCTTCCACCTGGTTTTCAAGTACGGAACTTCCTTGCATCATGATGAGTGGATTATCATTATCTTTAGCTTATGATGCTTCCTTTGCCAGTTCGTTGGCTCTTTTGTTCTCTACCCTCGCACTCCGTTGAATGATTGTAGTTTGGAAGCCTTCTATTAGTTCAATAGTTTTTTGGTGGTAGGCTTTCATTCGGGCAACTTTGACTTGGAATTTTTCGTTCAATTGATTGACAACCAATTTAGAATCAGTAAAGACACCGATGTCTTTTATTCCCAAGTGTTTTGCTAATTGTAGCCGGGTTATCACTGCTTCGTACTCGGCTTCGTTGTTTGAAGCTTTAAAAATGAATTTTATTGCTTTCTCCAATGTGATGCTCTCTGAGTTTACAAGACAAATCCAACTCCGCTTCCCGCCTCGTTAGATGTTCCATCACAGCGGATAATCCATCCGTGGGTGGTTTGTTTGATTTGCCCATATTTGTATTTGCTTTCTGCATATTCATCGTTGTTTCCTGTAAACTCGGCGATTAAATCTGTCAATGCTTGGGCTTTGATCGCGGTTCTGGGGGCATGGCTAATAGAGAATTGTCCAAGCTCTATTGCCCATTTCACCATCCTTCCTGATAGATCCGGTTTGTGCAACCCTAACCGAAGTGGCGGCTCGTCATGACTATGATTGGATGTGTTTGGAAGTATGGTCGTAGTTTTCTTGACGACACGATCAAGGCGAGTCCAAACTTCTCTAGAGTTGGATAATTGAGCTCTGCATCCGCAAGTGTTTTGCTGATGTAGTATACTGGTTTTTGTGCGCCTTTTTCCTTCATACTAGCGCCGAGCTTGCTGCGTGGTCAGACACAAAAATATAAAGACAATGCTTTTCCTGTGTTTGGTTTCGTCAATAGTTCTGTGCTCCCCATATATGCTTTTCTCGCACTCTGTATTCCACTCGAATGTCTTGTTTATTTCCAAAGTTTTGAAAAAATGTAGACATTTGTATAAGGATTTGGAGATGAATCTGTTCAAGGCCGCTATTATTCCATTAAGACTTTGTACGCCCTTTGTGTTTGTTGGTGATTGCATGTTGAGAAGCGTCTGTATCTGCTTTGTGTCGGCCCCGATTCCTCTTTGATTGACCATGTACTCGAGGAATTTTCCTGATTCTACTCCAAATATGCGCTTCTCCGAATTCAATTTCATTTTGTATTTTCACAATTGGGAGAAGGCCTGCTCGAGATCTGTGATGTGGTCTGTTTGGCGTGAGCTTTTGACAAACATTTTGTTCACGATTTGATCTCTGAACATTCTATTTACTGGCTGTTGGCACGTAGCAACCGCTTTCTTCAATCCAAAGGGCATTACCTGATAGTAGTATATGCCCCTTTTCATTATAAAAGATGTATTTTCTTGGTCGGGAGGGTACAATTATATATGATTGTACCCAAAGTACGCATCCATAAAGCTCAGCAGTTCGAGTCTGGCGGTTGAATCCATTATCCGGTCTATTAGTGTGAGGGGGAAATTGTCTTTTGGGCAGGCTTTATTCAGATCGGTGTAGTTCACGCATACCCTCCACTTGTCATTCTTTTTTATTTACTAATATTGTGTTCGCTAATTAGTCCGGGTAGTGAGCTTCTTTGATCATCCCTACATTAAATAGGCAATGCACTCCCTCGTTTATTGCTTGATTACGTCCTAGAGCAACCGACCTTTTTTTTGTCGAATTAGCTTCTTGTCCGGGTTCACTTGTAATTTGTGGGAAATGACGGACGGGTCTATTCCCACCATGTCCTTTATTGTCCATGCAAAAACATTTTGATTATCTTTTCAGCAGTTGGATTAGTTTCTCGGCAAATTCTGGGTGAATCTTTGTGTCAATCCGAACTGCTTTCTCTTCTTCATCGTCCAAGTAGACTACGACCATTTCTTCTTCAAGCTGTCCGGTGTTCGGTCGATCCCGTGGGCTGGTCGGAGCCGTATTATCATCTAGGGGTCAAGGTTTGTCTAACTGAGTTGCTGTGAAAGCTCTTCTGGTCGTTGGAGTAATTGCTATTTGTGGGGAGCTTTTATCGTGGCATAATGACACTCGTGGGGCGCTGGTTGATATCCTGACACCATTGTCAGTGTGGTACTTCAAGCACTGGTGCATGGTTAAGGACACCGCACCCATTTTGTGTATCCAGGTCCTTTCCAATATCATGTTGTACGTAAAAGGAGTGTCGACAACAAGGAAGTCCGTCAATAGCACTCGTTGCTTTCCTAGTTCTCCTGCTTTGATTGGTAATTGGATCATCCCCAGTAGACGACATTGTTCTCCGCTGAAACTCACCATTGGTTGATCGCTAGGTGAAAGGATCTCGTTAGTGAACCACATCCTTCGGAATGCTGTCAAGTACAGGAGGTTGGCTGAGCTACCCATATTGACCAACACTCTATTAATTTTTCATCTGGCTATCAACATTGAAATTACTAAGGCATCATTGTGTGGGAAGTTAACTCCGTCTGCATCTTCTTTGGAGAAGATCAGAGTCCTACATCGTTCTTGCACGTTGTACAGACGACTCTTGGTATCTAATCTTTACTCATAAGTCTCTGACTCTCGCTTCCGGGATTGATTGGATTGTTCATTTTCTCCAGCTGCACCATGCCAGACGTATTAGCTCATTTTATTGCCCTTCCAGCGTGGTTATTCCATCTTCAGACTCTCTCTGCTTAACGAATTCTCCAAGTCATCCTTCTCTTGTATGGTGTTCGATCTCGTCTCTCAAGTTGTGACAGTCTTCGGTATCATGTCTAATGCAGTCATTTTCCGCTCCCTGCTTTGACCTTGACCTGCTTACCTGCACAAGGAACACACGTGAGCCACAGACCATCGTTGTGGTGGCCGATGACACTCTGATGCTAAAGTCAGACAGAGATCTGAGGAAGGTGTAATGCTGTAAACATGGAATTTGTAGCGTACCTTAGCTTACGAACCTCATGTCTTATTTATAGTGCATGAGTTCTGGTTCGACCAGACCATCGATGGCGTAGTTTAGGGAAGAAGATCTACGTGGAGATCTTTTTGTAATTAGGAGTCATGTTGTGGAGGGAAGTTTTCTTGTTAGCCATGTGCTCCTAGATACACAGAAGATAGTTCCCATTTCAAGAGTGGTTTATAGGTAGAAGTCTCCTTATGTGACATATACTCTGGAATCTGCTTCCTATTTGGAAGCAAATAGCTGCTATAGTTGTTTGTCTGAAGCTGATCCTTGATAGACTTGCCTTTAACAGGGCTTACGGGTACTGAGACTTGCTGTGATACACGTGGGCCTAGGAGGCTGTAAGAATTCGGGTTTGTTTGGCGGACTGCATTGGGCGGGTTTAGAACCGCTTGGGCCGGATCAGTGTTGGGCTGACACTGGGCTTTTCTTTTCTCAAGATCATCATGTCACCTGTACGACGTAGAGCTTGGATTGTTTTGGAGTATCATCAGCTACTCCCCCCGAGTTAACGGACCATCACATCGATTCGCTAAGTCATTTCTTGAAAAGATACGCCGCTATTAGTAATTGAGTTTAAATCTTTGCTTGAGATGCGCGCTTCATTAATTGAACTTGCGTCGGTTTCGCGGAGAAAAGGCGGGAATCGTATCCCTAGTTAGGTCATCCTTTGTGCGAAGACTAACTCTTCCATTTCCTTTTTTTTAGAGATATTGCTCCGTTTGTCTTCTGATTAGAAAGATTGTTCATTTTTTTCATGGCTCAACAAAACCTTCTTGATGACACAACTCCGGCCAAGGGCCTTGAGTTTTTTGAAGATATATTGCTTTCTGAATCGAACCTTGCTGAAATACGTACGAATTTCGGGATTCTTGAGGACCTGCCATTATATGCTCTGAAGGATGACTAGATGCCATGTTGCCACTGACGGGGTTCATCTACTTGCATCGTGGGATGCTTCAAACCGGAGTTTGTTTTCCCGTTTTGAATGTGATTTGGGATTTCTTGGACTTCCTAGGAATTCCTCGGCCTGGTTGGGGCATAATGGGTACAATATCATTTTTTTCATTTTGATTAGGACGAAGGAAGCTGACGTCCGCGTGACTCCACGAGTGATCCAGTTACTGACTTCTCATCGGTTGAAGAATAACGCTGTCTGTAAAATGACGTTGCCGACTAGTTTTGCAAATCTGCCTGATGAGTTCAAGTTCTGGCAAAATTATTGCTTCTTGGCCCTTGCGAATTCAAAGTACTTCCAGTTCAAGGGTCGTCCGCTCGAACGGGAGTTCTAGCCACTTCGTAAGTACAACTTTTTCTTTCGATTCCGTTGTGCTTAATTGTATGCTAATTGTTGCTCGTGTTTCTTCGTGGGACGACTTCCCACTACTCCTCTTACCCTAGAGGAACAAAACACTATGGAGACATTCCGTGGCTTGTCAAACCCGAATGAGGTGGACATCATATGTGTCGCCAATTTTATTCGCTGTAGGCTGTGGGACAACTGGCATGTGGCCCCACTCTCTTTCGATCATCGCGAGTTAAGACAAAAGGTGGGGCCCCTTCTAGGAAAAAGGAAGGCCGTCAGAGCCAAGGCTCCTGCCTTGTCTGACATGGAGGAGCCGTCTGAGACGCTTGTCTCCTTTGTGAGTTCGAAGAAGTCCCACGTTAGGACTCGGTCGTCTTCAAAACATTTTGCTCCAATAAGTGAAAAGCGTGAGTCTGAGTGGCTCGTCAGGGCGGTGGCCGATGTATCTAGCTGGGAGAAGGACCGTCTGCGGTTAGCAGGGGTTGAAGATATATCGAATCTTAGTGCCGCGTAGGTGGAAGCTCCGAGCGAGCAGTTGATGCTAGCTGCAATGGCGGCTTTTGCTGGTGCCAACCGGCCCGAGACTGTTTCGAGAGAAGGTTCATGTGAGGATCCACCTGAGGTTTAGGAAGCCGATCATCCCATTGGTGGGCGGACCAATAATGGTCATGGTGACACAGGCCAAGTTTTTCACAGTCTGTATTGTTCCCCGTTTTGCTCCAGGCCGTATCTCAAGGTGTTGGAGGGTCCGTTGGACAACTCACTTCCTCTTCTTCCTCCGGATCCTGCTGAATCGTATTGCACTAAGGGGTTGGCTACCGGTGACAAAGGAAAGGCTTCGATAAAAGGCTTGGGAGCAATGGTGACTACAAGAGATGGTGTTGGCGTGATCCTTCGTTCGAGAGAGCTTCATTCGGATGCGCGAATAAGTCTGTTTGCACCGAATTTAGTAAAGATGAGCACTTAGGTTTGACATCGGGAGGTTGATGTGGACTATGCTTTGAAGAAGCATATAAGTAGGTGTCATAACTGGCTGATGGACAATGCTCCAAAACCCAAAAAGGATACGCTAGAAGGGCGTATGGATAAGGGTTTAAAGTACCTTATGCTAGGAATGTCTCATTTGAGCTAAGTGGTCATTGCTGAGACGAAAGTCGAGGCGGCCCGTATTCTGATTTGAGGGTGTACACCATGGAGCGTGTCTTCTCGCACATGCATACGCTGTATTCTGACGCGCTTTATGAGATTGAGCTGCTGAGGAAGCAGGCCGAGTAGAGGAGGCTGGAACGTGAACTTGCAGACGCAAAACTGATGCAGGCTAAGAGAGGAGGGTGTACACCAAACTGATGCAGTCATTTTTCACTCCCTGCTTTGACCTTGACCTGCAAACCTGCCGACTTGCACAAGGAACGCACGTGAGCCATGTACTACTGTTGTGGTGGCCGATGACACTCCGATGCTAAAGTTAGACAGACATCTGAGAAAGGCGTAATGTTGTAAATAGGGAATTTGTAGCGTACCTTAGCTTACGAACCTCATGTCTTATTTATAGTGCAAGAGTCCTGGTTCGACCAGACCATCGATGGCGAAGTTTAGGGAAGAAGATCTGCGTGGAGATCCTTCTGTAATTAGGAGTCGTGCTGTGGAGGGAAGCTACCCTGTTAGCCATGTGCTCCTAGATACACGGGAGATAGTTCCCATTCCGAGAGTGGTCTATAGGTAGAAGCCTCCTTATGTGACATATACTCTGGAATCCGTTTCCTAATTAGAAGAAAATAGTTGTTGTAGTTGCATGTCCGAAGCTAATCCTTGAGATACTTGCCTTCAGCAAGGCTTACGGGTTTTGAGGATAGTTGTGAGACACGTGGGCCTAGCAGGTTGTAAGAATTTGGGTATGTTTGGTGGACTATATTGGGCGAGTTTAGAACCGCTTGGGCCGGATCAGTGTTGGGCTGACGCTAGGGCTTTTCTTTTCTCGAGATCATCATGACACTTGTACGACGTAGAGCTGGGACCATTTTTGTGTATAATCAATATCCGTAGTCATCGTGAAAGGAGTAATATTTGCTTTTGTTTCATATTTCTGCATCTCTTCTCATTTTTAGCCACCACTTGACGTCTTCCCATTCTGCCACAGCTTCAAGGACTTCGTCTCAACTTGTTTTTAAAGTCATGAACGATTTCCTTGCTGGTCATTCACGTTTGGACATCTTCGGTTGTAGCCTTCTAGGCTTTCGTTGATTGAATTCAAGACTGTTATTGGTCCGATGCCTTTTACGCTGGGTGCTTTCTTCTCGAGGTTTGTTGTCCTCTAGGTCTTGGGTAAGTTTATCCGCCATTTTGATCATGTAGTTCATCTGGGTCATGAAAATCTCCACACAAGAGTCCAAGGGGATTCCCCAATATGTCAGAGACGTCTGAATAGTTATATGTTGTGGCTCCCTTCTTTCTGGCGCGATTGGTGTGACGATTGTCGCCAGATCAATAACATGAGATAGGTTGCGTCAATTATTGCCATACTGAGGGTCTGTAGAGCATTCTATTGGTTCTAATAGCTTCTTGATCGTTGATTAGATCTTAGTGAGTTTTGTTACTTTCTTTTCAAAGGAAATTTGTCTTTCCCTTAGACGGCGCCAAAATGATGCGTCCAAATCTGATCCTCCTGTGAGTTTGATCTGCAAAACAAATGTTAGATTATCAAAGACCACCTTTTGGTGGCCGAAGGCACTCCGATGCTTAAGTCAACAACTCTGTTTGAAGAAGGAAATAAATCTAGACAAAACTCAGTTAAAATTGCATACCTCGATCGATTATTCTCTTTACCTTATGTAATGGTCGTGGTTATTTCTCTACGTGACTTAAGCATATAGGGCTCAACGGAAGGAGACGTTCTTCGTAACAGTCTTCTCCTTTATGAAGATGCATTTGTGGAAGCATAACTCCCTCAACGACTCTTTTCTTATGCAACGTTCCTCTTATTTATGAGAGAACTCGTTTGGGTCTGGATTTGGGCCTTAATTATGACTTCCTATAATAAGCCTTATTTGGGATTTTAGGATTGGTTTTTGCCCTCTCTGGATTTTATGAACTAGCCCAGTAGGAGGGATACCTGATCCTCGTGATGAATGATTTCTGCCCTATGTATGGCTGTGATGATGGTCTATTTTGATGTATCATCAGATTTGATGATGATTAAAGGAGCATGATAATTGATGATACATCGAATAGTTCTTTGATCACGGCTTTACATGTGGCAAAGATTGTCCATTACGAAAAACAAACACCTCACACTAAATATGCATAACAAGTCCAGTCACTAAAGCTCGAAGAGACATTCAATAACAGACCATGAACAAAGTCAAAGGCCCAAATCTCAGGCCTAACAGACCTCTTCCCTTAGAGAAGAGAGACGTTACGGATGAGACAAGTCATGACGGGAATCACTCCTCTAAGGACGCACCTCAATAAAGGAGGATTCCTTTGTGAGAAACGTCCCCCTTCATCGCCCCTGCATGTTTTTTTTTTTTTTGAAAGGCAAGCATGGGGGGTTATATGGGCTCCCCAGATCACTGAAAAAGAAAGGAATAGATTGGTTACATTCGTACATATTTCCTACCCCTAGCATCATCAAATACAATTTTCTTAATATCTTCTGCAAATGAGCTTGGAACGAGCTCAATAAACTCATTGTTAGGTTGAACCTTTGCCAATTTATCCGCTGCCTGGTTTGTTTCCCGCACTGCATGCATGATCCTGCATCCCTCAAACTTCTTGAATGCCTTCTTAATCCTTCTAGTAGTGTGAATTGCTTCCCATGGAGGAGCTCTATCAGTAGTGAGATACTTAAAAACAGTATTGGAGTCAATGCTAAACTCCACTCTGTGAAGGCCATATCTCCGTGCTAACTTGATTCCCAACTCAATCCCCTGTAGCTCATGAAGAAGGACTGTTTGTGCTCTTTGACTCCCTACCCCAGCTGCCACCACCAATCCCTCATGGTCCCTGATCAGTGCTCCATAACCTCCTCTAGTTTTTCTCAGTGAGCCATTCGAATTAACCTTAAACCAGCCTTGTTCAGGCCGCTGCCATGCATGCAGAGTGGTTGTGCAAAAGTTGAATTGCACTTGAATTCTCCATTTGTCAAAGAGCCTCCTATTATCAGCATTAGCTTCTACTTGAAGGTCCAAGACTGAAACACGAAGCCTGACATCTTCTATGATCTTGGTCACCACTTCAATAGCTGCTCTAAATTTGGATTGGAAAAGTCTGCAGTTCCTTTCTGTCCAGATATGGTACGTAGTTGCATTCATGGCAAGCCTTCTTAACACACTGATAGGTGAAGTACCAAAGAATTTGTTCTCACACCATCTCCACTCAGTATCCTAGTCCATTGGTTGGTGTTTGTAGCCTAACTGGTGAAGAATATGTGTCCATATAAATCCAGAGTACCTGCACTTGAAGAAGAGGTGCTCTTCACACTCAGGTTCATCACTGCATAGTGGGCATACCGAGAGATCAATGACTCCCCATTTCAGTAGTTTGTCTTGTGTCTTGAGTGCCTTGTGTATTGCTAACCAAGTGGTGAAGCTCTGTCTGGGAATTCTTCCTGTGAACCACACAAGTTTGGACCATGATATTGATTGTGATCTGTGCCTTATTGAGTGGTATGCACTCTTGTTTGAGAACTCCCCATCTTGACCCCCATCCAGGTGACGACATCTTTATGTTCAGTATCTATTTCCACCAGTCCAAGGTCTTCACAGATGTCAGCAATGTTCATTCTCTCTAGCCTTCTGGTGTCCCATTTGTCATTCTGAATAAGCGCACTAACCTTTGAATTGCGGTGAAGTGAGGAGTGGCAAGTTCGGTGATGGGGGAACCTGTTTAGTAGGATACCCAGAGGATGCCATGGATCTTTCCACAACATAGTATCCTTTCCATCGCCAATTGAATGTACTATAAGTGAGCTAGCCTGACCTCTGCACTTTAGTATATTACGCCAGCACCAAGAAGCTTCATTCAGAGTGTCCATAGTCCAGAAGTTTTTATATTTGATTATATTGGACTTAGTCCACTACACCCACAAATTGTCCTTATTCGAGACAATGTTCCATACATGCCTCATCATTGCTGCCTTATTTGATGTTTCAATGCATCTTATGCCCAAGCCTCCCTCATTGTAAGGACTGCAAATGCGTTGCCATGTAACCATTGGCTTCTTTGTGTAGTTTTCAGATCTTGACCACAAGAAGTTCCTCATTATTGTTGTTAGGTCATCTCGTACGCTTATAGGCAGAATAAAGCAAGATGTCCAGTAAACATGGAAACTGTTCAGAACTGCCTTGATGAGGGTAACCTTGCCTGCATATGAGAGTGTCCTATTCTTCCATGATTGGACTCTTTTCCTGACTTTGTCTATCAGTGGTAGGCATTGGTTATAGTCCAAGCGATAGGAAATCAGAGGGAGACCCAAGTACTTCACAGGGAGGGCCTCTAGGTTGAAAGCAAGATAACTAGTTATCATCTGAAGTTCTGCACTAGGCACCCCAGCTGCAAAAAATTGATTTTGGAGCAGTTTATGGCAAGTCCAGAGCATAATTTGAAGGTTGTTAGAGCTCGTGATAGTGCCATTGCAGACCTGGTACTGCCCTGGAAGAATGCAATTACATCATCTGCAAAACATAGATGTGTAATATGTGGGTTTGTACACTTCGGGTGCAACCCGTACTCTCCTTCTGTCACCTTGTTCTTGAGTATTAAGTGTAGGACTTCCATGACCAAGACAAAAAGGTATGGTGACATCAGACACCCTTGGCGTATGCCTCTCTTGGCCTTGATGAAACCTTTGGGAGATCCATTGAGCAAGATGGAGAACCTAGGTGTAGTGATGCAAACTTTCACCCAGTCTATGAAGAAGTCAAGAAAGTGCATTTTTTGCATGACATGTTCAATTGTCTCCCATTTGACCGAATCATAGGCCTTCCTAAGGTAGATCTTTGCAGCACATCTAGGAGCTTCCTTATTTCTGTGATAGTTCCTGACTAGTTCATGAGCTAGCATCACATTGTCATGGATGTACCTGCCAAATTTTCAGTGTTTACAAGCGTAGGATTTAGAGGGTCTAGCTGAAGTGAGCTTTGTGGTGCCTCCATGAATTGTCTTGCTGCAATGACTCCACTCCTAGCATTGACAAAGTTGTTTTTTCTCCACTCTGTCTTTTGCATTTTAACTCTTTTTAGCTTTTGCTCGACGCAATAGGTTGCATTACCACTTACTGTCTGACCCCATGCATCTTGTACCACGTCCATATAGCCCTTTTCATGCACCCAGTAGTTGTAAAATTTAAATGGAATGGGCCCTGAGTTCCTGTGCTCATAAATGGTTAAAACCACAGGGGAGTGGTCTGAAACCTCTGGGTTTAGAAAGTCCACCTCATAGTTAGGCATGTCTATTAACCATTCCTGGTTGATCATTGCCCTATCAAGTTTAGACATGACTGGATTCTCACCATTTTGTTTGTTACTCCATGTTAAGAAGCATCCCTTATATTGACAGTCAAAAAGGCCTGACTTCATTGCACTTTCAGCGAAGTCTATGAATTGTCCTGGTCTTATCTCCTCTCCTCCTATTCTTTCCTGTGAATTTAGTGTCGAGTTGAAGTCCCCCAGAACTGACCATGGCAGATTGTTGTTTGTTGAAAAGGTTTCAAGCTCGGACCATAACTCCTTCCTGGGTGTATTAAAGCTGCTACCATACACAAAAGTTAAAATACATGTGAAACCATTAGGCCAAATGGCATTCAAAAAGATGGCCTGCTCTGACCTTGAGACTATACTGATGTTCATTACTTGGGGGTCCCAAAGAACCCAAATTCTCCCTCCCTGGACTAGGTCATTATTGTCCACTACTATCCAATCTCACATCAGTTCCTTTTGTATCTTGTCTTTTTTTTCATTACTGACTTTTGTCTCAACCAAGCCTATAATACTGAATTTCTGTTTTTTTATTAACTTCCTAACTTCGCTTTGTTTTAAGGGGTCATTAAGGCTCCTAACATTCCAGCAAGCTGACTTAGTCATCTACACATTCAGCTTGTGAGTTTCCACCCCCTACTTGGTTAGAAGCATCTGCTCCTGTTGTATTCTTGGGAGCTCTATTGGTGTTTGTCCTTCTTACAGTAGGCTCAGACTCCATTACTTGCAGAACATCAAATGGATTGCTTTTGCTTTTTAGATTGTGGATTCTAGTCTGAGTCTATGATTGCTTGATGCTTCCTCTGTGGCTACTCACAGTCTCCAAGCCCTTATTTGTAACCCTTTGAGAGGTTTTTGATGCTATCTCCTTACGGTGTCCAACGACTTTCATTGTGCTAGGTGCAGTTGACTCCTTGTCAGTTTGGCTAGAAGGTGCTTTATCAGCTTGACTAGTGATTGGAGTGTCCCTTACTTACTGGGTTCCTTCTTCTTGCATACTGGCTACTACTTCTTGTCAATTGTCTTTCATAATGACTTCTACTACTTGCCCATTGGTTCTTGGTGCTTGTATATCAACATTAGCTATGACAAGTTGCATATCAGCATTAGCTGCTACAACCTGCATATCACAATTAGCTTCTACACCCTGCATATCAACATTATCTTCTACTACTGGCACGTCAGTTAGCAAGTTGTCCTGGCCATCTTTTGGAACCTCTGCCACTATTACATTCATGCTAGCATTCCGCATCCCAGTTTGCATCTCAATCATTGAGTTGTTTAGCTCTACATTTGTCATTCCATTCATAATTTCCTTATTCTGCATGTGCGGTTGCACCTCCTTGGGCATGACATTTTGCTCCTCGTTCCGAGACTGGTTTAGTTGATCGCTTGTCAGCCCATTGGGTGTCTCATTCTGGTTACTCTCACCCCGTCTACTAGTGTCCTTCCGTCTACTAGCAACCTTGATCCATTCATCTGGTGCTCCTTCAGTGCTCTTCCTGCCTTGATTCTGATGTGGCTTCCAGTACTTTGGCCTCATAGTATCCTTCTGTTTGGGGCATTTAGCGGAGTTATGACCAAAACCCAAACAATGTTTACACCTCTCTTGTCTCCAGGAATATTTAACTTCCACTGTGGTAGTCCTCCCATCATCAGAAACCACCCTTACTTCAGTTGGGAACTTGCTATTTGAGGCCATCTCGACACAAACTCTTGCAAACGAGAGCCTAGTTCTTTGCACAGTTGCTTTGTCTATCATTAAGGGGACCCCTATTGCACTGGCAATGGCTTGCAGTCCTTCAGGACTCCAGAGAAATAGAGGAACTTTCCTCAAGTTAACCCAGATAGGGACTGAGTTAAGCACCTCTACATCATCTTCTATGTAAGGTTTCCAAGGCCTGACTAAGAACAACCTACTCGATATGTGCACAGGTGCCATTTCTAGGACATGGATCTTGTCTGTTTCATTTAGGAACTTGAAAACAAATGCCTTCTCACCATATACAGACATCTCAAATCCATTTTTTATGCCCATATCCGCTTCAATGAACCATTAACAAAGTTAAAGGAAAGCTTCTTACCAACAAAGTTTCCTATAATGTATTGTTCACATTCAACGAGTCTTTTGTTATGCTCTGCAACCTTGAACTGCACCACGGCTTGGCCATCAACCATGGACGAAGGAATGTAGGACAACCTAGTCGTCCCTGTTTCTTTGCGGCTAGCAAACAGTGATGCCCAACTAATTTTTTTAGGTTTGTTGGGTGTGACGGCCGTAGGGTTTGCATGGTTTCCACCCGTAGCCACAACTGCATCTAAGGTATTTAAGGTTGTTGAATCAGTATTAGCATCAATGGTGCTATGTTCCTGATCTGCTTCATGTTCGGTTGTAGGCTTTGCATGGCCCCTTTCAATCTCCGTGGCAAGTCCACGAGGGGCAATTGAGTTATAGTTAGCCTGTGGAGGGTTGATGTCATCCTTGTGGGATCAAAACAACAATCATCATTGGTAGTCACGTTCAAAATCAGTGCTTAACCCTAGATCGCCTAGCTCTCAAACCCTAGCTCTCTCCTGCATGCTTAAGTCATGCACCGAGTTAATTACTTTCATTATAAAAGGTAAAGGAGAGATTCATGAAGGAGGTATGAAAAACACAATACAACTATACTATGTCCAAGTTCATTTTCTCTTACAGTCAACTGACTCAAGCATCGAAGTGCTTTCAGCTACCAAACAGATGGTCTTTGGTAATTTAACCTCGTTTTGCAGGTCAGATCTTGAGGAGAACATATTTGGCCGCATCAGGTTGGTGTCGTCCGTGAGGAACGACAGTTTCCTAAAAAAACCCAGAACATACTTGGTAGTTCCCTTACCGCAAATCAATAACGAAAGTACAGTGCAAATGAAACCTCCCACAAACTCTTAGTTAGCAACAACCAAGACAATCCTTTCACTAGTGAAACTCACATAAGAACATGTCCCACCTGTCGGGCACGTCAGAGTTCCACTTTAGCAAAATTCTGCCAGTCGTCTCCACGAGAACCAAGAAGCTCTTGCAGAGCTTCGAAGAACAAACTTTTAAAGATATGAACCGCAAGATGATGGGTCCCGAACTGGTGGAGTTCCCCCACAAATTTCATTCAGGATTGGAGTCACAGATTCGAATATGTTGTATGAGATTGCCATGTCCCCTTTTTCCGACAAGATCATGATAACCCCTTTGTCCAAGAAGTTTGTCCCGCCAAAATTTGAAACTTATGATGGTTTTATTAATCTGTCGGACCATCTGCACCATTTTCACCATATGATGGCGTTAAATGAGAGCTCAAACTCTACCATGTGTAGAAATTTCCCAACCAGCCTCACGTCCACAACGATAAATTGGTTTAACAGCCTCCCACAGTGGTAGAAAGACTTCTTCCAAACGCTGGCACAACCTTTATCTCTAAATTCATCGGCAGTCAGCGGATCGGAAAAGTCCCTCCTTATCTACTTAACGTAAAACAAAAGTCTTATGAGACTATCAGAGAATACGTTACCTGATTCACTGATGAGCTAACCATGATAGACGGATGCAGTGACGACACAGCTGTGAGCACCTTCACCTCAGGGTTTCAAGGGAAGTCAATTATATAATTTTCTAAGTCCGGAGCCTCCAAAGAGCATGACAGATCTACAAAAAAGCGCACATACATACATTACTTTTGAAGAGATGTGGGCGGCCAAGAAGAACAACGAGTCTGACAGGAGATCCTTCCATACGAACCGCGAAAGAAGGGTAGACAATAAACAAGATGACAGTGGTATGTACAAAAGGCATCAGACTGGTAGCAGGTCCGAAAATGGAAAACAAGAGTTTGAAAATCTGCAGTCTATCAGAGCTAGACACGAACGATCAACCCACTCGGTTACACGAAGTACAAACCATACACCTCTTTAAAAAAAAATATAGCATATGTCCTGAAGTCCATGGCGACTGGGAAGACGTCAATGACCACTCAAACTGAGGGGAGATCTGGCTAGATGTGATAAGAACAAATACAATTCTTTCCACAATGATCACGAACATGATACTGAAGACTTCTAAACTTGAAGAATGAAATCATGTACTGGATCCAGAGAGGACAACTCGGTGAGTTCGTTGGATTGAAAGAAAAAACAGTCCAAGGGAAAAGAAAAGGTGGATCCTGTTGCAGGACCAGATGAACATGGCACGGCCGAATATCTGGAACAATCTAACCGATCGCGAAAGCAATATTTCAGAGATTTGCGAACAAGAATACAACATCCAGGTCCTCCTGCGTAGTGCACCAGAATACACCATCCAGGTCCTCCTGACCACAAGAAGTTCCTCATTATTGTTGTTATGTCATCTCGTACGCTTGTAGGCAGAATAAAGCAAGATGTCCAGTAAACATGATTGGACTCTTTTCCTGACTCTAACCATGATAGACGGATGCAGTGACGACACAGCTGTGAGCACCTTCACCTCAGGGTTTCAAGGGAAGTCAATTATATAATTTTCTAAGTCCGGAGCCTCCAAAGAGCATGACAGATCTACAAAAAAGCGCACATACATACATTACTTTTGAAGAGATGTGGGCGGCCAAGAAGAACAACGAGTCTGACAGGAGATCCTTCCATACGAACCGCGAAAGAAGGGTAGACAATAAACAAGATGACAGTGGTATGTACAAAAGGCATCAGACTGGTATCAGATCCGAAAATGGCAAACAAGAGTTTGAAAATCTGCAGTCTATCAGAGCTAGACACGAACGATCAACCCACTCGTTGACACGAAGTACAAACCATACACCTCTTTAAAAACAAATATAGCATATGTCCTGAAGTCCATGGCGAATTGGGAAGACGTCAATGACCACTCAAACTGAGGGGAGATCTGGCTAGATGTGATAAGAACAAATACAATTCTTTCCACAATGATCACGAACATGATACTGAAGACTTCCAAACTTGAAGAATGAAATCATGTACTGGATCCAGAGAGGACAACTCGGTGAGTTCGTTGGATTGAAAGAAAAAATAGTCCAAAGGAAAAGAAAAGGTGGATCCTGTTGCAGGACCAGATGAACATGGCACGGCCGAATATCAGGAACAATCTAACCGATCGCGAAAGCAATATTTCAGAGATTTGCGGACAAGAATACACCATCCAGGTCCTCCTGCTTAGTGCACCAGAATAAACCGCCCAACTCTGGGTTATTCATAAAAAGATGCGCAGGGTATTCATTTCCCCCACTATGATGCACTAGTGATATTAGTATCAATAGAAAAATGGGGAGTCAGAAGAGTGCTTATTAACACAGGTAGTTTAGCCAACCTCTTGTACTTGACAGCGTTCCGCAAAATGTAGTTCAGTGAGGAGGGACTCACACCCACTGATCAGCCCATGGTAGGCTTCGGTGGCGAACAATGCTACCCGTTCGAACGAATCTAGTTGTTAGTAGTAGCTGAAGCACTAGGCAAACAACTTGTCCTATTAACAAACTTCGTTGTCGTCGATGCCCCATCAGCTCACAACATGCTTCTAGGGAGACTGGTTGCACGAGATGGGTGCAATGTCCCCCACCATGCATCAGTGCCTCAAGTATCACATTGATAATGATGTTGAAGTCATCAAATGTGATCAACCAGCTGCACATGAATGTGACTATGTAGCGATGAAGTATCCTAACAAATAGCAATCACACTCAGGACAAAGGCAGCAACCACAACAGCGGCCCGATCAACCGCAAACGGATCAGTTCCTCCCAAACCAGGACGCAACTCCAATCAGTCCAAGGGGATGACTGAAAACTGGCCAACCAGAGGAAGAAACAATACTAATCCACCTCGACGGTTTAGAAAGCAGTAAGGCTGTGCGGATCACAACAAAACTTCATTCGGAGCTGACTAAACAACTGATCCAGCTGCTGAAGGATAACCAGGACGTATTTGCCTGGAAAATGAAGAACATGGTTGGCACTGACCCCTCCGTCATCACACACAGATTGCAAGTCAACCCAAATAAAAAACCAGTCCGACCGAAGTTAAGGCCAGTCGCCCTAGAGCGCAATCAGGCAATTAATGATAAGACGCACCGCTTACTGAATGCAAGGATAATCAAGGAATCTCACTACCCAGACTGGTTGGTCAATACATTTCTGGTAAAAAAAGAACAGAAAGTGGAGGGTATGTGTGGACCATAGGGACCTTCTTAACAAAGCTTGCCCAAAAGATAGCTTTTCCCTTTCGCGTATGGATCAGATAATGGATGCCACGTCCGAACATGAACTCCTCATCTTCGTGGATGCATATTCTGGTTACAACCAAATACAAATGCACTCACCAGACCATGAGAAAACATCATTCATAGAAGAAAAATGTACGTACTATTACCGAGAGATGCCATTAGGACTAAAGAATGCAAGACCAATATACCAACGCATGATCAACAAAACGTTCAAAGATCAGATTGGCAAAACCATGGAGGTAAACATCGATGACATGCTTGTCAAAATTCTACGCAAATATGACAACATCCAAGACTTACAACAAGCCTTCTCCCAACTACACAAGTACAAAATGAAGCTCAATCCAGAAAATAGTACATTCGGAGTAGAATCAGGAAAATTTCTCTGGTACATGGCCAATCAAAGAGGAATTGAAGCTGATTTGAAACATATACAAGCACTTCTAAACATGCATTCTCCCACCAACATCAAAGGTGCACAAAGCCTTAACTGTAGGATAGCAGCCCTGACAAATTCATTTCTAAGTCATCAGACAAATGTTTACCCTTTTTCAAGATTTTGAAAGGGAGCAAAACTTTCAAATGGAGTGAGGAAGGCGAGCAAGCATTCCAAAACCTGAAGACATACATGGGGAGTACAAAACTACTTTCAAAACCTAAACCTAAACCAGGTGAGATGTTATACTTGTATCTGTCAGTATCAGAACACGCAATCAGCTCCGCTCTGATACGCAAAGAGAATGGAATACAAAAACTAGTCTCCTATGTTAGCAAGACATTTGCAAGCGCATAACCCAACTATCTAGCTTTGGATAAATTAGCACTAGCACTGGTCGTATCTTCTAGATATTTGTGCCCCTACTTCCAATCCCAATCATGACAGTAATGACCGAACATCCACTTCGGTCAATACTACACAAACCGGAGTTGTCCGGCATAATGGTGAAGTGGGCAATAGAGCTCAGCTAGTTCGACATCAACTATGCTCCTAAGACTGAAATAAAAGCTCAAGCACTGGCGGATTTCATCGCCGAATTCACAGACAATGTCAAGCATCCGCCGTATAATGATAAGAAACAAGAAACAACTGAATTCAATACTCAAGAGTGGAACCTGCGCTGTGACAGGGCATCCAATGAGAAAGGAAGCGGAGCTGGAATAACTTTACACAACTCATAATGGGTGACTTTGGAAAAGGCCATCAAATTTAGTTTTAGAGCATCCAAAAAAGAAGCTGAGTATGAAACACTGATAGTCAGACCACAACTGGCTAAGCAACTCGGAATAATAAGAAGTCAGTGTTTTCACTGACTCCAAATTGGTGGTCAATCAATTGAACGACAAATTCCAAGTGAAGGACGCACGAATGAAAGTCTACCATCAAAAGGCAAGTTGCCTGATTGGAACCTTCAATATAATCATTGTTCAAAGATGTGCAGGGGAACACAACTACAGAGCATACAACTTGGCGAAAGAAGCATCACGTACAAAATAGGTCGATAATCCCCTCATCACAGTACAAGAAAGTTCAATCTTAGAGAACGATGCACATGAAGCATGTACAACAGATTCAAAGAACAGTTAGATAACTCCAATTCTGGCGTACGTACAAAAAGGAACTCTACCAACAGACAAAATGGAGGCCCACAAGCTACAGAACAGAGCGACATTGTACACATTGATAAATGAAAAGTTGTAATGGAAATCTACCACTGGTCCACTCCTAAGATGCATTTCACCCAGTGACGCCGACTATGTTCTTTGGGAAATTCACTTCGCCATATACGAGAATCATCCAAGAGGCAGAACACTAGCTTACAAAGCTCTAACATCGGGCTACTATTAATGCAAAAAGATGCAAACGAACTCATTCAGTTATGTGACAAATTCCATCGATTTGCTCCATTCATACACATGCCAAGGCTGAATATGATCCCGATGAGCAGTCTGTGGCCCTTGACGAAATGAGGAATGGATATTGTAGGTCCATTCCCAATCTCCGAAGAAAGAAGTTTCTCCGTGTAGTAGTCGGCTACTTCTCCAAGTGGTTAGAAATGGAACCACTGTAAAAAATGGGATAATCCCAGATTGAACACTTTTTATGGAAGAAGACAATATGCACATTCGGAATACCCAGAAAAATTGTCACTGACAATCGGCCCAATTCGAAGGAAAAAATGTCAAAAAGTTACACGAAAACTTGAGCATCAAACACTACTGATGATACATAAAAACGATCACACCCCGGAGCTGTACACGTGTCATGATGTTCTCGAGAAATTACAGCCTCAAGCGTTAACCCAACAATGATCCGGCCCTAGCGGTTCTAAGCCCGCCCAACTATAGTCTACCAGGCGAACCCGAACTCTCATAGCATGCTAGGCCCACACGTCTCACAACTATCCTCAATATCCGTAAGCCCTCTTCTGGCAAGTATCTCAAGGATTAGCTTCAGACGGGTAACTATCGCTGCTATCTGCTTCCAATTAGGAAACAAACACCAGAGTATCTTCCACATAGGGAAACTTCCTTCTATGGATTGCTCTTGGATTTGGAACTATCTCTCGCGTATCTAAGAACACGAAACTAACAGAGAACTTCCCTCCTACAACACAACTCCTAATTAGGGAGAGATCTCCACGAAGATCTCCTTCCTAAACTACGCCTACGATGGCTTGGAATAACCAGAACTCCTTGCACTATAAATAAGACGAGGTTGGTAAGCTAAGGTATGCTACAAATTCCCTGTTACAACATTACACCTTCATCAGAGCCCTATATAACTTTAGCATCGGCCACCCCACGGTGGTCGGTGGCTCACGTGCGTTACTTGTGCAGGGCAGTGAGATTAGGTCAAAGCAGGGAGCAAAAAAATACTGCATCAGTTTGGCGCCGTCCGTGGGGACGACATAGTTCATAATTTACACTAATCGTCGTCTCTTATCAAAACCCAGAGAGATACTGACCACCAAGTTATGCAACAATGGAGAACCAGGGGACACGTCCAACACTCAAGATGTCCCTATACCGCTTCATTCAACAGTTCCTGTCGTACTTGGGCAGCCAACTCATGCTCCCACGCCAACGACAACAACCATGGACCCCAGAATCGATGTGTTGGCATCTCAGATACAATAGATCGCCAAGGCGGTGGAGACTCTTACGCGACATAACCCACCACCTGCTAACCGAGACCAGGAACAACACAGACCTCCGCCTCCAGAAGATGGCATGAAGCAAGCGCATGAGAGCCATGCCTCCGCTAGTTCTCATTGGACTAAAGGAGACTGCGCGGTTAACGGGCGCATGATCCGGACGTACTATGTCGCCTCTCCGTCCCACCATTTGTGAACCGGATAATGAACGAGGCTCTTCCGAGGAAGTTCACTCCCTCGAAGCTCGACTCCTACGACGAGGCCACTGATCCTTTCGATCATCTGCACCATTACCAACACGTAATGGCCCTCAAAGAAGGATCTGAGTCCGTCATGTGCAGAACCTTTCCCACCATTCTAAAAAGCTCTGCGCGGACATGGTTCCACAGCCTTCCATCAAAGTCAATCGACTCCTTCAAAACACTGGTGAAGGAATTCCTGACACGTTTCGTCGGAAGCCAGCATTTCAAAAAAGGCCCGCACTATATACTCTCTCTAAGGCATGGGTCTGGCGAGACGCTATAATAGTATGTCACACGCTTTAACAATGAGTTGACCCTTATCGACGTGTGTAGCGACGATACGGCCTTTACTGCGGGCCACAGAGAGGGAAAACTTTTTGAGAACCTCACCTTGGAGCCCCCTATAGACATGGCGGAGCTCCTCAAAAGCGTCCAGAGACACATCACTCTGGAAGAGTCAAGGAACGCTCAAAGGGAAACCGAAGGCGATGGGAAGCCCTCTTCTCTTAGGGACAAGAAAGAGGGAAAAATTCGCGAGGACGAGGAACACAGCAAAAGGAAGCGCATCAACAACAGGCCGGACCCTGGTCGTCCCAAGCCGGAGAAATCATCCAACTATGTTAGATCCAGAGCCGTGACACCCCTAAGTACTAGCATGTCAGACGTACTTAACTCCATGAAAGGCTAGGAGGAACTGAAGTGGCCCACAAAGACACGCAGAGGCAAACTGAAAGAGTTCCTGAAGTCTGAGAAACAAACGAAATAGGCAAAGGACGGAAGGGAGCCAGTTAATGAAATAGAGAAATCGACTCCAGGGATAATCTACGTCCTTCATGGGGTCAGACCGCATGAAGACCAGTCATATAGGTCCTGAAAGCAGATACTGCTGGATATGTAGACACAATCCGCAGATGAAGATAGACACATCTGCCACTCATGGGTTCAGAACCCCATTCCCAATTTGACTTTCAAAGACAGGGACTTCGATGGAGTCCGAGTGCCACACAACGACGCTTTGGTCATCTCTTCTTCCATCGCAATGTGTGAAGTGAAGAAAGCTCTGGTAGACACAGGAAGTTCACTTAACGTTCTGTTCTACAACGCGATCCGCAGCACAGACCTCAAGGAGGAAAACATGACGTCTTCAGAACACCTACTGGTCGAATTCAACGGAGAGAAGTGCTTCCTTATCGAAAAAATAAGGTTGGCTACGATAGTAGGAATGCCGCAACTCAGGAAAGTCCTATTTTTGAACTTCATGGTGGTAGACGCACCATCATCCTGGGAAGACCTTTGCTCCACCAGATGGAAGTAGTGGTCTCCACCCTTCACCAATGTGTTAAGTATACTGCTAACCACTCCGAAGGAACAATACGTGGAGACCAACCTATGGCACGAGGCTGCCACTACGCCGCACTGAAATAGATAGAGTGCTCCCAGATTCAGCTACATCATGTAGAGCAGCCTGACCCAGCGCAAGGCCAAAAGACGGTAGAGACATCACTTTCAAGCGGTATAGGAGCAACAAATTCTTCTGCCCAGTGAGTCGAAAAGGCCATGGCAAGCGGGAACACATCCCCCCGACGTTTCGTCGGCATAGAGATCCGCCGCTCTGCAAGGTTTGATCTTCAGTAACCTATGTAATGCCTCGACAGTCCACCAAATGATCCGCGAGAAGAACCCGAATCCACTTCAAGGCCAGGATCAATTTCTCTTCGTCAACAGTTAGTTTGCTTTAAGTTTTTTGTTTCCCT
This sequence comes from Berberis vulgaris, assembly GCA_963556465.1. Taxonomy (NCBI): domain Eukaryota; kingdom Viridiplantae; phylum Streptophyta; class Magnoliopsida; order Ranunculales; family Berberidaceae; genus Berberis; species Berberis vulgaris. The sequence goes on along the minus strand of OY747127.1, from coordinate 53,923,840 downwards.
TTCCATAGTCAATATTGAGTTTTAGTTCTTAAAAGAATTATGTGATTTTTAAGAATTATGAAAATCAAACTCTATTGATTATCGAAAATATGTAACAACAAACGCCCTGAGGCAGATACAAAAGGCTACATATTATGAACGCCCTGAGGCAGATACAAAAGGCTACATTCTGTCACGACATAATCCACATAGTACTATATTGTCCACTTTGGGCCCAAGGCCCGCACGACGTTAAGACGCGTAGTACTTTGTAGATCCAACCTCATACATATATAGTACATCACCCTCCTGCACCAAGGTGATGTGAGACTACGATCTCCCCTTTGTAGCTTGCCAACCCTCTTGGGATCCATGGGCTCTTTGACTTCTCCCTCATCCTCTCCCTCACGTCCGTCCATACAAGGGTATCACAGTCCACCCCTCTTGGGAGCCCAACATCCTCGTTGACACACTTATGGCTGGGTCAGGCTCTGATACCATTCTGTCACGACACGATCCACATAGTACTATATTGTCCATCTTGGGCCTGCAAGCATCTGATCAACATGGAGTAAGGACTTGCTTAAACTGTCCGACCACTTAAACAACACGAACAATCCGGGGCATGCTACCCACAAGCAAAAGAACATTTTATCAAACGCCACAATCAAATATGGTATGCGGGGGTACGAAATCGGCAATCAGGAGTCCCGCGACGAGCCACTGCCAGGTATGGCCAGCTCACATGATCGATCCGTTGGAACAGTGAACCTGGGACAAGTATTAGGTCGACACAGGTAGGATGCACTTTTCGGTTGCGAAACAACGATAAGGCACCTGCACATAAAGGACATACTCTTCCTTTGGGGGAGAATCTGTATTACTTATCTGTAATATGAGATGGAATTACGAAACCTCAGCGGGTCAACTACGTGCCCACTCATATCGGGTGACCACGCATAACAACTATCTTTATGCCTGATCGGCGCAAATGTCAGAACATTCGGAGACTCCAGAAGCGGAGATTCAACTTCAGCCTTTGGAAAACCCAAAGCATTTTCCTCAGCCTTTGGAAAACAGAAAACATCTTCTTCAAGCAAAGACATTACAGAAGATAAGCTCTGCGAAAGAAAGTGCCTACAACGATGGGAAAACACCATTATATAGACACGATGGCTCACCAAGCGGACACTCAAGCATTAACTGCCATGCATTGAATACCGTACGGGAAACTGGAAGACGACGGTTCCCAAGGAAATTGCACAGGCCACGTCAATCAATTAATGGCATTGCACGCAACCCCATCAATTGAGGGGGAGTAACCGATACTCAATCGTCACGCAACCTACGCCATACACATGTCACCGCGCAATCTACGCCGCAGACACAACACACCATGCGGGAAACCTAACCCTTCCTCTGTGGGCCTATGGGATCAGCCTATTATTTAAACAACACTCTACCATGCGTTTGGCACGAGCACTAGAGATCTTAGTCAACCCTGACATACAGATTATACCTACAGATCACCAGCTGATTTAAGGTAATTTCATCCACTCTATGGAACATGCTGATGGATTAGGCTCGCACGCCCCCAGGCAGGCTGAACCTCTATTCAAACAAGGCAAGCTTAGTTAGACTAGGCTGAACCTCTATTCAAACAAGGCAAGCTCAGCGTGGGCATCGTCGGTTTAGGAAATGGGGGTCTAATTAGCGCTACCACGCTTGGTGACGATGACTTGCCAGGGATCACTTCCCCATCCGTAGTCAGTGATCGCCGAACCTAATCAGGTAAGCCTAGCTGGTGATGACCATCAACGAAAGCTTCTGATCAAACCCTAGACCTGTAGCCCCCAGTGCGAGGGTGTAGATGGTTTGGAAGGTGGGAGCCTAGTCAGACCTGAACTGATTCTGAGGGCTCGCCACTGGACCACTGCTTTTCAGTGTGGCCGCCAAATCACCAAACTTGAACTTGTAGCCCGTGCTATGAGGGTGTAAATAGTTTAGAAGGTGGGAACCCAGTCAACCACGACCTGATTCTGACGGTTTGCCACGGGACCACTTCTTTTCAGGATGGCCACCGAACCCTACCAAATTTGTAGCGGGATGCGCACATGTGTAGATAATTTGGAAGGTGGGAGCCTAGTCAGTCCCGAACTGATTTCTATGGTTTGCTGCGAGACCACTGCTTTTCAACCTGGTCGCCAAAATCCTCCCGAATTCGTAGCTCCCACCATGCGGGGAGGGTGCAGATGGTTGGAAAGGTGGGAGCCTAGTCAGTTCTGAACTAACTTCGACGACTTGCTACGGGACCACTGCTTTTCAGCCTGATTGCCAAACTTTTACTCCCTAAATCTGTAGTCTGCTCTGCTCGAACATAAATGATTTGGAAGGTGGAAGCCTAGTTAGTCCTAAACTGATTTCGACGGCTTGCCACGAGATCATTGTTTTTCAGCCTGATCGCCAAACGGGAATCTAGCTGAGTTAGTGTCTTCACGTTCAAACGAATTGACATTCTAATGTTAAGCGAAGGCCACTTGCATCGATACAAATATCGTTCGGTCAGTGCCCATATAAAAGCTACTTAGGATGCCAATCTGAGCTTACGCCACCTAACTCGGCACGAACACTCTGACACGCACGCTTGGCCATCACAACTCGCTCACAGCAGCAGCTACAGCCGACCGTCAGACAAGCAAGGTAACTCTCAAGCAGCTTACCTTGGGGACATGCACTACACCAAAAGGCCAATTAGCTACAGGGAGGTGGCCACGGCTCTAAACCGTTGGTTTAATTGCCACGGGTAAAAACCGTGGCTATAACGGCCAACGGTTTAAAACCGTGGCTAAAAACAATACACCAAAAAGGTTGCAACGGTTTAAAACCGTGGCTTTAGCTGCCCACGGTTTAAAACCGTGGCTATAACTGCCAACGGTTTAAAACCGTAGCTATAGAAAATAGTTTCGCGCTTTAATTGGAGGGAGCAATTTTGCGCTTTGGCGAAAAAATTTGGGGAAAAATCTACATGGGAGAGGAGACTGCGCTTTGGCGAAAAAAATTGAGGGAAAAACACAGAGTGGAGAGGAGAGCAGATTTGGCGAAAAAATTGGGGAAAAATTAGGGTTTTCGCCTTGCAGCTCCCTTTCTCTATTTTCATTTCGATCGTCTTCGCTTCTCTTCCGAGATGGGCAAATCTAGCAAGAAGTCTCAGGTAAGACTTCTTCCCCCTTCTCTTGTATTTCTGATTCAATCGATCGATGTTCATGTTCTCTGTTTCTCGGTCTTGTGTAGGTCGTTGCAACCACCCCTGTTTCTGCAAAATCTTCAAAGAAAGGTTTGGTTTGCTTTTTATCTTTCGATTCTTTTCGTTGCTTGGATTAGAGTCTTATTCGTGTTCGGTTCGGTTCGGTCCGGACTGATTCATTAATGTTGGTGTTTTGTGGTTGTTGTTCGGTTTAATAGGCAACAAGAGAGAGGCTGATGTACCAATCGAGGAAATAGTGGCTATCAAGAAGTAGAAGTTGGACGAGAAGGTCGCCATCAAGAAGCAGAAGTTGGACGAGAAGGTCGCCATCAAGAAGAAGAAGAAGGAAGAGACCAGTAGTTCCGAGGATGAGGATTCTTCTTCTGATGATGTAAGTGTTTTTTGTTAAAACATTGTTAATGGCGGCTTGTTTTATTAGTCTGAAGATTTTTTGAAAAAAATTAAATCATACCTTTTTCTATATGGGGTTTTGTTAATTCGGTGTAAGAGCTTGAAAATTTCACGGTTTGGTTTGGCCTCCTTCCATTTTCATTTTAGGGTTCCTTAGAAAATCAGAGTCAAATGGTTCATTTTAGGGTTTCTTTAAGGATTCCAAAGGGTTGAAGTTTAAGTTCATTTTAGGGTTTCTGATGAGTTTTACAGTTTCTATGTTGTAGTTGATTAATGATAAAGTGTTCATATACTAAACATATTCTCTGGTGAAATTAGAAGCATGTTCCACATTACTTATATTTTTCTTATGTCAGATTTTTTAAGAATGATTATTGTACTTTTGTTTGCATCAGAATGCTTCAATTTTGGACAGTGAAATCATTTATGACAGAGATTTTGATTATGATTACTTCGGGTTCAAAACACTTGAGATTTTGGACAGTGAAATCATTTATGCTTCAATCTCTAGTTATCTTCAATGACACCGAAGGAGTGTGCGTGCTGTTATTAGCAAATCAGCTGGAGGAATTGGTGTTTCTATTCATAATATTCATGCTACAAGTAGTTACATTCGTGGTACCAATGGAACATCTAATGGTATTGTACCAATGCTACGTGTCTTCAATGACACTGCTCGTTATGTTGATCAAGGGGGAGGCAAGAGGAAAGGTAATGTGGTGCTTTTCTTTGCTTTTGATATGCAGTAAAATTCAGTTTGTTTGCAATGTTTGCCTTATTAGCTCTTGTTTTGTTCACGATATGTTTAGGTGCATTTGTTGTGTATTTGGAGCCATGGCATGCAAATATCTTTGAGTTTTTAGATCTTAGGAAGAATCATGGAAAGGTAAGATTTGTTGTGTTTGGAATTAGTTCATTTTTTTTAATATATTTTTGGTTATTTTTTGTTCTAGTTTAATCTTTCACTTGAGTCACCACTCTAATTCACATTATCATTGTTTTTTTCTCAAATCATTGTAGGAAGAACACTAAGCTCGTGGGGAGGTTAAGAGGGAAGAGGAACTGGTTTTGAACGATACCCAGTTCTCGAAATTAGACGAGCTTCTTACGCAGACTCAGTTGTACTCTCAATTCCTGCTGGAAAAAATGGATGACATAACATTTGTAAATTTTCAGATACCCATTTGTTCATTTTGGAGTCTGGTTTATGAAGTCAATTTATGTTTTTTTTTATTAATTTAATTCGATGTGTTATCAGGAAACAGAGAATAAGAAGGAAGAGCCCGAGCCCGAGCCAACAAAGGGAAAGAAAGGGGGTCGAAAGAGGAAAGCCATCTCAGAAACAGGCAGTGTAAGTTGTTTAAATCTCTTTGGAGAGAATATTTATTGGGGCAGAACATTTCTTTTGAATGAGTGTTGTTATTAATGTAGTTACTGCAAAAAACTGTGTTAGTTAAAGATTCCGCCTTATCAAATTTAATCATGTTTTAGTTCCCCTTGATGTGGTGAAATGACTGAAAGTAATATCTTTTATTTATGAGTGAGGCTAGGGAACATGGTTTTGGGATTTTATCATTTTTTCGAGATTACCTGGTTGCAAAGTTTTCTAGCATTTTTGTTTATTTATATATGTGTTAATTCTACTTCATGTGCATTCATGTACTAAAACAATGATCTCGTATTGTTGCAATTTCTTATTCTGCTTGTAGAACTGGAAGATGTTTGATTAAAGGAACAAAACAAGTTTTAACTTTTCATGTTAGCAGTCTTAATGAAGTGTATCACATAATGTACATGATAGCTTATTCACGTTCTATGAAATGAACATGATACCAAACATGCTTTAGATACTGCATTGAATAGGACGTACGGACGTTAGATTGGAGCGACTATCAATGTTCTCTACTTCAGTATGGGTGTTTTCAATTATATTTCAACTTTTGGATCTCTGATGGGTAGAGTGGAGCTGCAAATTGCAGTTATGAGTTTCTCTTTGACAATTCTAATGAAAAGTTTACCTTCAACTACATTTTCCTTTTACGTTGAGTATTTCAAAAGTAGTGAGCACACCTAAGTGGATGAATCCTTGAAAGTGTAGCCCCTTGACTAACTAAATTGAAATGAAATTTTTGTTTATTTATAGTCTTGACATTTCACTCAATATTGTCTCAAACTTGTGTGCTAATCTCCTTCTCTCTTTTCTCCTCTATTCTTTTCTCACCTTTTTCTCTATCGTCTAACAGCACCACCGAAAGAGAGAGCACAAACACTGAGAAGAGAAATCATGTCTTCTCCAAGCAAACGCCGAGAGATGGATTTGATGAAACTGTAAAGTCTAATTTCTCTAATACCCATTTCTTTTTCTTCTCTAATTGTGTGTATTTGATGTCTTTTTTAGTGTTTTAAAGACTGAGTTTTTTTTAACCCTTTTTTGTTCAATCAATTAGGATGATGAGTGACTACAAGGTGGAGATGATCAACGATGGCATGTAAGAGTTCTATGTGGATTTCCATGGACCTAGTGACAGTAAATCATCAAAACTTTTGATTTTATGTTTCATCTTTGGTTTGTTCTTAGTAAAAATCTGATATTTTTGATGTGTTTTAGTCTCTGAGTAATGGGTAGTTGTTGTTTTTGAAGTTTTGTGTCAATTAATCATGTTGATCTTGAGTAGATGTTCAAAGCTTTGTGGGTATTTGATGTTTTGATTCAATCATGTTGATCACTATTGGATGCCTTTCTGTACTGGTGGGGGCAAAGTTATGGACTTTTCAATTAGATTGATTTCTTGAATTTTCAAAGTATGTTAAAGTCTTGTAGAATACTAGAACCTCATTTTTAATCTAATGGTTTTGTGCATTTGAGTCCATGATAACATGGTCTTTCTGTATGGTGGCATCACCTGTAGACTAGTTGTTTACTTCATTTCTTCAATGTCCATTTTGCTTGTGGGTTGGATGTGGTATTTACAGTTTACACAGAGGGATTGGTTTATTCTGTTAATGGGTCTTGGTAGGTCCTTATCATGGAGGGGTATGGAGGATAAGGGTAGAGCTCCCTGATGCTTATCCCTACAAATCTCCATCAATTGGATTTGTTAATAAGATCTACCACCCAAATGTTGATGAGATGTAAGCCTATTGAATCTTAAAACGCCGTGTTTCGGTTTTGAGTTAATTTCAAGTGGTTTTGAGTTAATTTCAAGTAGTTGTGATTTGTCTATCTACGTAAGGAGAAATGTTATAACTGAAAATGTTTCATTGGGTTTCAAATTTCAGGTCAGGCTCTGTTTGTTTGGATGTTATCAATCAGACTTGGAGCCCCATGTTTGGTAAATAACAAACTAGATCATTGTCTTCTTTGAATAAGATTGTTATATTTTCGTCAAAGAGTTAAATATGTTTTTTTTACACGGGCTGTAGTTCGTTGGTCATGTTCAGTTCCTGACAATGGATTTTATATGTTTCAGATCTAGTAAATGTCTTTGAAGTGTTCCTTCCACAACTTCTTCTATACCCCAATCCATCAGACCCATTGAATGGAGAGGCTGCAGCCTTGATGATGCGTGATAAAGCTAATTCGACCAAAGAGTGAAAGGTTGTGTTCGTATATCTTCTTTGATTATAAATGCTTTGCGTGCTAATTTGATATGATTGAAAATGTTTTTATAGATCTACTTTCATTACTCAAATCGAATAAGTTTTCCAAGTTAAAATATTTGCAGCTATCATTTTACTTTCTTTAGATTTGAAAAAATCAAGTCAATGGAAGAAATGCGCCTTCTTCTTCATCTCCAGTTATTGATCCATCTGATGTCTATGCTGCAGCCTCTGGTGGTGGATTGCTTGGAGGAGCTGCTGCACCTCCCTATGGTAACCCAATAAATTGATCTAGGAGAAGATAATTTTCCATCATTTATGATCATCTTCTCCTTAATTAATTTTCTACTAATTATGATGCTACTTAAGAGTCTATTCATGTAATTAAATGTGGTAGTCTAACTTGATCAACTTGCTTGCTGTAGCAAGCAGCTCTTACTAGCTTCTTGTTTCTTTGGTTCCTTTTCTTTTAAATTTTATGCAAGGAAGCAAATAAAGCAAGCAAATAATTCTTGTTATGTCATATAAGCTAAAAAATTATGTTTAAATAGAGATCATATAAGCTAGTTTGAATCTGTTCTTTATTTTATTTTTTTGTACTTATAGTGTAAACATCTTTTCTTTTGTACCTCCCCTGTCTTGTGTATTCTTTGAAAGAGGTTGCATATTTTTCATTCGCTCTTACTATGATTTAGGTCTGAACTGGTTGATATGATGTAGTGTTACAAGCCCCATCATCACCAGCTGCTAAATGGTTTACTGTAAAATCAGTGAAGAAGGTAAATTTGTTTGTGGTTATGTAGCTTGTTGATACAGCAGGGAGGGTTTTGGAACTTATTTTGATATTGGAGCAGGTCAGGTATGCAAGTATTAACTTTATTCTAGTCATTCCCTGCTGGTTATGTAATGAAGTATTAACTTTATAAAGATAAGTTAACTATATCTGATTGGTTTTTTTTTTTTTTTTTTTTTTTGTTGTGACATATATGTATGAAAACAAGACAAAATTTAAGGATTTATTTCCCTTATTAACTATCTGATTGGTTTTTTTTTTGTCACTATGATAGCCCTTTTGCACAGAAACCAATACCAAAGTCAACCTTCCTTGCTTATAATCTTTCCATCATCTCCAACTCATAATACCAATACCAAACCAATGTGATTAACAGTTGTAGCTTTTGTTATCTAAATGCTTCTTTCCATGCTTCTTTCACTTTCTGTTAGAAGCTCTAAGTAAAACAATGTGATTAACAGTAGTAGGTTTTGTTATTTAAATTTATGCAAACAACAGTTTTCATATTTATGTGTAACCAATGAAATAAAAATATTGATATCAAAATAGAGTAACATTTGGATAAGTAAAGGTATCTATTCCTTCCTGACTGCAATTTAATCCTTCGCTTCTTATCTTTTAAATTGTAAACCACGTGGGTTCAATTTCAGGTGAAAACTCCTTGAAAGGGTCATTTTTCACGTATATCCTGTTATGATTGAGTGGTTGTTCTTGTGCGCATCTAAGAGATCTACACTTGATATAAATTTCTGAAGTGACTAATACGAAGATTAATTCATTGGTGCTGTATATTGTTTTCATATCTTCATTTGCAGTTGAAAGGCCTACTCAACGGATGAATTCATCATATATTTCTGTAAATAAATAAATAAATAAATAAAATCCATCATATTTATAATAATATTTCTGCCCTTCCATCTCTGCAGCACAGAGAGGCGTCCATGTCTTTCAAAACAATGGATGATGGCCAGGTCCTGCTTTATGCAGTAAGTATGGTGGTTCCACTCTCTACTTAAAGTATAGAATTTGTTTGTTCTTTGCTTAACTAAATTATTTGGAGTTTGAACCTAATCTTTTCCTGAAAGCTCTTTGCCTTAGGCATTTCTCCAGCATATACCTACTATAAGTCAAGTGTCACTTGAGGGGTTCTCAAGTTTATTTTCCTTGGTTACTGTATTTATCTATATGGTTACTGTAGTCTATATCTGTTCCATCCTAATATTCTTTATTCGGATGCACAAAAATAGAATTTTTATGATGTCGGGATTTATTTTGTGACCTTTGGTTGAAACTTTTCACTTGGACAGGGAGTTGCATTGGGATCAGTAAACGTGACATCAACTGCTGTGACTGAACCTTCTTCAGAACTTCGTCCTACCCCTTCTATCAAGGTATCTTTGATTTCTACCACTAATGAAAATAAGGGAGTTAATGTTACCAGATCTCATGAGGTTCCTGGAAAATCTAGTATAGATGGGACAACAACTTCAACTGCTGGCAAGAGTGGAAATCTGTCTCTTGATGCTTTAGCAAAAGCTAAGAAAGCTTTACAAATGCAGAAGGAATTATCAGAAAAGCTAAAAAAGATTCCACAAGTAAGTCTATTGCTTTGCTGAGTTCTGATGCGAATTTACAAGTAAATCAATTATTTGAAATGATTCCACATGTTATTTGGCTTACCAAGTCAGCTGTTTGCCTTGATTCAACAGCATCAGGAGCTCTACGATGTGAAATTAACAATGGAGGCTGCTGGACACAAACACAAGAAGGCAGGACCTACTCCGCTTGCACAGTAAGTGCTTCAAGAGCACAAATAACTTATCTTTTATTGGTTTTGTTCAACTATTAAACATTGTCACTTGAGTTGAATGCCCTTCATGGTAGTTTAACTTTATTGTGGGTTCTTCAGGACCATCATTCCAAAGGTTGCAAATGCCCTCCAGGATTCAAGGGTGATGGAGTCAACACGTGTGAAGGTTTGTGCACACCCCTCTTCTCCATGTTGCATTTTAGTTGGTAACATCGATTGTGAAAACCAGAAAATGGTAGGCTATGCTGGAACCCTGCTTTACATGACAATTTACTTTCTAGTTCATATCACTCACTCTCGGTGTTTTGAATTTTTTTCTTCTCCAAGTAATTCAAATTTTGATTGTAACCCCAAAGTTTCACTACACCAAAAGGCCAGTTTAGCTACGCCGAGCTGGCCACGGTTCTAAACCATTGGTTTAGTTGCCACGGCTAAAAACCGTAGCTATAATGACCAACGGCTTAAAACCGTGGAAAAAAAAAATTGGCAACGGCTGTAAACCGTTGGTTTATTGGCCACGGCAAAAAACCGTGGCTATAACTAGCAACGGCTCAAAACCGTGGGTACTAGTAGCAACGGCTCCAAACCGTGGGTAATAGTAGAAATGGCTTAAAACCGTTGCAAAAAAAAAACTTGGCCACGGTTTAAAACCGTGGCTACTAGTAGCAACGGCTCAAAATCGTGGCAACCTAAAAAACTGAAAAAAAAATTGGGCGGGCTATTTTGGCGCTCGACTTCAACCTTCCCCTCCATTCGACTTCCCTCCACTCGACTCCACTCCACTCGACATCGAAGCTCCTCCTTCCCTGCTCCCTCCCTCGACTCTACTCCTCCCCTCGACTTCCCTGCTCCTCCCTCGACTTCCCTCCTCGCCTCCTTCCCTGGTCTTCCCTCCTTACTCGGCGTCTTCAACCTCCAAACCATTTGCAAAATCGATCAGCGACTGCAACCTCGAAACCATTCTCTCGTACAGGTACTCTCTCTCTCTCTGTTTTCTTTTTGATGAAATTAGGGTTCCTGAATCTAGAGTTTTTTTTATTTAGAGGTTATGAATCTCTAGGGTTCCTGAATTGTTTTTTTGAATCTGTAGGTTTTATTTAGAGGTTTTTTGAAATTAGGGTTTGTATCTGGAATTTGACGTTATTAAAGCTGATTTCAACTTGATTTCATAGTCGAGTTTGTAGTTCACAAGTTTCAATATGGTTATATAACCTTAAAACCACCAGGGTTGATAGAATAAGACAATGTTGCAGGTGATGATTAGCAGTGGGAGAAGTAGATTTTGGGTCCTTGTATGGACTATGTGTGATCCCAGTAGCCTGGGCTTGGTGTAATTAGGTTGAACCTCTTACTTTAAATTGGAGTCTCTTTCCTTTCCTTGTAGGGTGTGAGAAACATATTTTCTGGATCACTATGTTTCCATAGAACAAGTAATCGAATAGGCGTTATGAGCGTCCATGTCCTCGAGATGGTGCAACAACTGATTAAATGATCTACTGATATGGCCTCGAGATGGTGCATATACTACAGTTTGCTTTGTTCTCATATTTATGTCTATTGCTTTTGATATTGATTATGATGTCTTTCTTTATACAGGAGTTCTATTTTCTACACAAAAACACCCAAAAACCAAGAGTCTAATGGTGAATTTTCTGACTATATTTACTTTTTCATGTTTATTTATGATCAATATACATATTTAAGACTCTCATTGCTTGACTGCTTTTTGTGAAGTTTGCATTTGCAGTTTTAATTATTTATGTATTTATTTCATCTAACAGGTATGGCAGTCAATTTTCATTGATAATAATTTTTCACAAATATATATACCCACCATATTTCTAAAATCATAAAACTCTGACTTCTGACACATTGGAAAGCTTGGTTCTTCAAATCCCCACATAAAGTGTCTAGCATGTCGATTGTCTCCAAGGAAAGACAGAAACATGCAGTTTCCTGGTACACTTTATGTGGTGAAATTGGGGATTAGATGTTAGACCCAGGGATTTTTTTGACGGGATTTGGCAAAATTATGCTGGATCAAAGGATTTTAGGTCCAATTCTGAGAAAAATGCAAAATGTGAAGAATCGAAGTCTGCATGCTCTAGTGTTGAGAACATTGAGCAAAATGTGGTTGCCTCGTCTCCATCTAACAATTCAAATATTTTATTGACAGCATTTGGGTTCTTTCACAATTTTTTACATCATTTATTTTGCAGCCAGAGGACTTCTGGATCAATGCACGGAAGAAAGGGTTCTTAGTCTTTGCTTTGCCAGGAGAACCTGGTCTGACAGAATTGATTGGTGACTTCAAAATCCATTTTCATGATCGTGAAGGAGATTTCTACTGGTATATAACCTGTCCTTTCTCACTTTCCTCGTTTTGATCATCTGAATCCATTTTCAAGATTATCTGTGTTAGGATGATACTTCGATCCTTGCAGACATAGTTACAAATTCTGCTTTATAAGACCTTCCGATAAGAGTTGATTATATCACAGTTGAAATTTCCATGTCTTCAAAAGGATACAAAGTAGAGTTACATGCCCTTTGTAAACAAAATTTATTTATCCCGTGTTTATTTTTTAAATAAAAAATCCTAGAGAAAAACAACCAAAAATAGAGAAGTGCTAGATTGAGGGAAAAGTTTTCCACTTAAATTGAAGACAGTGATATATTTTGATGACAATGAGGATTATATTCAACTCCATACACATCCTTTACTGAAGCAATAATGATTATCAGAAGAATGTTGTTATAACTTTTTTTTTTGTTGAGTAATTGCCAGAAAAGATAAGTTTCTAATTTGCTTGATTACTTGTATCCCCTCTTGTTATGGGACTTATTTTCATATGTCTCATTTTCTGTTTTTCAGTTGGCTAAATACATCAATGATGGAGAACAGAAAATTGTTAGGCACCTCTGATCTTGATGGGTTTGACAAGGTACAATACAATTAATCACGGTAGCAGCTCTAAGTGAAGTAAAAGAAGTTATTTTTGGACACAACTTGAGTGATAGATATTTTCTCCTCGAGCTTCTATTTTATTTATCCATGTATGAATAAATTTTGTAAGCTTTCAGCAGTGGTTTTACTACATTTGTGGACTTGCTTTGCAGAGATTGCCTTCTCCAGGATTCCAGGTAGAAGTTGTAATAGTAGACTACGACGGTACCATGCCAACAAATTCAACAACTGAAACAACCATGTCATCCTTGTTCCCTAACCACAAAATGACTAGTAGGGCTTTGAAGAAACAACTACATTTTAAGTGAGGTTAATTGCTACTACAAACTGCAAGTCAACCAAAATTTGTCTAATTTGTTATATAGTTCAGGAAGCAGTGATCCAATCAAATTGAAGCCTTATACTTTTAACTCAAAATGAGGTGACAAGGATCACAAGCCATGGCACACTTTTTTCTGAATCTGATTTATTCCCTCATTTCTTTGCGAAATTCTGAAGTTTTCTCATATACTTTTGGATATATTCTGCAGCGTTGATGCGGCTTGTGCAGCACACCCAACCGCTGATGTTTTTTTTATCAACTTTGCATCATACAGAAGGTCAGTGGTTATTTCTGCTACTGTGTATCTTTATTGGTTTGACTGAGGAGTCATTACTCATTTTGTTCAAAATATTTGCAGTGCTGCCGCTTCTTCCATGGCTGCTCTGAAACAGCCTACAATTAGAGTTGTAGCCATAATAGCATGTCCAATGAACTATACAACACAGTTGCACGTGTGACAGATGGAATCGACAAAGGTGCTTAAATGATTTGGAATATTTTTATTCAATTGTTATCTTCCTGGTGGCTGCATCTTATGTGGATTCAGGGTTCGGATAATTATTGAAAGTGTGAAAATTTCTGCAGGCATAGCAATTGGAGGGGACGTGTTCCCAGGCTCAACTCTTTCTGATCATATTCTGCGCTTCAACAACATTCCTCAGGTGATTCACTGTTTACAATATTTACCATATGTTAGACAGTTTTTGTAACAAAGTGGGTGTATTACACATCTAGCTTCTAGGTTACACATGGATGGAGAATGCTTCAATACTATCTCTGCATAATACTTTAATCATAAACCACTATGGTCAAAAGTGTATATTTTGCATGTTTACATGACCTACCGCAACCTTAGTCACACAGCTTAGATTTTAAAATCCTAGTGTTTGGAAAAGATTTGTGTGGTCGGGCCATTGTTTTGTAAAAAAAAAAAAAAAAAGTTGAAAAAAGTCTCTAAAGTAGTTTTCTGTAGAGTTTATTTACAGAGAAAACTCTAAGAGAGTTGTGAAGGAAGACACAAGTTTGAAATGTAATATAGAGATCTCCAAGTAAGTAACTAGTTTCCTATTTTTTGGTTAATGGGTTAACTAGAGAGAATCTCTTGGGATTTCACAGTTTTTTTTTCAAAATTGGTTAATATCAAACTTATTAGATCTAATTGTGGAAAACACACACAGCGTACTTATTATTATTATTTCCAAATGAAGAAAATCTCTCTCACGTGGTGTTATTAGATGAGTCGACACACACATAGGATCACATGTGGCCTTCATGTCTCATGAAAAACATTTGAGACTAGAAGAATACCTTCCTTACAATGTATGCAAACCACACGCCCTGATTGGATGGGGTTGGATCTACACATTTCAAACACAAACCCTTTATTATAAATAACCCAATCTTCCTCTTCTTATTCTTCATTTTCTCTTTTTCAGTAACCATCATCATCCATCCATCCATTTCATTTACTTGGAAAAACAAGTTTTTTTTTTTTTTTTTTTGTTATCAACTGAGAACAGAGGAAACAGAGCAGGATAATGGACACAGGAGTTGTTGACACTAGTGACAGTCAACAACCCAATAATGGAGAAGGGTCCATCACTAGTACGACTGGTGGTGCAATGGGTCGTTTTGATCACCATGAGAACCCCAAACAAAAGGTCTGAATTCTTGTTGATTTTTTTTTTTAGTTATTTGGATTTTTGGTTGAACCCCATTATGTTGGAAACTAAGGGTTTGTAAAATTTGTGGTGTTTGATTAGGAATCATTGTGGAAAAGCTTCTGGCCTTATGTGGGACCTGGTTTTCTAGTTTCCTTGGCTTATCTAGACCCAGGGAACTGTAAGTTTCTTTGCTATTCATTCTGTCAATTTTTCTACTTTAAATAAATGGATTTGTCTTTCTGTATCTTCCCTAATAGTTTCATTCATAAATATGAGAAGAAATTCATATTCTACAAGAAGAAAAATAAAGGTTATGGGCTAATTTTTTTTTCTTTCACAAAATGATTTCTTATTGGTTTTTTATGGAATGATTTGTTCTAATTAATATTGGTTTATCCTTTGAAAAGTAAATGGGAGTTTTATGATCACCACATTTGGTATGATTACCACTCTTTTGTAAAACAGAATGGAGATTTCATCTTTGTTTTTTTCTTATTTTTTCTTTTATATCTCAACAACCATATTGTTTGATTGATTCTGTGTGTTAAGCACCTTTCTGCGATTAAGTAAAACAATTGAATGTGTTTGTGATGCAGTGGAAACTGATTTACAAGCTGGAGCCAATCACGGATACGAGGTAAACTGATTTACAAGCTGGAATCTGCCTAATCCTAATCATTTCTTGATTTATCACTGCTCTCATCATGCCTCAATATGACTGAATCAGGGCTCGTCTACGAGTATGTCAACAATGGCAACTTGGAACAATGGGGAAACTCGTATGAAGATTCTACTTGGCACAGCTAAAGCGTGAGTTCAATCAGCAACTCTCTTTCCTATGGGTGCTTTCCCCCCTGTTTAAATCGTATCTCATTTATAAACCACGTATGCATTGCAGGCTTGCTTACTTGCATGAGGCTGTTGAACCAAAAGTGGTACATCGTGACATCAAATCTAGTAACATTTTAATAGATGACAATTTCAATCCTAAAGTATCTGATTTTGGTCTGGCCAAGTTACTGGGTGCTGGAAAAAGCCATATCACTACCCGTGTCATGGGGACCTTCGGGTAATATTTTTTTCAATGGAACTCAATGAGTTATTTTCCTTTTCCTTTTCCTTTTACGTTTTTGCATCATTGGTTTCAAATGACTGATGTGTTGGTAAATTGTTCTCTTCTGTGCAGATATCATTGTTAAATTGTTTTTTCAGTTAGGATGACTGATGTGTTGGTTGCTGCAGGTAAACATGGTTGACTGGCTCAAGACAATGGTTGGCAATAGGCGTTCAGAAGAAGTTGTGGATCCAAACATTGAGACAAGACCATCAACTAGAGCACTGAAACGAGCCCTTTTAACTGCCTTGAGGTGTGTTGACCCAGATTCTGACAAGAGGCCAAAGATGAGCCAAGTTGTCCAAATAACTGAAATAACAGTTTATGATTACTTTGTTAATCATCGCCGTATTGAGTTCCGCTATTCAGCTGAGTTACCTTGCATCAATGTTGGGAAACCAAAGCGTCCAATGCACATTCCCCTGGAGGTGATTAAGCTTCTTGTTTGACTTAACTGATTTTGTGATTGTTGACCTCTAGTGCCTAAACTGAAGCTTGCTTGCTGCAGCTTTGTTCTTTGGTGTCCTTGCAACGCTATACAAAGGCATTGTCCACATTCCAGATTGGGCATGCAAAGGCAGGAAATGTGTGTGTGGCATCATTTGTGAATGGAAAGCAAAGGCAGGAAATGTGTGTGTGGCATCATTTGATTGGGCATGCAGTGGGATTAGAAGAGCGGCTGAATATGGGTCTCAATTTTATTCTATCTGCTGAGGTAATTCTTGTCTTTTCTTGCTTCTGGTTTATGTGGTTCCTAAGGGTATCATTAATTCCAAGCGAAGCTTGCATTGGGGGTATTTGAGTTACTCAAGAGAAGGGATCGAAATAGCCATTCCTTCTTCACAGATTTCACTGGGACATGTTAAACTCCAGCAAGGGGTTTTGATGCAGGAAAAAAGATGGCTTTGGTGGGTTTGTTCCAGGCTGAAGAATTTTCGGGATATTGAGTCTATTCAGAAGAGATGTTAGCTTTGGTAGGTTTTAGAACTGAATGGTTCTCAGAAACCGGGACTGAATGAATGGTTTGAGGGTTTGGAAAAATTGGGAAGTTATGGATGGATGTGGGACTGAGGTGTAGAGCGCGGGTCTTAAAACCACGGTCTCCTCTTCTAAAGGAGGCCATACTCCAATCCAAGGAGCAGAACAGCCCTGAGATGTTGAAACTTAGTTTCCTTGCTTTGGTTCAAAATGTAAAACATGGGGCTTGAACCTTGGAGCATCTGGTCAAGAACAACCTTCCTGAATTCGGTTTTTTGTTTTAGGTCCTAATTCTCCTTTCTGTTAAAAATTAAATTCCGCTTGGTTCAATCTGTACTGATAATAATTTTGCTCTAGTTCTTATTGCTGCTTGAACTATGCATTCATCCATGGTTTTGTTTCTTTGTCAATTATTTTCAACTCTCCTTTGAGTGCTTTTGTTATCTTTGTGAAACAGGTTAAACAACTATTAGTGGATGATCCAGGGAATTCTGAATATGCCGACATGGAAAAAGAGCTTGTAGAGGTGAGCTGAATTTGAAGTTGCTCCCGTTTTGTGCATTGATCAATTCACTTATTTGTCTACCAGTCTAATGGTTTTTTCCTGACGTGTGTGGAAAATATTTGAAAGCTGTAGGATCTTTAGAAAATAAAGTGATACCTGATAGAACTTGATGAACTGAATTGGATCTCTGTATTTGTCAATCAATTACAGAGCATCCTCTTCTCTATTTATAATGTCCAAATGATACAAAGAGAGGCATTACATTTGACACTAACAGAATTCAAAACAGAATACAACTCATGACAGCTAACAATACAAACAGTTGCTAACCTTCTAACAACTGTTGCTAACCTCTAACAGCAATTGCTAACTGACTTTCTAACAGACTATTTTACATCTGTTTTATCTATTCTATCATCCCCCCTCAAGTGCAAGGGAGTAAGACCAAGAAGAGATTTGAGGTAGGTGAACCTTGCACTTGGAAGATGCTTGGTGAGAAGATCCGCAGGTTGCTCAGAGGTAGGAACATATTTGAGAAGCAAAGAACCCCGAAGAACATGATCACGAATAAAATGAAGATCAATCTCAATATGCTTAGTGCGAGCATGAAAGACTGGATTCTTGGCAAGATGGTAGGCACTGACATTGTCATACCACAGAATTGGAGTACCAGAAAGGGGAAGACAAAGTTCCTTTAATAAAGCTTGGATCCAAATCACTTCAGAAGTTGCAATAGCAAGGCCTCGATATTCAGATTCAGCACTGCTTCTGGATACAACACGTTGCTTGGTGGCTGACCAAGAAATAAGAGAACCACCTAGGTATACCAAGTAACCACTAGAACTTCGTCTGTCATCAGGATTGGCTCCCCAATCAGCATCAGAGAAGGCTTCAAGAGCAAGGTCACGAGTAGGATGAATGAGTAAACCATCATTAGAAGAGCCTTTTAGGTAGCGGAGAATACGTTTGACAGCTAACCAGTGAGAAGTAGTGGGTGCTGGCATAAACTGGCAGGCCTTATTGACAGCAAAAGCTATGTCAGGCCGCGTCATAGTTACATATTGTAGAGCACCAACAATACTACGATAGGTGGTAGCATTCAAGAGAGGAGTGCCATCAAGCTGAGATAAGGACTGACCAACAACACCAGGAGTAGGAGAGGACTTGCAATCTATCATAGCAGCACGCTGAAGAAGGTCAGAGATATACTTAGCTTGGCTGAGATGAAGAGAACCATGACACCTATGAACTTCAATACCCAAGAAGTAGGACAAGGGCCCCAAGTCACGAAGAGCAAAAACCGAATTAAGCCGAGTGATAAGAGAAGAAATGAGGCTGGAAGAACTCCCAGTAACAATAATATCGTCCACATAGACCAATAGAATAAGTATGGAATGCTTATCCACCTTGAGAAACATAGAGCTGTCAGTCCGAGAAGCAAAAAATCCCCATTGCAGAAGTGCACAACTCAGCTTAGAAAACCAAGCACGCGGAGACTGTTTTAATCCATACAAAGACTTGCGTAACTGGCAGACTTTGGATGGAGACTTGGCATCAATAAATCCTGGAGGCTGAGTCATAAAAACCTGTTCTTCAAGATCCCCATTTAAGAAAGCATTATGAACATCAAGTTGTCGTATGTCCCAATGAAAACTGACCGCAAGAGTGAGGATAATGCGAATGGTGGCAGGCTTAACCACTGGATTAAATGTTTCAAAGTAATCTAATCCATGAGTTTGGTTAAACCCTTTAGCAACAAGGCGGGCTTTATACCTGTCAATACTGCCATCAGGTTTGAATTTGAGCCTAAAAACCCATTTGCAACCAATGATGTTGCCATGAGTAGGAGGATCAACCAAAGTCCAAGTGGCATTACGATGTAAAGCAGCTATCTCTTGTTCCATAGCATGAACCCAGTGAGGATCCTTAAGAGCTTGGCGAAGAGTGGTGGGTTCAGAAGTCTTGACCACAGACAAGTCTAGCATCTGTTTCTTCTTAGAGATGCCATTCATGGACCGAGTAAGCATGCGTGAAGGATCAGATGATGGAATGAGATTAGGAGCAGGAATGAGAGTAGCAGCAGGAAGAATAGGAGTAGAAACAGATGGAATAGGTGTAGGAGAAGAAGATAAAGATGCAGATTGAATAGGAGATGAAATAGGAGCAGGGGAAGGAATGTTAGGCACTACCAAATTGTCATTAGGCACCACAGAAGGGACTACATGAGGGACTACAGGAGGAACTATAGGAGATGGTATAAAAGAAGAGACTATAGGAGAAGTAGAAGATGAAACAGATGAGCATTGCATAGGTAGATAGGACTCATCAAAAACCACATTAGGAGAAACATAAACTCGGCCAGAAGTATGATCTAGACACAAGTACCCCTTATGTTCTAAACTATACCCAAGGAACACACAAGCAACAGACCGAAACTGAAGTTTATGTTTGTTATATGGACGAATGAAAGGATAGCAAAGACATCCAAAAACATGAAGTGCCCTATAATCAGGCAGATGGTGAAGAAGAACTTGATAAGGAGATTTATTACCAAGGACTTTAGTTGGCATTCGATTAATGAGAAAAACAGCAGCTTGAAAGGCATATTGCCAGAATTGAAAAGGCATATGTGCATGAGCTAACAGAGCCAAACCAGTCTCAACTACATGTCTATGTCTACGTTCCACTCGACCATTCTGGAAAGAGGAGTATGGACAAGAAAATCTATGGCTGATACCAGACTCCAACAAGAAAGGTTTAAACACTTTGAACTCACCACCATTATCTGATTGAAGACATTTTATAGAAGCATTGAACTGATTCTCAACTTGAATCTTGAACAATTTGAAAACAGCTAGAGCCTGACCTTTGGACTGAAGTGGAAAGAACCAGATGAAGCGTGAAAAATCATCAACAAACAAAAGAAAAAACCGTGCACCAGAAGTTGATTTTATAAAAGCAGGACCCCAGATGTCCATATAAATAAGGTCTAAAGGACTAGATGCATGAAAAGATGACAAAGAGGTAGGTAATCTATGACTTTTGGCAAGCTGACAGGATGAACAAATTGAGGAACAATTAGATTTATTAAGTGGAACATTACAAAGTCTTAATATCTGATGGACAACATCTTTTGAAGGATGGCCTAGCCTATAATGCCATAATTGTTCAAGATTATCAATACAAGAAGAACTAGAAGTTGAATTCAAAGAAGATACATCTGATATGCTAGAGCTAGTAGATAAGCTAGGACTGGAACTTGAACTGATACTGGAACTAGTAGGACTGGAACTGATACTGGAACTAGTAGGACTGGAACTGGAACTGGAAGCTAAAGCTGCTTTGGAGACAGGAAGAACTGGCAGCTTGTATAGTCCATTCTCAAGGCTGCCTCGAGCTAGAACCTTCCTCGAAATTGGGTCCTTCACAAAAAAATAATTGGACCAGAATTCAATGAACACATTGTTATCAGCACAAAACTTTGTAACACTGACCAAATTGGTTGATAAAGAAGGGACATGAAAGACTTGCTTAAGAAGAAAGGGAGTGTGATGAGAAGAAGAGAAAGATAATGACCCAACATTAGCAATAGGAAGAGAAGAACCATTACCAACAGTAACTTTGTCTGAACCTGCATATGGAGAGGAATTGGTGAGACCAATATGATCATTAGTCAAGTGATGACTTGCTCCTGAATCCAAGTACCATCCTTCACTATGAAATGGATTAGATACTGCTGCTAAGGCCGGCATAGCTGGTTTAGGATCAACTGGAGAACCAGAATTTAAATGACTTGTTGATTGCTGAAAATTAACATCAAAGCGATGATAACAAGCCATGGCTATATGACCAAATTTGCCACATAACTGGCATTGTGGTCGATCATTAGATGGTTTGTTATAATGACCACCTTGTTGGCCATATTGCTGGACATAATACTGACCATTGGGATTTCTTGCTCGGCCACGTCCTCTGTGAAAATGGCTGCTATAACTCCTGCCTCTGCCTCGACCAAATGACTGTTTACTACTAGAATTGGCTACATTTGCTGAGACAGTTGGTATGCTATCTATAGAACTTTGTTGCTCCAATCTGTTTTCAAATGATAGTAGCATACTGTGAATAGACTCAAGCGAGATCTGATCATCTCGAACATTGATGGTTGTGACTACTGGATTATATTCAGTACCTAGTCCATTTAAGAGGTTCATTATATGATCTTGATCTGAGATGACCTCGCCAATAGCTGCTAAATTGTCCGCATCACTCTTGATCTTCATGATATAATCAATCATGGACAGTGAACCCTTCTTGGTAGACTGCAAATCCAAACGTAATTGCATGATTCTTGCTCTTGAGGAAGAAGAAAAAATCTGTTCTAAAGCCTTCCAGGCTGAAAAGGAGGTAGTATGACCAATGATTTGAGCCATGATTGCTGGTGTATGTGAGGCATAAATCCAACTGAGTATGGTACGATCTTGTCTTCTCCAAGCAACAAAAGCAGGATTGATAATTCCTGGACTTAGTTCCTTTGTTGGACAAATTGAAATTCCTTCAATGAAATCTTCAAAACCATTAGCAAAAATGACATTCTCAATCTGAGACTTCCAAAGTATATAGTTGGATCTATCTAATTTTACTGGTAGAGAATGATTTAGGACTTGAAAGGAAGGAGAAGAAGACACATTTGATGTCTGAACATTATTGAGAGAGCCAGAGGAAGACGAGGACTGTGTTGCCATTGATAGAAGAGACTCAAAGCTCTGATACCATGATAGAACTTGATGAACTGAATTAGATCTCTGTATTTGTCAATCAATTACAGAGCATCCTCTTCTCTATTTATAATGTCCAAATGATACAAAGAGAGGCATTACATTTGACACTAACAGAATTCAAAACAGAATACAACTCATGACAGCTAACAATACAAACAGTTGCTAACCTTCTAACAACAGTTGCTAACCTCTAACAGCAATTGCTAACTGACTTTCTAACAGACTATTTTACATCTGTTTTATCTATTCTATCAATACCGAGTCTTCAGTAGATGTGTGTTTGTTTTTCTGGATTGCTCTCTTTTCTTTTTCTCCCTCTTTTCAAGAAATCATTATGTTGTTCAAACAGGGCAGCATGAATGGTGTGGATGTCTCGTGGAGTTTTTTGTGTGTTTTGTTTACCTTAAAAGGTGAGGATGGTGTTTATATTAAAGGAGTCTTGTACATGCAATCTGGAAAGGAATGTTCTTTGAAGAATAAGAAAGAAAAAAGAAAAATCTATATGTGAAAAATCACCGCTTTGTCAAGATGCCCATCACTTGTATCTTGGTTCTTGTGCAGGTGCTGTACCGTCATGGCCTGCATGCTTGCCCCTCTCATGATTTCAGATGTTAATGCTCAGATTCTAAGTTCACATTTCAAATTGATGTTTGGTCCTTATATGTGTTATGGCTTTTCTAGTTTATATATTTGTTACATTACCGGGATGTAGGTAATTGGGTTGACGGAGGAACTTTTAGCGACTGCAAAGCAAAGTGAGATTTCTGGAGTGAATACTGGAACAAGTGCTGGGAACACCCCTGATGGTACCTCTCGATATGCAACGGTAATTTTTTTTTAGTAATATTTGAATTATACTTTTATATTATTTTCTTTTGTCATTAAGCTGGATGAAGTGAATAGGAATCATGACCATATTCATAAGCTTCTTACAATATATTGCAAGATCTCAGGTTCCATTAAAAACATGAAATAAATATTATAATTCTTACAATGCATGTAAATTTTTTTTTTTATCATGGTTATATTTTAATCTGTTTTTGTTTATGGTCTGTAGGGGCTATTCAAAGCATGAAATAAATATTATAATTTTTTGTTAATACAATGCCGCGAGTATGCGTCGAGATTCCTACATGCATTTCAGTATACATAATGTTTGTGCTGCAATGCAGTATAATGCATGTATTACTCCATCATATTATATATAGAAGAATTGGCTTTAAAGCAATATTTTTATATATAACAACTGTAAAACATCATAAAATAATATAAGTAATTTAACTAAACACAGTTTCATATTATCACCCTCATCTCTTTTGTGCATGAATGGAATGCAGGCTGCTAACACAAGTGCTGTTACTAAAGGGAGCAGGTTGCTATATGTTGCAGAGTGCTATGTTGTTACATGTAATGTTGTTTAGGAAGGATTTCTTTTAGATTAGTTGTCAATAAATGTAGTACTATAAATAAGAGAGCATAAGAGAGAAAAATGGATTCATTTGATTTGTAAGAAAATTGTACACTTGAGCATTTGCTCTACAGGAGATTAGCTATCTTGAATTAGCTTTCTTATTGAATACAATCCATTCCATTTACTGTCATCAATCCAGAATTACAATTACAAGTTCTTCAGTCTGTAATTTCTCTTCATTGCATCACTGTCAGTAGAACTACATTGGCTTAACACCGTGACAAAAAAAAAAAAAAAAAAAAATTGCCACGGCTTAAAACCGTGGCTAATTATTGCAACGACTAAAAACCGTGGCTACCTTGCCACTGCTTAAAACCGTGGCTAGTACTGGCCACGGTTTAAAACCGTTGCTAAAGCTATTGCAACGGTTTAGAACCGTGGCCATAACTTGCAACGGTTTTAAGCCGTTGCTACTCCTGGCCACGGCTTAGAATCGTGGCTATGATTGTTGCAACGGTTTATAACCGTGGCTAAATCATCAACCGTCCTCGAGATAAAACCATTGCTAACATTTTTGCCACGGTTTTTAGCCGTTACTGGGGATTTAGCGACGCCTCTACAGCCCACGGCTCTAAGCCGTGACAAAGGGTTACCCCCACGGTTTAAAACCGTTGCTAATGGGTATTTTTGGTGTAGTGTTTATAGTATATAATCTTATAATAGGATTGCACTTCATAACTGATTGAGAGCAAAAATAGGGATGGCGGCGGGGATGTTTAGTGCATAGTATTTAGCAAAATAATAATAATAATCAATAAAAATTAATAATAATTTATGTGGTGTGCCAACGGCACGGGGAGAATACCCTAGTTGGATACATGATAGACAACTTGTGGTTCTTCTGGCAAGGGATGATATCCCTCTTGAAAATTCTTGTGTAATCTGTCTGCTTGATAAGCTCCATCTTCACATGATTTTAAATTGATCTAAACTATCACAGCTTCAGTTCCTATTACTTGTGATGTACAATTGTCATGTTTTGGTTTTGACCTTTCTTCAGATGTTGATGAATGCAAAGAGAAACTTGCTTGTCAATGCCCTGAATGCAAATGCAAGAATACTTGGGGAAGCTATGAATGCAGCTGCGGTGGTAATCAGTTGTACATGCGAGAGCATGACACATGCATAAGTGAGTATCTCAGTTCATTTCTGCCATGACTGTTCCTGATTATCATCAATTTTGCCGAGTTTAAGTCTTCCATTGACGAGAAACTTCAACCATTATTATTAATTTGTTATTGATATTCTGCTATGGCAAAATGCAGGTAAAGAGTACCAAAGTGAGTTCAGTTGGAACTTTGTGTGGGTCATTTTCCTCGGGTTGATTGCTACTGCAATTGGAGGGTATGCCGTGTACAAGTACAGAATCAGGGTATGCTTTTTTGTTTGCTTTCTTTTCTTGTTATTATTGCTTAAGTCTTTTTTTGTAGAGAAAATCATTTTTATGACGAATGAACTAATTTCCCCTAATTTTCTCGATGTGAGAGAACACCGAATATTTAACTTGAAAGGGGTTGAAAATGAGCATGTCTATATTTTCACACGTTAGATAGAATTTAACTTGGTCTTCAGATACTCTAGGAGCCATGCACACGCCTGCATGTGTTCAGTACATGGTGGCCTTGTATTTATGAACAGGACAACAATTTGTTTGTGCTTGTCACTTCTTGTTAGTTTAATTTCTCAAAAGTTTTCTTGCACATTAGCATATGCCATCGACGTGCTGGTCCTTGCACTGTTACATGTTGGCATGTCTTTGGCATCATGTGCATCCTGCACAATGTAACAAGTTGAAGCCTTCATGTGGCTTCTGTATGATTATTATTTAATGTAAAGACATGTATTATTCATCTGGTTGACCATAGACATGTATTATTCATCTGTATATTGTTTATCCTGAATCTCTATTTGGTTCTAAGTCTTGCCTTGATTAGATTTCTATGAATTTGATAGAATGAATTCAATGTGCTTTTGATGGCTTGTCACAAATTACCACAAGTTGAAGCAGAAAGTGATCCAATGTTTTTTTCCCCTCCTTTCTGTATGAGGTATCTCCTTAACTTGGGCATTTATCTATCTTACATTTTAGATAGGTTTTTTACTGTTCATGAACAGTGTTATGTGAGAGTTTGTCCTACGTGGCACCACTTATATCCTTGGCAACAGTTAAGTGAAAGAAAAAAACCCGATGGTTTCCTCACTTACTCCTTTCCCCTCTCTTCCTCTACCCAAACCCCTCCCACCAAGCAGAAAAGAAGAAGGACGAAAGAAGAAGAAGGACGAGAAGGTAAGATCTCCTCTTCCTCTACATCTCCTCTTCTTCTTCTCAAGATCTGAAGTTTTTTTTTTTTTTTTTTTTTGGTTTCAGAAGCGCTCTTTTCCCTTCACTCAGAAACCCAATTCCATCCTTATCACCTTGATTTACTTCACTCAGGTTTGAATTTCCATCCAATCCCATGATTTATTTGATTAGAAATCATCTTCTAAACGATGGGTTATGCTAGAAATGTTTGTTAGATTGATGAGTTATGTGAAAAATTTCCATTGGGTTTGTTGTTTTATGGATTTTGGGTTAATGGGGGTGTCAAAATTTTTGTAGTTTGATCTGGAAATTTTGAATTTTTTTTTGTACTTTTTTACTTTTGGGTGTTCGGAGATTTCATCGAATTACGGGTTGTTTAAATAGTTTGTGTTGTTTATTTAGAGATTTGGGGTGGTGGGGTTGTTTATTTAGAGATTTCATCTGAAGTTTGATTCTTCCAGTTTGATTTTTTTTTTCAAATCTCTTCGTTCTTACGATCTGAAGTTATTATTTTTTTTGTTTTTGTTTCAGGAAATGAAGAAGCTCAAACTCTCTCTCTCTCACTAAACCAGCCCAAACATGTCGCCGTTTCTCATCAGAGGTGTGTTTTTCTTCTTCTTCTTCTTCCTCCATTCTCTTCTTCGCTATTAGGGTTTCGAAATTTCGATCTCCTCTTCAATACCCATTCTTCAATTATGTAATTTCTTCACATATTTGGTGTGCAAGTAGGGTTTATTGTGTCTGTTGTCTTAGCTTTTTCATTCTCTGTTGATTTTCATTGTAGATCTGCTTGGGGTTCTGTTTTTTTTTTTTTTTTTTAATTTCATTCGAAGATTGTTAACTCTGTGGTGCAATTTACGTTGAAAAGATGTGATGGGTTGAGTTTCTAGGCGTTTTTCCTTGGTTTAGAAGAGGTGAAATGGGTTAACTCCTTGGTTTTTTGGATGATAGAGTTGAAATTGGTTTTTGATTTAGAAGGTTTTTGAGAACTAACGAATTGGTTGATGGTTTTTTGCATGTACTTGGATGGGAAAAAAATTAAGGTAGCAAAGCTGATAATTGCAGAAAAAACTATTACTTTTTCATGATTCACCTTTTCCAACTTCTATAATGTGCTTAAAAACTGCTCTCTTTTGTTAAAGCTGATAACTTGGATATTGCAATAGCTACTAATGACGGAATTAAGTGGTATGCAAGTTCAAAAGTGTTTACTTATCAATGTTCTGCTGTATGATTTTTTTTATTCATATTTACTTTTGTATTTGTTGATTAGTTTATGAGTTTCTTGCTTTGAATGGGAGCTAGGTTTAGTTTTAAAATCTAATGACTTTACTTGGTGGGTCTTAGCATCTATACAAGCTCATTCTTGCTTCAATTTTGTTGTTTTTTATTTTGGTTTTCATTTTCATAAGTTGTTCCATTGTTATCCATTTTTCATGATTCACCTTTTCCAACTTCTATGATGTGCTTAAATATGTGCTTAAAAACTGCTCTATTTTGTTGTGAACCATACTATTCGAGAAACATAGTTCATTCTTTTTGTTTCTCACTTCTTTCAGGTATACTCCATACTTCTTTGACAAAAATATACTATACATCATTCTAGAAGAATCTATGGATCACCATGTCCATTCACTGATTCTGAGTCGACATGTGCAACGTCGAAGGGATGTCGGTGATGACAGCCTAGCAGCAGAAATAGCTGATGTGTTTGAAGAAAATGCGGCAATCCCTGGGAACCTCCAGAGGTACTAATAAGCAGTACCACTACTACTGTTTTCCAGATTAGGTTAAATCCAAGATTCAGACCTCTAATTAGATTAAGAGGCTAGAACACAAGTCCCATGCTTTGATGTTTTTGGATTATTTATTTATTTATATTTTTGACAGGTTCAAGATGTGCTTGATGAGATAGGTATTCCTGAGATACCCTTAGAGTGTCATATCCAAGGCTGCGGAGATAGAGCTCCTAAATTCTGTGGACAAAGTACTCTTAGGAAATAGGTGGCTATGGAAAGCTACAGGCATCCAACCTAAATTCCCCTATATGGTCGATTCATTTGAGAAGAGGTTTGGACTTTCACTGTTTTCATACCAATATTTGGATCTGGAGTTTTTGTTTGTTTTTTTTTTTTTTTCCAGATCTCTTCGCTCTTAAGATCCTTCTTCTTAATTTTTTTTCCAGATCTATTCTCCTCACTCTCTCCTTTCATTCTTCTATTCGGTGGAGGAGGAGGAGGAGAGGTGAAGCCGAAGAGGATAATGAAGATGCCTTCGCAAATAGAGCTGGTGAGTGATTGATTGGTTGAAGATTTTGTTTTGGTTTTGTGTGTTATTAGGTTTTTGATTTGATTGTTTGTTTAGGGTTTTGATTTGTGTGTTTTTAATTGGAAACAGTGGAGACTTATCATTCGGAATCGTTGAGGTCCGAGCTGTCGGTGAATATCTTTTGGATCTTGGAGAACCCATGTGTTCTTGGTGATGGGGTTTTGGAGAAATTCGGAAAGGAGTTGCCTTTTTTTGTCTCCAAGGTACTTTAAATGTTGTTCAATTTTATGGTTTTTGTGATTATATGTGGTTTTTGTGATTATATGTGAGTACTTGAAGAGATGTTGTGAAACACTGATAGAGGAGAACAGGAGGTTGTAGAAGGAGCTGCAAGAGCTGAGGGCTTTGAAGGCTTGCAACCCATTCTACATGCAACTCCTAGCAATTCTCAAACATTGTGGTGGTGGTGGTACTCTTTCATGAACACTCGAAGAGCAACCAAAGAGAAGAAACTCAAGGTACGATTCAAATCCCTCTTTTATAATTTTTGGGTATTTCCAATTTTGGTTGATGTAATACTTGCTTATGTGAGATTTTTCCTATGTGGAGCATGAGATTTTGTTTTAACCGTTTGGGTTTATCGTTTGAATGTGTTTGTTTTAACCGTTTGAAGCATGAGCTTGATGACATTTTTGTTGTGTTGAGCATTGTGTTCAAACCACTATTTTTTTGACTGAATTATTTGTCATATATCTGTTGAAAAATCTTTACTTTGTTGAACTTATCTCAAACATTGTGGTGGTGTTGAAATCTCTTTACTCTGTTGAAATTTACTCTTTGTACTCATTCATTGTAAGTGTTTTTTTTTAAATGAAAGAAAAACCCAATTGCGATTATTCGACAATTCCTTTAAAGTACAATGTACTCTGTAGTAGTGCCAACTTCTTTTCTCTCTATTCTAAAGTACAATGTACTCTGTAGATGAGAAAAGCATTGCTGGAAGTATAACTGCTCACATCAAAGATTTCCAGTATCTTTGTTTTAGCTGATTTTGTCCTCGGGGGTGGTAGATTTACTTGGTCCAATCACAAACTCTCCCCCACTCTTTGTAGACTGGATTGAATATTTGGTTCCTTCCAAGATTTCCTCCTTCCTGCTGTTGGATCTGTTCATCATGCAATCCTTTTGGAGCATCCAATCAACAACCCCTGCCTTAGACCCTAGACCTTTCTGACTGGAACAATATGGTTTGAAGATAAAGATTTCTACAAAATGTTTGAGATCAATTGGAAAGAGCTTCAATATGATGGGCACCTTGCTTTGTTTCTTTGGAAACAAGCTCAAGCTCCTCAAAAACTGCTGCAAAGAATGGAATAGGCAACGCTTTGGTCAGCTCAACAACCTTATTGAGAACAAACAAATGAGCATTGTTGGTTAGATCTTATTGAAGAGGATAGATAATTAACTCAAAATGAATGGAGATTAGAACTAAGAGCATAATTGAGCTTACTAAGTTACTGAAAAGGAACTTTATTTGCTAGAAGAGAAAGGCTGGATTACAATAGGATTTTTTGATTATTCAGTGATGACTTATTTGATACGACCATATGGGTTTGTTCCAAGCTGTATATCAATCCAGCCGCTTCGTTGCATCACCTTCAGCTCCTCATGCTGCAGCTACTATTAAAAAGCCCCTTGGATAAAAAAAAAAAAGGAACCACGACTGGAGGGCTTGGCGTCCAAAAGCCTACCACAAAGGTAAAGGCGGATTCTTGCATGAACAATTTAATTTTTATATACAAAA
The DNA here is from genome assembly GCA_963556465.1 of Berberis vulgaris. Taxonomy (NCBI): domain Eukaryota; kingdom Viridiplantae; phylum Streptophyta; class Magnoliopsida; order Ranunculales; family Berberidaceae; genus Berberis; species Berberis vulgaris. Next base: position 53,893,829 of record OY747127.1, on the reverse strand, counting down.
AAAATAAGGAAAATGCAGAACCTGGTATCAAAAGGTCCATTTCCTAATGTCGTATGTTGGTTCTGTTATCTAATATGTGGTATCCTTTTTTATTTTTTTGTTTTATTTTTGGAATGTTATCTCAACTCTTATATGGTTCATCCTAGCTAGCTATACTACCATTTTGAAAGTTTAGTAGATGCTACGGCATTACACGGTAGCTATGCCGGATGGGTTCATTACATGAATTTAACTAAAAGAAAAAAAAATCTGATTTATGTAGTGCCAACGGATGAAAAATGGTGATAATGCCGGAGAGCGCAATCCACACCCCATCGTTTTTTAGCGCGAACCACTTCTCTCAGCCTTCAATTCAATTGCCATGTCCAGGTATCCCTTCTTTTATGTTTTGCTTTTATTTGAGTTTTTTTAAGTTATGGGGTTTGTTAGATTTGGTTATTTATATTGCTTTTGAGATTGTTCTAGAGTTTGAGTTGTAACTATTCATTCATCATGTTGTGTTTGAGAAATTTTTGTTTTTCCAATTGAGATCGATTTAATTAGTTCTTCTTACACCTCTAACTTGATGAAAGTTGGAGCCTTTGATAATGGGTTAAATAGATTTAGTGAATATTTGAGGGATCAATAGTTTGTCTAAAATTATCAAGAGCTCGAACAACCAAATATTTTGGTCCATGGACCATAGCATAGTTGTCTGTTACAATTCAAAGAGTAGTTTTATTGTTCACAAAACTTGCTTGCTAGCTTAATTTGCTTTAATTTCATTTTATTGTCATTAATCACGACTTCATAATATTTGGTTTTAGAAATGGCTGTGAATGGGAGTGTGTTGCTTGCTGGCAGTTTGTTTGCTAGCTTAATTTGCTTTAATTTCATGTTATTGTCATTAATCATGACTTCCTAATATTTGGTTTTAGAAATGAGTGTTTTAGAAATGGATGTGAACGGGAGGTGTTGCTTGCAGGCAGCTTGCTTGCTTGGTGATACCTTAATTTGCTTGCTTGGAAATACAATCAGATTCTCATTTCAGCCGTACAAGGAACTGTAAGAAAAATGCTTAGTTTTTCCACCATAATTGGATAAGGTTCTCCTTAAGAAAAAAAAGCTTTGATGTACTTAAATGTTTTATATTGGAATATTTTTATAATTAAATGATCATTTTGGTGTGTGGATATATTATGTGGTGTTCATGGCATTGATTGCCATTGTAATTTTTTATGACAGGTTCAGACAAGTTTCAATATTGAAAAATACAGAGGAAACTCTGTCGAAATTTTGATTTTTTAATTGTTCATGACATTGATTGTCATTATAGTCACTTATGTGAATTTTCTTATGACATGTTCAGATAAATTACTTTATTAAAAAAATGACATTTTTTTTTTGATATAATAATATTGTGTGCATGTCTCTTTCGAAACATCCGTGAATGTAGGATGAAATCTGCAATAGTGCCAACGGCACGGGTATTACACTAGTAATCTTTACAGATGACGGTTGGCCAGTCGGGATCTGGAAGCGCGTGGACTCTTTGTGAAGATCAGGTTTGAATTGTTATCTACAGTTATGAAATTAAGAGAAGTTCGAAATGTTTTGATGTCGATCTGTTTATTTTTGTTTTTTTCTAGGCACTTGTCGTCTTTGTACATGACATGGGTCCAAACTAGCCAATAAAATTTCAGCCAACTCCAAGAGTAGTTTCTTCTCCTATTTTGACCATTTCTTTTCTTTGGGTCTTTTTTTTTTGTTTATTATACAAGCATAATAATATATAGCTTGAACTGCTGTTGTTGCTAAATGGAATGCAAGCTTCTAACACAAATGCTATTACTAAAGGGAGCAGGTTGCTATATGTTGCAGAGTGCTATGTTGTTACATGTAATGTTGTTTAGGAAGGATTTCTGTTAGATTAGTTGTCAATAAATGTAGTACTATAAATAAGAGAGCATAAGAGAGAAAAATGGATTCATTTGATTTGTAAGAAAATTGTACACTTGAGCATTTGCTCTACAGGAGATTAGCTATCTTGAATTAGCTTTCTTATTGAATACAATCCATTCCATTTACTGTCATCAATCCAGAATTACAATTACAAGTTCTTCAGTCTGTAATTTCTCTTCATTGCCTGTATTGCATCATTGTCAGTAGAACTGCATTGGCTTAACACCGTGACAAAAAAAAAAAAAAAAAAAAAAATTTCCACGGTTTAAATCCGTGGCTAACTATTGCAACGGCTATGAACCGTGGCCATACCTTGCCACGGCTTATAACCGTGGCTAGTACTGGCCACGGCTTAAAACCGTTGCTAAAACTATTGCAACGGCTTAGAACCGTGGCCATAACTTGCAACGGTTTTAAGCCGTGGCTATTCCTGGCCACGGCTTAAAACCGTGGCTAAAATTTTTGCAACGATTTAGAACCGTGGCTAAATCATCAACCGTCCTCGAGATAAAACCGTTGCTAATATTTTTGCCACGGTTTTTAGCCGTTACTGGGGATTTAGCGACGCCTCTATAGCCCACGGCTCTAAGCCGTGACAATGGGTTACCCCCACGGTTTAAAACCGTTGGTAATGGGTATTTTTGGTGTAGTGAGGGCATAGCTCGGATGACTCAACCCCCAGCTAAACTGTTCGTAACATGCCCATTACCGGACATGACTACACTACAATGACCCCGAGTCATATATAACACAAAGCGGTCAAGATCTCTACCACAGAAAAACTAGTCAACGTCCTATTGATTCAACTAACCTATGCCAAAGCAAGACGACAAGGCGAAACGAAAAAAATGCAATAGAGACAACAAGTACGGAGTGGATAAAAATGTTTTCATTAATGGTCAAAGACATAAAGAGTACAAGCACACAAAGGTCACTTCTTATCATGAGAGGGTATAAAAATGGAAAAGTTAAGCCTACTGGAATAAGGAGTAGGAGTTGCGTCCACACACGCCGCAGCCTGGACATCAGGGCTCAAACTGTCTTCCTCGCTCGACGATGTTGAGGTAACACACAGGTCCACATACGACATCTTCTTATAACGAATGAGATCTAACTGTGGATGCACTTCCTTCATCAGCGCCAACAGCTCCAGCCATCCATGTACAACCCAACGAAACTCACATTTGCCTTGTTCCTGGAGAAGGTCTTCCTCCCGCACCTTTGCATCAACAAGTTCATGCTCTAGTAGCTCCAACTTGCCAGTCAGTGTGTCGACCTAAGAATTCTATGTGGCCAGACTACTCTTCACGGCACTAAGTTCATGTCGTCCCAATTCGAGCTGGTCCTTGGCCTTCCTCGCTTCTCGAGCATAGAACTCCATATCGGATTCCAACTGTTGCTTCTCTGCAGCCCAGTCAGCTTCCTTCGAAGCACTCTCTTCAACAAAAGACAACAGTTAAGAACTCGCCTTAGCCGCAATTTCTTGGCAACCTCAACTTCTTGGCGGATACGGCTCAACTCCTGTCTAAGTCCATCCCTTTCAGATACCGCCTCTGTCAGATTACGCTCAAGGTCTTCTAGATGAGCCCTCTGAGCCTCAACGGCCACGGTTGACCAATCCAACCACTTTTCTTATGCCTGCTTCTTAAGCCGTTCAATTTCATGAAGCGCGTCAGAATACGCCTGCATATGCGAGAAGACACGCTCCAAGGTGTATACTCTCTCACGAGCCGCCTTAACTTTCATCTCAGCAACGACTATGTGGCTCAAATGAGACATACCCATCATAAGGTACTTCAAGCCCTTATCTATACACCCTTCCAACGAATTCTCCTTAGGTTTTGGAGCATGATCCATCAACTACCTGCTTATATGCTTCTTCGAATCATACTCTACGTCCACCTTTTGGTGCCAGACCTGTGAACTCAGCTTCACCAAATCCGATGCAAACAGGCTTATCAGTGCGCTCAGATGAAACTTTCCTTGATCGGGAACTTTGCCGGCACCGCCATTCATGGTCGCCACCGTCCTCAAGCTCTCCTCCATGGCCTTTCCCTTATCAACAACAACCCATTTTTTGTGAGACGACTCAATGGGATCCGGAAGAAAAGAAGGCAGCGAAGTATCCAAATGACCTTCCAACACCTCTAGCTGAGGCCTAGAGCGAGACGGTGAGCAATGCGGACTGCAAGAGCCTTCTACCAGAGCGGCTAAACAACTATGGGGCGGTAAGATTCTACCACCTTAGGCAAATCCTCACAAGAGCCTTCTACCGAAGCGGCCTCATGCAAATCAACACCAGCGAAAGTAGCCATTGCAACCCACACAAGACAGTCATTCAGAGCCTCGACCTGCTCATCACTAAGGTTCGACCTGTCTGCATCTCCTGCCAATCACAGGTATTCCTTCTCTATGCTGAAAACATTAGCCTCTGCCTCAACAGGCCTAGCAGACTAGCGCTCCCCTTCACCGGAGCGGGTTGTACCGAAGACGACCCACTTCTAAGATGAGACCTCTTCCTCGAGAAGGAGGCAAGAGTCTCAGACGAGTGCTCTACATCAGACATAATAGAAGCTTTGGGCCTAGTAGCCTTCCTCTTTCTGGAATGGGCCCCATCTTCCAACTTATTGCGCCACTCTTGATATAGAGTGGGGGCGACGTGCCAGTTGTCTCACAACCCATTATGGATGAAGTTGGAAACCCTTATGACATCGATCGCCTTTCTTTTCGGCAGGATGCGAAACTTTTCCATGGTGTTTTGCTCCTCTAAGGTAAGAGTAGTGGGAAGCCTTCCTACAGAAAAATGCAAGAGATGGTTTGGCCCACTATCAAGCACATCAAAGTCACAAGAAAAGATATGAACTTACGAGGCGTCCTAAACTATCACTTGAGCGGACGACCCTTGCATTGAAAGTACTTCGAATCAGTAGGGGCCAAGAAGCAGTACTTCTGCTAGAACTTGAAATCATCAGGCAGCTTAACAAAGCAATTTGGTGACTTCATCTTACAAAGAGCATTACTCTTTAGCCGATGAGAGGTCAACAACTGAATCACCCGTGAAGTCACACTAATGTCGGCCTCCTTAGCACTGAGCAGAATCATGAGGATGATCCTATATCCATTGGTCCCCAACTGAGCCGGAAGAATCCCTAAGAAGTCCTAGAACTCCCAGATCACATCCAAAACCGGAAAACATACTCCAGTTTGAAGCATCCCGCGGTGTAAACAAATAAAACCAGTCGGACGTGACATCGGTGTCTGGTCGCCCGTCAGGAAATACAACGACATGTCCTTAGGGGCCCCAAACTTCGTACTGATTTCGGCGAGACCAAGTTCGAACAACAAACCTGTCTTCGAAAAAATCCATGCCCTCAGCCAAGACAACGTCATTAAGAAGGTTTTCTTGAGCCATGAGGAAGATGAACAATCTTTTCTAATCAGAGTGGTAGCTTCGAAAGCGAGGAAAGTAGAAGAATCAGGCTTTACACAACAGATGACCTAAATAAGGGTTGGCTTCCCACCTCTTTTTCGCTGAACCAATGCACATTCAATTAATGCAACGCGTGGCTCAAGCTACGATTCAGACTCAATCATCATAAGCGGCACATCCCTTCAAGAGATGACTTAGTGAACCGATGTGATGGCTCGCTAACTCAGGGGTAGTAGCTGATGATACATAACAATGGTCACACCCCGGAGCCTTACATGTGTCATGACGATCTAAAAAAATTACGGCCTTAAGCGTTAGCCCAACACTGATCCAGCCCAAGCAGTTCTAAGCCTGCCTAACTACGGTCTGCCAGGAGAACCCGAACTCTCACAACATGCTAGGCCCACACGTCTCACAACTATCCTTAATACTCGTTTGCCCTGTTCAGGCAAGTATCTCGAGGATCAGCTTCGGACGGTCAACTACAGCCGCTCTTTGTTTCCAACTAGGAAGCAAACACTAGAGTGTCTTCCACACAGGGAAACTCCCTTCTACGGATTGCTCTTGGATTGGGAACTATCCCCTCATATCTAGGAGCATGGAGCCAACATTGAACTTCCCTCTTACAACACGACTCCTAATTAGGGAACGATATCCACAAAGATCTCCTTCCTAAACTACGCCTACGATGGCCTGGTAGAACCAGAACTCCTTGCATTATAAATAAGACACGAGGTTGGTAATAAGCTAAGGTACGCTACAAAAGCCCTGTTACAGCATTACACCTTCCTTAGAGCCCTGTCTGACTTTAGCATCGGCCACCCCACGGTGGTCTGTGGCTCACGTGTGTTACTTGTGCAGGTCAGCGGGATTAGGTCAAAGCAGGGAGTGGAAAAAGACTACATCAACTACTTTTCAGCATCTGGTCATCCGCAAGCTAACGGAAAAACAAAAGTAACCAACGGAACGTCCTTGTGACCATCAATAAATAACTTGAAGCAGCAAAAGGATTATGTTGTTTGAATTGCCAAGCATTCTTTGGGCCTACATGACAACAAAAAGAACTCCAACCAGATAAACACCATTCACCCTAACCTACAGATCCACGACAATGGTGCCAGTCGAGATTGGCATGCCAACCTTCATAATTGAAGAGTTCCGAATAAAGGACAACAATGAAGCACTAGGCATCAGTCTATATCTTCTCAAAGAAAGACGGGACAAAGTTTCAACATAAAAGAACCAGGTGCGGGGAAATTGAACCCAAATTGGGAAGGGCCATACAAAGTGATGAAAATCAGTAAACCAGAAACATACTGGTGTGAAAATTCGGAGTAGAACAACTCAAAAGGCCATGGAATGTAGAACATTTGAAAAAAAATTATCTGTAAACTATCACATTCCAATAAACTTTCGTCTCTCGCTCTAGTAATCTAAGCTAGTCAGGACATCGAAATCAGACTAGGAAATCATTTATAAATCTTTTGGTTTGATCGCCATGTCGGACCACGAAGTGTATTAAGCCAGTCAGGAAATCAAAGTCAGATTAGGAAATTATTTATAAGTCTTCTAGTGTGATCACCATGTCGGATCACTAAGTCTACTAAGCCAGTCAGAACATCAAAGTCAAACTAGGAAATTATTTATAAGTCTTCTGGTTTGATCACCATGTCGGGTCACTAAGTCTACTAAGCCAGTCAGGACATCAAAGTCAGACTAGTAAATTATTTATAAGTCTTCTGGTCTGATCACCATGTCGGATCATCAAGTTTACTAAGCCAGTCAGGACATCAAAGTCAGACTAGGAAATTATTTATAAATCTTCTGGTCCGATCACCATGTCAGATCACGAAGTGTATTAAGCTAGTCAAGACATCAAAGTCAGACTAGGAAATTATTTATAAATCTTCTGGTCTGATCGCCACGTCGGACCATGAACTGTATTAATCTATTCAAGACATCAAAGTCAGACTAGGAAATTATTTATCTTCTGGTCCGATCACTATGTCGGACCATGAAGTGTATTAAGCTAGGCAGGACATTAAAGTTAGACTAGGAAATTATTTATAAATCTTCTGGTCCAATCACCATGTCGGACCACGAAGTGTATTAAGCTTGTCAGGACATCAAAGTCAAACTAGGAAATTATTTATAATTTTCTGGTCCGATCACTATGTCGGACCACGAAGTGTATTAAGCTAGCTAGGACAACAAGTTAGACTAGAGAAATATTCATAAACCTTCTGGTCCGATCACCTTGTCGGACAAATGAAATGTTATCAACTAAGTCGTGACAACAAAGTCAGACTAAAAAGTTGCTAATAAGTGTTCTTGTCCAATCACCATGTCGGACAAGGAAGTATATTCAGCTAGTAAGGACCACAAAGTCAGACTAGATATTCTTCTTCAGGCAAACAACAAAACCTGTTCCGCCAGGCAGGACTATCAAGTGCACCCTTACAAAAGTCTCTAAGTCTAAGCTATCAAGTTAGACAAGAACATCTCGGAAACCCAGACATCAAAGTCATTTATGTTAATCATATTTTTTCTAAGTTTACATTACCGAGTTAGACTACAATATCTATGAAGCCCGAACATCGAAGTCAAGCCACACCTACTATATCTTCTAAACTACAAAGTCAAGACTAGAGTATCTATTAGAAAAGACCTGCAAGTTGGACAATGCCTATTACAAGTAAAGAAGACAAAGTAACAAGAGACATACAAATATAGAAAAAGGAATATTCATTGATAATTCAATCAATTACATCTGGGAAGAGATTACAGGAGGAATAGTTGTGCGGGAAACAACCTTTTCAGTACTAGTAAGATCAGTCGGAGGAGACGAAGTTTGTTTTCGTTAGCAGGATTAGCCGGAGGAGACGAAGCCTTGTCATTGTTGGTAGGATCAGAATGAGGAGAAAAAAATTTTGTCTTCATCAATAGGATCACTTGGAGGAGTTGGAGCATGATCTTCATCATCTTCGGACGAAGTGAAAACATCCTTAAAGACGTTGTCCGCTATGGCAGGATCTTTGGACATGTCAAAACCCTCATCCGGTTTAATATAGTCAATAATTTCAACCCTACCAGCAACAATCTTACTCCACTCTACTGTGTCTTCGCGAATGAAGAAAGTTCTTGCTCGGTCCGAACAAGTTCTTTTTCAACCCTAAAAAATTTCTTAGACGCCTGTTCCTTACTGCTTCTATCCTCAAGGAGTTGTTCCTTAACAAAAGCAAGCTTCGCAATAATTTGTTCCACCTGCTCCTCATTGGTCATACAACAAGCAGATTGTGAATCTGCAACATTTAATGTTTTATCAAGAGATGCCTTCTCCATGGACAACTCACTATCGGCAACAAATTATCACTCATGCAAGTGATCCATTCTTCTCCTCAACAACAAGCTCAGAGGCATATTGATCCCTGACAGCTTCCACTTCATTCAGAGCAGTCCGAGAAGAGTTTATCACCTTTTCCTGATCAATGCACTCTTCTTTCAGTGTATCCACCTGAACCAAAACATTAGAAAGTTGTAACAGCTGCTCCGCATGCTTCTTTTCCTGGGCATACATGTAATCACTAGAAGCCTGATAATGGAACCCATCATCCCAACATAGGTAAGATGGGACATCCTCTGCACGGAACGAAAAAAAAAGTAAAAAAAAATGTGAACTATTTACCTCCATTATCTGTTTTGCAGCTTTGTCAAGGTGAAGCGCACTGGCATTGGGACTTTATCCATCAACCATTTATGCCACGAGTTGATGTGATTACAAGCACTCTCCTGCAGGTCTACCTCTGAATACCAGTTGAACCCACCATTCATATTGATACGAATTTCTCCATGAACAGGCTCCTTTCAGTTAACTTGTGGATGGAGCATAAAGGGGTTCGAAATGACTGAAGCTCCACCCTTGGTCACCTGTTTAACAATTCGAACACTGATGATGGCAGAAACACCGCATTTCCCCTTTTTCCCTAGAACAACAAGAAAAGACTTGGGGCAGAAAAGAGGAGAATCAGACAACTCCTTCAAACTAGGATCAGCAGCAGGAGGAGGAGACTTGGAGCTCTAACCATGATCAATGACAACCTCATCAAAAACAGGATTGTAATCGAAAATCATCCAAAGTCAACTCCGCATTCGGATTCCAAGACTGCTCCATCGAATACTGTGCCTCTTATTTGAAATGACATGAGTTTCCTCCTTCAAAACCTTGCTGAGATCAATTACACCAACAGTAGCAAGGAGGTCTTTCTCATACTCACTCAACGAAGCAGTGGGTGGGAAACTTCCACCTTACTCCTATCCATTGCCTGCTGCATTTCCTCATCTTCTTGAGCAGCAAGGTGAGAGTCGTCTTCATGACCATTTCATGAAGCAGTAAGAGTTAGAACAGTCCGAACAATCCTTAGAACAAAACCTGACCCAACAGGCCTCTTCCGTTTTAGAGGCCGAAATGAATCAACCAACTCACCTATGACCTTCCATTTGGACAGACTAATGGGCCTCAGAGCTTTCATCTTTTTCACAGAACGACTAGTACCACCAACGCCAACAGAAGCATCGAGATCCATAACTTTCTCAGAGGTGCTCACTTTCCCATCAATGCTAGCACCACCAACACTAGCAAGAGAAATCATCTTCTTTCTACCACTAGAGCAAATAGAATAAGCGAGTCGGACAACATTAACATCATAAAGAACCAACGACCATTCCCGAGCATTAAGACCGTAACGGACACTCTGGTCAATGGCCTCCAACTCGAGAAATTCTTCAAAAGGTGCCAGGGAAAGGCGAGGAATCAATTCCTAATCGATTTCTCCGATTCAGTCAACTGCAAATTAGTCAACCTCTTGGGAGTCCTGAACGACCTCAGAATAGGCCTGTTGTCAAGCATGAAATACCCAGATTCCATGGAAGCATAAAACGAAGTCTTTTGCCAGAACCTGAAATCATCATTCGGCTTTCCCAGCCAAGAAGGTGAAATAAGAAAGCAAACACCACTCGTGTTAACCTTCAATGACACCACAGAATGCAAAACCTTTTTGTGTAAATGAATACCAGTCTGCAGAGCTCTCACCATAATTCCAACCATCACCCTCCAGCCATCGGACCCCTTTGAGCAAAAGGAATACCAATCATATCTAAATAACCCCAGAAGATCTCATAAACTGGAAAACGGAGACTAGCTATGAACATTCCAAGGTAAAGAGCAATCCAACCAGTCCTCTGATGAATAGCGTTGTTACCTTCTCTTGGGACCACAAGATCCAACTCAGACGAAATAGAAAATGCCCGGCGGACGTAATCCAAAGTACCTTGTGATGCTTGCATAGAGTAAAAAAAGACCTCACAGTGAGCCAAATGATTGTCACTCAAAGGCCTATTGGGAGCCATGGCAAAGAGTTTGACAATCCAGAAAATGAGAAAAAAAAGAACAAACAAGCTCTGAAAATGGAGATAACATAAAAAAGATAACGAAACCCTACAATGTCCTTTTATAGGGTTGGGCAACGAAAAAGACAACCAATGGGAAATCTTGCAAGAAATGATGGCTGCACACCCTAGAATCACACTAAAACGAACTGATTGATAGCGCAGTGGAATAGAAACTGAATCATGGCTACTGAATTGATAGTTTTTTATGACATTTAATGCTACTAAGAAAAACAACGATGAAACTAGAAAGCCAACCACTGAACAGTTAGCTGCCACGCAAGCGAGCCCACTAACTAGGGGAGTAGCTGATGATACATCAAATAGTCCTTTGATCACGACCTTACACGTGGTGAAGATCATCCATCACGAGGAACATACACCTCACACTAAATATGGATAACAAGTCCAGTTACTAAAGCCAAAGAGGCATTTAGTAATAGACCATGAGCAAAGTCAAAGGCCCAACATACCTCTTTTCTTAGAGAAAATAGACGTTATGAAGGAGATAAGTCATGGCGGGAATCAATCCCCCAAGGACGCATCTCAATAAAGGAGGAGACCGTTGTGAGAAACGTCCCTCTTCATCGTGCCTTCATGCTTAAGTCACACGGTGAGTTAATTACTCTCATTATAAAAGGAAAAGAAGTGATATACGAAGGAGGTATGCAAAACACAATACTACAGTTAACTGACTTAAGCATTAGAGTGCCTTCAGCCACCAAACAGGTGGTTTTTGTCAATCTAACCTTGTTTTGCAGGTCAAATCTTGAGGAGAACATATTTGGATGCATATAAATGTTAAAACAACAATTTACAAGGTTCAAGGCTGAAGTTGTCTTGATAGATAATTTGCATGAAAGGGTTGTCGTATTCCACTAAGGGCATTCGTTTCAGTAGATACCAAGATAAATGAACGCCACACTGATGTACGAGATACAAGCTTAGTTGTAGTGTACTCCCTCAAGGAAGATGACATACATATATAGAAACCAAGTTAGCCATGAAAGATAAAAAAGGGCAAAAAGTTGAAGAGGTTACAACTATTCAAAAAGATGCCAAGGAAACAAAGCCTGGAAGTGATCACTGATGGAAGAAAACGAAAAGGAAAATGCTCAAGGACTTATGAAGATGACCGAGAAGTAATGCAGACAAGATGTTTGACAAGCTGAGCTTATCATTATCATGCCTATTGAGAGAAATAGGGAAAAACCTTTTATAAGGCTCCAAATAAAATTTCAGGGTAAACAAAACACACAAGCCATACTGTAGTTAACATTCCATGCACGAGCAACATATATGGATTTGGTGGAACAAGTCCCTCTAACAAAGTATTTGGTGAAGCGGGATGACGTGACACTAGATAAGAGCCAACAGGCAATTACGAAACTGTCCATTGGCCACATGATGGATCCAACACTAGTGCATCCTTGGAACTCTTTTTGGGGTTTGTCTATGTTAGGGTGTCGTGCACCCCTTGGTCCACTATACATAGGAACAATATTGTCCCCAACTTAAACACCACCATATTGAGCCCCGATCTTAGGCTTTTGTAGTGTGGGGTTTTATCCAAAATGCATTAGGAGTGACCACATCCTTAAAAACTTTCGTGACAACTCCTCCTTACTTGATGCGAGACTATTCAAGACAACACTATCCCAATAGTCTAGTCAGTCAGTATTGCTTTCAAATGTTGATTTGGAAAGAATGATGGAACATACTGGTGGTTGTCGTGCAATTCAAGGATCATATAGTAAATATGGTTTTGATAAATGATGTAAGTGAGTTGGATATAATATTAAAGGAGGCTTTTGATTTGGCCTTAACATCTAAAACTAAGTACGGTGACCCTATGGATTTAATTGGGCATTTTCGGATGACTTAGGAGAATGGGATATCTCAGTAGTGTGTGGTGTTGCCTTTACTAGTGATAGGGACATGATCTACATTCAACGCTATTTCGGGAAGAAGAAGGATTAGAGTAAGCAAGGTCGTTGTGTCCACTCATTATTAGATGGTTAAGATTCCAAAGCCAAGTGATTGGTATGAGCTGAAAGGAGATAAGCTGACCACCAATAGGTCAATCATATCCAAGGAAGCGGTCATGATATTCTCATGGTCAAGAGTGCGAGCGACATTTGTTGTTATAGATTTGGCAAACACACTACAGTGGCAATAACCAAAATAATGGAGACGAAAGTTGTTTTGGCTTCCTGAGGCAAATATCAACTCCCGAAACCCCAGTTTAGTCAGTCATAACTGGCAATAACAACTCTCGATCCAATTAAGCCTATTTTACAAATAGCCAATAAATACAAGTTAAATGTCCATTAAGAGTTCTCAAAGCTCAACCAAGAAGACTCGCAAAGACTACGGTCCACTCATCTATAAGGGCGCAAACACTAGGACCACAGTTTGACTAATACGCTTATAACAACAACTGCTAGTCCAACGAACAACCAAGCCTCCAGACAAGGGGTGTATTACACTCCCCGGTCTCTACAAAGAAATCTGACAACAACTGCACCAACTACTGCAGCATAAGAGCTCCCATCAGCGAATCAACCATGAGCTACATACCCTAGCAAAGTTCCTCGTATGAAAACTAATGTCAAAATAAGACAAAGCAAGGTACAAGCTAGCAGGAAAGCAAAGGAAGACAACAAAAGTGCAAAGTACTAATCATTTGCAAACTCAGGTATATGATTCACCCCTCATCAGGAGGAGAGTTAGATACACCAAAACCAGACTTAACAGAGGAAGTAACAGGAGACACATTTGTTGGTGCTGCTTCTCGACCGCTCATCAAGACCGCCCTCTTCTTCAGACGAATCTGAGGTCACTCCAAACTTTGCATATGCAATATCTGTATAAGAGGAGAGATCCCAGTCGAGATTCTCCTCATCGATTAGACGCAACAACTCTAGCCTTCCATGCATGACTCTGTTGAATTCAAATGTGCCCTGGGCCTTGAGAAGCTTCTCTCGCGCCCTCTTGACTCGGCAAACTCCTACTTTATTTGCTCCAACTCGCCCGCTAGGATCTCACTCTATGCCAACTGGAACTGCTCTCTAACTGTTCGTGCACTCTCAGCATGAAACTCAACATTAGTCTCCAACTGCTGACATCAGACAGTCCACTCGAACTCCTTCCTAATCTTCATAGCATGCAGAGCCTACAGTTCAGCCTACAATCCATCAACATAATCACAAGCAAGATGCAAGTCACAACGAACAAGGTTTAGCTCATTCTCAAACCGATTCCTCTTGGACACTACCCCTGCCAAGTCGGACTCAAGCCCTTCCAAACAAGCCCTTTGCGCCTCCGACTGATAGGAACATAATTAGGCTATTTTATTATCATATATCTATATTTTTTTTTTGCTATTACTTGTTAATTATGGTACTAATTGCTATTTTTGTGTTTGTGTAGGTTTCCAATTACAAGATTCTAAAATAGAAGCTAAGTGAAGCAAATTGGCAATTTAAAAATACTGATTGCAAAAGGAAACCATGCGAAGAAGGAAACCGAAAAGAAAACAATTATAAAAGGGATGATACCTTGCTTTGGAGAAATCATCCATCCACAGCCTCGTCATCCTCGCAGCAGCAAGCACCCATCGTCGTGACATCAGCTACACAACCCCCATCGTCACCTTCCCAACCTGTCGCAACACCCAAATCAAAAACCCTAACCAGTCTACAGCCTCTTCCACCTCGCTTCCATCACACCCATCGCCTGACCGCAACCCCCTTCATCCCTCCTATCGATCACCTACTGATCGATACTTCAAGCCATGCCAAAACACCATCGTCATCGTCATCACAACCAACAAACCACCATCATCCCCTTTACCTTCACATCGCAGATCCATAGCCACACTTTTATCATCTCGCCACAGAACCCATCAAAAAACACCTCATCAGACCGTAACCCCTCCTCCTCGAAACAGCAACCTCGCCAAACCCTTCAACAATGCCACCGTCCAGATTTCTCTCTCGCGCATCTATCTTCACTCAAACAGTCGACCTCCGCCCACCTGATCAACCTCTCTCTCGCCTTCATCATTCGCCGTCCCCTCTTCAAGTTCACAGACAGAGCAGAGAACGTGAGGAAGGAAAGAGAACTAAATAACTTCCTTCGTGCTATCCGCACCCTAGTACTCCTCTCTCTACCATTACGCACGACGACAATGTTTTGTTTCTTTTCATCTCTTTACTTATTTTAGTTTGATATTTGATTATGGATTACTGTTTGAACATAATTAATATGTCTAGCTAAACTCCCTTTTACCTAGGGGTGGATTTAAAGCCCCGAACATGTGTTTTATAAATTAATTGAATTGAATTTTTCTTGTTATTAGTGATTGTGTTTTGCTTAACTGCTTTATAGAGAACTTTTCTTTCTATGTTTGTTAAGGTGACCAACTTAGTAAGCATGCTAGGATCTGGGGCTAGAGTATAGGAGAATCTCACATAATCGTTATAATCTTGTACTCACAAGTAGTAAATACTAAAAAAGGTTGGTAAGGTTAAGTAAAAACCTAGGTAAGAGCAAGATGATGATCATACTTGTAATTGCCAAGTCAGTGTTCATATTTTCCCGAAAACTTAATGATCTTAGATTGTTATCTAACTTGCGATTCCTGATTAGATAGCATGATAAGAATAGTTTGAAAGCGACGCTAAGTTTAATTCAACGAACTTAAGAAAATAATAAGATGAATGCAGTGCTAATCACAGTTAATCTTGAGCATTGTCTCTCACGAATTAGCAAGTGATTATTGAATATTGATTTATGAGCATATGTTTTGTGTGTGGAGATAAACCCTTAGATATTTTCTCATCTTTGCCATCCCTTTAGTTCTATTATCTTTACAGTAATTTTCATAGTTTAACTTAGAAAATCCAATCCCCTAATATTTACTTAATTAGGTTGTTAGTTGTCTTTTAATTATTCTTAGTGCTAGTTGGCAAACTCTCTAATCCCCGATCCAGAACAATCCCTACTTATTCTATACTACAATCACAAAACAGGTTATTAAGTTGTGTGCTACTAAAATAGCGCATCTTAGCCTAATTATGCTCCTATCACTAAAAATAGCCTAATTATGCTTCTATCACTTGCATTGATGAAATAGGCTGGATTTCAACTCGAATGACTCTATCTTACCCTGTGCGGCTGTTGGATACTGAATGCACAAAGGTGTGGCATTGTCTAATGTGGATGCTGAAAATTCTTTGATAGATCTACTGTCTCCTATGTCGAACTCTTCAGATTCAGATTCAGAGCTAGACGTTTGTGACTCTTTTGTTTATCTCCTTCGTCTTCTAAATGTTTTCTCATGCTCTAAATCGCATTCTAATAAGTTTTCACTGGACTTCCTATTGAGCATGAATTGGTACCTGAGATAAAGATAGAAAGAAAAAAAAATAAATAAAAAGAAAAATAAATAAATAAATAAAAACTCATGAAGTAATTGGCAATTTTACAAATCCCCAGCAACGGCGCCAAAAATTGATGCGTTATTTTAGTAGCACACAACTTAATACCATGCTTTGTGATTGTAGTATAGAATAAGTAAGGATCATTCTGGACCGAGGATTAGAGGGTTTGCCAACTAGCACTAAGAATAACTAAAAGACAACTAACAACCTAATTAAGTAAATATTGGGGTATTGGATTTTCGAAGTTAAATTATGAAAATAACTACGAAAATTACTGTAAAGATAATAGAACTAAAGGGATGGCAAAGATGAAAAAATAGCTAAGCGTAAATCTCCACACACCAAACATATGCTCATAAATCAATATTCAATAATCACTTGCTAATTCGTGAGAATGAATGCTCAAGATTAACCGTGATCAGCACTGCATTAATCTTATTATTTTTCCAAGTTCGTTGAATTAAACTTAGCGTCGCTTTCAAACTATTACTATCATGTTATCTAATCAGGAATCACAAGTTAGATAACAATCTAAGATCATTAAGTTTTGTGGAAAATATGAACACTGACTAGGCAATTACAAATATGATCAACATCTTGTTCTTACCTTGGTTTTTACTTAACCTTACCAAAGTTCCTTGGTGTTTACTACTTGTGAGTACAAGATTATAACGATTATGTGAGATTATCCTATACTCTATCCTTAGATCCTAGCATGCTTACTAAGTTGGCCATCTTAACAAACATACAAAGAAAAGTTCTCTATAAAACAGTTAAGCAAAACACAATCACTAATATCAAGAAAGATTAAATCAAATTAATTTATAAACACTTGTTTAGGGCTTCGAATCCACCCCTAGCTAAAAGGGAGTTTAGCTAGATATATTAATTATGTTCAAACAGTAATCCATAATCATATATCAAACTAAAATAAGTAAATAGATGAGAAGAAACAAAACACTGTCGTCGTGCATGGTGGTAAGAAAGGAATCCTAGGGTGCGGATAGCATGAAGGAAGTGACTTAATTCTCTTTCCTTCCTCACATTCTCTGCTATATCTATGAAGTTGAAGAGGGGATGACGAACGATGAAGGTGAGAGAGAGGGGGAGATCAGGTGAGCGGAGGTCGACTGCTTGAGTAAAGATAAATGCGCAAGAGAGAGATCTGGATGGTGGCATTGTGGAAGGGTTTGACGAGGTTGTTGTTTCAAGGAGGAGGGGTTTTGGTATGATGAGGTGTTCTTCGATGGGTTCTATGGCGAGACGATAAAGGCATGGCTATGGATTTGCGATGTGATGGTAAAGGGGATGATGGTGGTTTGTTGGCTGTGATGACGAGGAAGATAACTGTTTGGCGTGGCTTGAAGGATCAATCAGTGGGTGATCGAGATGAGGGATGAAAGGGGTTGCGGTCAGGTGATGGGTGTGATGGAGGCGAGTTTGAGGAGGTTGTAGATGGGTTAGGGTTTTTTATTTGGGTGTTGCGACAGGTTGTGAATATGACGATGGGTGTGGTGTTGCTGATGTCGCGAGGATGGGTGCTTGCTGCTGCGAGGATGAGGAGGCTATGGATGGATGATTTTTCCAAAGCAAGGTATAGTCCCTTTTATACTTGTTTTCTTCTCGGTTTCCTTCTTTGTGTGGTTTCCTTTTGCAATCAGTATTTCTAAATTGCCAATTTGCTTTACTTAGCTTCTATTTTAGAATCTTGTAATTAGAAACCTACACAAACACGAAAATAGCAATTAGTACCATAATTAACAAGTAATAGCAAAAAATATATATAGAAATATGGTACTAAAAATAGCCTAATTATGCTCCTATCTAATTTCCCCACACTTATCTTTTGCTAGTCCTCGAGCAAATCCAAGAACAAAAAGAAAAGACTCAAATGACTCAATCTATACTTTCCAATATTTGTCTCTGAGATTTTCAACGGATCATGACATGTTAAGATTCTTTGTAAACACAAGACTAAATCCACATCTTTCAAAAATTAATACACGTTCATAGCAATGATATAAAAATTCACAATTAAATCAATCCAAGTGAATGTGAAACTCAAGCGCGTGCTAAGAAGAATTAACCCAAAAATCTCACTGGGTGCACTCTTTTCTTTTTCACTGATTGTTTGGTAAAATCATTTTTCTTATTCTAGTTACATGTGAGAGGATTGATATAAAAGGGAAACAAATAGCTCACATATGATATAACAAGAAAGAAATGCATTTTCTAACATTTTGTTTCTTCAGATATATGATCTCATGGAAGGAATGCTACTACTTGAATGCAAAAACTAGAGACACCATATGCTAATACCACATTTGAATCTCCACATCGTGACATTGCAAGACACACTCAATCAAAAGGTCTTAATTCAGGTTGTAATGAGGCCAAGAGAAAGAACAAATAGGGAATTTTCAAAGGGCTTAAAGAAATGGTGAAAACATGCAATAAGATTAAAGACATTAGCAAGGAATCACACAGTTCAAGACATAAGTAGGAAAAGGAAGAAGCGCCCATGATAATGAAGAGTTTCAGCCATTATTTTGTATCTACTGAATGAAAAGAACTAGACTATCTGTATGGTACCGAAATACTGAATGAATATAGACAAGGACTTGTATCCCTTTTGTAACTCTTTGTACCATATTTTTTTTTTGTAACTCTTTCTTCTTGAACTGTCTACCATAGGGTCTTCCCCCACACTTGCTTTTCAACATACCTTGAACCATAATAAAGTCTCTGCAAATCAAATTATACTCCACTTTTCTGATTAAATTAGGGATAAAAAATGAGGGTAATGAAATAAAAGGCTTAGTAACAGGCTCAACGGGGTTAACCTAAAGGAAATATATCATGGATCGGGCTTATTTGGCAATAGTGGAAATTAGGTGCCTTTATCATGTCAAGCATGTTATGCAATTCAATATGATGCTTTGAACGAAATTAATATAAGTTCTAGTGTTTAATCCTTAATTACGAAAGCAATCCAAGTAGAAACCAAAACAAACAAAATTGAGATCATGTAATGAATTATTATTGACAATAGAAATGAAAAATGACATAACTAAAAATTCTCAAAATCAAAGGAACAATAGGCTCAAAACTCACATATGGGTCATAATGAATTAAATTCAGTTAAGCATGCTATGAGTGCCAATTACTAAGTTGATTACATGTGAATTTGCATATGACAATCATGAATAAGCATTAACCAAATAATAATATTAGATCTTAACTCATGCTTATAAATTACCTTAAAGTCATGCAATTAAAAACCAAATCTCATCATTGTGTTGGAAAGTATCTTAAGACTCAAAACAACTATAATTATTTTTAATTTTTAATGGACTGACACTTTTTATTAATTCTTTTTAAAATAAAAACAACATTGTTCCCCCCACACTTAAACTTAACATTGTCCTCAATGTTAATAGATTATAGCACATGCAATGAAAGATTTAAAAGATGAAAAACAAACTACTAACAAAGAAAAATAACTGAAAAAAATAAAGGGATAGAGAAAGAAAATCTGATTGGGTTGCCTCCCAAGAAGCGCTTGTTTTAACGTCGTGCAGCCTAACGGTGTCTCCAATCAATCCTCATGGAGTGATACGTCCTCCACGTCATGCTCGACAAATGACTCATAATAGGGCTTAAGTCGATGCCCATTCACCTTGAACTCATTTCCAGTTGTGACACTCTTCACCTGTATAACACCATGAGGAAACACATTAGTAACAATGAAAGGGCCAACCCATCTAGAACATAACTTACTAGAAAAAAGTTTAAGGCGTGACTGAAAAAGTAAGACTTTCTGGCCCACAACAAAAGTATTTCCATGGATCATGTGATCATGAAAAGCTTTAATTTTCTCCTTATAAATCCTGGCACTCTCATATGTGTCATTCCAAATATTTTTAAGCTCGTTCAACTGCAATTTCCTATGAAGGCCAGCTCCATCAATGTTCATATTAAAAGTTTTAATTGCTCAATGTGCCCTATGTTCTAGCTCAACCGGTAAATGACACGGTTTCCCATATACAATCTGAAAGGCAGACATCTCTATAGGTGTCTTATATGCTGTCCGATATGCCCATAAAACACCATCAAGTCACATGCTCCAGTCTTTGCAGGTGGGCTTTATTGTCTTCTCAAGTATTCCCTTGATTTCACGATTTGAAACTTCGGCTTGTCCACTTGTTTGGGGATGATAAGGTGTCAAAACCTTATGTGTGACATTGTATTTCTTAAGTAAAACTTCAATTGTACGGTTCCAAAAGTGGGAACCACCATCATTTACAATCACTCGCGGCATTCCAAACCTTACAAAAATGTTAGAATGAATAAACTCTACAGCAAGTTTGGAATCATCAGTAAGGGTGGCTTTTGCTTTCACCCACTTTGAAACATAATTCACAGCAAGCAATATATAAATGAAACCATTAAAAGAAGAAAATGGACCCATGAAATCAATACCCCATACATCAAAAATTTCCACACTATATATAGGATGTTGTGGCATTTAATTTCTAGGGCCTAAATTACCTGTTCTTTGACATCGGTCACAAGTCATGCAAAATAATCTGGCATCCTTAAATAAAGTGGGCCAATAAAATCCACATTCTAAAACCTTACGAGCTATTTTTTGAGCTACAAAGTGTCCCCCACAAGCATAGGAATGACAATATATCAATATCAAATTAAATTCAGAATTGGGCACACACCTTCTAATCAATTGATCGGTACAATGCTTCCACAGATAGGGATAATCCCATACAAACTGTCTCGCCACTATCTTAAGCTTATCCTTCTGAACTCGAGTCAAGGTGTTCGGAATCTGTTTGGATACAAGGTAATTCACATTATCAGCATACCATGGTTCACTTACCTCGACCAAAAATAGTTGCTCATCAAGAAAAGTCTCAAGAATTGGCAGGGGCTCCTCATTGAGCACTAAATGGCTCATGTGATCATCTACCACGTTTTCACTCCCTTTTTTATCCCTGATCTCCACATCAAACTCTTGAAGAAGAAATATCCACCGTATAAGTCTCAGTTTCGCTTCTTTCTTCGTAAGCAAGTATTTTAAAGCTGCATGATCAGAGAAAATTATAACTTTAGTTCCAATTAAATAAGATCAAAATTTCTCTAAAGCAAATACAACAGCTAAAAGTTCTTTTTTAGTTGTGGAATAATTCAATTGAGCATCATTCAAAGTTCGGGAGGCATAATAAATGACATGAAGACATTTGTCCTTCCGTTGGCCTAGATTTGCTCCTGAGGCATAATCTAATGCGTCACACATAAGATCAAAAGGAAGACCCCAATCCGGTGGTGCAATGATAGGTGATGATGTCAACAACTCCTTAAGCTGCCTGACAGTCATTATTGAACTCAAATGACACATATTTTTGTAAGAGGCGACATAGTGGTCCAGAAATCTTAGAAAAATCTTTGATAAATCGCCGATGGAATCCTGCATGTCCAAGAAAAGAGCGAACCTCTCTCCATGAAGTAGGAGAGGGTAAGTAACATACAAGATCTATTTTAGCTTTATCAACATTAATACCCCTAGCTGAAACCACATGACCTAAAACAATACCTTGATTAACCATAAAGTGACATTTTCCCCAATTTAATACAAGGTTAACCTCAATGCATCGCTTCAGAATCAATGCAAGATTATCCAGACAATGGTAAAAAGAATCAGCGAAAACACTAAATTCATCCATAAAAAGCTCGATGATATTTTCAATAAAGTCCGAAAATTTACTTACCATGCATCTCTGGAAGGTAGCCGGGGCATTACACAAACCGAACGACATTCTTCTATATGCAAAAGTGCCGAATGGACATGTGAAGGTTGTCTTTTCTTGATCTTCTGGAGCAATGACAATCTGATTATATCATAAATAACCATCAAGAAAACAATAAAAAGCACGACCGACCAACCTTTCAAGCAATTGATCAATAAAGGGAAGAGGAAAATGATCTTTCCTGGTAGTTGCATTCAACTTTCTATAGTCAATACAAACCCGCCACCCAGTTTGCATTCATGTGGGAACCAACTGATTTCCTCGTTCTTTACCACAATTATGCCAGAGTTCTTCGGCACTACTTTCACTGGTGAAACCAATTTGCTATCTGAAATAGGGTAGATCACGCCACAATCAAGGAGTTTAATGATTTATTTCTTCACAACTTCCATCATGGGGGGTTTAGGCGGCGCTGAGCTTCTCTAATGGGTTTTGCACCTTCCTCAAGAAATATACAGTGCATACAAGTGGTAGGGCTAATACCCTTAATGTCGACCAATGTCCACCCAATTGCAGTCTTGTATTCCTTCAAAACTCAAATAAGTTTGACCTCCTCTAAAATTGTGAGTGATGATGATGTGATGACAGGCAATGTCTCATCATCTCCCAAAAACGCGTACTTCAAGTGATCCGGTAACAGTTTAAGCTCAAGTGTAGGTGCCTAAATCACAGAAGGTAATAGTTTATTAGTAGATGAGGGAATAATAATTGGGGGAGGTAACTCACCAACAATTCGTGGCATTGACTCCAAGGTTGCCACAATCTCAATGATATCCTCCCTCATGTAATCGGCCGAGATCTTCTTATTGTCACAGAAAACTCCATTTCTCTCATATCTGGCGGCAGTAGTAATTGTGATTTCAAGTTCATCCCCGTTCATGACGTCAAGAAATTCCTGGGATAAAATAATCACCACATCAATAGAAAAACATGAATGATTATCAACAGGATACCTCATGGCTTCAAAGATGTTGAAGCCAATCACATCACCATCAAATTCCATGGTCAGTTTCCCCGCATGCACATCAATATTTTTCCTTGCAGTTTTCATGAAGGGGCGCCCTAAAATAAGAGGCAAATGTGTTGACAATGTCGAATCTTCCATTTCAAGTACATAGAAATCTGCTGGGAAGATCAAATGATTAACCTGCACCAACACATCTTCCAATAAACCTCGAGGATATGCATTAGTACGGTCCGCCAATTGAATAATTACACCATCATTTTTTAGCTCCCCGAGATTCATAGAACGATAAACAGAATACGACATAACATTAATTGAAGCACCTAAGTCTAACATTGCATTTTCAATTTTAGTATTACCGATAACACAAGAGATAGTGAAACTACCCGAATCCTTACACTTCGACATCAATTTTCTTTAAAGAACTGCTAAGACATTCTCACTTACCTTACCTACCTCTCCATCTTGAAGTCGTCTCTTTGTTGTGCAAAACTCCTTCAAAATTTTTGCATACTTAGGCACTTGCTTAATAGCATCAAGAAACGGAATATTGACCTGGACTTTCAGGAAGGTTTCGAAAATTTCCTTCTCCTGTTCATTTTTCTTAGTCTGGGCAAACCTGGGAGGGAAAGGCAAAATAGGTGGAGATGGATTAGCAGGAACTGAACTTGGAACACTCACCTTCTTAACTGGGGGTTTTGGTCTCTCAACAGTGGCTGGATAATCCTTCTGTAACTCAGCTTCCATATTTCGGCTCTGTTTGTGGACTATTGGCTCGTTCTCAATTTTCCTACCACTCCTCAATGTAATTTCTTTTGTTGTTTCAAACTCGCCTTTTGGATTCAAAATGGTAGAACTAGGAAGCTTTCCTTGCTCGCGAATTTTTCCAATAAACTCAGTTATCCGTCCCATTTGTAGTTTCAAATCTCCTATATCTTTTGATAGGTTTTGTTGAGAAATAGTTAACAATTTCAAAATCTCATCATAATTAAGGGGCATACCTGAATTGTGCTGAGGTGGTTTTGGTGGCCTTTGGACGAAATCAGGGGGTGGCAGATTCAAAGTTTGTTGTTGAGGTTGTTCTGGATTTCTCCATCCAAAGCTGGAGTGATTTCTCCAACCTTCATTGTAAGTGTTCAAATAAGAGTTATTCCTATAGTGATTTTGCCTCTAAAAATCTACTGCATTAACATTCTCCCAACCGCCATTCTCAATTAGTTGAGAACATTGATCAAATGGATGTCTTGGCTTAGTACACATGCTAAAAACTTGTGCAACTTCTAGCACATTCGGTTTCCCTAGAGCTAGAGTCATAAGTGAAGTAAGATTAGCCATTTGAGTTTCCAAACTAGAATTAGTACTTACCTCATTGACTTGGCGTGAAGGCTCTCCAATTCCTTCATATTGTTGGGTGATTAAGGCTTGGTTTGCAATCAAAGTCTTTGCTACTGCTGAAGTTTTATCAACCAAAGCTCCTCCTGCCGCTGCATCTAACATCTGTCACTCAAGAGGAAGCAAACCCTCATAAAAGTATTGAATAAGGAGCTCCTCCTTCATCTAATGTTGCACACATGATGCTATGAGAGTTTTGAAGTATTCATAGTAAGCTGGATATGATTCTCCTGGACCTTGCTATATACCACTGATTTTCTTCCTCAACAAGATAATTTTTGAAGTTGGGAAGAATTTATCTAGAAACACCTTCTTCATGCTATCCCAAGAATATATTGTTCCGGAAGGTAGTTCATAGAGCCAATCCTTAGCCCAATCAGTCAGAGAAAAAGGAAATGCTTTCAGCTTTAGGATGTTCTCATCCACAGTTATTTGCGTCGTATTGGAGCATACAACTTCAAAATCCCTTAAATATTTATTTGGATCCTCCATAGAAAGACCATGATACTTCGGAATATGATGAAGTAGACCTGATTTCAGCTCGAATGACTCTGTTTTGCCCTGCCCGGCTGTTGGATACTGAATGCACAGGGTGCGGCATTGTCCAAGGTGGATGCCAAAAGTTCTTTAATAGATCTATTGTCTCCCATGTCGAACTCTTCAGATTCAGATTCGGAGCTGAACGTTTGTGAATTTTTTGTTTCTTTCCTTCGTCTTCTAAATATTTTCTCAGGCTCTGAATCGTATTCTAATAAGTTTTCGCTGGATCTCCTATTGAGCATAAATTGGTACCTCAGATAAAGACAGAAATAAGAAAAAAATCAATAAAAATAAATAAATAAATAAAAAATAATGAAGTAATTAGCAATTTTACTAATCCCCGACAACAACGCCAAAAATTGATGCGCTATTTTAGTAGCACACAACGTAATACCATGCTTTGTGATTGTAGTATAGAATAAGTAAGGATCGTTCTGGACCGGGGATTAGTGGGCTTGCCAACTAGCACTAAGAGTAACTAAAAGACAACTAGCAACCTAATTAAGTAAATATTGGGGGATTGGATTTTCTAAGTTAAACTATGAAAATAACTCGAAAATTACTGTAAAGATAATAGAACTAAAGGGATGGCAAAGATGAGAAAATGGCTAAGGGTTTATCTCCACACACCAAACATATGCTCATAAATCAATATTCAATAATCACTTGCTAATTCGTGAGAGACAATGCTCAAGATTAACCGTGATCAACACTGCATTAATCTTATTATTTTCCCAAGTTCATTGAATTAAACTTAGCGTCGCTTTCAAAATTCCTTATCATGATATCTAATCAGGAATCGCAAGTTAGATAACAATCTAAGATCATTAAGTTTTGTGGAGAATATGAACACTGACTAGGCAATTACAAGAATGATCAGCATCTTGTTCTTACCTAGGTTTTTACTTAATCTTACCAACCTTCCTTGGTATTTACTACTTGTGAGTACAAGATTATAACGATTATGTGAGATTCTCCTATACTCTAGCCCCAGATCCTAGCATGCTTACTAAGTTGGCCACCTTAACAAACATACAAAGAAAAGTTCTCTAAAAAGCAGTTAAGCAAAACACAATTACTAATAACAAGAAAGATTAAATTCAATTAATTTATAAAACACATGTTCGGGGCTTCGAATCCACCCCTAGCTAAAAGGGAGTTTGGCTAGACATATTAATTATGTTCAAATAGTAATCCATAATCAAATATCAAACTAAAATAAGTAAAGAGATGAGAAAAAACAAAACACTATCGTCGTGCGTGGTGGTAGAGAGAGGAGTCCTGGGGTTCGGATAGTGCGAAGAAAGTGATTTAAGTATCTTTCCTTCCTCACATTTTTTTCTCTGTCTGTGAACTTGAAGAGGGGACAACGAACGATGAAGGCGAGAAAGAGGGAGATCAGGTGGGCGGAGGTCGACTGTTTGAGTGAAGATAGATGCACGAGAGAGAAATTTGGACGGTGGCGTTGTGGAAGGATTTGGCGAGGTTGCTATTTCGAAGAGGAGGGTTACAGTCTGATGAGGTGTTCTTTGATGGGTTCTGTGGCGAGATGATAAAGGTGTGGCTGTGGATCTGCGATGTGAAGGTAAAAAGGATGATGGTGGTTTGTTGGTTGTGATGACGAAGATGATGGTTGTTTGGTGTGGCTTGAAGGATCGATTAGTGGGTGATCAAGAAAAGGGATGAAGGGGGTTTTGGTCAAGCGATGGGTGTGATGGAGGCGAAGTGGAGGAGGTTGTAGATGGGTGAGGGTTTTTGACTTGGGTGTTGCGACAAGTTATGAAGGTGACGATGGGGTGGTGTAGCTGATGTCACGAGGATGGGTGCTTGCTGTTGCGAGGATGAGGAGGCTGTGGATGGATGATTTCGCCAAAGCAAGGTATCGTTCCTTTTATAATTATTATCTTTTCGGTTTCCTTCTTTGCGTGGTTTCCTTTTGCAATCAGTATTTCTAAATTGATAATTTGTTTCACTTAGCTTCTATTTTGGAATCTTGTAATTGGAAACATACACAAACATAAAAATAGCAATTAGTACCATAATTAAAAAGTAATAGCATAATATATATAGAAGTATGGTATTAAAAATAGCCTAATTATGCTCCTATCACTAGCCTACCCATCTTAGCCTAATTATGCTACCCAATGGACCTAGACCCCGCTCCAGAATCTGAGAAAGCTGCAAGTTGCTTCCTCAACGACTCAATCTCGTGAAAAGCATTGAAGTATGACTTCTGCAGATTTGCGAAGACTTGATCCATGGTATACACCCTTTCATAAACGGCCTCGACTTCAATTTCATATGCGACTACTTGATTTAGATATAACATCCCTAGCACAAGGTGTTTCCGCCCTTTATCTAAACGCACTTCTAGCGTCTCTCCTACTGGCTCCGGAGCACAGTTTGCCAGCTAGTCATTCCACCTACTGATATGCTTCCTTGTAGACAAGCTTGGTTGCCCATCCTTATTACATCTGGAGCAAACAGACTGATACTTGCATCCGAATGAAGATCATTCAGAGCTGAAATCATTCCAGCACCGCCCTTAGACGTCTTCACTGCATTAGAGCCTTCATCAACAACTTTCCCTTTGCCCGAAGCAACTTGCTCTCTCTCACGCGCCGACCCAGCCTCAGAGGAAAAGGGAAGCGAGTTATTCCTTGGACCCGTAGTCAGTTGAATATGAGGACGGGAACGAGATGGAGCACAACACGGGTGAAAAAAAGAAGAACCTTCGCCATGACGCCGATGATCAAACGACTCTTCAACACGCTCATAATCCGGAGATAGACGAAGCTCGAAGTCCTTTTTTGAAAAAGGACGACCGTTTGAAACTTCCACGCCCGCCTGCAGCAACATCTTATTCATAAACTCCGCCTGTTTGGTGCTTAGCTTGGTAACATCCTCCAAGCCACAATTTGCAGATATTTTCTCTCCAGGTCAGGAAGAGAGACAGGGGCCTCAACTTGAACATCACGCCTCTCAGAAATAGCAGTCTCACCAGGCTCTTGCCCGACATCAGACGCTTGTAAATAGACCTAGACAAAGCACGAGATCTCTCCTTGAAGGGCTTGGAACCTTAAGCTTGGGAAGTTTCTTTTTCGCGAAACAGACGCTCTTTCAGGCTTTGGTTTCTTCACTCGATACACAGTGGGAGCCACGTGCAAATGAGCCCGCAGACCACTGCGCTCAACATTAGAAGGCTTGACTACATCTTCTACCTCCAAATGAGGCATGTCACAAAACACATCCAACGTTGCTTTATCTTCAGCAGAAATAGGCGAAGTAGAGAATCTCCCTGCAAAAGTCAAAACAGATCAATCTAATATGAAATTGACACAAGTAAGACCGAAAAAGGAATCAACTTACTCAGTGGTCTAAATTCACACTCGACCGAAAAAGCTCAAAGTACGGGGAGTCCGCAAGAACAGTGAAACAATACTTCTACCACGGTTTAAAATCATTAGGCAGTTTGCCAAATTAGTCCGGCGACATCAGCACACACACATCGTACTCGTTTATCCAAAGAAAAGTGAGCAATTGCATCGCTCTCGAAGGCACTCGGTCACCAGCATCCTTAGCCATGATCAAAATGGCGATCAAAGTCGTATACCCGTTCGACACAAGTTGATCGGGTGCAATTCCAAGGTACACTAGAACTCCCAGATCTCCTCGATGACAGGAAATCGAACACCTGATTGTAGCATACCTCGGTGCAGGAAGATAAATCCCTCAGGAGGGTACAATGGCGTAAGATCGATTCAAAAATTTTACGCAGGAATCCTGAATGTTTTATGTAGGACTTCTAGATCAGATTTAGATAGCAATCTCTCCACAAAAACTTATGTGTCCCTGGCGAACATTTCATCAGAAATCTGATCCCGATCGGTCAAGAAAATACAAGCTTTCGAATACAAAGGTTGAGCAAAGTCAAAGGCACACCATAAAATACATACTACACCAAAAGGCTTGATTAGCTACACAGAGATGGCCACGGTTCAAAACCGTTAGTTTATTTGCCACGGCCCAAAACCGTGGTTAAAGCCTAAAACCGTGAGCCACACAGAGATGGCCACGACTCAAAACCGTGAGTTTATTTTCCACGGCTCAAAACCGTGGCTACACTACAACACAAATGAAAAAAGCAGTAAAAACATTTGGGCGGGCTTTTTGTCGCTCGATTCTTTCCTCCCTCGTTTTACTTGGCGCTCGACGTAGAGCTCCTTCACCCTCCCTTCAATCTCGTCATCTCCCTCACTGGTTCCTCATCTCGCCATCTCCCTCCCTGCTCTCTCCATATCTCCATCTCCCTCACTACTCCCTCCATCTCTCCATCGCCCTCACTGCTCCCTCCATATCTTCATCTCCCTCACTGCTCCATGAGACGCCATGGCTGGAAACGCCCTCTTCACCCATTACAGGTACTTCTTCTTGACATAAAATCCAAAACTTCTCCAAAATTTCATTATTTGGAGAGAAAATTTTCAAACCCCATCACCGCGATCAAGAGGATATCGAAAAAAAACCCATAAAAATGCGAAGGCGTCATTGCCTCTTCTCTGCTCTGTTCTCCACCAACCAAACCAACCGCCATGGCAGCCACACTTACAAACCTCCTTTCATCACATAATCTGTTCTGCTTTCATCCATAGGCCTGAGAAGACTCTGCTTCTCACCTCCTTTCATCAAACAAGGTGAGAAGAAACTCCATTGAAGCCAAACTTTCAAAGAGGAGAAGAAGAAACTCTTTTTCACTCGCTCGATTTTCTTCCATTAAACACTTCGCTCGATTTCTCTCCCTCTCCCCTCAATTTCAGTCCACCTTTCTCAACATTCTCCTCAGATCTTCACATTTTATAGATTCTCTGAAGGTTTCTGAAGGTTTATTGAAGGTTTTATTCAACTTCCAGAGAGAGATTTACTTCATTGAAAGGTTCTATTGCCTTGATTTGAGATTTACTTCATTGAAACCCTAGAACATCAAACCCTTCACAATTTCTTCTTTTCTCCATCTCTCAGAAACCCTAGAACTCACTTTCTTCTTTTCTCCAGCTCGATTTCTGAAGAGGAGAAGAAGAAGACTAAGAGAACCACTCAAAACAACAGGTAAGCTATTCAACATTCTCTCATTTACTGTCTTTGTTCATTGCCTCATTGGATTGTGAACAACATATAGGTGAGATTCTAATTGGGGTGTTGGGGTGTTTGGCATGTGTTGGAGGTCAGGTACATTTCCTCTATGTGATGGAACTCATGTGAAGCACAACAAAGACACTGGAGATAATGTTGGTCCTTTGCTATTGAAGAAGCGGTAGAAGAACTACTTGGTGAGTACTGGGTCTTCTTTAATTTCTTGAGACTTTTGTTAAGCACTAGTGTTTATTATGTACAAGGGAGCATTTCAATTGGAGGGATTTGAGTCTGCTACTATGTATAGACCATCAACATGATTTACTCAATACTCTTCTTTAGCCATGTCTGTGTGTTTGTATTGTTATGAGCATGATCATTTGGGTATTCTAGCTTAATTGGTATAAATGTTTTTTTGCTTAATTGCAAAAGAGGTAATGAAACAAAGAAACATATACTCAATTGGCCTCAATAGCAATATGCTGTATCCATGGGTTGGGAAAATTTAAGCTTTAGACTTCAATTTTAATATGAAAAGTGGACTACTCTTAAGATTTAAAATTCATTTTTTACTATGAAAATTTGGACAGTGCATGTAATTTTATAGCAAGCAAAAGTCCTCTCTTTTAGTTGATGTCAATAATTGATTATACAAGTCTCTATAATGTGTGTGTAGTTTCTCTCATGATTGCTCTTATGTTTCTGTAGTCTAGATTTGTTCCTCCCGTGAAAACTGTAGAATCTGCCTTTCTACTCACCTTGCAACTCTTTAGGCAACATTTGGTTTTCAGACATTCACTTAGAAGGCATTAGCATTAACATTTGTTTACAGAGTTTACAAGAGCTCCTAAATGTGCTTCTTTCAGGTTTATCGAATTATATGATATTGTGTTTATTCTTAATGATCCAAGATCCAACCGCTGCAACTACTTCTGAAACTACTACCTATTTTGCACATGTAGACAAACTAGGAGAAAAATTAGAAAACTTACACGAACACAAGTGCTTGAATTTGATGAGTTAAAACCAAAACTCTTTTTTTAGTTGTTTTTCCTATTCCACTTGTATGTAATGAAATCTAATAACTTTGTGTCACTTTCCTGATGCTACTCAAAGAGCCTAGATTTTTCCTATTCCAATTGTTTGTAGTTAGATCTAACTTATAAACTTTACACAAAGATGTGCATAACTACCATATTCATCCAAATGAACATAGTGGTTTTGCTGTAAGTAATGGTGTTGGTTTTCCGCCATATATGTTTGTACACTACCACAAAATGGCTCATATAGCTTTCAAGAAAACAAAATCTGGGATTTGATTTTATTACAAGTTTGTATTTTTGTAACACGTGAAATGGATGTGTTTTGGAATGGGAAAACCCCTTTTGTTACTTTCTGGTCTTGAAATGTTCCTTATAGATTCTGAAAGACACCAGTTGTAGATAAGGTTGTTATCTTTATTTTGTCGATATCATTTTGTACAACTCGAACTTGAAACAAATATATAGATTCATCATTTTTTCTGTTTTGTTGAATTTGCAGGTTATCTGTTATTTGTGTAGTACAGAGCAAGATGTGAGTTTCTACCTGGAAATCTTTAATAGCCAGCTTGACAGAGGTTTAAAGAATTTATTAATTTATAAATTGAGATTGTTCTTGTTTCTTCTTATCTTCAGGTTCAACAAAATTGCAGTAACTATGCGGTCTGCATGGGAGATTACTTTTGTGCAAAATGCAAGTTCTTCGATGATGATGTAAGCTTTGAAAAAGCTCGGTTCTCAAATTTAGATCCATTTAATTCTTATAAAGAACAATTTACATAGCTGACAATCTGGTTTGGGTTTCAGGTTTCAAAGAAGCAATTTCACTGTGATGGATGTGGAGTTTACAGGTTGAATCCTCTATCCTTGTTCCATACAATGTTTTTTGTAGTAATTATTCAAAATTTGAATAATCTGAAGTTTTTTATCTTATGTTTTTGGTGTTACAGATTCGGAGGCGAAGAGAACTTCATCCACTGCAATAAATGTGGTAAGTAAGCTGCTTGAGTGGTCATTCTTCTTAGGTTTCATGTTTTCAGTTCTTGTAAACTAATTGGTGTTGTCTGGCGTGATGATCTCTTCTTCAGAATGTTGTTACGCAAGGTATTCCTTCACTTGAATAATTTATATTTTTGTTTCTTTCGAACTGCTAGATCGACTAATTAGAGTGCAAAGAATCATCAACACTGAGACAAGTTTGGAATTACTTTAGTGCACGATTCAATCCTAAAAATAGCGAGTTTATGTGTCCATGTATTAATGTTTTCTCTAATATTGTTATGTTAAATTAGTCGTAAGAACATAAGAAGCAAAACACATCAGGCTATGCTACAATTCTCAACTTGAGCACTTGAGAAAAGTATAACTGACTTCATAAGCTTCATCTAGTGTGTGTTTCGGTGTATTTTGACTCTCGCTATAATCATTACTTCCTACATGATCCTCTTTTTCTTCCATCTTTATGTTCAATACCAGAAATGTGAAAGTACTGAAATCAAAGTTGAAGAATATCACCATTTACTGTATTCCGTGCTCACAAAAATCGTATGTGAGCACGAAATACAGTAAATGGATTTGTTTTTAAGAAAAGAAAAAGGTAAAAGCATCTTCTTTTCTTCTTAATTAATCAATAAGAAAAAGCATTGCCGTCTTTTCTGTGCTTCCCTTGCTCTGTCCCTCTGATTGCTTCATACTCACTTCCCTCTCCCCTGCTCACTCTCTGCTGTCTAAGGTATGTGAATACTTTCTTCCTTCCTTCACTTTGGTTTGGGATAGATAAGTTATCATGCATGAATTTGCTACAAAATCAATTTGTCATGTTGGTTTATGGAACTGGTGCTTATAACATTATTCTGTTGCTCTGGTTGCTTACTACTGCTACTTATACTACTACTTTTGTTGATAGCAGAGATAAAAAGAACTTAATGTTTATCAGTTATCAATGTCTGATTTCATTTGCAGTTTGGTTTAGTAAATGGATTGACATTTTGATTGAAAGTGTTTCTTCATTCAATTAAAAAAATTAACTTATTGTTTGTTGCAATCTGAAATCATATCCCTGCACTGAAAATTAACTTATTGGTAATATGATTCAAGCAGAATCTAATCCCCAGAAGAGGGATGAATATTTGCAAAGATTGATGGAACTCCCAAATCAGGTAAATTCTCCACTTGTACATTATTGCAAAACAAATGAGGTTCCATAAGGAAGAATCCATGGCTATTGTTCTGTTATGATGAGATGAATTTTATTAGAGTGCGTGGTTGAAATTATAAATATATATATTACTATAATTACAAAGAAGAATGGGTCAAGTTTTTCTTCTGGATTTTCACCTTTAATTTGCTTGGTGTACTTTCTTTCCTTCATCATGGATGATGGATGTTTGGTACAGTTAAGTTTCACTATAAAACAAAACATTGAAACAACAATGTTGTACTCAATCTTCTTTCAGTCTTTGAACCACAGGCACAGTAATAAGTTTTTCTGGAAAATTTTACAATTGGGCTCTAAAGTTACTTGTAGAATTACTATCTTTTAGTTACCCAATCTTGGATTTGGTCCCACTAATGATGCTAATCTAGTGGGGTGGGTCCATGCAATCTCAACCCATTGCCAAATACATTTGTGGGAATAAATTAAGAAGAATTGTTCTGTTCTTGGAGAATGGGTTATGGTAAAAATTTGCAGATTAGAAGATAATTTATCTGGAAAATATGATTGGCAAGCACAAGGATTAGTGTTCTAGGGTTCTCCTCTATATCCTTTTAGGTACAGCGAAGAGAGCAAGGAAAAAGAGAGGAGGGAATGTATTCTCTTATTATATTCCCATCTTATTAGTAAGTGGTGGGTTTAGGGTATATGCTTTATCTCAATAGTTCTCCCAAGATAACATGGAAGGAAAAAAAAAAGATTTAACACTTCAACGCAACATCTTCTCAAGACCAAAGCATTTTTCCTTCTTGAAATTATGCTATGGACTTTGGACATATCCATGTACTTTACAAGGACCATGGACCCCAACCCTATATTTCCTCCCTTCCATTATTTTCTCCCTGTACTGCTTTTCAAGACTCTCAAGTCCAAACAATTTTCCTTTCCATATTTCACTTCAAGCTCCCCTTTTTCCATGTATGTTGCTACTGATGGAGTGAGTTCCTTGGCTTTACACATTTATCTCTTTATTGTCAATTAGTTCGGGTTACCTAGTTACTTAATCAATGTAGAGTATGTCAAGTCATTGTCAAGTTTGTTGACTTGCTTAGGTCCATCTAAAGTCACTGATTCTTGTTTGTCATGTTCTTCCCTTGTTCTGGATGCCATTCAAATCAAATCACACTGTACAGTTTATATTGGTCTCTAACCATTCACTTAATGTTTGATTACAACTTTTATCTATTGTGTTTTGTATTAATTAATTAAAAGGATTCTAAGTTATATTCGAAATCTTACACTTATTTAAATGTGCAGCAAGAAATTCTTATTGTGAATACGCACTTCCTATTCCCTCATAATTCTAGTTTGTCTATTGTACGGTTACATCAGGTAGATTTGCCATGTTTCTTATGCTGTAATTACATCTTATTAGTGTAGTTTCAATTTTCTTTGCTTCATCAGAGCATTATCATGTTGTTGCTTCCTTTAAATGTGTTATTATCTAACTTGTGATGCAGGTCTATAAAATCCTGCAGTATGTCGAATCATATCAGAAAGAGAACAAGCTTAGCATTATGTGGTGTCGGGACATACTTTCTGCCAGGGATTTTGGCTTGCTGGATGCTGGCCTTCGGGAAGGAAATCTGCAGCAATTCAGGCTGCCAGGGTGCTAAGGTGCACTCTGTTTATGGAGATGCAGGGCACTCTGTTTAGTGTGGTCTCGTCGGGTGTTGGGGGCAAGCTTGGACAGTTGATTGCTCAGAACTGAATGGCCCTAGTCGAGGCGGGAACTTGACAGGGATTGCAAGTAATGGACATGATATGCGCGGGCTGGAAAGTGGCTGGATGTAGTGTGGTTTGGAACAAAACATGGCATTGCTTTTGCGCAGGCAGGTGTGCTGCTGCTGGGTGCAAGGCGAGGGCGCAGTGTTGCTTCTCTTTCCTGATATACAAATTGCTGTGAGTACTCTGTTAGGAAGAGTTACTGTTAGATGTTCTGTTAGAATAGTTGTCAATATTGTTAGTTCTATAAATAAGTAGTCTATCTAACTTCTAACATTCACTGTCTTATTTGTAATTCTACTTCATACTTATTTATGCAGTAATCTAAGTATTTTTTGTGTGCACAGAGGGATGATCAACAATTAAGTGGTTCATTCAGACTTTGGAGGTTCAGAAGCCTGGGTAAATTTGCATTTGGCTCAAAATGTGCTCAAAGTTGTCAGTAGACTTCTCGATTGGGTGAGTGTGCATCCCTTCCTTTCTCCCTATAAATGCAGGTTCACAACACAACTTTTGATTCTTTTTATACAAAAGTTCTGCTCCTAAATGAAACCAAAAGTTTTTCCATGATGTTGTAAAGTTGAATTCCTTTTTCGAGCTAAATTCTATTTAATGCAATGCAGGAAAATTGTGGTGTTACTGTCGAATGCATTCAAGAGTAACAGTAAGTACCTCATCAACAAGCCTTTTGTATGCTTGCTTATTGGTAGTTTTTCCTACAAAAGTATATATAACTTTAAAAATAACACAAAACTAGGTGTTAAGTAATTATTGTTGTGTAGTTGTTCCTGATTCTCTGGTCTGAAAACTTGGGAGAGAGAATTTCATGAAAATACAAAAAACTTTGTTTTTCCTTTTGTTTCATGGAGAGCAGAGGTCTACATTCTTTCAATTTAAGAGGAGCCTATGGGACAAACAAAGCTTTAATGTCCTTCTATTCAGATACACTACCACATTTTTATGCTTTCGAGTATTTGGTACTCGGTGTGTAGAAAGCTTCTTACTTTATCCTCCTGATAAAATCAGGTCAGTTGATATTTAGGTTATCCCAGTTTTAGAGTCACGGTGACACACAACCTAGCTGTAAGTGTTTTACTTTATTTTATGGTAATGTAGGCATGGCAATTGAACAATAAACTGATTTGACTGATTTAGTTAGTTCTGGCCAGGACAGAAAACCAGAAGAAGTGGCATTTGCTGACGAATATGCTTTCAAGAGTTTGGTGTTTCGAGCAGAAAGGTTACTTTCTCATTGATTATTGGTTTTTTTGTCCTTTTCTTTTCTTTCCTTTCTATGCTTGTGCCCCAATAATTCCTCAATAATTCCTCAAAGCAAAATGTATTAAGCAGGAGTAACTTAATACATTTTGTTTCCTCAAAGCAGGAGTAACTTCATCCATTTGTATCTTTTTAGTTTGCTAATGTCAATTCATATGATATGATAGCAAGTGATTTCAATCCAGTACTGTTGTTGTTCATATAATTGTAGAACCATTCTAAACCGTCCATATTTTACACCAATCTGTTGATTTATGCTTCTGAAGTCCACTCTACTAAATTGTTCTTTTTGCAGGTGGCATGAATGGTTCTAGGCACTGTTGCTGGCGGATCTGCTGCGAGGCAAGATGCAGCCAGATGTGTACATGCTGCCTGGGTACTGCAGGGTGTGGTGTGCTGCTTGGTGTGGGAATGCGAGTGCTGGTTGGTGCTGCAGGAGCGAGGCTGCGGATTGAGCAGGGAGGTGCACTAACTCCACAACAGAGTTGCTAACTCTGTTTTTATTTTTGGTACTTCTTTATGCTTATGTGCTTGTTTTTCGTTTGTTTTAAGTGATTGTTAGTGGGCTTTTAGTCTTCAAGTCTTGTTAGCCAGCTTGTGGCTGGGGTTGCGGTAATTTAGATTGGGCAAGGTTTTTTGTCCATTTTTGTTTGGTTTTTATACGGGTAAAGTCGTAATGTACTCCCGTTTTGATTGTAAATCAATTTTTTGATAAGTAATAAAGGTCTGGCATCCCCTCCCCACTGGAGGTTTAATTAAAAAAAAGAAAAGGTGTGGCTGTGATTTTGCTGCAGCAGCAAAAAAAATTTAATTTTTTTTCGATTATATTATTTTGCAACGGTTTCAAACCCTTGCAACAAATCAGATTTCTTTTTTTTTGAATGGCCACGGCTTAAAACCGTGGTATTTCATGCTTGCCACGGCTTAAAACCATGGTAATTCATTCTTGCCACGGCTTAAAACCGTGGCCATCATTGCCACGGCTTAAAACCGTGGCCAGTACTTGCCACGGCTTAAAACCGTGGCTAAAATTATTGCAACGGTTTAGAACCGTGGCTAAATCATCAACCGTCCTCGAGCATAAAACCGTTGCTAATATGTGTTGCCACGGTTTATAGCCGTCAATGGTGATTTGGCGACGCCTCAAATGGCCAGGCCTCTCAGCCGTGGCTATAGCTTACCCCCATGGTCCCAAACCGTTGCGGATGGGTATTTTTGGTGTAGTGACAACAAATCAGAATCTCAGAGATCAAAAGAGTAAATGAGTTATACTCCATGAGCAGGAAATCTATGTAAAAAGTTGAGCTTCCGCCTTTTCGCTTTCAAGATGGCGCACGCCTAATTAATGCAATTTGTCGCTTAAGGAAATCTCTCAAACTCAATCATCATGAATGCACAGCTGCTTCATGAAATGACCTAGTGGTCCGATAAGACGACCCACTAACTCTTGAGGAGTAGCTAATGATACGTCAAACCGTCACCAGGTCAGCACCATACACGTGTCATGATAATCTTGTCAACAAAATGAAGCAGGCCTGATTGCATGCACAATCTAGTGAGGCCCAAACAACAACAAGCCCATCATTGGCAAAATCTAGACAGTCGGGTCCAAGTAAGCCCACACGTTACGCGGTCAGGCCCAATACTCGTAAGACCTCTAAGGCAAGTATTGGGGAGATCTACCCAAGATAGGCAAGCCAGCAACACATTGGATTCAACTAGGAAACATATATTAGAGTATAAGTCGGGCAAGGAATTTTTCTTGTATGGACAATACTCAAAAAGGGAAATCTCTCCGCAGATCTAGGAGTACAAGTCGTGTAGGGAAACTATCTCACATGGATAGCTC
The DNA here is from genome assembly GCA_963556465.1 of Berberis vulgaris. NCBI lineage: Eukaryota > Viridiplantae > Streptophyta > Magnoliopsida > Ranunculales > Berberidaceae > Berberis > Berberis vulgaris. Next base: position 53,855,611 of record OY747127.1, on the reverse strand, counting down.
CCAATCAGGAAAGGATCTCCATAGCAAGATAAATTTCCCTAAAATACGCCACCAAAGGCCTAGCCAAACGAGGACTCCTTCACTAAAAAGGGAGATAAGGTCGATGAACTAGAAGTACGCAATACAAATGTAACACGTAAAATTTCCAATGGAAAATTTATTTAATTCTGGATTTTTGGATTAATTACGATAGAGTAAATTCATTTAAATTTCAAATTTTAGTGTTTTATTTTCGTGAATTTAGAGGATGGGGTGCCCTCAGAAATTCAGTGGGGGCGAATACTCACCCACATTATAAAAGGAAACCCTTTCCTTTTCTTTTTTTCTCCCCTGCAAATCTTCTCTTCCTTCACCTACGAGCGAGCATTACAACCACTCCCTTCGCCCAAATTTCATTATTCTCTATTCCCACTCCTTCCCATTTAATTTCAGAGCCATAAGCAGAGTTTTCAGAGAGAGAGATCGATTTTTTGTTGCCTGTCCAAGCAACCCAACTCCAATCAGTCACCAGACGAGATGGTGTTGCTAGGTGGTAATGATTGGCTGTGGGGAGATCACGGCGTTGAGAATTGGCGATTGTAAAATTGTGAAGTGCGATTTGCTCAGTGAGAAAAAGATGAGGGAACAACGGTCGATGTGGTGAGGGTTAGCGCATGTTTGTTCGTTCGTCTGCCCATACATCGATCGAGTTTCGATTCTCTGTTCAATAGTGAGTTTTCTTCATATTATTTAATATATTTTTTTGTTTTCAGATTTTCTAGGAATTATAGATTGATTATGGTACGCTACTTATCTCTCCCTTTATCTTCATCACCGTTTAAATTTTACTCTTTATAGCATTCATTAAATACTAATTTGATGCCCCTTTTGATTAATTGGTTTGCAATTGATTTTTCCTTTCACAATTTCATTTCAATCACTGAAAATGATGGGGTTGCAAGCGCCATTATGTTTAGGGGTTTTGTTTGAATCAATAATATTTTGAAAAAAAATATATTGAATGTTTAGCTTGTACTTTGTGAAATTTGAGAATTGGGTATTGCTGAATTCATGCACATTTTGGATTTATAATGAATGTTACTAAATACCCCTTTTGTGGTCATTGTTGTGTTCATAATCCCTCTTTGTTTAATTCTTCTGATTGTTCACATTTTGGATTTGCATGGGTAGTTCTCACACATCCCTTTATTTATGTTTAGTCTTATTGTGAAAAGTTTTCATTTTGTGTCAATTTGAATGGGATATTGTGATATGTAAATAACCAATTTAAGTATAATCTTCTGGGATGATTTCTAGGCTTTGGATTGATTTATCTTTTAGGTGCAAGTCTAAGTATTTTATCACCTGGATTTTGTTTTTTGCATTATGGATTTGAATCAATGTCCATTTGAAATTAGTTTACCTTGTAAACACATTGTAGTTGCTTGGGTAAAAGAAAAAATAAGAAACTAGAACTCTTTGTGTAACATGATTTTTAATCTATGTGAATCAAACTTCAATCATTTAACATTTAGACAAAGAAATAGTAAAGAGAAACTAGTGAAAGAAACGATGGATCAAAGAAGGTCCATGTTATGTTATATAGTTTAACCATTTGTGCAGTTGGCTAGTAGTACATCTGTCATTCTTGCTACTGAAAGTGGCAATGTTGAGTTTTTGTCCGGAAAGCTTATAGGTAGTCTAGGCCTTATGGACTCATGGAGTCTAGTTCCTTATTACTGCTTATATTTAATTAGGTATAGGCGTGATTGAGGTCTAACCCTTAAAAAACAAAAAAATACCCTAACCCTAAACCCTATCTCTCATTCTCCCTTACTCCTTCTACCACTTTAACGAGTCGAAATCCTCTACACCTACCACCTCTTCCCTTCTCCCTTTTCCACAGATCTGTTTTATATAATTCTTACTTTGCCTTGTGTTATGATTTGAGAGTATAATGAGAGAAACAGATTTCACCAGAGAGAAAGAGATTTGACCACATATCATTTATTTCACTTGAATATTTGCCTTGAAGGGTTATGGTTTTGATTGCATCTTGGAGATCTTTGGCTGGATCCATGCTGAGATCATCGATGTTCTCTTTAACTACATCGAAAGTTTTCTGTGAGATCATTCAGACGCTCTTCATCGAAGGCACCATTTCTTCTTCAATTTTCTTCAACTAGTCTTGTCTGGCAAATGGAGTGAGCGAATGACCAAGTGAGAGTTAGTGATGAGTGAGTGAATGATTTATGAGTGAGTGATGAGCTTAAAAACGGATTTGGCCAAGCTACTTCCTCACCGCAACGACGAAGCGCCAGAATCAATGTCTCCAAGTCTCTCTCTATCCACTCTTTCTTTGTCCGCTCTCTCTGGATGTGTCTCTCTTTGACTATCTCTTTATCCAAACGTCGCTTCTCCTTCAACTCTAAAATCTCTAGAATCCTATCAAGCAAGCAGCTCTGTCCAAGCTCAATTTCCACCTCTAAAATCCTCCAACTTAGCTCATAATCTCTTTTCCTTCTCTGATCAGTTTGTCCTGAGCGAATATGGTTTTTACAAAATTATAGTAACGAACATCCGGGGCGGATTTGGAGATTCGTAATCCCCAGCTGGGTGGGGACAAATTTTCCCAAATCCGCCACATTGCATCCATATCCGCAAGCCAACGACCAGGCGAAAATCACCAATAGAACAATTTTGGAAGCACTAAAAAAGAAACTCGACGCGACCAATGGAAAATGGGTCCCAACACTACCAGGGATACTCTAGGCATATCGGACCACCAAAAGAATACCCACTGGAGAAACACCTTTCTCCCTAGCCTACAAGTCAAAAGCAATGGTCTCGATAGATCTCATAATACCAACTTTCCAGGCTAATTAATTCAGACTAGAAGACAACGACGAAACTCTGCGCGTCAGTTTAACCTCCTCGAAAAAATGAGAAATCAACCTCTACCAGAATAATTGTCTACTAACAAAAGATGGCTTAGTACTAGAACAAGAAAGTCAAGCCAAGTGAATTCAAAATGGGAGACTGGGCACTCAGGAAGACTCAACAGAGCACTAAAGAACCAAGAAAAGGAAAGTTGACCCGAATTTGGAGGGGACCTACAAAGTGACCGAAGTCAACAGGCCAAGGACGTATTGGTTGGAAGACGTGGATGGGGAAGCCTTATGTGGCCATGTAATGTAGAACATCTTAAAAAGTACTAGCAATAAAGAACATTAACTTTTTCTAAAATTCCACTACTACCAATCAGTCTTACACTACCTGACTCCAACCCATTTTTGGAATTAGATAAGCCATGACACCAGAGTCAGGCTTATCAGACTTGACTAGAGCCTAGTCAGTTTTGGCTAACGGTGATGGAAACGAGTTCTCCCTAACACCCTATTCGTTAAATGAGTGTCAACGGTTTAGAAAATGAAAAATTAGTGCGCTCTAATGCCCGATCAAGACAGCTTGTCAAGGATCATTGTCTGAATATGGATAACGATCATCAAACCTGACTAAAGCTTAGTCGGTGACGACTGATGATGATAGCTTCTGGTATGCTCGAGGCCCAGTATGTGAATAATGGATTACGATGGCCTAGAAAGTGGGAGTCTAGTCAGCACTCTCAGCGCTTGATGAAGACGGCTTCCTAGGGATTAATATCCAACTATAGATAATGATCATCAAACTTATCGCTCGAAGCCTAGTCTAAATAGAACGGATGACGATGACTTAGAAAGTGTGAGCTTAATCAGTGCTCATGTAGCCTGGTGAAGATGGCTTGCCAGGGATCATTGTCCAACTATAGATAATGATCGCCAAACTTATTGCTCGAAGCCTAGTTCAAATAGAACGGTGACAATGGCCTAGAAAGAGGGAGCTTAGTCAGTGCTCATGTAGCCTGGTGAAGACGGCTTGCCAGGGATTATTGTCCAACAATTGATAATGATCGTTGAATTATCGCTCAAAGCCTAGTACAAACAACACATAAGATGATGGCCTAGAAAGTAGGAGCTTAGTCAGTGCTCATGTAGCCAGATGAAGACGACTTGCTAGGGATCATTGTCCAACTGTAGATAATGATCGCTGAACCTTATCGCTCGAAGCTTAATTCGAATAGAATGGAAGACGATGGCCTAAAAAGTGGGAGCTCTGTCATTGGTCATGTAGCTTGGTGAAGATGGCTTGCCAGGGATCAATGTCCAACTATAGATAATGATCACCTTATCACTCGAAGCCTAGTCCGAATAGAACCAATGAAGATGACCTAGAAAGTGGGAGCTTAGTCAGTGCTCATGTAGCCTGGTGAAGACGGCTTTCCAGGGATCATTGTCCTTCCATAGACAATGATCGTCAAACCTTATCACTCTAACACCTAGTCAGTGAATAACGAACGATGATGGGCTAGAAAGTGAAAGCTTAGTCAGCGCTCATACAACCTGACAAAGATGACTCACAAGGATCATTGTACTTCTACGAGCAATGATCGCCAAACCTGATCAAAGCTTAGTCAGCTTCGGCTGATAACGATAGATCAAGACAAAGCTACGGCTCAGTCCGACATAAAAAGTTTAAAATGGGTCGAAGAAAAATAAGTACTAGCACTTCAGAATCTATTATGCAATTAACAGATTGGTGCAATGCATGATAACACAGATAGATATAAAAGAAGGTACATGTACAACAAATTGCTTGACAAACTTTCTTTTAGCCCTATTTCAAAAGTTATAGCTGTTTTTAAAAGCTCGCTCCGGATGCCGAGGAGCCAGTTACAGCAGAAGGAATTGCAGGAGATAAAACAATATTGTCCAAAGTTAGTCTTGAGTCGCTAGACGGAGACACAGGGTCAGAGACTTCTATTTCGTCAATCTTTCAGAAAGCAGCTTTCCAATATTTTTCAAAATCAAGCTCCAGGTGGGGTTATCTTCTTCAATCAGTCTAAGCAGTTCTAGTCTACCTCGAGTGATGTCAGGAGATTATGAAGTTACACTCTGCTCATGGCCCTGAGCCTTGTACTCTGCTAGACTTGCCTCCTCATTTGATAGTCTATGTGAGAGCGCAGCCACATGATATTCCTCTTCCACCAGTCGTTGTCTTAATGGACTTAGCTCGGCCAGCACGAACGCAGCCCGAATCTTCGATTCATGGACAAAGCATCGTTTGTCGGCCAGCTCGGATTCAAACTCTTGGTGCAAAATAGTCAACTCAGACTCAGTTATCTCTTGTTCTGGTTTAGGCTTGTAAACCAGCTGGCACCTTGCCCACCACTTCTTACAGCTGTGCGCTAAAGAGGTTTGACCAAAAGAGTGCCTCCGACTACAACTTAAAAAGCTCAACAAAAGCCTTCTCCAAAGCATTAACTATACCATGAGCGTAAGGATGTATCTCACCCTGAACCGACGACACCAATCCGAAAGGACCTTTGGGAGACACCACACCAAAAGCCTTTTCAACTGAAATATTAGCTCGATGCTTGGCATCGGGCTCTAGGGGCAGGAGAGAAGATTTTCTTCCCAGAGTAGCAGCCTCAATAGGCCGAAGAGCATCAGTGGCAGCATGAACTTTGCCGACATCCATCGACTCTAAACAACCCCCTTCTAGTACAACTACTAGAACAAGAGACTCTAGACATGCGTGCTCTCCCAGAACCTTCTCATGAGTTGACTAATTGGGCCCAGACTCCGCGATCGTCACTTCTTGTTCCAGTGGGATCAGTTTGGAAAAAGAATCAGTCTTGCAGCTAGTTTGCTTCCTCTTGGGCTGACCAATGGGCGACATGGTCACCTCAAACTCAGCCTGCCATAAAGGGCTTAGTGTCATGAGCTTCCTCTTTCTGGAACAACCACTACCAGTCTCCTTCGGCGACGACCTAAGCAAAAGAGGAGCTACTTAAAAGTACTCGAACAACCCGCTCCACACGATGTTGTCCGAAGCCATAACTCTTGCAACGGTGATCAAAGGAAGCTCATTAAACGACTTCCTCACCAACTCCTCCTCCTCCTCAGTGAGAGTTGGAGTTTCAAATTTACATGCACAAAGTTTCAAGACAAATTTCAGTACCCACGAAAGTGCAAAGAAAAAAAATCAAGAGGGACATTACACTCACTGAGATCGAATTTGATGTCTGACAAGCGATTGCCCCACCACCTTGAAATACGGTGAGTTCGTAGAAGCCAGAAAGCAATGCTTCTGCCAAAAATTGAAATCATCGTACATGGAGCCCAAGCACTTCTGGGTACTCAATCAACAGACTCTGTGAACATTTAGCCGAGGAGAAGTCAGTAAGTGGAGTACCTGCGGAGTTAACCGAAAGCCAACATGTTTTTCCCTGATTAGGGAAACTATCAAGGTTATGAATTTGTCAGACACCATTTGAGTTGGGGGAGTGCGAAGTGCGCTAGAAAGAGCCTAATATCCTTTGGAACTGGAAAGTGAAGCTTGGCCTGGAACATGCTTTTCTGCAAAGCTATGAACCATTACAAGGGCATCAAGAGACTGTGGGTAGTGCCCAATGGGATAACATCCAAGTCTTTAGGAATTCGATAGTCATTTCAAAGTTGAGTGAAATCGGATCCCTTCTGTTCTCAGTAAAAGTTACGGCAGACATAGAGCAAATTCTATCCATGAGTAAGTTCGACGTTGTCCACCATGGAAAGAAGTTCAAACTTTCAGGTTCACTTACAGTAAGAACACATAAGCAAAAAAGCAAAAAGAAGTCACAGAAAAGATAAAAAAGTAAAAAAAACTCTACCTTACAGAAGCAACAAATTATATAAGCACCAGAGAGTTGCGTGCCCTCCTTTACTGAGCAGTCACATACTCATTTAATGACGATATATCACTCGAGACAATGTTTCCTGTTCAATCATCACGATTGTATAAATTCTAACAAAATATCTTAGTGGATCGACATAGTGGCCCACTAACTCGGAGGGAACAGCTAATCATACACCAAACCATCCTCAGATCAACACTGTTTGCGTGTCATGATAATCTCGTCAACAAAAAAAATATGCCTGATTGCATGCCCAATCTAGCAAGGCCCAGACGACATTAAGCCCATTATTGGTACGCGTGTCATGAAAGAAACTCTCCAAACAGTCAATTCTGAGTTGCAATGAGCCACTAAAGGCCACACGTGACGCAGTCAAGCCCAATACTCATAAGCCCTGATAAGGAAAGCATCTCTTGGATCGACCCAAGACAGGCAAGCCAACAATACATTGTTTCTGACTAGGAAACAAATACTAGAGTATAAGTCGGGCAAGGAAACTTCTACAACACTCAGAAAGGGAAACCTCTCTCACAGATTTAGGAACACAAGTCATGTAGGGAAGCTACCCTACATCGACAATTCCCAACTTTGGAAAAGATCTCCAGCAAGATCTTCAGGAAGTTCTCCAACTGGGAAAAGATCTCCAACAAGATTTCTTTCCCTAAATTACGCCACCAAAAGCCTAGCCGAACAAGAACTTTCACACTATTAAAGGGAGATAAGGTCGATGAACTAAGGTAGGCTACAGAAACCCAATTTACAGCCTTAAGCCTTTCCTAAGCCTTATCTAACTTAAGCATCGGAGTGCCATCGACTGCCACACGGTGGTCTTTGTCTCACGTGTGCTACTTATACAGGTCCAGCTAAAGGCAAGGAAGGAGAGCAGGAATCGACTATATCATAATTGAACGAACTTCCTTTTACTTCGATCGATCAATTGAAAGACAAATCGGTGTTCCTCCATTCCTTGCAAAATCTAAATAACAGTAAAATAGAAATCGATGGAAAGATTTTCGATGGAGTGAAGAAATTGACAGAGGGTGATGTAGAGATTTTCGATCGAGAGCGATGCAGTGATTGAAAGAGTGACGTAGAGATCTTCGATTCAGAGAGGGAGATTTGTGAAGTTTGTGGTTTTTAGGTTTTGTAATGATTTTGTAGAAGATGGGTTTAGAGAAGAAATGAACATTAAGAAGGGGAACTTAACTTAATATATTTATTAAAATTACTAATTCATATTTTTAGTAACTTGACTCAATAATTAGTATCATTTTTTTACAAGATTTGTAGCATAATGAAGAGTTACAAATTAAAAATTATTAATGTCCCTAATTAGCGATTTTGGTGTAGTGATAGCTCGAAGGCAAAGTGGGATGCTAGAGAGAAAGAGCTTCTCGAGGCTACCAATAATGCTTAGACCCGTGAGGTGTGTCCACCCCCACCTGAAATAGGGTTTTAGTTTGGACTGGAGCTCTTTCTTGGGTTGCCCGGGCTAATATTTTGACAACAGTAATAGCTTAATCTTCAGTGAGAATTAAGATATAGGGTAGTCACCTTTGTTTGTCCAGATCATGTTCCCTTAGTGATGTAATTAATGTCTCGCTTAATAGTTGAGCTTGTGCAAAAGTTGTTATTACGTTGAAGATTGGACTTCCTTGATTGTCTCTGACTCTGTACAATAGTTAGGTTACTTGAGAAATCATCTCTTGTCAGACTGGAATTTGGTACCTTATACCTGTAGTTTAGTTAGTATTGGGGAGGACTTTAAGTTTAAGGGGAATCACCATTGCCTTTCAGGGTTGGACTTCCATAATAAACCACACTTCTGAATACGCGTTACGTTGTTGAGAAAACATCTTTGCCCGAACGGGCTAGAATTTTGTGTTCGTCTGGCTCAGTCCTTGAAAAGACTTGAGTTGGAAAGAAGTCATCTCTTCCCATCTGGGTTAAATTTCATGATAGACTGCAATCCTGAACAGGAGTTGGGTTGTTGAGGAACCATTTTTGCCCAAACGGGCTAGATTCCTATACTCATCTGGCTCATTCCTTGAGAGGACTTGAGCTTGGAAGAAGTCATCTTCACCCGTCTGGGCTAGACTTCATAATAGACCCCAATCATAAATAGGAGTTAATTTGTTGAGGAACATTTTTTGCCCAAAAGGGCTAGATTCTTGTACCCATCTTGTTCAATCCTTGAGAGGACTTGAGTTTGGAAGAAGTCATCTCCACCCTTCTGGGATAGACTTTGTAATAGACCCCAATCCTGAACAGGATTTGGGTTGTTAAGGAACCATATTTATTCGAAGAGGCTAGATTCATGTACTCATCTTGCTCAATCCTTGAGAGGACTTGAGCTTGGAAGAATTCAACTCTGCCCATCTAGGCTGGACTTCGTAATAGACCCCAATCTTGAATAAGAGTTGGGTTGTTGAGGAACCATTTTTGCCCAAACGGGCTAGATTCCTATATTTGTCTGGCTCAGTCATAAGAGGACTTGAGCTTGGAAGAAGTCATCTCCGCCTGTCTGGGCTAGACTTCGTAATAGATCAATCTTGAATAGGAGTTGGGTTGTTGAGGAACCAGCTTTGCCCGAATAGGCTAGATTTTGTACTCATCTAGCTCAATCCTTGAGAGGACTAGAGGCAGGAAGAAGTCAGCTCCACCCATCTGGGCTAGAATTAGTAATAGAGCCCAATCTTGAACATGAGTTGGGTTGTTGTGGAACCATTTTTTTCTGAACAGGCAAGATTCCTGTCAAGTGAACTAGGTCACTTATTAGGGCAGCTGTCAGTATCCTGAACAGGATTAGACATTGTTTTTGTGCACCATCTTGGTCTTTTAGACTATATTATCCCAGCCCGGTGAGTCATCAAGAGACTAGACTCGGTCTGCCTCGTGGTGCCATGGTTCCTTAGGTGGACTAGGCAACTTGGTGGCAAGCTGTCATCATCTTTGTGAGGAGTAGGCTTGGCCGTTGTGTGCCATTTTTGTCCCCGTAAACGGACCAAGGTTCTTTTGAGCGATGAGATCTTGGTGGACTGGGAACAACTGTATGTATCATACCTCAATTCCTTAGGCGGACTACGCCATTTATGTGGTGGACTGTTGTTTGGGTTAGGCTCAGCCGCTGTGCACCATTTTGATCCCCGTGACAGGCTGGGTATTTAGTACAGTGAGTTATCCGTGGAACGGGCTCGGCCTGATTGCGGCGAATGGTCGGTGGACTGAGTTCTGTCTTCATGTGTCTTTCGGTGGTTCCTGAGGCGGACTTGATGGCTTGTGACGCAAGTTGTCATCATCCTTAATAGGACTAGTCTCAGCCGATGTGCGCCATTTCGGTCCCCATGTTCAGACCAGGCTTTTTTGAGCGGTAAGCTATCCTTGAATTAGGCTCGATCTATTGTGTTGTACCTTGGTTTCTTAGGTGGACTAAGTCACTATTGCAACGAGTTTTCATCTCCCTTATTAGAGTTAGGCTCGGTCGCTGTGTGCCATTTTGGTACCCATGATCGGACCAGGCCTTTCCGCTGCAGTCAGTTGTTCGTGGACATAGATTGACTTGTTGTGTGTTATCTTTGTTCCTTTGGGTGGACTAGGTCACTTATGCGGCAAGTTGTCCTCGCCCTTAATAGAACTAGGCTCGGCCGTTGTGCGCTATTTTCACCCCCGTGGTAAGACCAGATTTTCTCCTGTAGAAAAATATGAGTGTGGAATGGAGTCATTTGTTAAAAGATTACTTTTATTGATAGTTCTTATTAAAATATTCTAAATGTTACTCTCTCCACTCGGACTTTTTACCAGTAAGCTCTTGGCCTATTGGTTCCTTAGGGCCATCGTGGCTACTTACCCGATAGCTTCATTTCCACGTAATGGCAAATCTTGGGGAAAGACTGATCTCACCTAATAGTCCATGTCTATTCTTTGACAAGGTATTTGCGACATTGGTGTCGTGTGGAGACCACTGCTCCCATCATGTGAAGCCAAGGCCTTTCCAGAATCAGATTGTTCGTGGAGGGGGTATCTACACGATGAACCTGGTGATGGATGTCTTTCCCTGCTTCAGCTTTAGACTCAGCAGGTACTGATGCCCTTTCCTGATTTCTTGAATCTAGACAAACCTGGTGATGAAAGCCTTTGCCAGGACCTGGAACAAATCGATAGATCTTGGCTAGAGATTGAGGAACCAAGTCAGCGCATCCTTCTTCAGGCTGGTGGAAAAAGTTCTACAAATGATGGCTTCTGAACTTTCTTTCAGCGCCATTACATTGTGGTAATGACACAGATGATCTGACGGATATGATGTTCTATCATAGAATTTGAGCTCTGGAGGGACGAATTTCTTTGGTTGAAGGCTTTCAAAAATTCCACCGAGAATGGAGGGACAATGAGGTCATACGGGACGTCTGGATTGGTTGCCCCTAATTTGAGCGGGTTCCTGACCGTGGTCCGTTCTATTTTGAGGGCATGTTCCCATGATCCCCGTCATCCCTTAATCTTTTTTCCCGGCCATCTCTTTGTTCTTCTCCGTGGAGGTCTTTGTTTTCCTTGACGTATTCTAGTTGTATTGCATACCTCTAGTTCATCGACCTTGTCTCCTTTTTATATTGAAGGAGTCTTCATTCGGCTAGGCCTTTGGTGGCGTAGTTTAGGGAAAGTAATCTTTCTATTGAGATCCTTTTTTGATTGGCAGTTGTCCATGTGGGATAGTTTCCCAACAGGACTTGTGCTCCAAGATATGCGGGTGAGGTTTCCTTTTCTAAGTGTTATCCATACAAGGAAGTTTCCTTGCCCGACTTATACTTTAATATATGTTTCCTAATCAGATTCAATGTGTTGCTAGCTTGCCTGTCTTGGGTAAATCTCTTAGATATCTGCCTTAGAGGTCTTACGAGTATTGGGCCGAGCCGTGTGACATGTGGGCTTACTGGCTCATTGCAACTCGGACCCGTCTGTCTGGATTATGCCAATGACGTACTTGCTGCTATTTGGGCCTCTCTGGATTGAGCGTGCAATCGGGCCTCCTTCATTTTGTAGACGAGATTATCATGACTCGTGTACGGTGCTAATCAGGTAACGGTTTGATGTATCATCAGCTACTTCCCCCGAGTTAGTGGCTGTCTTATCAGTCCCGTAGGTCATTTCATGAAGCAACAATGTCATCATGATGATTGAGTTTGAGAGATTTCCTCGAGCGGCAAATCACATTCATTAGGCGTGCGCTAGCATGAAAGCGGGAAGGGCAGCAGCTCAACTTTCTATATAGATCTCCTGCCTGTGAAATATAACTCCTTTACTTTTTCGATCTCTGAGATTTTGCTTTGCTATATTGTCTGTTGTGCCTTTGACTTTGCTCAACTTTTGTATTCCAATGCTTGTACTTTCATGGCGGGCCTGGATCAACCTTCTGATGAACTGTTCACCAGGGTTAATAAGTTTTTTGAGGAGAGATTGCTCTCTGAATCTGATCTGGAAGTCTTGCGTAAAACATTCGAGATTCCAGCTGGTATGGTGCTCTGCACTGTGGGCTCGATCTGACGCCATTGTACACTCCTGAAAGGTTTATTTCTCTTTACCGAGGTATGCTGCAGTCAAGTGTTCGTTTTCCAGTTACCAAGGAGATCTAGGAGTTCCTGGTGGACCTCGACATTGCACCAGCTCAACTTGTGCTGAACGGGTATAGGACTTTGATCGCCCTTCTGATTAGGGCTAAGTACGCTGGTGTCCGAGTGTCTTTGAGGGCGATGCAATTGTTCATTTTACTCGGATAAACGAGCACGTTGTGTGTGTGCTAACATTGCCGAACTGTTTTGGGAAACTGCATGATGATTTTAAATCGTGGTAGAAGTAATGTTTCATGGCTCATGCAAACTCTTCGTACTTTGAGCTTGTTGGTCGTCCGATCAAGCACGAATTTAGACCACTAAGTTAGTTTATTCATTCTCCGGTCTTGCTTGTGTCAACTGCATATTAGATTGACTTGTTGTGATTTTGGCAGGGTGATTATCTACTTCGCCTTTATCTGCTAAAGATAAAGTAACTCTTGATCTGTTCCTTAACATGCCTCGTCTGTAGGTAGAGGATGTAGTAAAGCCTTCTAATGTTGTGCGCAGCTATCTATGGGCTTATTGACACGTGGCTCCGACTATGTATCGGGTAAAGAAGCCATAGCCTGAAGGTGTGTTTGTTACACGGAAGAGAAAGCTTTCCCAACTCACGGTTCCAAGCTCTTGAAGGAGGGTAGAAATAAATGAGGTGTTTCCTTCTCCTGTGCATTAAAAGAGATCTTGTGTTTTGTCTAGGTTCGTATGCAGGCGTCTGGCCTTGTTTGAATGAAGTGATGTTGTCGGGCAAGAGCCTGGTGAGACTGTTGTTTCTGATGGGCGTGATGTTCGATGCTCTTAACGAGATTGAGTCATTGAGGAAGAACCTTGAAGCTTTCTCAAATACTGAAGCGGAGTCCAGGTCCATTAGGTCGAAGGCTCAGAAGGCTCTCTTGGAAGCACTTGAGTCCGACTTGGCAAGGGCAGTGTCTGCGAGGGATCGGTTCAAGAATGAACTGAGCCTTGTTCGTCATGACTTGCAGCTTGCCCGTGACTCTATGGATTGAGTGCAGGTTGAGCTACAGGCTCTGCACGCTGAAAGAATTAAGAAAAAAGTCAAAGTGGATTGTCTAGTGTCAGTAGTTGGAGGATAGTGCAGAGTTTCATGCTGAGAGTGTGCGGTTCGCTGGAGAGCAGCTCCAATTGGTGCATAGTAAGCTAAATATCAACAAGGATAAGCTGGATGTTGAGCAGTCCAAGACTAAGATCATGTCGGGCGAGTTAGAGCAACTGAAATAAGAGCTCGCCGAGTCAAAAGGATGCAAAAAGGGGTTTCTCAAGGCCCGGGGCACATTTGAGTTCATTAGAGTCGTGCATGGAAGGCTGGAGCTGTTGCGTCTGATGGAGGAGGAACACCCCGACTTGGATCTCTCCTATTAAAAGATATTGCATATGCAGAATTTGGAGCGACTTCTGATTCGTCTGAAGAAGAAGGTGGCCCTGTTGAGGAGGTCGAGAGGCAACAATAATAGATGTGTCTCCTACTTCTTCCCTGCTAAGTCTAGCTCTGTTGTATCTGACTCTCCTTCCGATTAGGGGTGAATCCTGTACTTGAGTTTGTAGAATAGTACTTTGCATTTTTTTGTCTTTTTGCTTTCCTGCTAGCTTGTACCCACTTTGTCTTATTTCGACATTAGTTGTCAAACAAGGAACTTTGTTGGGCTAGGTAGCTCATGTTTGATTCGTTGTTGGGAGCTTTGATTTCTTATGCTGCAGTAGTTGGTGGAAAAAGTTATGGTCAGACTCCTTTATAGAGATCGGGGAGTGTGATACACCCCTTGTCTAGCGGCTTGGCTATCTGTTGGACTAGCAGCTGTTGTCGTTGTAATAAGCATATTAGTTAGACTGTGGTCCTAGCACTTGTGTCCTTGTAGATGAGTGGACAGCAGTCTTAGCGAATCATCTGAGTTGAGCTTTTAGAACTCTGACTGGACGTTTGACTCGTATTTATTTGTTAATCATGAAATAGGCTAAATTGGATCGGGGGTTGTTATCACCAGTTATGATTGACTAAACCGAGGTTAGGTTTCGACGACCATGGAGGTCCCTACGAAGCCGTCTTCACCAGGCTAAATGAGCACTGACTATGCTCCCACTTTCTAGCCCATCTTGATCTGTTAGTGGTAGAATAGGAATTGGAGCGAGCCAGCAATTATCATCGTCAGTCATTCTGACTAAACATTTGGCTAGGGTTCGGCGATCATTGTCTATAGTTAGACAATGATCCCTGGCAAGCCGTTTTCACAGGCTACATGAGCACTGACCAAGCTCCCATTTTCTAGGCCATTGAAATCCGCGCACAACGAACTAGGCTTCGATCAAACCAAAACCATCGGCATCAGCGGCCACTGACTAAGCTTTAATCAAGGTTCGACGATCACTGTCTACGTACAAGTAGTGACCCCTAGCAAGCCATCTTAATCAGGCGTCGAGAGTGCTAACTAGACTCCCACTTTCTAGGCCATCGAAATTCGTTGTGTGTAGACTAGACTTCGAGCAGACCAAAAGTTATCCTCATTGGTCGTCGCTGACTAAACTTTGGTCTCTATTGTCCATGTTTTGACAATGATTCCTGGCATGCCGTCTCGATCAGGCATTAGAGAAGTGACTAAGCTGCCACTCTCTAAATCATTGACACCCGTTTAATTTAACGGATTGGGCATTAGAACGTACCAGAAGCTATTGTCATAGGTCCAAACCGACTAAGCTTTGGTTAGAATAATATTTTGTAGGCGTAAATTTGACTTGGGTGACCTAACTTACTTGGCTCGCACATAAAATTTGGGCGCGTAAGTCTGACTTCTGGTTCCTGACTTACTTGGGTCGCACGTAAAATTGTGGGCGTGTAAGTCTGACTTGGGGGTCCTGACATACTTGGCTTGCTTGTATGCTTCTGAGCGGGTAAGTTTGACTTGGGGGTCCTGATTTACTAAACTCGCCTGTAAGATGGCGTGCAAGTCTGACTTAGGGGTCTTGACTTACTTAACTCGCATGCGAGATTTCGGGCGCGTAAGTCTGACTTGGGGGTCCTGACTTAACTCGCCTGCAAGATTTTGGGTGTGTAAGTCTGACTTGGGGGTCCAGACGTACTTAATTCCCCTGCAAGATTCCGAGCATGTAAGTTTGACTTGGGGGTCCTGACTTACTTAACTTGCTTGGCAGTGTGATTCCAGTGTCGGATCGATTGATTGGACTAATAATTGATTGACCGACTTTAATGAACAACAATAGAATATTAGTGGAGATGATGCCTTGGGTTTAATAATAATACTCTGTAGTCATGCTCCTTATTCTATGGGCGCTCAGGGCCTTTGCTATCTATTTTTTTGAGTGTGTTGGGCCGGATCTGGCAGGGCATAAGATTGGGCCCATTAGTAAAGAGCCCCATTTAGAAAAAATCTCCGTGGATCAGTGTGCTAGGGATACAATGCATTATGCGAGACGGTTCAATATCGATTACTCCTTAGTTAATGGGGCTGCCTGCAGGGTCATTAATTCAAAAGATGTGGACTTGTGCAGTTTCTATTGGAACCGTCATTTTTTCAATTTCCTGTACAACATTTAATGTTGAAGTAATTGCTTGTTGACGCCTCTTCGTAAACCATTCCACCTATATATGGGCTGGCTATTATGCATTCAAGCACTACAATGCAAATAGTACAGCATGTTAATCGAATGCATCTCACAATAGTGTTTGCTTTGTGTTTTCCAAAGTCTGAAGGAAGTTCTCCTCCACTGGATTCTTCGAATGTTCTGACATTTGCGCTGATGAGTCTTGATAAGACTTGATATTATGCGGTGCCGCCTGATCTGGGTGGGCACTAGATTGATCTCATGAGATCTTGTAATATCTTATTACATTGCGAAGAAGAGTTACAGACTTTTTCTTGAGGGTCAAGTCTGATTTTCATCCCCCGATGCTCAAGGACTCTCTCATCTATTTATTGCTATCGAGGGATGATTTTCGCAACTAGTTTATGGTCAATGGGAGCGTTGGAGGTCGTGACCCTCATCCCTAAGGTGGCACATCTGCCTCACCTCAGGTAGTATGCACTTGAGAGGTGTCTCTATTTGGCAGCATTGTGAAACCTTGACGATTCCGTTGCTCCAGGATGTTCTTATCAGGTTTTTGCCGTTCTTTCTGTTCCTCTTCATGAGGAAAACTGGCGAAGCAAAGAACTGAGGGAGTGCTCATACCCCTTTTCGTGTAGTTTTCTTGCTACATCCAAATCGTCTTCCTAGGGTGATTTGATGGAGCAATTAATTGAGTGCGTTCCTGCACCTTTTATTCCGAATGTTTTATTTTCACCACTTTATCTACTGGAGGCAAATTAGCAGATCATAGTCTCTACCCTTGTTTCAGCAAATAGATGTTTGCACCGGACTTAGATACTTGTAGTGTATAAACTGATGTACTAATTGGTCGACAAGCTTTGTAATAACTATCATTGCAATCAATAAAATCTTTTTTATTTCTGGAATGTGTTCTATACGAACAACTCTTCTACATTGAAATGAAAAATAGAAACAAGAAATGAAATCAAAACAATAAATAATTTAACTCCGAGCGGAGATAAGCTAATCTGGCCCTGAAGGAGGCGCAAATGGTCCTTGTTCGGATTGTGTTGTCCCTCTAGCGAAGTTTTTTTAAAAGCTAACAAAGTTACTGAAAAGTAAAAATCGCGTTGGCGGGCAGTTACCTGATGATGAACAACTCTTGGAGTTGGTGCCCGTTTGCTAAAGTATTGTTACTTAGATCTTTGTTAGTCGGGATTGCCTTGCTAGCTTTGACTTCTGGATTTCCGCATAGTTGCTCCTTAGCTACTTGGGCCCCTCCACCTGCATAGAGTAATCCACCTCTTTTGTCTTGGCCCAATGCCTGACATGTTGGTTCTGTGGGCTCGAGCTGTAACCGGCAACAATTCAGCTGCTTCAAGGCTATATAATGGCAGTCTCTTGCTGCCGCCGATCTCCTCGGATAGTCTCTTGAGCATGGTTGGTTGTATATCTTATGCATTGGTGTAGGGTGGATACCACTGCTTTCATATGATGTAGCCAGGGCCTTCCCAGAATGATGTTGTTGGTGGACGGGGGATCAACTACCATGAACTCTTGGACAAATTACTTCCGTAGTTGTGGCTATCTTGCCACCACCATTAGATTGATCTTCTAGATGGGAAAATATTTCTCTTCGTTGAATCCGACCATAAGGTGACTGGCGGGCGTTAGGTCCTTCTTCTGTAGTTGCATGTTCAGAATCCATTGAGGAAGATGACATTTAGCAAGCTTCTAGTGTCCACCAAAGCTCTCTTTACCTTCCACTTAGCGACAAGGATGGAGACGACTAGGGCTTCATTGGGAGGAGAATGTACCCCCCGAAGATCCCTCTTCGTCAGTGATGGGATCGGGCTGTGAAATCATGTGTGCTGCACTTATCGGCCCTCTTTAACTCCCAGATTTCCTTGATAACAAGAAAGCTGACACCCGACTGCAGCATACCTCGATGAAGACAGATAAACCCCTCAGGAGTGCACAATGGCATCAAATCGATGCCCTGAGTGTACAGCACCAAACCATCAGGAATCTCGAATGTCTTATGCAGGACTTCTAAATTAGATTCAAAGAGCAATCTCTCATCAAAAACCTTATGGTCCCTGGCGAACAGTTCATCAAAAAGCTAATCCCGGCTCGCCATGAAAGTAAAAGCTTTCAAATATGAAGGTTGAGCAAATTCAAAGCGACAACAGAGAATACAGCAAAACAAAATCTCAGAGATTAAAAGAATAAAGGAGTTATACTCCCCAAGCACGAAATCTGTATAGAAAGTCGAGCTCCTGTCTTTCCCTCATTCAAGCTAGCGCACACCTAATTAATGCAAATCGCCGCTCGAGGAAATCTCTCAGACGCAATCACTATGACTGCACAGCTGCTTCATGAAATGACCTAGTGGACCGATATGACTGCGCAACTGCTTCTAATTAGCACCGTACACGTGTCATGATAATCTCGTTTACAGAATGAAACAAGCCTGATTGCATGCTCAATCCAGCGAGGCCCAAATAGCAGCAAGCCCATCATCGGCATAATCCAGATAGTCGGGTCTGAGTTGCAATGAGCCAGTAAGCCCACACGTCACGCGGCCCGACCCAATACTCGTAAGACCTCTAAGGAAAGTATCTGAGAGATCTACCCAAGACAGACAAGCCAACAACACATTGGATCCGATTAGGAAACATATATTAGAGTATAAGTCGGGCAAGGAAACTTCCTTGTATGGACAACACTTAGAAAAGGAAACCTCTTCCGCAGATCTTGGAACACAGGTTGTGTAGGGAAACTATCCCACATGGACAACTGTCAATCATGAAAGGATATCCATAGCAAGATAACTTTCCCTAAACTATGCCACCAAAGGCCTAACCGAACGAGTACTCCTTCACTATAAAAAGGAGATAAGGTCGATGAACTTGAAGTATGCAGTACAACCCAATTTATAGTTTTAAGCCTCTCCAAAGCCTTATCTAACTTAAGCATCGGAGTGCCATCGACCACCACATGGTGGTCCACGGCTCACATTTTCTATCTGTGCAAGTCTAGGTAAGCAGCAAAGAAGGAGAACAAAAATTGACTACATCAAGTGTATATAGGTACAGACGGTATAAATACAGCTCCAGCGCCCGCACATTATTTTTCGAGCTACAATTTGTTAGATATGGACAGGAAGTAAAGATGTGTAAAAATTTAGAAAATTTTACGGTAACGAAGCAAAAACACAAAAGCGACAAAAAAGGAAGGTTATTCTCCAGAGAAGGGGGTATTTCCTCTTTGTGACAAAAAAGATAAGCAGTGCAACATGAGGACTTCCCAAGATGTCACCTATCCTAGTACTACTCTCGCCCAAGCATGTTTAACTGCGGAGTTTTGATGAGATCTTGTGCATTAGTGCTGGTATGATCACACCCGTTAGGATTGCATTACATAAAGTGTATATAGGTACTGATGTTACGAATCTAGTTCCACCGGTCGCACATTATTCCAAGGTACGGTTTGTTTGATGCGGGATCGAAAGTAAAGATGCACAAAAAATTGTGAAATTTATAACGTAACGAAGGAAAAACACAAAAACGACATAAATGTGGGGTATTTCCTCTTTGGTCATGCAAAAGGATGAGGGGTGCAGCACGAGGACATCCTAGTTGATCACCCATCCTAGTGCTATTCTTGTGCAAGCTTTCTTATCTGCGGAGTTCTAATGGTATCAAATGCATTAGTGTTGGCATGATCGCACCCGTTAGGATTAGGGATGGCAATGGGGTGGATTTGGGCAAATTCGTCCTTGCCATGCTAGGGATAGCGGATTCCCAAATCCGTGTCGAATATCCGTTTATCATATTTTTGAAAAACCGTCCTCGCACCGGATGGATTGGTGGATATCCTATTCAAACCCTTTAAACAAAAAAAATAAAAATAAACCTGTCACTCGTGTCTTGAAATAGATCTCAGTCGGGGAGAGCAGTCAAATCATTCAGTTCTGGTCTAGGGTTCAGACATCCATCAAAATCGTTTATTGAAGATTATTACTGGAATTGAGGAAGAGCGAAACGAGAAAAGTGACAGAGCGATCGAGCTGTCTCTGAGTTGTGTGTTGGAATCGACACTCACTTGATTTCTCCCCAGCTCCTATTGTAGTCGACTTGATTGAAGCTTCAACTTGGCAAGCTCTTTCGATCTCAACTATTATTTGGTTCAGTAAGATTTTATTTTAGTTGAGAGGGGAGAAATCGTTCTCTACTGGTTTAGGGTTTAGAAAATCCATCATCCCTATTGAAGATGATTAGTAAAAAAAGAAAAAGAGCGGAACGAGAAGATCATTCGTGGTCTCATGAAGCTTCCTCCCAACCAAAGATGCATCAACTGCAACAACTTGGTAATTTCTAGAACGATCTGGAGAGAATGAAGAGGAAAAAGACTAGAAGAGAATGAAGAAGTAGATGAAGGCTAAAGAAGGAGGTATGAAAAAAGTTGTTATTGTGGTTGATGTTTGACTCTTCTCTCATCTCATGAAGCCTAAGGACAAAACTGACATTGAAAAAGAAACTGATGTGAGAGGGAGTCACATGGTTGTTGACACAACCCACATGTTGTCTTGTTTCTTATTAATTATTGTTAATTTCTTAATCTCTTTCTAAATCAGATGTTATTTAAATTAGTTGGGTGGGCGGAGGCGGATATGGTTAAATCCGTATCCTCCCCGAAATTTTGATAGATTCCCCAGTCCGCCTCGAAATTCGTTAACGTAAACCCAAATCCACCCCAAACGGTTTGGGTGGAGCGAATATCTGTGAAATTTTGTCCCACTGCCATCCTTAGTTAGGATGGCATGACTTAGAGTGTATACAGGTATGGATGGTACAAATCCAGTTCCATCGGCCACACATTATTCCGAGGTACTGTTTGTTAGACCAACGATCGGAAATAAAGATGCGCAAAACATTGAGAAATTTATAAGGTAAAACGACTTCCTAAGAGATCACCCAACCTAGTACTACTCTCGTCCAACAACGCTTAACCGTGGAGCTCTGATGGGATCCGGTGCATTTGTGCAGGTAAGATCGCATCCGTTAGGATTGCATAACATAGAGTATATATTGGTACGGATGGTAGGAATCCATTTCCATTGGGCACGCATTATTCCATGGAACGTTTGGTTATATACGGAATCGAAAATAAAGGTGCGTAAAAAATTGAGAAATTTGTAAAGTAATGATTCAAAAACATAAAAGCGACAAAAGGGAAGTGTATTTTTCTCGTTGTGACGAAAAAGGATGAGAAGTGCAACACGAGGACTTCCCACGAGGTCACCTTTTATAGTAATACTCTTGCCCAAGCACACGTACATTATTCCGAGGTACGGTTTGTGAGATGCAAGAAAATATGCAAAAAAAATTGAGAAATTTATAAGTTATCGAAGCAAAAATAAAAAAAAAGCGACGAAAAAGGATGGGTATTTTCCTCGTTGGTAATGCAAAAGGATAAGGAGTGCAACACGAGGACCTCCCTTCAGATCACTCATCCTAGTACTACTCTCGCCCAAGCACACTTAACTGCGAAGTTCTTATAAGATATCTGGTGCAATAGTGCTAGTATGATCGCACCCGTTAGGATTGCATGACATAGAGTGTACATAGGTATGAAGGGTATGATGCAGCTCCAGTGGCTACGCATTATACGGGACTGGAAGTAAAGGTGCGCAAAAAATTGAGAAATTCATAAGTTAACGATTCAAACACATAAAAGCAACAAAAAATGAGGGGTATTTTCCTTGTTGTGACAAAAAAGGATGATGGGTTCAACAGGAGGACTTCCAAAGAGGTCACCCATATGAGTACTACTATCGCCCAAACACACTTAACTGTGGAGTTCTAATGAAATCCGATGCATTAGTGCCGGTATGATCGCACCGATTAGGATTGCATGCCATAGAGTGTATATAGGAATCAATGGTACGAAGGTAGCTTCGGCAATCACACATTATTTTGAGCTACGGTTTGCTA
This sequence comes from Berberis vulgaris, assembly GCA_963556465.1. Classification (NCBI taxonomy): domain Eukaryota; kingdom Viridiplantae; phylum Streptophyta; class Magnoliopsida; order Ranunculales; family Berberidaceae; genus Berberis; species Berberis vulgaris. The sequence goes on along the minus strand of OY747127.1, from coordinate 53,833,703 downwards.
GATATAGGACCGGAAGTAAAGGTGGGAAAAAATTGAGAAATTTATAAGGTAACAAAATAAAAACACAAAAGCAACAAAAAGGATAGGTATTTTCCTCGTTAGTCATGGAAAAGGATGAGGGGTACAACACGAGGACTTCTAAGGAAGTCACCCATCCTAGTACTTTTCTAGCCCAAGCATGGTTAACTGCGGAGTTATGATGGGATCGAGTGCATTAGTGTTGGTCATCGGTTAGGATTGCTTTATATTTAGTGTATATAGGTACGGACGGTATGAATGTCGCTCCAATGGTCACGCATTAATCTGAGCTATGGTTTGTCACATACGGAACCATAAGTAATGGTGCACAAAAATTGAGAAATTTATAAGGTAACAATTCAAAGTATAAAAGCGACAAAAAGGAGGGGTATTTTCCTCGTTGTGACATACAAGGATGAGAAGGGAAAATGAGCACTTCCCAGGTGGTCACCCATCCTAGTAGTACTATCTCCCATGCAAATGTAACAACATAGTTCTGATGAGATCGAGCGCATTAGTGTTGGTATGACCGCACCCGTTAGGATTGCATGATATAGAGTTTATATAGTTACGGACGATACAAATCCAGTTATGCTTGCAACGTATTATTCCGAAGTATGGTTTATCAGATATGGGACGGGAAGTAAAGGGGCATAAAAAATTGAAAAATTCATAAGGTAACGAAGCAAAAACAAAAAAGCGAACAAAAAGGATAGGTATTTTCCTCGTTGGTCATGTAAAAGGATAAGGAGTGTAACACAATGACCTCCCTTGAGGTCACCCATCCTAGTACTACTCTCGCCCAAGCACACTTAACTGCGAAGTTTTGATAAAATATTTGGTGCGTTAGTGCTGGTAAGATTGCACCCGTTAGGATTGCATGACATAGAGAGTACATAGGTACGGACGGTACGAATGCAGCTCCAGCGGCCGCTTATTATTCTGAGTTACGATTTGTTAGATACGGGACTCGAAGTAAAGGTTCGGAAAAAATTGAGAAATTCATAGAGTAACGATTCAAAACATAAAAGAAAATTATGGTATTTTACTCGTTGTGAAGAAAAAGGATAATGGATTCAACATGAGGACTTCCCAGGAGGTAACCCGTATGAGTACTACTATCACCCAAGCATGTTTAACTGTGAAGTTCTTATGGGAGCTAATGCATTAGTGCCGGTATGATCGCACACGTTAGGATTGCATGACATAGAGTGTATACAGGTATTGACAATACGAATGTAGCTTTAGCAGTCACACAGTATTCTGAGATACAGTTTGTTAGATACGGGACCTGATGTAAAAATGGACAAAAAATTGATAAATTTATAAGGTAACAAATAAAAAACACAAAAGCGACAGAAAGGAATGGTATTTTCCTTATTAGTGATGCAAAAGGATGAGGGGTGCAACTCGAGGACTTCTAAGGTGGTCATACATTCTAGTACTACTTTAGCCCAAGCGCACTTAACTGCGGAATTCTGATGGGAACTAGTGCATTAGTGTTGGTATGATCGCACCCATTAGGATTGGTTGAATTTTAGTGTATATAGGTATAGACGACATTAATGCCGCTCCAGTGGCCGCGCATTATTACGAGCTATGGTTTGTTACATATGGGACCAGAAGTATGATTTTTAGGTTGTGTCTTTGTGATGGTTTATGTAAGAAATGTGTGAACTTTAAACCTGTGATTTATGAGGCTTGTATGGAAATGATGGATTTCATTTTAGATAATCCGTTATGTGATTTTAGGCATGTTTGCGAATGAGTTTGTGTTATTTATGGTTGTTGTGTCACAAATGTGTGAACTTTACTATTTTGATTTGTTTGATGTGTGGGTTTTTCCTAGCATGGTTTTTCTCATTAAATTATCATTTTCAGATAATGTTCTAAGAATTTTGTTTTGGAAAATGCTAGATTGTTTTCCAAATAATTTGATGATATTTTGGCTAAATTTTGTTTTGGAAAATGCTATGCTTCCCTAAAAAAATGGGTGTATTTACTTATGAATGACAAAATGTCATTGTGAAGGAAATTTTAAATATAAAAAATAAATGATAAATGATATTGATAAACTTTGATTCTTAAAAATTTAATCACCTGGAACTGTATCACTTAGAACTACCACATCTCTTATTGTTTATGTTTTTCCATCTTCTATAGAGAAAATAAATTACCTTCGAGTTGGGTCTTACGTAATAGGGCACCCCTGTCTTATAGAAAAACTAAATTACCTTCGGGTTGGGTCTTGCAGAAAGAGTTTGGTTTTGAAATGCCTAAAATATGTTTGATATTTATCCGTAAAAAATGTGACGTTACTTATGCGCATTGATAGCCCAAGAGTGGCTTTTTGTTGCTCATATAGTAAGGAGTATCCGGTGTGATGCATGTCCGCATGTGATGTGTCCCCTCTTAGACATGGATGACAGAGAAGTTCTCCTTTATATGAGAGAGGCATACGGGCATGTATGTTCAGCACGAAGATGGTGCGAATGCGGTATCGTCTAAGTGATCAATTCGTTAAAAATGAATATTATAATTAAATCAAATAATGTATGGACACAATTGTTTTAATTGATAAATACCAACTGATGATACAAAAAAAATGGTCACATCCCTGAGCCATACAAGTGTCATGATGATCTTGAGGAATTACGGGCCCCAGCGTCAGTCCAACATTGATCCGACCCAAGCGGTTCTAAGCCAGCCTAATACAGTCCGCCAGACAGACCCAAACTCTTACAACATGCTAGGTCCACACGTCTCACAGCTATCCTCAATACCCATAACAGCTACTAAGGCAAGTATCTCGAGGATCAGCTTCGGACAAGCAATTACAGCAGCTCTCTGCTTCCAACTAGGAAGCGAATACAAGAGTACATTCCACGCAAGGAAACTTCCTTCCCGAATTGCTCTTAGATTGGGAACTATCTTCCGCGTATCTAGGAGCATAGGGTTAACATGAAAATTCCCTCCTACAACACGACTCCTAATTAGAAAAGGATTTCCACGAAGATCTCCTTCCGAAACTACGCCTTCGATGGTCTAGTAGAACCAGGACTCCTGCAATATAAATAAGACATGAGGTTAGTAAGCTAAGGTACGCTACAAATTCCCTGTTTACAGCATTACACCTTCCTCAGATCCCTATTTGACTTTAGCATCGTAGTGTCATCGGCCACCACAACGGTGATCCATGGCTCACGTGTGTTACTTGTGCAGGTCAACAGGTTAGCGGGACTACGTCAAAACAGAGAGCGGAAAACGACTGCATCAGTTTGGCGCCATCCGTGGGGACGACAAAGTTCCTAACTTTTCATTAGCACTGTCTCCCTTCAAAACCCAGAGATGGTGACCATTAGATCACGCAACAATGGAGAACAAGGAAACATGTCAAACGCTCAGCCTGGCGATGTATCGCTACTTCCAGCGGTTTCGGTCATGCACAGACAACATATTCACGCCCCCACGTCGACAACAGCAACGACGAACCCTAGAATAGATACGATGTCATTTCAAATACAATAGATCGCTAAAGCGGTGGAGGCTCTCACGCAACAAAATCCACCACTTGCTAATCTAGACTAGGAGCAGCACGGGCCTCCGTCTCCGGGGGATGGCAAAAAGCAAGCGCGAAAAAGCCAAACTTCCACTAGTTCTTATTGGACTAGAGGAAAACCCCCTCCGCAGAGGGGCACATGACCCGGATATGTTGTATCGTCTTTCTATCCCACCATTTGTGGACCGAATCACGAGTGAGGCTCTTCCAAGGAAGTTCACTCCCCCGAAGCTCTACTTCTAAGATGAAACCATCAACCCATTCGACCACCTGTGCCATTACCAACACATAACTGCTCTCAAAGAAGGATCTGAGTCGGTGATGTGCAAAACTTTTTCCACTAGCCTGAAGAAGTCAGCACTAACGTGGTTCCACAGCCTTTCGCAGAGGTCGATCGATTCCTTCAAGACGCTGGCAAACGAGTTCCTGACATGTTTCGTTGGGAGGCAACGTTTTCGAAAAGGCCCATACTACATACTTTCTCTAAAGCAAAAGTCCAATGAGACACTCAGAGAGTATGTCACGCGCTTCAACAACAAGCTGACTTTCATTAACGGGTGCAGCGACGACACAGCCGTGACAACCTTCACTGTAGGCCTCAAGGAGGGAAAGCTTTATGAAGACCTCACCTTGGAGCCCTTTTGGACATGACGGAGCTCCTCAAGAGTGCCCAAAAACACATTACCTAGGAAGGGTTGAGGACCGAGTGAAAACCAGTCGTACAAGTCCCACATGCAAACTCTACTGGAGATGCATACACAACCCGCGGACGAGGGCAAACGCATTTTCCACTCGAGGGTCCAGAGCCCCATTCCCACTTTGACCTTTATGGACAAAGACCTCGAAGGAGTTCGAGCGCCGCATAATGACGCCCTAGTCATCTCGGTCTCCATTTCCATGTGGGAGGTAAAAAGAGCTCTGGTGGACACATGAAGCTCGCTCAACATCATGTTCTACAATGCGTTTCGCAATATGGACCTCAAGGAGGAAAACATGACGTCTTCAGATTACCCGCTGATTGTAGTCAGCGGGGATCAGTGTTTAAAAAAGCGATTCTGACTCGCGAGTCGCCCCAACTCTAGGGATGCCAGTGGGGCGGATTTGGTAAAGGGTCTGTGGAGTTTGGGGTGGATACGGATTTCAAATCTGTATCCGTTTATTAATCAGGGCGGATACGGATTTGGCCATATCCGCCCCACGGATATCCGTTTAACAGGTAAAATTACAAAAATTCCCTTCAGCTATATAAAGGAAAAAAAAACCCTAACCTCACATTGTCATTTCTCATTCTCTCATTCTCTCATTTCTCACTCGAAGGAGCCGAAGAGGCCGCCTCACTCTCCCCTCCCCTCCCCCGCCTTACTCTCCTCCCCACCTTACTCTCCTCTCCCTTCCCCGCCTTACTCTCCCCTCCCTTCCCCGGCTTCCCCACTCGAAGGAGCCGAAGAGGTCTCACAGTCGTCTCCTTCTTCTTCTTCTTCTCGTTTACAGTTCGCAGTGAAGAACTCAAGAACAAAACATCATAAGATTTCAGATCAGTGCACCATCCTCTGCTTCTTCATCAGATATCTCAGATCAGTGCACCATCCTCTGCTTATTCATCAGATATTAGGATCTGAGATCAGAGATCAGATTCTCAGATTCTCACAGTTGAAGTCAAAGCCTCCCACCTCCATATCCGCCTTCCTCTCCCCATCAGAGATTGAGATCTGAGATCCGAGATCTGATATCAGAAATCTGATCCATCAGAGATCTGATCTATCAGAGATTCTTTAGATCGATTTTTTTTTGTTGTATGGTTTTTTGTAATTTTTTTTTTATTTTTGTATGTATGAATGAAGTATCTTTAACTGTAGAAGTATCTTTTACTGTATGTATGTATGAATGAAGAATTTGTTTTAACGGATATGTGGGCGGGGTGGAGATGGTTTTTAAATAATTTTGTAAACGGATTGGCGGGGCGGATTTGGGGATCCGTTATTCCTGACGGGGCGGGGATGGATTTGCTCAAATCCGCCCTGTTGCCATAGCTACCCAACTCGCTGAAAATCGCCCCAACTCGGACGAGTCAAGGGGTATATATGAGGCGTACAAGTTATTAAGATGACTCGTACGAGTCAACTCGTTTTGAGGCATACGATTTAAAATATTTGCAATCTGATCTTTTTATGATCTCAAGAATAATCTAACGGCTTTTATTTGAGCCTAAATCATTGTGTTATTTGTTTCCTTTAGAATCAGACAGAGAAGGAGAGGAGAGGAGCTGAAGGAGGAACCGAGGAAGTAGAAGAAGAAAATAAGAGGATGAGAGGACGGTTGTGATTTCTGACAAAGGAGGAGGGCGATTCAGGCGAAGAAGGAGGAGGACGGTGGTGTCGTGGTGGTACTCTGATTTGCAGCAACTTCATAGTGTGGAAGACTCGACTCTCGACTGCTCGATCGACATCGAAATCGAACTAATGTAAGTCCTTCTTCTTTCCTTCCTTGAGTTATTTCCTTCTGCTCTTTCTTCCTTCCTTCTTCTAGCTTCTTCCTTCCTTCTCTGGTTTCTTTCTTCCTTCTTCTGTTCATCTGTTCTACTCTACACTTCTACTTCTGTTGTTCTAGACTTGCCATGGAAGAACAAGGGTCACTGTATGGGAGTCCCACCACAAGTGTCAGGACAAAGTTATGAGCCATTCCACCACTTGCTGAATAGCTGAATACAGAACTTCTTGCTCTGATTTCTCCATTGGGGATAAGTTAATACTCTCCGTTTCCTCTGTATTTACAAGAAGAAGAGAAGAAACAAACACACATGGAACATGATTTTTGCTTTTTTGAACAAGAACATCTTCATGGCTTTTGAAATCGGAAGTAGGCGAAAAATGAAAGAGGGGAGAAAGAAAAGAAGAATGTAGAGATGGGGTTTGCTAAGAAATACAAATTGCATAGTGAAAATAAAAAAAAACCCATTTCATCAACCATGATGAGTTCCTCCTTGAATTTATGGTTCCACCAAACAAATTAAGCCCTCGAAACCAAAAGAGAGAAATGGAGAAGAATGAGATCGAATGGGTTTATCTAATTAAGTTCCTGCAAATTGATTACTATGTTCTTGTGTTATGGGATCTGAGATCTCAGCTGGTACTGTCTTTACTCTTCACCCCAATGACAGGTAAGTAGATCATTTGTATGCATATTGGTTGGCTTCATTTATATATGGATCACCATGACAGGGAAACATATTGTGCACTATGTTATTCAAATCAATTAAACTGTTTACATTGTTTTCAATCATATAACAAGTGGGTACATCGTACATTACATCTTAATGCAACTTATTTGATTCAGCTTGAAGGAAGGTGTTGAGGACTTGAGGAGGATTTGTTGGGCACTTTGGCTGCTTGGTAGTTATTGTTGTGGCTGGCTGTAGGATCAAGTAAGGTAACTTCATACTTTAAAGTTCAGTCTCCAATTCTTCTTCACTGCAAATTGCAACAGATATTCAGATTTCAGGTATACATATTGCAAAAGATAATACATACATAAAGCAAACTCATGTTATTTCTTGATTTGAATGATGATTGCTTCTTTTGTTTTTTGTTTTTTGTTGTTTTTTTGTAATTTTTTACTATTTTGTTCATCACTTTCTATGAAAAAACGCTTCGCTTCAGTACGCTTCGAGGCACGGCTTTGTTTCGGAAACAGCTTGACCGCTTCGCCTCGAAAATCGCTTTTTAAAACATTGGCAGGGAGAAATGCTTCCCCATCTGAAAGATAAGGTTAGCAATAGTGGCAGGAGAGCCGCAGCTAAAAAAGGTCATGTTTCTGGACTTCATGGTATTGGACGCGCCATCGACCTACAACATTATCTTGGGAAGACCATGGCGCCACCAGATGGAAGTAGTAGTCTCCACTCTTTACCAGTGCGTTAAGTACACTGCTAACCACTCCGAAAGGGACAATACGTGGAGACCAAACCTACGACACGAGGCTGCCATTACACCGCACTAAAACAAATAGAATGCTGCCAGATCCAACTACATCCTGTGGAGCAGCCTGAACCAGTGCCAGGTCGAATGACGACAAAGGCCAAAGGCCAAGGCACGTGGGAACACAACCCCCCCCCCCCCGACCTTTCATCGATGAGGAGACAAACCCCCTACAAGGTTTACTCTTCAACAACCTCTGTAAGGCCAGCAAAGCCCAACAGTCCGCTGAGAACATTAACGATCCACAAGGGCCATCTGAATTCGCAGCAGGGCCAGAATCAATATTTCTCTGTCAACATTTAGTTTTTTTCAATTGTTTATTTCCCTTTCCATAGTCAATGTAGAGTTTTGGTTTTTCAAGACTTATGTGATTTGTAATCATTTAAGAAATAAAGAAAGAATTACCGAAACAAACACTATTGATTACTGGAAAGATGTAACAACAAGCGCCTTGTGGCGGATACAAAAGACTACATACTACAAGCATCTGAATTCAGTTCGACATGAAGTGAATAATAGCTTAGACGATCCAACTACGTAAGGTATCCAAAGAAGACTCCACTCCTCAACCTCTCCGAGAAGACTGGAATGAGCAAGAGCGAGATGAAAACGTCATGTTCAACGCTTCCGCAGACATACCCCTCAAATATGGTCCCTAATGGTACAAAATCAGCAACCAGGTGCATCGTAAAAATTTACGTCCAACTCACACACTTGATTCAATCAACCAGATGAACTTGGGACAAGTATCATGTGGATGTGGAACTCGTGAACCTTCCCGCGGCAGGAAAGACATGAACGTCTAAGAGTGAATGGCCATGCACCCCAACCCGGATGCCAAGTTCCAGCGCAAGGCAAGGCGATAGAGCTAATCGAGAAGCGGTGGAGGCAGACACTCGAACAATGGCTGTTGGTACTATCTCTAAAATTAAACATTCAGGAACAATGATAGGCACCAACACATGAACGACAAGCTCTTCCCTTGGAAGATAGTGTGTACTTCTCCGCAACATGAGAAGAAACGACAAGATCTCAGCAAATCAACTACATGCCCACCTAGGACAGGTGACCACGCATAACAACGATTATGAGCGTGCCTGATCGTTGCAAATGTCGGAACATTCGAAGACTCCATTGTTGGACATTTCTCTTCAGCCTTTGGAAGACCCAAAACATTTTCTTCAAACAAGAACATTACAAGAGATACGCTCTGCAAAAGATAGTGCCTACAACGATTGGAGAACACTATTATATAGACACGATGGTTCACCAAACAGGCCTTCGGCATTAACTGTCAAGCATTGAATATCGTATGGGAAACGAGGAGACGACGACTCCCGAGGAAACTACAAAGACCACGTTTATCCAATTAATGGCACTGCACACAACCCCATCAATTGAGGGGGAGTAATCGATACTCAACCGTCCAGCAGCCTACGTTGTACACGTAGCGCAACCGTGCAGGAAACCTTAGCTCTTCTTCTGCGGGCCCAAAGGCTCGACCCACTATTCAAACAGTATTCTGCTAGATGCTTGGCACGAGCACCAAAAATCCAAATCAGCTTTGACACACAGATCATACCTACGAATCACTGTTTAATTTAAGGTAATGTTGTCATCACAGTGCACGACACTAGCGGACATGGGTTCGCACACCCTCAAACAAGTGGAACCTCTTTCCAATTGGCCAAGCTTAGTAGCCAAGGCTGATGACGACGACTTCTAGTTGTCCCGACGTCTAGTCCGCCAAGTGCGGATTCAGATGGTTTAGGAAGTGGGAATCTAATCGTCTCTATCGCGCCTAGTGATGACGACTCGCCAGGGATCATTGCCTCTTTCATTGTCAATGATCGCCGAACCTGATCAGGTAAGCCTAGCTAGCGATGACTAGCAACAAAAGCTTATGATAAAAGCCCAGACCTGTAGCCCTCACTGTGCGGGCGTAGATGGTTTGGTATGTGGGAGCCTAGTCTGTCACAAACTGATTTTGACGGCTCACCACAGGACTACTGCTTTTCAGTGCCAACCCTGGACTTGTAGCCCCACTGCACGAGTGTAGATAGTTTAGAAGGTGGAGCGTAGTCAGTCATGAACTGATTCTGACGGCTCGCCATGGGACCATTGCTTTTTAGCATGGTCGCCAAATTGCCAACCCTGGACTTGTAGCCCCACTGAGTAGGTATAAAAAATTTAGAAGGGGGGAGCCTAGTCAATCACGAACTGATTTCGACGGCTCACCACGGGACCACTGCTCTTCAGTGTGGTCGCCAAAAACTCCCAAAATTTTGCAGCTTATGATTTGGGAGGTGGGAGCCTAGTCAGTCCCAAACTGATTCTGACGGCTTGCCACGGGACCAATGTTTTTCAGCCTGATTGCCAAACCCTTTTGACTCGAACTTGTAGCCCATACTGGGCGACTATAGATGGTTCGAAAGGTGGGAGACTAGTCAGTCCTCGACTGATGTCGATGGCTCACCACGTGACTATTGCTCTTCAGCATATTCGCCAAATCCTTACTCCCCGAACCTGTAGTCCACATTGTTCGGACATAGATGGTTCAGAAGGTGGGAGCCCCAAGTAGCTCGCCACGTGACCGTTGCTCTCCTACGAAACAACGGCTGCAAAGTCGAATCTAGCTAAGTCAGTGTCTTCACGCTTAAATAGACTGGCATCCTATTACCAGCAAACACAACTCGCGCCGACACATAGATCATCCAGCCAGTGCCCAAATAAATACCACATGTGTGTCACCCTAAGCTTACGACACCTGACTCGATACAAACGCTTCAATTCGTACACTCGGCTATCGCAACTCGCCCATAACATCAACTGCAGCCGACCAATTAGACAAGCGAGGCAGGCCTCCAATAGCTTACCTCGAGGATAAGATGCAGCTCAGGCAAACTAACCTAGGCTAAGTTGTCCGCAACATGCCTGCTATTGGACATGACTATGCAAAAGTGACTCTGAGTCATTCGCAACATAAACGGTCAAACTCCTTGCAGCATATGACCACTTGACGTCCTAATGATTCAACCAGCCTATGCCAAAACAAGTCGAAAAGGCAAAACGAAAAACATACAATAGAGGCAACAAGCACAAAATGGATAAAAATTATTTTCATTAACGGTCGAAAAAAATGGGTATAAGAATACAAAATTCACTCCTTATCAGGAGAAGGTACAGAAACACAAGAACTAAGCTTAGTGGTGTAAGGAGCATGAGTTGCATCCACACACACTACGGCCTGGGCATTAGGGTCCAAACTGTCCCCCTCGTCTGACGACGCAAAGGCAACAAACAAGTCTACATACGACATCTTCTTTATACCCTTATCCAGCAACAACTACTTGGCTCAAGTGAGACATACCCAATATAAGGTAATTTAAACCCTTATCCATACACCCTTCTAGCGTATCCTCCTCGGGTTTTGGAGCGCAATCCATCAGCCAGGTGTGACGCCTGCTTACATGCTTCCTCGAAGCATACTCCATATCAACCTCTTGGTGCTAGACCTGAGTGCTCATCCTTACCAAGTCTAGTGCAAATAGGCTTATCCGCGCATCCAGATGAAGCTTTCTCGGATTAGGAATCATGCCTGCACCACCCTTCACAGTTGCTACTGTTCCCAAACTCTACTCCGCGATCTTTCCCTTGTCAAGAACAACCGACGCTTTAGTGCGAGACGACTTGACAAGCGAATTATCCAAAGGACCCTTCAATACTTCGAGTTGTGGTCTGGAACGAGTCGGTGAACAATGTCCAACTACATGAAACTTGGCTTGTGCCACCACGGCCACTATCTGATAGCACACCAATGGGACGATCAGATTCCACAATCTCAGGCGAATCTTCACAAGGACCTTCTATTGGAATAGTTCCACGTGAATCAGCACCGATAGAAGCCGCCATTACAACCTGCACCAACCTCTCATTCAAAGTTTTGGCCTGCGCATCACTAAGATTCAACTTGTCTTCAACCCCTGCAAATCGCAGGTAATCTTTCTCCCAACCGGATACATCAGTCTTTGCCTTAACGGGCCGATCAGAATCGCGTTCTTCTTTCACTGGAGTGGGTCGTGCTGAAGGCAACTCAGTTCTGACATGGGACCTCTTCGAATTCACGAAAGAGGCAAACATCTCAAATGGCTCCACCACATCGGACAGAACATGAGCTTTAGCCCCAACAACATTTTTCCTAGAAGGGGCCCCATCCTCAAGCTTAACCTGTGATGTCCGGTACAGAGTGGGGGCTACATGCTAGTTGTCCCACAGCCCACTACGGATGAAGTTAAGGACACTTATGACATCCACCACGTTCCTTGTCGACAAGCCGCGAAACGTCTTCATAGTATTTTGCTCCTCTGGGGTAAGGTGAGTAGTGTAAAACCTTCTTGTGAAGAAACACAAGCAATGATTAGCTAACCTGCAATCAAGCATATCAGCGTCAAAAGAAAAAGCTACACTCACAAAATGGCTTGAACTCTCGTTCGAGCAAATGACCCTTGAACCAGAAGTACTTTGAATTTGCAGGGGCCAGGAAACAATACTTTTGCCAGGACTTGAAGTTGTCTGGAAAATTCGTGAAACAGGTCGCGATTTCATCTAACAGACTACATTACCCTTCAACCGAAGATAAGTCAACAACTAGATTACCTACGGAGTCACTCGGATGCCAGCCTCCTTTGCCCTGATTAGAATGAGAAGGATAACCCTATATCCATTAGGCCCCAGTTGGGCCAGAGGAATTCCAAGGAGGTCCAAGAATTCTTAAATCATGACTAGATTGGGAAAACGCACTCCAGTTTGAAGCATCCCACGATGCAAGCAAATGAACCCCGCAGGTGGAGACATTGGCATCTGGTCACCCTTCAGGACATACAACGACAAGTCCTCGGGACCCCAAACTTTGTATAGATTTCAGCGAGGCCGGGCTCAGAAAGCAACCTGTCTTCGAAAAAATCCAGGCCCCTGGCTAAGGTTGCATCATCAAGAAGGTTTTGTTGAACCATGAAGAAGATGAATAAATTTTTTCTAATCAGAAGATGAACAGAGCATTATCTTCAAAAGCAAAAAAAAGTAAAAGAGTTAGACTCCGCACTACGGATGACCTAAATAAGGATTAGGTTCCCGCATTTTTTCCACTGAACCGACACACGTTCAATTCATGCGGCGTGAGGCTCAAACAACAATTCAGACTCAATCATCACGAGCAACGTATCTTTTTCAAGAGATTACTTAGCGAACCGATGTGACACCCACTAACTCGGGCGAAGTAGCTGATGATACACAAAAACAGTAACATCCCTAAGCCATACATGTGTCATGATGATCTCGAGGAATTACGGGTCTCAGCGTCAGCTCAACACTGATCCGGTCCAAGTGGTTTTAAGCCCGTCTAATTCAGTCCGCCAGACAGACCAGAACTCTTACAACATGCTAGGCCCACACATCTCATAGCTATCATCAATACCCATAAGTCCTACTAATGTAAGTATCTCGAGGATCAGCTTCGGACAAGCAATTACAGCAGCTTTTTGCTTCCAACTAGGAAGCAACTACTAGAGCACATTCCACGCAGGGAAACTTCCTTCTACGGATTGCTCTTGGATTGAGAACTATCTCCTGCGTATCTAGGAGCACCAGGGTAACAAGAAACTTTCCTTCTACAGCACGACTCCTAATTAGAGAAGGATCTCCACGAAGATTTCCTTCCTAAACTATGCCTTCGATGGCCTAGTAGAACTAGGACTCCTGTACTATAAATAAGACATGAGGTTGGTAAGCTAAGGTACGCTATAAATTACCTATTTACAACATTACACCTTCCTCAAATCCCTATCTAACTTTAGCATCAGAGTGCCATCGGCCACCACAACGATGGTCATTTACTCATGTGTGTTACTTGTGCAGGTCAGCAGGTCAGCGGGACTAGGTCAAAACAGGGAACAATAAATGACTGCATCACCAACTATTTGAGAAGTTACATTTGATGCAGTCGTTTTCCGCTCCCTTTTTTGACCTAGTCCTGTTGACTTGCACAAGTAGCGCACGTGAGCCACGGACCACCATTATGGTGGTCGATGGCACTTCGATGCTAAAGTCAGACAAGGATCTGAGGAAGGCATAATGTTGTAAACATGGAATTTGTAGCGTACCTTAACTTACCAACCTCATGTCTTATTTAGAGTGCAAGGAGTCCTGGTTCTACCAGGCCATCGAAGGCATAGTTTAGAAAGGAGACCTTCATGGAGATCCTTATCTAATTAGGAGTCGTGCTGTAAGAGGAAAATTCCTTGTTAGCCTTGTGCTCCTAGATACGCTGAAGATAGTTCTTAATGCGAGAGCAATATATAGAAGGAAGATTTTCTATGTTGGATGTACTCTGGTCTAGTTGGAAGCAAAGAGCTGCTATAGTTGCTCGTCCGAAGCTGATCCTCGAGATACTTGCCTTAGTAGGACTTATGGGTATTGAGGATAGTTGTGAGACATATGGGCCTAGCATGCTATGAGAGTTCGGGTCTATCTGGTGGACTGAATTGAACGGGATTATGACCGCTTGGGCCGGATAAGTGTTGGGCTGATGCTGGGGTCCGTAGTTCCTCGAGATCATCTTGACACGTGTATGGCTCAGGGGTGTGACCGTTTTTATTTATCATCCTGCTATTCCCCGCGAGTTAGTGGGCCATCACATCGGTTCGCTAAGTCATCTTTTGAAGGGACGCGCCACTCATGATGATTGAATCTGAATCATTGCTTGAGCCGCGCGCTGCATTAATTGAACGTGCGTCGGTCCAATGGAAAAGAAGTGGGAACCAAATCCCAATTTAGGTCTTTCGTAGTGTCGAGTCTGACTCTTTTACTTTCCTTGCTACTGAAGCAACCGCTTTGTTCATCCTCTGGTCAAAAAGGATTATTCATCTTTTTCATTGCTCAACAAAACCTTTTTGATGACGCAACCTTGGCCAAAAGCCTCGAGTTTTTTTAAGACAGGTTGCTGTCCGAGACTAGCCTTGCCAAAATTTGTACGAAGTTTGGGGTCCCTGAGGACCTGCCGTTGTATGTCCTGACGGGTGACCAAACGCCAATGTAGCCTACTGCTGGTTTCATCTGCTTGCATCGTGGGATGCTTCAAACTGGAGTGCATTTTCCGATTTTGGACGTGATTTGGAAGTTCTTGGATTTCTTGGGGATTCCTCCGGCCCAGTTGGGGCCTAATGGATATAGGATCATCCTCTTGATTCTGATCAGTGCTAAGGAGACCGACGTCAGCGTGACTCCGTGAGTAATTCAGTTCCTAACTTCTCCTCGGCTGAAGGGTAACGCTATCAGTAAGATGATGTCGCCGACTTGCTTTGTGAATATGCCCGATGATTGTAAGTTTTGGCAAAAGTATTGCTTTTTGGCCCCCGCAGAGTATTTTCGATGTAAGGGTCGCTGCTTGAGCGAGTGTTCAAGCCACTCCGTAAGTTTAACCTTTTCCCGTGACTTTGATTATGCTTGATCGCGGACTGGCTAATCATTCCTTGTGTTTCTTCGCAGGAAGGTTTCCCACTACTCCTCTTACCTTAGAGGATCAAAACACCATGGAGACGTTCCATGGCTTTCCAAAGAGGAACGCGGTCGATGTCATAAGAGTTTCCAACTTCATCCGTAGTGGGTTGTGGGACAATTGGCACGGTTCTCTCACTCTATACCGAGTATCGCGAATTAAGTTGGAAGATGGGGCCCCTTCAAGGAAAAGGAAGGTTGTTGGGGCAAAAGTTTTTGTTTTGTCTGACGTGGAGGAGTCGTCTAAAACGCTTGCCTCTTTTGTGAGGAAGAGGTCCCATGTTAGAACTGGGTTGCCTTCAGCACGACCCACTCTATTGATAGAAGTGCGCGAGTCTGCTAAGCCTGTTCGGACGGAGACTGATGTGTCTGGCTTAAAGAAAGATTACCTGCAGTTCGCAAGAGTTTTAGACAGGTCGAACCTTAGCGACGCGCAAGTCAAAGCTTTGAATGATCGTCTGGTGCAGGTCGCGGTGTTGACTTTTGTTGGTGTTGATTCCCATGGGACTGTTCCGATAGAAGGCTCCTGTGAGGATTCACCTGAGGTTGTAGAATATGATCGTCCCGCTGACGTGCAGTCTGAAAGTGGTTGTGGTGGCATATGCCAAGTTTCATGTAGTCCGCATTGCTCACCGTCTCATTCCAGGCCACAACTAGAAGTGTTTGAGGGTCTTCTGGATAATTCACTTCCTTCTCTCCCTTCGGATCCTGTCGAGCCATCTTGCAATAAAGAGTCGGCTGCTGTCGACAAGGAAAAAGCCACGAAGGAGAAAAGCCACGGATGAGAGACCGAGGACAGTGGAAATCGTGAAGGGTGGTGCTGGCGTAATTCCTGACATGGAAAAGCTTCATCCAGATGCACGAATAAACCTGTTTGCACCGGACTTGGTAATGATGAGTTCACAGGTCTAGCACCAAGAGGTGGACGTAGAGTATGCTTCGAGGAAGCATATAAGCAGGCATCACAGCTGGTTGATGGATTGCACTCCGAAGCCCATGGAGGATTTGCTAGAAGGGTGTATGGACAAGGGCTTGAAGTACCTTATGCTGGGTATGTCTCACTTAAGCCATGTGGTCGTTGCTGAGATGAAAGTCGAGGTGGCATGTGAGAGGGTATACACCTTGGAGCGTGTCTTCTCGCACATGCAGGTGTTGTATTTTAATGCGCTTTATGAAATTGATCGCCTACAGAAGCAGGCTGAGGGGAAGAGGCTAGACCAGTCAACCATGGTCGTTGAGACTCAAGGGGCTCGTCTGAATGTCCTTGAGCGTGATCTGTCTGAGGCGGTGTCCGAGGGACATAGACTCAAACATGAGTTGGGCTGGACCTACTGAGACGTAGAGGTTGCGTAGGAAGCTGCGACAAAGGCGTGTTCTGAACTGTGGTCTCTTGCTAAGAGAATGCTTTGAAGGAGGCCGACTGGGCTGCTCATAAGCAACAATTAGAATCCAAAATGAAGTTCTATGCTCAAGAAGCGAGGAAGATCGAGGACCAGCTCGAATTGGAGTGGCATGAGCTTTGTGCTGTGAAGAGGCCACAGAGCAGTCTTAGGTCAACGCCCTGACTGGAAAGTTGGAGCTATTGAGCATGAACTTGTTGATGTGAAAGTGCACGGGGAGGAGCATCTTCAGGAACAAGGCGAATGCGAATTTCGCTGGGTTGTACATGAAAGGTTGGAGCTGCTGGCGCTGATGAAAGAGGAGCATCTGAAGTGGGATCTCAACCGTTATAAGAAAACACTACACCACAACTACCATTAATAGCATATGGTAAGAGCATTTTTTCACTTGGTGCTATAAAAATCCCAAGGTTTGTCCAATTTGAGACTCCTGACATTGCTAAAATGTTGTCAAATGAGCGGGAGTAATAATTTCACAAAGCGCCAAAGTTCTCTCTCGATCGAAATGAAAGAAGGAACAAATAAAGGAAGGAAAGGAAAAAAAAAAAATGAAGGAAGCTCCCTCTCGCTCTGCTCACCGTCTGCTCTACTCTCACTCTCCTTTTCCCTCTCCGTCCAGCTATGCTCTCCCTCTCGCTATGCCCTACCTCTCGTTGTGCTCTCCCTCTCCCTCTCTGCTCCGCTCTACTCTCCCACTTCAAATTGCTTTCCCTCTTCAGCTTCAGCTTTGCTTGAACTTTCATGATCATTCAAGGTACTCAACTTACTCACTCTCTCTTGTTTTGCTTTGCTTTCACCACAAACCCTAATTTTTTATTTTTTTTTATTTGTATCAGTTATTGAAGTTCTGGAATGGTAGATTTAAGGCTTTGAAGGATAACATTTGTCTGGTAAGTCTCAGATTTAACATGCCTCGTCTTCATTTTGCCTGTTCATCTATGGTGGACTGAAACCAAAAGCCCTAACTTTGTTATTTTTCACATTTCAAGAACTGAGAAGAGATTTCTTCCCTTAGATCCTCTTCTTTGTAGTTGCATTTCTCTGTTTAGGTGA
Organism: Berberis vulgaris; assembly: GCA_963556465.1. NCBI lineage: Eukaryota > Viridiplantae > Streptophyta > Magnoliopsida > Ranunculales > Berberidaceae > Berberis > Berberis vulgaris. Next base: position 53,816,148 of record OY747127.1, on the reverse strand, counting down.
GATTTTGATTTTAGACCTCTCATTTGTTCTTTGTTATGGCTTTTGCTTGATTTGTTCTTTCTTGTTAAGGGTTACACAAGAGGGAATAACCTCAAAATGTGAATAAGATGGGTTTAGTCAATAAGAGCTAGATCTAAAAGCATTTCAAAAGTAAATGAATGGCTTCTGTGTTTTCTTATATTATAATTTGATTCCTTTAGCATATGCAAATGTTTTACCATCTATTTTTCATTTTGGCTTTTCAAAATCTTGAGGAACATACTTGCAACCACATGTAATGCTACTAAATTTTATTTATTATGAGAATGATTAAAATTTTGGTTCAGAAAATTTTATCAAAAGTTTCAAGATGGACTTGTAGTTTAATCATCTAATAAGTTGGTAAGTTGAGTGTGCAAAACTACAAGTAATTGGCAAAAACACCCCAATGTGTTTTCCTTCCTTTGATTCTAAGTCCATACCTCTATAGGTCGTTTGATCAAGTATTTTATTTCACACTTCAAAATGAAAGTATTTATATTTTATATGTTAGTAAAACGTTTTAGCCATCCTAAGAAATCCAACATTATAACTTTTTAATCAAGTGTACTTGGGTGAGTACCGGTGGGATCCTGGGAAGTGGATGTCCTCATATTCTTTGTTAGAAATTGAAAAGTAAGTTGTTTGTTTGTTTGTGGTGCTTTAAGATTTCAGCCTAAATATACCTTGTAACATTCGCTTTTTCAATAACAGTATTAGTACATTAATGTAAGATTCATGATTTACAAATATATGTATTTGTTGTTGTTCTTCTTCCATAACTTGATTTAGTATTTACGTTTTCTTGAGTTGATGCCTTATATGAGATGGAAATTATGTTAATTGATGAGTTCAATAATAAGTATGCCCTATCATCGCATAAATGTTGTTGTTGTTTTTCACTTCTTGTTTCTTCTTGCTGAAGTCTTTGTTTATTCTTCATTCGATTTGAACATTCACACCAGATAATACTTATAAGCAGTGTTCTAAAAAATGGCTTAGGTGGCGCCTAGGCGCTAGGTGTTAGAGAAACACCCAGATTAATGTTGGGTGGGGTCTGGGCAGTCTAGGCGAGTTTTTTATTATTATTTTTAATAAGGCTGATTGTGTTCTTATTTTATTTTTCTTTTCCCTTTTTTGGAAATAAACAATTTAATTGTTTTTTATTCAGTATATGTCTGAATGTGGGAAATGATGATTAGTTAATGAAATTCTCAAAGGATCTGCCGGTACCAATTTTAGTAATGTAGATTTTGAAGAAAAATAAAGATCAGGTTTGGATATTTGTCCTCAAATTCAACTTTGTATAAAGTACCCATCATGACCAACTTCAGTCATTTGAGTTTTAATAAATTTTGTTCATGATTGTTAATTTTTCATGTTTTTAAACTTTGCATATGTATGTTGGCATTGAATTGGATGTAATTGATAAGATATTATGCTTAACTTTTGTAAATTTATAAAGTTATAATACAAAATCTAAAACCGCCTAGGCGCCCACCTAGGGCCCTGGGCGCTAGGCACCTACTCGCCGTCCGCCCACCGTCTAGCGCTTTTTAGAACACTGCTTATAAGTTATAAAGACAAAGCTGATAGATATTGTAATAAATAACTATGATTTTTGATAGGTTTTTGGAGTATAATTGGTGTGTTTTATGTTGCTATTTTTAGTACAAATCCTTATTATATCCTATTGAAGCCAACTTTCAATCAAGAGATTTAGAAACAAATCTTCTGTATCATAAACCATTTAACAAGGGGGAGATGGAGGAGACGACCAAAGTGATGGAGGAGACGACCAAAGTGGGTTGCTAGGGTTCTTCTTTCTCAAGTCTTGGACTGTTTTCATGGAGAAATTGGGGTTTTCGACAAGACCCTTTATTCCCTAGGAGAATACCATGGTCCAGAAACTGTTGCACATATGCCTGCAAAGAAAGAAGTAATTAATGGGGTGATCAAATTTTTATGGAAGAAAAAATGGTTATAATTCTAACCCACTTTTTTTCTGTCTGCTCTTCTTTGCCGCTTCTCTGTTCTGGGCTATGCCCTCAATGTTTGAACGCCAAGATTTCCAAAACATCCAAAATAAGAGTCTTTTCTACCATAAACGTTTCATGTTCGAAATGGGTTTTGATTCATTTCAAATATATAACATGACTAACCTTTGCATCCAGTGGTCTATCTGAAGTTGAACGACCTCCCTGTCTCTGCAACATTTGATAAAAAAAATGTCAGAAGTTTTATCAGAAAACTATTTGACAAGAATCTCGTTAGAAATAAAAAAAGGAAAACAAAAACTTTCTATGATTGGTTTTATCACTCCAAATCAGTAATTTCTGTATATAACACTTGGTTTAAGGAAGGTAAAAATCAACTTTTCTCAAGTATTTGGATTTGTAGTTTGTGACTTGTAGTGTAGGTTGCACCTTCCTGTTGCAGCTTGCGGCATTGTTTCAACATTTTGTATTTCAGCATTGTTTTAGCTTGCAGTAGTATGTTTTTGTTGCTTTCCTACCTGACATTTGGTATTTCAAGTATTGATGGGGGTTTTATGTAATGATCTTATTGCCGACAAAATTGTCGTTTCTGTCCATAAACCCCTTATACATTACTGACACGGGTCATAGTAATTTGAGAAGTTTTAAGCCATGCTGCTAAGTTTTGATAGAGTTGTTTCAAAACAGGACCAAGGTGTATCACATACAGCCATTTCACCTTTTCTAAAGCAAGTTTAGTCGCATTTGATGACAGAGATAGATAACTTGTTTCACTTGTCCAAATTTATCTGTGTGTGTGCATTTGTGGCCAATATGTTGAGATATTGTGTACCACCTGCTGAAATTATGGACAATCATCATAATCATCATCAAAGCCCATTCCCGATATTTTTGGGGTCGGCTACATGGATTTTGGTTCTCCAAGCAATGCGGTCTTCCCACATATCCTTACTTAATCCAAGCTCAATGATATCTTCATTCACCACCTTCATCCAAGTTTTCAACGGTCGTCCCCTCCGTCTACACCCTCCATTAACTTGCCAATCTAGACATTTTCTAATTGGCGCCGTGCTTGGTCTCCTCCGCACATGACCAAACCAAGTTAAACGTCTTTATCTAATTTTGTCCTCTATGGGCGCTACACCTAAGTATCTCCGAATTCTTTCATTTCTAATTTTATCCTTACGAGTTTTACCACACATCCACATTAACATACGCATTTCTGCTACTACCATCCTATGCGTATGTTGTCCCGTAGTAGCCCAACATTCTGAACCGTATAGCATGGCTGGTCGAACAATTGTCTTATAGCATTTCCCTTTTAGCCTTGCATGCATCCTTCTATCGCATAATACTCCTGACGTCATTCTCCATTTCAACCAACCAGTTTTAATTCTATGGTCTACATCTTCTCCAATAGCCCCATTCTTTTGAATTATAGATCCTAGATATCGAAAAGCCTCACACTCTGGGACCTCTACATCTTCGATCTTAATTGCATTACTTCTCCCTTGTGGTTCACAACCAAAGTTGCACACTAGATACTCCGTCTTTGAACGGCTAATTCTAAAACCTTTAATCTCTAAAGCCTCCCGCCACCTATCTAATTTCTGACCTAAACCTGCACTAGTCTCATCAATTAAGACAATATCATCTGCAAATAACATGCACCAAGGTACCTTTTCTTGCAGATGTCTCTTCAACTCATCCATGACAAAAGCAAAGAGATATGAACTTAACGCTGACCCTTGATGTAGTCCTACTGACACTGGAAATTCACTGGACATCCCACCTATTGCGCGAACACTTGTTACAGCCCCTTCATACATATCCTTAATGATATCGACATAACATTGAGACACTTTCTTCCTTTCAAGCACCCACCAAATTAACTCCCTGGGGACCCTATCATATGCTTTCTCCAGATCAATAAAAACCATATGCAAACTCTTACGTGCCTCTCGATATTTTTCTATAGTTTGCCTAAGCAGGAAGATTGTCTCCGTAGTAGACCTACCTGGCATAAATCCAAATTGATTCTCCGAAACAGTGGTTAAACTCCTAAGTCTTCGTTCTATAACCCTCTCCCAAAGTTTCATCGTATGACTCATAAGCTTTATCCCTCTATAGTTCGAGCAACTATTGATATCCCCTTTGTTCTTATAAATTGGTACCACAATGCTATGCCTCCATGAATCTGCCATTTTCTAGTTTCCAAAATCCTATTGAAGAGCTTAGTTAGCAATTGAATCCCAACTTCTCCCAGACATTTCCATGCTTCAATTGGTATATCATTCGGTCCAACGGCCTTCCCTGTCTTCATTCTTTTTAAAGTTGTTCTCACTTCTGTGGCACTAACTCTGCGATGGAACACGCGATCTCTCCCTTCCTGTGAAGCATATCCCTCCAAGTTTAACTCCCCTACATGTGTTCCATTGAGTAGGTTCCAAAAGTAATCATTCCATCTATCTAAAATAGCTTTATCCTGCATTAAAACTCTTCCATCCTCATGCTTAACATGACTCAAGTCCTTAGTTTTTCGTTCTCTAGCTTTAGCTATCTTGAAAATATCCTTCTCCCCTTCCTTTGTACCTAGCCTATTATAAAGATCATTATATGCTCTCTTCTTAGCTTCTCCTACTGCTTTACTACTCAACTTCTTAGCTTGCTTATAAAGCTCATAAGACTCTAGGCACCTATCTTTTTGCCACTCCTTAAAGCATATTTTCTTTTCCGCAATGGTTTGTTGCACATCAGCGTTCCACCACCATGTCTCCTTACCATATAAACCTCCTCTTTTGGCCTCTCCTAACTCTTCCTTCGCACATCTTCTTATTCGGTTTGCCAAATGTTCAAAAAGATCCGCGCTACTAGTCCTATCCTTTGGTTCGAGATTCTCCTAACCCTTTGAAATACACTAGCCACCCAAAATCTTCTTTCTAAATTTTTGGCACACATCTCCCTGTAAGGTCCACCACTTAGTTCACAGTCTAACCTGTTCTCTAGCAATATGACCCCTACTCTTAAGACAAAAATCGAGAACTAACAGCCTATGTTGGTTTGTCAGACACTCCCCTGGTATAACCTTACAATTTTTACACCTACCTAAATCGTGTCTTCTTACAAGAAAATAATCAATTTGACTTCTATTGCGCCCACTCAGAAAGGTCACCAAGTGATCTTCCCTCATCTTATAAAAAGTATTTACGATCCCAAAATCCTGAGCTAAAGCAAAATCTATAATAGAAATCCTCGTAGTGTTTCGATCCCCAAATCCTTGACCTCCATGTACACTCTCATACCCAACTCTATCCTTACCGACATGGCCATTCAAATCCCTGCCTAGGAAAACCCTATCGGAAAAGGGAATTCCAAGAAATAACTCCTCTAAAGAGTCCCAAAAATCCTTCTTAGTCTCCTCGTCCAAACCCACTTAGGGTGCATACGCACTAATAACATGCACTATCTCTAGTTCTAAAGCTAATTTAATACTTATGATTATATCCCCAAACCTCCTAACGTCAACTACTGCATCCTTAAAAATTTTATCTACCACTATTCCCACCCCATTCCTAGTTCCATTTTTACCATAATAGAAGAGTTTGAACCCTCCTCCTAAATCTTTAGCCTTGTTCCCCTTCCATTTTGTCTCTTACATTGTACAATTCGTGGACATGTATGCAGGAAAAAAATTATCTAGTTGTGAATGGTTGAACAGATATTTCGTATCAGTATAACAAGCAGGGTCTCTAGCTAGTACGTGTTGCTTACACTTGCATTCAGTATTCACAAAGTTATGTTAGCATATCAGAATGAATAGATGGGTTGTTTTGGCGTTAGAAAAGGTTGTTGGATTGAAGAAGAAGATGTTTTGCTGTGGAAATGTATTGAAATATTTGGAGAAGGGAAGTGGCATCAAGTTCCTCTAAGCGGCCTATACAGATGGGTTGCTCAACTCATGTTTGGGGTTTCATTGTGCTCTATGTTGGTTTCACATTTTTATTACATATATGCATCTGAATCCTTTTTACCATCTATTTCATTGCTGCCAGAATAAACAATATATTCTTCCTAAAAACAGTACCTACTGCCAGAAACAATATTTTAGGTATTTACATATGCATGTTTGGTGCTATTAAATTGTTGTGTTATGCAGGGATTTGCAGTCTTATCGATCTTCTCTTAGCATATTTTAGGCACTGAAAGTACATTTTTATTTTGGTGGATAATCGACCATGGTTGACAGACTTAGATTCACGGGCAGCACACCTGTGGCAATTGATGGTTACCAAGGTTGCAAATGAAACCACTTTGATCTCATATTTACTTTTGTTTAGAAGGAAAATGTTTTACACTTAAAAAATTGATTTGTGTTTCTATGCAGTCCAGGTTGTCCCCATTCGCGAACAATAGAGCACGGCGGGGGAGAAAGAGATGTGATTTGAAGGATACGAGTATGAAAAACGCTAGTAAACCAAAAAAGTTTAAGAGGTGGTTATCAGCAATTAATGCTGCGCTGAAAATAAAACTTTGTTTCTTGTGAAAAAACTGGGAATAAATAGTGAGTTGTAATGGCCATTGTATGGTTTTATTATCTTGAAGAAGTTGTACAGACTAATGTCCACGGTATCAACTATCTGAATGAGTTTCAGATATTCTATTCAATCTACAATTACTGTGCTGATATTATGATATTTTTCATTTTTAATAGTTTTCTAGATGATACGTACAGACAGATACATCAATGGCAATAGAGGCTAAATTCATGAAAAAGTTGGAATTTGACAGTATAGAGCAGGCTTCAAGTAGCATTTCTTCATGGTTCTCTTGGTCACATTATGAGTCTCTTCTCTTGCAGGACTATCTTGATTCTATCATAGGTACAACTCTGACTATTTCCAAATTTTGTTATAACTTATAAATAGACTCAAACTCAAGCTATAACAAGCCAAGCTTTCCAGTAGTCTCATTTCTGTGACATAATGAAATTGATGTCATTATTCCAGATTTTGTTATAAGTAGACTCAAATTCAATAAAACACTAGCATATCACAAAAATGTCTGTAAATTGAGGGTTCCTTCATCCCTGTACTCTCATATGAATATACAATATGCACTATTATTGTGTTGGTAACGGCCTCATAGGCATTCATAAGTGGCAGGTACCCTGAGGAAGTAGCGTCCTCAGAATCCTATGGACTTTTAGTAGTTTAATTTTGTTTGATGCTCGTCATGTTGAAATTTCCTCTACTTATAAACTGAGATTATTTCTAATTCAAGACTTCATTTCCTTTATAAATATGCTCGCAACTTGTAAGCATATAAACAAACCTATGCTCTCCATATTCAGTCAATTTCTCCATTGTCGAAGTTTTCTTCAGTTTTTTTTTCCTTGCTCATTAACATCATGTCGTTTATCTTTTCATGGCCTCGGGATTTTTTCCTCTCTACATTTTGTTATACAAGGGATAAGCAATTTTCAAATAACTATTTTCAGAAATTGCATTGCTTGCCAATACCAATGTCTTTATGTATATTTTTAAATTGGAAAGCTTATTTCTTTAAAGAATTAAGGGCTTACTTCCATGCTTTATGTTTTGGTTATTAGAAATATTTTTGCAAAAATTGTCTCTTGGTTCATCTCTGTGTAGGCTTCATAAGTGCAATGTATCCATTTTGTTGTCATAATAGCATACATATTTATTGATTGCAATACATTTAGGGAATATTACCATCATATTTGCTCATATACTGATGTCGGGCTGGCGTTGCTATTAGCTTATTATCTTTAAATGGGTCTTGTATACTAAGTACTAACTATACAAAATTAGTATTTGGTTACTTAAGCGAGGTTAGTATTGTAATACTTGTTGTACATTTCATGCTTAGTTGGAACTTGGAAGTATGCTCATTTCGACTTTCGGTGCAGGGAGACGCCCCTTCTAAAGTTAAAGGAACTGAAACCTTAGAATTATCAACCTCTTGGAGTCCCATATTCTTCTTGCTTGTAAGTTTCTATCAATATCTTTTGTATCATTTCTGGTACTTTTGTGTTCATTCACCATTACTCTATCCTTTATAGAATATGCAAATATCTCTTACACTAGGTTAACCATCAAGAACCTTGTATTCACCTTAAGTAGGGTTGTCAATGGATTGGATTTGGATCCTCAAATTGCAAAAATTACTTACAGAAAGTTGGATTTTAATCCGAAATCCAATCCAATCAAACTTAATTTAAGCATTTCTTTATGCATTCATAGCCTTGACCTTAAGAAATTCACAAAATGTTTCCAAGGGTGAAGTCTTTGCCTCTTGGGGCATTTGATAGCTCATTAAGCTCTCCCACATAGTGTTTGTTATCTCCATAAATATTCTCTACCTTCAATAGAAATAGTTAGGTTCATGAAACCTTCAACTTCTCAAACACAGAGGAGTAATTAATACAGGCAAATGTCAGATAGGAGCATTTCATGAAGAATTCTGCGAAAATTTCATTTTATTGATCTTAGTTTTTGTATCCCTCCACTTTATTGGGGGTGGAGAGATGCATAAGATGAACTGGATTAGTCTCCAAGAATATGAAGTCATATTTCTTTATTTAGCTTGCGGACATGAAAAGCATGCATTTATATGATTGTTGTGTCGTTTTCTTAAGCTTATAGTTTACTTTATCACATCTTTACAAAATGTTTCTTTTGTCTTATTGATTTATTGTACAAAAAATTATCTTATTTTTTTACTAATTAGAAGCTTACCATTCAGGATGAATCTCTCCCCATTTTCCAGGTCCATTCTCACTGCATAGGGATTACATGCATTGGGTTAGGTTCTTATAATCTTCTTTCTATTTGATGATTTGTACCACATGAGAGCACCAAAACTATGGCTATTTTGACATTTGAAATGAGGGGATTATTGTGTTCAGTCATCTCTAATGCATGCTCTGAATTTGTTTTGCAGCAATGAAGAAAAAGAGGTCAGTCAAGTGTCACAATGGTGTTCTCGTACACTACCATAAGAAGGTAAAAGTTCTTTCTAATTGTGGTTTTACATTTTTTGGATTTAGGACTGCGCTTAGGCATGTCAATTTGGAGCAATTTATATTGGTAATGTGAAGTAGGAAGAGAGTTCTTGATGTGTTTTTAATTCCTTTGTTTATATGTTGTCACAGTTTGGAAATTTTTATATATAGGAGGTGGATCAGTGAGTCTTTTATCATTGAATTATCAAGAATATCCACTTTGACCAGTTTGTATTCCTTTCATCTTTACATGGAGTTACTGTTTGTAGACATATTATTGTAAATCTCAGGTTTACAATGAACGAAAGATCTAATAACTACATCTAATTTATGTAGGGTGAAAAGAAGTGTTCCTACTATGTGAAAACGGGGCAATGCAAGTTTGGCAACTTGTAAATTCCTCCACCCACAAGCAATAGGCACATCAGTGCAAGTGACTGCATGTGCACCTGCTGTCGCACCTGTAACTTATTAGACAATGCAGTCAACACGGGTTCCTTCCACTCAACAATATAGAGTGTCTCCTAGCTGAAAAGTTCCAAGGCCTCCATTGTTAAATGGTTATATGTGCAAGGAACTTTATATCATTAGTGTTTGTTTCTACCATGTATTGAATTAGTATGATTATCAATAAAAAAATATTTCTTATGGTTGGATTCTATTTACTGTTGCACTTTTAATAGTAGGTAGAACATTGCAAGTAATATCATAGCTAAGAACAAATGGGCAAAAAATGGCAGACTTTTAATAGCATTTTTAAAGTGTCATGGGTAATTAATTTAATAGTGTTCTAAAAATGCTAGAGAAAATTATGTAACAACATTTTTTAAATGCTATAAAAGAAGTTACAACAGTGTAAAAACATTTTTTAAATGCTATAAAAGAAGTTACAACAGTGTAAAAACTTATATAATGACATTTTCTAAAAGCTACGAAACACGTTTCAATAACGTTTAACACTATACAACAACATTTTCTAAGTACTATAGAAGGTTTTACAACAACGTTTAAAAACGCTATTAAAAGAACATTTTTAATAGAGTTCCAAAGATGCTATCATAGAGCTAGACTTTTAATAGCGTATAGAGTTAAACTTTTAATAGCGTCGGTTAACACAACGTGTCTAACAAAGTTATCTTATCCAGTTATAGCGGTTTTGGTATGCTATAAATGAAGATTTGGGGTATAGTGAGATGTCGTATGTAGACATGTCTATTACCTCTGCGTCATCGGACGAGGAAGGCAGTTTTGGGCCCTGATGTCCAGGTCATGGCGCGTGTGGACGCAACTCCTGCTCCTTCCACTAGACTTAGCTCTTCTATTTTTGTACCTTCTCCTGATAAGGAGTAAACTTTGTGTGTTTGTACCCCTTTCTGTTTTGACCATTAATGAAAACACTTTTATCCGTTTCGTGCTTGTTGTCTCTATTGAATGCTTTTCATTTCGCCTTGTCGTCTTGCTTTGGCATAGGCTTGTTGAATCAATAAGACGTTGACTGGTCTGTCTGCGATAGAGAGCTTGACCTTTTTGCGTTTTGAATGACTCAGGGCCATTGATGTGTAGTCGTGTCCGATAGTAGGCATGCTGTGGATAGTTTAGCTGAGGGTCGAGTTGCCCGAGCTGTGTCTTGTCCACAAGGTAAGTTGTTTGAGGCTTGCCTTACTTGTCTAATTGATCGGCTGTGACTGCTGCTATGGGCGAGTTGCGATGGCCGAGCATATGTGTCAGAGCGTTTATGTCGAGTCAGGCGCCGCAAGCTCGGGTTGGCATCCTAAGTAGCTTTTATATGGGCACTGGCCGTACGATTTTTTTATTGGCATGAGTAACCTTCGCTAATATTAGAATGTCAGTCCGTTTGAGCGTGAAGACGCCGACTCAGCTAGATTCATGTTTGCGATCGTTGTAGGAGAGCGGTGGTCGCATGGCGAGCTGCTTGGGGCTCCCACCTTCCGAACCATCTATGCTCGAGCAATGTGGGCTACATATTTAGGGAGTGAAGGTTTGGCGACTACGTTGAAGAGCAGTAGTCTCGTGGTGAGTCATCGACATTAGTTAAGGACTGACTAGTCTCCCACCTTTTGAACCATCTACACCCGCCTCGCGTGGTGGGGGCTACAAGTTCGAGTAAAGGGGTTCGGCGACCAGGCTAAAACAAATGGTCCCGTGGCAAGCCTTCGAGATCAGTTCGGGACTGACTAGGCTCCCATCTTCCAAATCATCTACACTTGTGCGCATCAAACTACAAATTTGGGAGTTTTTGGCGGCCACATTGAAAAGTAGTGGTCTCGTGGCAAGCTGTCAAAATCAGTTCGCGGCTGACTAGGCTCCCACCTTCTAGACTATCTACACCTGCGCAATGGGGGCTACAAGTCTAGGGTTGGTGATTTGGCAGCCACGCTGAAAAGCAACGATCCCATGGCGAGCCGTCAGAATCATTTCAGAACTGACTAGGCTCCCATCTTCTAAACTATCTACACCCGTGCAATGGGGCTACAAGTCCAGGGTTTTGATCAGAAGCTTTCATTGCCAGACGTCACCAGCTAGGCTTACATGATTGGGTTCAGCGATCATTGATCGCGAAAGGTGGCAATGATCCCTTACAAGTTGTCGTCACTAGGCGTGATAACGCTGATTAGACTCCCACTTCCTAGACCATCGAGATCTGCACTAAACGGGCTAGATGTCGGATGATACCAAAAGCCATCGTCATTAGTTTAGGCTGACTAATTTTTCCCGGTTGGAGAGGGGTTTCGCCTGTTTGAGGGCGTGAAAACCCATGTCCTCTAGTGTCGTGCATTGTACGGACAACATTACCTTAAAACAAACATTGATCCGTAGGTACGGTCCGTGCGTCAAGGCTGCTTTGGATTTGCGCTTGTGCTTAGCATGTAGCAGAATATTGTTTTAATGGTGGGCTGAGTGAATCGAGCCTTTGAGCTCGTAAATAAAGAGTTAGGGTTTTCTGTACGATTGTGCTACGTGGACGACATAGATCGCGCGGTGACACGTGTATGACGTTGGTTGCGGCATGGTTGAGTGTCGGTTATTCCCCCTGAATTGATGGTGTTGCATGAAGCGGCATTAATTGAGTGAACATTGTCTGCGCACTTTCCTTGAGAACCGCCATTTTTTCATTTCCCACACGGTATTCTATGCTTAGCAGTTAATGCAGAAGGCCCGTTTGATGAACCATTCACCTATATAATGGTGTTCTCCAATCATTGTAGACACTATCTTTCACAGAGCTCATCTCCTGTAATGTTCTCGCTTGAAGAAAATGATAGGCTTATAAATGGTACATTTTACGCCCCTAATTCTATATTTGTTATGTCATATTAATTAATAAAATACTCTAATTACGTGTATTTTGTGTACAACACAGGAATTCAAGTATTAATCATCAAATATGCACAAAATGACACAATAAGGCTAAGTTCAACAACTAAAAAGCCCATTGGAATTTCACACATGCATTGTCAAGGATCAAAAAATTTCAAGCCCAAAGGCCCATGAAATCAAGCCCAAAAAAATATCATCATCTACAAATATCGAGGAAATCAAATTGAACATCCACATGGCAACTTCAATATAGAAAAAAGAATCTCTACACATTCCACTTCCTACTCTACTATCCATTCTCCAATACAATTCCTTATTTTATGCCAACATCTTTTCCATATTTTACTCCACCTCCTACTCCACTATCCATTCTCCAATACAATTCCTTATTTTATGCCAATATCTTTTTCTTATTTTACTCCACCTCCTATTCTTCTTCATCAATAAATACCCAATGCTTAAGGTATACCGGGGAGGACTTGAAAAGAAAGAAATTTGAGAGTTAGAGATTTAGAGTCATGAAGAGTTTTACTTGTAAGTTTTTCCATTTTCTTTATGTTTATCACCATGAGAAACCTAAGGTTCACCATGAGTGGCTAAACACCCTCTTAGGGTGTGAGTGAGCCCCATGGGAGGATGACCTCAATTAGGTATTCTCAAGGTATTTTCTTTCATGTAAATTAAACAAACTTTGTTATTAGCATACTCTATGTACTTGAATGTCAATGTTTAATGAAATCGATTGAAGTTTAGTTTTTCATAATCATGGATACATTTCTTACTCTTGTTTTCATCTTTCATAAAGTCATAGATTCAAGATGTCTTCACTAGTATGAGTCTAACAAACCCCCCCCTTAAATGCTTTAAGTATGATTGTAGTATATGGTTATACATGATTTGTTAGATATTAAGTATTTCATTTAAGTATGGAATCCTTATATGCTTTTAGATCATGCTTATAATCTTTGAAATGATTATCCAATTGGTTATTACATAAGCTTCATTGTATAATTTTCCATCTTTAGGTGAGGTGAGAACCTATCTAAGGATGAGTTATGGAAGAATAAAATTTTGAGATAAGCCTAAGAAAACCATCAACCCATGGTGGTGATCTCTAAAGCCCTAAGTATCTCCATAGATACTTAGTTTTTATTTAACTTTTAGTTCAATCACTTCATCAACCACGTATTTTCTAACTAGGTTAAGTTTTAAGATAGATTTAAAGATTAGTTTTTCGATTTATAACTCTCCTTGTGGGATTCGACCCGTATTTGCCATTATCTAACTCAATAGATAACCGTGCGTTTGCGGTATGACTTGAGATATGATCAAGTTTTTGGCGCCGTTGCCGGGGAGAGCAATGGAATATTAGTTTTAAAGTAAATTTTGAATATTTATCACTAGTTTAGTTTAGGTTCATTTTCATAGTTTAGGTGCATTTGCATTATTTGCTAACATTTTGTACTCTGAAAAACTGAACATCTTCATGTTTGTATTTTATTTTTGAGTATCTAATGTTTTATGTTTTATTTTTTTTCAATTTATTTGGTAAATATTCATGATTTTTTATTTCAAGAACATCTTTCCATTCGTTCATTGAATCAAAGGTTAGTGAGAAATTAATTTTTGAAGTTGGACTGCCTGTGCTGGAATTTGACGGCTGCAGATGTCTGTTGTTTGGACGCCTGTTTCTACTAATTGATTATTCTTTTTTGAGAGTTTCCCAATTCTATCATGTTTTACATACTATTTAGTTTCTAGATCATCTTTTGGATTTTAATTTGGATAAATGGTTGAAACAGAATTTGAATTCTCGTAGCATCTACGCAATCTGGACAGTGTACTGTTTTTTACGTTCACTTCGAATTGCAGTAACCTTCTAGCCGCCAAATGATTTTTAAGAATTTTGTATTTAAAAACTTTGGTTTGTTATAAATCCATGGAAATTTTAAACTCTGAATTTCATTAAGTATTGAACTCGATATGAATTTTCAAAGTCGATCTATCAGTTCTGAAAATTTCCAGCAATACACTGTTTTGCCAAACTTGAATGATTTTCAAGACTTTTGTTCTACACTTTGTATTTGAAACCATTAATCATTCTCCTATGGTATAATTTTCAGGTTTTGCGCAAAAAGGATACTTAGATAAGAGCTTTGGTGAACTTAGTGAACAATGGAGGACACTTGGATCATAATTAGGACTTTTTTTTAGTGATTGTGAGATTTGAATTTGTACTATTAAGTTGTAATAACTAAAACAAGGTCTAAGATACAACCGGAAGCAAAGTAAGGTACTTCTCTTAAGCCACTTCGAATCTCCTGTAAGAAGTGTTTCTGGAATGATTTTGGATGTATAAATTTTTGCAAGATATCGAACTATGTTAAACTACTTAAAAACAGACCTGACTAATTGCAACTAAGTGGGACTTGATTACCCACCTCATCACTCCAATTCACGTTCAAACCTGGCCGAACTAATTAAAATGAACTCAAATAATTAGAGCCAATTAGAACGGTGTTCATAGGACCTCACAAATAGAATAGACTGTGTCGAACTCTTTCAAAGCAAGGCTGCTCTAGTTCTAGTTGGTATGCGCCAGTAAAGACCAGTGTGACTGCACCGCCATTTCTTACCTTTGCGCCTAGAGAATGGTGTTTCGACGGAGTTTCCTGCAAGTCTAATCTCGTTGTGATTAGAAACATAGGGGTTCTTGAAAGTGTTTAAGTGGTAATTAAATATCGTAAGAAATCCTTGGATCTTAAAGACACCCTTCAAAGGCTTAGCCAGTTCTAGCATACCAAACAAGGTAAAACCTGGCTAGAACGCATCTCTGCTTAGTGTGGTGGAATAAGGAGTTTTTACGTAATAAGGTTCCCCTCACTTACATTCAAGACATACGGTAAAATCTAACTAGGGTGAGAATTTACTTTTGAGGCGCTCAAAATCATTCTCCAATTCAAATTAGATTGGGCTTTAAACATCAATTGTCCCTTTCACTTGATTGAAGATAATCAATTTGTTGTGTGCTAGACACCAAAGACTTGTTTGTGCATCATCTTCTAAGAGAAATTGCATCTAGTTTAGGTTCACATTTGAGAGTTGTGACTGTTGTATGAGCGTTTGGTCACGAGACCATACTCTACGCTTGACTCGCATAGATAGACCTCTTAGTCCACTTGAGAGTATTTTGTCATCAGTTGAAATCAAAAATCCAAAGGCAGATCAAGGGAACAAACAACCTAGAGTTGTAATTATGGAAAACCCAGTCAATGTTGGGGGTAGAACTCTTCGAGAGTATTTTGCCCCAATACACCAAGGTCAACCCTCGAGCATTGTGTTACGACCCACCACCGCAACTCATTTCGAGTTGAAGCCACATGTGATCTCGCTATTACCTACATTTATGGCTTAGGGTTGGAGAGAGATAATCCTTACTCTCACATCAATGAATTTTTGACAATTTGCAACACTTTCAAATTTTCAAAATTTCAGTAATGATTATGTTAAACTTCACTTATTTCCTTTCTCTGTTAAGGAAAAAACAAAGACGTGGTTGGACTCATTCACATTTGGATCCATCACTCAATGGGAGCAATTGAAATTGAAGTTCATCAATAAAATCTTCCCAATATCGAAAACCATTTCCCTTAGAAAGGAAATCCAAGATTTTAGGCAAAGAGATGATGAACAATTTTATGAAGCATGGGAAAGATTTAAGGACTTGTTACTTAAATGTCCTCATCATGCTTTTGAGACTTGGAGGTTGGTGCAATACTTTTACAATGGGTTAACCCAAAGTAATTGTCACATTATTGAGTTAATGAATGGAGGAAACTTTCTGAGTTTGAGTGATGATGCAGCTTTCGAGTTCTTTGAGAAATTATCAGAGAACTCTCAACAATGGGATTTTGCGAATAGAAGAGATAAAATCTCTACAAACAAAGCAGGTTTTTACGATGTAAAGGAAGACGTAGATCTCCACGCCCAAATAGAAAGTATGATGAGACAAATTAAGGCTTTATCCATGGCTCAAGCTAACTCAGCTGAGAATATTCACCCAGTCATGAAGGTTTCAGGCTGTGAACCTAACACATTTCCTTGCACCATTTGCACAGAGCCAACACACACGGCTCATTTATGTCCCATCTTTTATCCAGAAAGATCAACTGGGGAAGAGCACATCCAAGCCATCAATGCTTATAAAAAAGCAAACCCTTTCAGCGAAACATATACTTCTGGGTGGCAAAGCCATCCAAATTTTGCATGGAGGCAAGATCAATCTCAAGTTCATGGAGAACATCAATCCTATAGGGGACCAAACCAATTTCACTCTTAGATACAACAGTTCTCTAATGTGCCACACCAGAATAATCAATTTGTTGCACCGCAACAAAACAAGTCATCCTTAGAGGAATTGTTGCAACAAACAATTCATGCCCAGAACATGGCTACTCAAGCCATAGTGAAATTAGGGGAGCAAATGAGTCAACTAGCAACCATTGTTGGTGACAGATAGAAGGGTAAGTTTCCTAGCCAACCAGTAGCAAATCCCAAAGGACAATTTGTGTCACAACCACATCAATCT
Organism: Berberis vulgaris; assembly: GCA_963556465.1. Lineage (NCBI taxonomy): Eukaryota > Viridiplantae > Streptophyta > Magnoliopsida > Ranunculales > Berberidaceae > Berberis > Berberis vulgaris. The sequence goes on along the minus strand of OY747127.1, from coordinate 53,799,182 downwards.
CAACATCAACAAAATCCCAAAGGACAGTTTGAAATAGGAGCTGTTTCAAACCAAGATGTCCAACATGAAGAAATAAAATCCATTACGACTCTTAGGAGTGGTAAACAAGTTAACAACAAGGTTGAGTCACCCAAAGAGATTGAACCAGTTCTGTCTCAAGAAAAGGAAAAAGAGACCTAAGAGTCTACCAGTTAGGAACACGGCTCCTAAGCAAAACCAAGAACCACAATCAATGAAACCCTTTGTCTCAAAAGCTCCATACCGTGAGAGACTTTTACCACCAAGGAAAGGTCCTTTGAATACTAACATCTTATAAGTGTTTAAACAAGTGAACATCAACATACCCTTCTTAGAAGTCATCAAGAAAATACCTCCATATACCAAGTTTCTCAAAGATTTGTGTACTGTGAAAAGGAAAACCAATGTGCCTCGACAAGCTTTTCTAGCAGAACAAACCTCATCCTACATCCAACAACGTACTGCTGTAAAGTACAAAGACCCAGGTTATCCAACCATTGCTTTGAGAATAGGTGAGAATGAGATCAAGCAAGCTTTGCTAGATCTAGGAGATAGTGTGAATCTATTTCCATTTTCAGTGTACAAAGCTCTAGGTTTAGGGGAGTAAAAACCAACTTCCATCACCCTTCAGTTAGCTGATAGGTCCATCAAGGTTCCAAGGGGAATTGTTGAAGATGTGCTCGTTCAGGTTGATAAATTCTACTTCCCAGTGGACTTTGTGGTGTTAGACACTGAGCCAGTCACAAATTTCAAAAACCAAATCCTAGTCATTTTAGGTCATCAATTCTTAGCAACCTCAAATGCCATAATCCACTGCATAAATAATATCATGAAGTTGCCTTTGGAAACATGACTGTTGAGCTTAATGTATTCCATAATGTCCAACAGCCAGTTGAGGAAGAATGTCGGGAGGAAGTGAACATGATAGAATGCCTCAGTGAAAAGTTTCTTCTGAGACAATGCTATAGTGACCCGTTGGAGGAATGTTTAGCACATTTTGGTTTGGACCTCGATGAGGAAAATTCCATTAGAGAAGTCAATTCTCTACTTGACTCCATTCCCTTCCTTGACATTGATGCATGGAAATGAAAGGTAAAACCTTTACCCATTGGTAGCAAACCACAAATTCCTTCATTAGTTGAGCCACCGAAGCTAGAACTCAAACCATTGCCCAACTATTTGAAATACACATTCTTAAAAGACAATAATACCTTGCCTGTTATCATTTCTACTCACTTAGACATAGAACAGGAAGGTAAGTTAGTGAAAGTTCTCCAAAAGCATAAAAAGGCAATTGGCTGGTCTATTGTAGACATTAAGGGAATAAGTCCTTCTATGGTGATGCACAAGATCCATCTCGAAGAGAATACAAAAACCTCTAGATAACCACAAATGAGACTAAATCCTACAATGAAGGAAGTTGTGAGAGGAGAGGTGATTAAGCTTTTAGATGCAGGTATTATATACCCAATCTCTGATAGTTAATGGGTTATCCCATTTCAAGTAGTGCCCAAGAAATCTGGCATCACCGTTGTGAAGAACGACGTTGATGAGTTGGTGCCTACTCGTGTCCAAACCGGATGGAGAGTCTGTATTGACTATCGAAGGCTAAACTCATTGACTATCGAAGGCTAAACTCAATGACTAGGAAAGACCATTTCCCTATCTTCTTTATTGATCAAATGTTAAAAAGGTTAGCTGGTCATGAGTATTACTGTTTTCTCGATGGTTACTTTGGCTTCAACCAAAATTCAATTGCCCAAGAAGATCAAGACAAAACCACCTTTCCTTGTCCATTTGGTACCTTTGCATATAGGCGTATGCCTTTTGGTTTGTTCAATATACTCGCAACATTCCAAATATGCATGTTGAGTATTTTCTTCGATATGGTAGAAAGATTTCTGGAAGTCTTCATGGATGACTTCTTTGTTTTTGGTTCTAGCTTTGATCAATGTTTGAATCATCTAACCCTTGTGTTAGAAAGATGTAAGGAGAAAAACCTTGTACTCAATTGGGAAAAATGTCATTTCACGGTGAAGGAGGGAATTGTGTTAGGTCACATAATTTCAAAAAGAGGTGTGGCAGTAGACAAAGCCAAAGTTGACACTATAGCTAGTTTACCATTTCCAAGAATTGTCAAATAAATTCGATCCTTTTTAGGACATGCTGGTTTCTATCGCCGGTTCATCAATAATTTTAGCAAAATTGCGAGACCCTTGTGTGCACTTTTGGCCAAAGATTCCTTGTTTTATTTTAATGATGAATGCTTGAAGGCGTTTTAGCAGTTGAAGTCTGAACTTACCTCAGCACCCATTATTCGTCCACCTGACTGGAGTGTTCCTTTTGAGATAATGTGTGATGTGTCTGATTATGCCATGGGCGCTGTGTTGGGACAACGAATTGACAAACGTTCCCATGTGATCCATTATGCGAGTAAGATTCCCGATGGCGCGCAACTCAATTATTCCACCACGGAGAAAGAGTTGTTGGCAATTGTTTTTGCCCTTGAAAAATTTTGATCTTACCTCATTGGATCCAAAGTGATTATCTACACTGATCATGCTGCTTTGAAGTACCTTTTATCTAAAAAGGATGCAAAACCACGTTTGATCCGATGGGTCTTATTGCTTCAAGCGTTTGATCTAGAAATTCGAGACAAAAATGGAATGGAAAATGTGGTTGCTGACCACTTATCCAGAATAATTGTGGAGTCGGAGAAATGATCGTTACCAATAAGATAAACTTTCCCTGATGAGCAATTAATGATGATCACTCATGTCCAATCACAACCACCTTGGTATGCTGACATTATGAATTTTCTTGCTACAAATAAAATTCTAGAACATTGGTCTAGACAAGATAAGTTCAAGTTTCTATCCATGGTCAAGTATTTTTCTTGGGATGAACCTTTTCTCTTCAAATACTGTCCAGGTCAAATCATTCGTAGATGCATCCCTGAGTTGGACCAGAGAGAGGTCTTGGCATTTTGCCATGATCATGCCCGTGGAGGCCATTTTAGTGCAAAGTAGACTGCTGCAAACGTTTTGCAATGCGATTTTTATTGGCCCTCCCTTTTTCGAGATGCCCATGTGTACTGTCAAGCTTGTACAAAATGTCAACAATTAGGGCGTATATCTCGTAGACACGTGATGCCTTTGACTCCTATCCTGATTGTGGAGCTTTTTGATGTATGGGGTATTGATTTTATGGGTCCATTCCCAACTTCATATGGTTTCACCTACATCCTTGTTGCAATAGACTATGTCTCCAAATGGATTGAAGTCATAGCTTGTAGAACCAATGACCACAGGGTTGTAGTCAACTTCTTAAAGGAGTACATCTTTGCCCGTTTTGGCACACCTCATGCAATCATCAGTGATAGAGGTTCCCACTTTTGCAATAGAGCGTTTGAGAACTTAATGAAAAAGTATGGAGTTACCCACAAGGTTGTTGTATCATACTATTCGCAAACAAGTGGCCAGGTAGAAGTTTCCAACCGGCAAATCAAACAAATCCTTGAAACAATTGTCAGACCAGATAGAAATGATTGGAGTTTGAGATTGCCCGAGTCTCTTTGGGCTTACTGCACTGCATTCAAGAGCCCCATAGGAATGTCGCTACCGTCTAGTATTTGGCAAACCTTGTCATTTACCTGTTGAGCTTGAACATAAAGCTTTTTGGGCAATCAAATGTCTTAACTTGGACATCGATAAAGCTGGTGAACATAGAAAGTTACAACTAAATGAGCTTGATGAACTCATAAATGATGCATACAATCTATCTAAGAGGTATAAGGATAAGATGAAAAAGGTCCATGACAGTCAAATCATGCGAAAAGAGTTTCAACCAAGTCAAAAAGTACTTTTGTACAATTCCCGCCTTGACATATTTCCGGGGAAGTCCGTTGGTCAGGACCTTTTACAGTTAAAACTGTTACCCCATGGGGAGCCATCACAATTGAGAACCCAAAAGACAGTAGTAGCTTCCAAGTTAATGGACAACGCCTGAAGCCCTTTTTAGAGCTTCATAACCCAAAAGTTGAGGAAATCCTTCTGGAAGACCCTATCTATGAAGATTGACTGCCTTTTGTACTCCTTCACTGTCTATACCATTTTTTGTTTTTGTTTTAACTAATTCTACAAACCATGGCTTGTTTTGGACAACATTCATTTGAGCAACAAACAAGCTTACGGTGCTCTCTACCCTTTTTTTCATTTACATTGTTGTTTCTTTTTTGACCCGCAGTGTCATACTAAGAACATTGAGGACAATGTTTGATTTAGGTTTGGGGGGAGAGATTTCAAAAATCTAATGTCTCATTTCAAAATGGGGGGTCCAAACACAGTTAATTTTTTTTTAAATAAAATAAAATAAATTTTCGTCTTTATAACCCGAGTACTTATCCATAATGAGATTAAGTTCCATATCTAGTTGCAAAGGCATCTGAGGGTAGGATTTGAAACTTTGATAGTTAGTAGTTTGTCAATATTTGACAAAAGTTTGTACTACTCATAAGCTATACATTTTCTAAGAAATTTAATTAAGAGTTGTGTTTTAGCTTCGATGTTTTTAACCGAAGTTGAAAAAGTGGAATAATTATCTGGTGAACATGAGAATAATAGTGGAGACTTGAACCCTGTGAGATTTCTAGCCTTTCTCCTTTCTGAGGGTTATACGTTTATTCTGAATTTCTTGAGTCCTACATTATCTTGTTGCATGATCTCTATAAATTTTTGTTTCTGTAAAAAACTGAGAATAAAACATCAAAGAATCACACCACCATAGTACGTTCCAAAATTCACCCAAGGCATAGAAACCATGTAATTCTTAAGAAAGGAAGAAAAATCATTTGTTTGCCTAGATTGAGCCTATTAACCTACCCATATATTGTTTACCCTTAGAGCCTGTTTGAAGTCTGTCATATTAATAGTTTTGTTGTTAATCCACTAATCGATAAACCCAAAAAACCCAATTACGTTTTCCCGACCCTTGTACTTTTGAGAAAGGTTGGAGATGAATGATAAAAAAAAATGTTTTATCACCATCAATGGAATAGGTATATACTTCTTTGTACAAGGCTATAAAAAATGCCTTTGTTTTTCACATCCACGAAGAGGTAAAACTCTTTAATAGAAAAGGAGTTAAGCCAATCCATGAAGTTCAACACTTAAAAAAGACCTCTAACCTTATCAAAAGTACTTTTGTTTGTCCTTAACCTTCAATGTTACCCTGTCTTAAGCTCCGTCACAACCTAGTCAAAATCTTTTGATCCTTAGGAAAATATGGCAAAAGTGTGGAGGGTGAATTAAGAAATACTGTGGTGAATGAATCAACATTCTCGGCGAATGATATTCCTTCTTGAGATCATATTTATTGTATTCTCGAATCCCCATCTCTTGTTTTGTATGTGAACTATCTCTTATTCATTGTTTCATCTTATTCACATACATTTGAGATAAAATAGCCAAATCTCTGAGTGATTTCATTCTGAGTGATCATATACCTTGTGAGATTTGAAGTTGAAGTGAATTTTCTAGAATGTGAACCAGAGATATGTCCAACTTTAAACTGAAGTTTGCAACAAAGAAGATGATCAAACTCTTAATATAAACTTGAATGAATAATTCATATTTCTTTTGTATAGTGCTTACTGAAGTCACTTATTGACTTAATACTGACCAATAAGTTACAAGAATACATCTTTTAAGGCTTACACATTCAAGTAGGAACTCTCTGAGGTTAAATAAGGAAAGAGTTATTTTTTACCAATTTTTTAGTCCGAGTCCCGAGTATCACAAATGTTTGTGGGTATCATTTCTGGAAACCCTCACGAGACAACAACTCATCCACTAGAGGAACCTATAGGTTTAAAGGCTTATTACATATGCTAAATGTAATCACGATTCCTATGAAAGTGAGTTAGTTTTTTTTTTCGTTTGCTCGAGGACTAGAAAAAATGTAGATTTAGGAGAATTTGATAGGCTTATAAATGATACATTTTAAGACCCTAATTCTATATTTGTTATGTCATATTAATTAATAAAATACTCTCATTACATGTATTTTGTGTATAACACATGAATTCAAGTATTAATCATCAAATATGCACAAAATGACACAATAAGGCTAAGTTCAACAACTAAAAAGCCCATTGGAAGTTCACACATGCATTGTCAAGGATCAAGGATTTTAAAGCCCAAAAAAGTATCATCATCTACGAATCTCGAGAAAATTAAATTTAACATCCACATGGCAACTTCAACATAGCAAAAAGAATCTCTACACATTCCACCTCCTACTCCACTATCCATTCTCCATTACAATTCCTTATTTTATGCCAATATCTTTTCTTTATTTTACTCCACCTCCCATTCTTCTTCACCTATAAATACTCCATGCTTGGAGTATACTGGGAGGACCTGAAAGAAAGAAAATTGAATCAGAAATTTAGATTCTTGAAGAGTTTTACTTGTAAGTTTTCCCATTTTCTTTATGTTTTTCCCCATGAGAAACCTAAGGTTTACCATGAGTGGCTAAACACCCTCTTAGGGTGTGAGTGAGCTCCATGGGAGGATGACCTCAATTAGGTATTCTCAAGGTATTTTCTTCCATGTAAATTAGACCAACTTTGTGATTAGCATACTCTATGTACTTGAATGTTAATGTTTAATGAAATCGATTGAAGTTTTGTTTTTCATTATCATGGATACAATTCTTAGTATTGTTTTCATTTTTCTTAAAGTCATAGATTCAAGATGTCTTCACTAGTATAAGTCTAACAAACCCACCCCTTTAATGCTTAAAGTATGATTGTGGTATAAGGTTATACATGATTTGTTAGATATTAGGTATTTCATTGAAGTATGGAATCCTTATATGCTTTTAGATCATGCTTATAATCTTTGAAATGATTATCCAATTGGTTTGATTACATAAGCTTCATTGTATAATTTCCCATCTTTAGGTGAGGTGAGAACCTATCTAAGGATGAGTTGTGATTGGAAGAATAAAATCTTGAGATAAGCCTAAGAGAACCATCAACCCATGGTGGTGATCTCTAAAGCCCAAAGTATCTCTATATTTGAATGTAATTTGTTTACATAGTTTTTATTTAGCTTTTAGTTTAATCACTTCATCAACCACGTATTTTCTAACTATGTTAAGTTTTAAGATAGATTTAAAGATTATTTTTCCGATTTATAGCTCTCCTTGTGGGATTTGACCCGTATTTGCTGTTATCTAACTCAATAGATAGTCGTGCGCTTGCGATATGATTTTAGATATGATCAGAAAATGCTTTGGATTTTCCAAAGGCTGAAGGTGAATCTCCATTGTCGGAGTCTCCAAATGTTCTGACATTTGCTCCGATCATGCACGATCATAATCGTTGTTATGCATGGTCACCTATTGTGGGTGGGCGTGTAGTTGATATGCTAAGATCTCGTAATTTCTTCTCATGTTACGGAGAAGTAGTACGGGTTTCCTACCAAGGGAGATGCCTTGGTGTTACTTTGTGTCTGCGTGTTCGTGTACCCTGCTACTAACCAATGGATGATCGATGTGTTAACTGATGTGTGATGCTTCCGGGTATGGTAGCTCTTAGTCACTCCTGGTATCGCACATGGGAAAAGTGGACTTGCTTGACATCACTGGGAGATCTTGTCGACGTGGCCGCTTGTGGCCATCCTCATCTGCCTACGTCCACCCTCTTCTGGAGGCCGAAAACCATTTGAGGAAGCCTGTAAGGGGGTGGAATGTCTCTTGAGGAAATCAACAGCCCATTGTAAGGTCTACAATGTTTTTGTATGGTCGCTTTTTGGGGTGATTCAACGGAGCAAATGACCGCTCAGTCCTTTCAATCCCATCTGGCACTTTGTCTTTATCTTTGGAAGGGGTCGAGTGAAGTCTGTTCACAAGTCTTTGCTGTCACTTGCAAATAGCTTGCATGTCCTCCTTCAGACACCTTTACGTAGTTATATCGCCTAAGCGAGTCTTTTACTTCATGTCGCACTGTACTAAGAAGCTTGTAGTATGTAGTCTTTTGTATCCGCTTCAGGGCGCTTGTTGTTACATCTTTCCAATAATCAATAAATTTTGTTTCTTTTATTCTTCCTTTATTTCTTAAATGATTGCAAATCACATAAGTCTTTAAGAATTAAAACTCTATATTGACTGTGGTAAGGGAAATAACAAATGAAAACAAACCAATTATTGAGCGGGAGGAATTGATCCTTGCCTTGAAGTGAATTCGGATTGTCCTTGTGGATCGTTCAGTGAACTGTCAAGGCGCTTAAGAAGTTACTGAAGAATAAAACTAGTAGAGGGGTCAATCTTTGTACCGACGGAACGTTGGGGGAATGTATTCCCAGTTGCCTTGCCCTCTCCATTTCGCTGAGCAGAAGAGTAGGCAGCTCCCGCACTGTTTGTAGGTGATGTCCCCGCTGTTGCTTGGCCTGACACTGGTTTAGGCTGCTCCACAGTGTGTAGCTGGATCTGGGAGCATTCTATTTATTTCAGTGCGACGTAATGGCAGCCTCGTGTCATAGGTTGGTCTTCGCGTATAGTCCCTTCTGAATGGTTAGCAGTGTACTTAACACACTACTAAAGGGTGGAGACTACAGCCTCCATCTGGTGGAGCCATGGTCTTCCCAAGATAAGGTTGTAGGTTGACGGTGCGTCTACGACCATGAAGTCCAGAAACATGACATTTCTTAGCTGTGGCTCTCCTGCCACTATCGCCAACCTTATCTTCCCGATCGGGAAACACTTATCTACGATGAATCCAATCAGCGGGTAGTCTCGGGACATCAAGTTTTCCTCCTTGAGGTCCATACTATGGAACGTGTTGTAGAGCATGATGTTGAACAAGCTATCTGTATCCACCATAACTCTCTTTACCTCCCACTTTGCTATGGAAACTGAGATGACTAGGGCATTGTTATGTGGTGATCAAACTCCTTCGAAGTCTTTGTCCGTAAAGGTCAAGGTGGGAATGGAGCTCTGAATCCTTGAGTGGCAGATGAGTTTGTCCTCTTCCGCGGGTTGTGCCTGCATTTCCAGTAAGGTCCGCTTGCGGGACTTGTACGACTGGTCTTCATTTGGTCCGACTTAATGAAGGACATATGTTATTCCTGGAATTTCCTTCACTATTTATTTAACTGACTCCCGCTGTTCATAGTTCGTTCTGGCTGCTTTTCAGAGTTCATGAACTCTTTCAGTTTGCCTCTGCGGATCCAATACTCAACTTCATACCTCAGACTTTTTCAGTCATTGGTATCGTGGCCGCCCTCCTTGTGGTACGTGCAGTACTTGCCGCTGTCATGCTTGGCGGGGTCCCCGCGCTGTTTGGGGGCCACTTCAGATCCTTCCAGCTCTTCATTGAGTTAAGTACATCTGATAGGTGGGCATTGAGAGGTTCCATAGTCCTACATCCAACGTAGTTGGATGTTTTCTCCAGCCTGGATCGACTAGGGTCTGGCCTGTTGTCACTGCGCTTCCGTTTGCTTCGTTCCTCATTCTCGCATCTTTTGCCCTCCTTCTTGTCCTTAAGAACAGAGGACTTCTTCTCGCCTTCGGTTTCCCTTTTCATGATTCTTAGCTCCTCCAAGGTAACATGCTTATGAGATCTGTCATGTCCAGAGGGGGCTCTAAGGTGAGGTCTTCGTAGAGCTTTCCTTACCTGAGCTCGCATTGAAGGATGTTACGGTCGTGTCGTCGCTGCATCCGTCGATGAGAGTCAGTTCATTGTTGAAGGGCATGACATACTCTTTGAGAGTCTCGTGGGACCTCTGTTTCAGAGAGAGTATGTAGTGTGGGCCTTTTCGGAAATGCTGACTCCCTACAAAATGTGTCAGGAACTCATTTGCCAGTGTCTTGAAGGAGTCGATCGACTTCGGCGGAAAGTTGTGGAACCATGTCAGTGCTGAGCTTTTCATACTAGTGGGAAAGGTTTTCTACATGACGGACTCAGATCCTTCTTTAAGGGCCATTATGTGTTGGTTATGGCGTAGGTGGTCGATAGGATCGGTGGTTCCATCATAAAAGTCAAGCTTCAGGGGAATGAACTTCCTTGGGAAGGCCTTATTCATGATCCAGTCCACAAATGGCAGGATGGAGAGGCGGTATAGTACGTTCGGATCGTGCACCCCTCTGTGAAGGGGGTTCCCAGAGTCGATCCTTTCTGTCCTGGCGGCGGGCTCAGTGTCAGTCGCATAGCCTCCGCTAGTCTAATGAGAACTGGTGAGGGTTTGACTTTCATGTGCTTGTTCCCTGCCATCCTCCGGAGACGGAGGTCTGTGATGCTCCGGATCTCCATTGGCAGGAAGTGGATTTTGTCACGTGACAGCCTCCATCGCCTTGGCTATCTGTTGTATTTGATATGTCAGCCTATCGATTCGGGGGTCCGTTGTTGCTATCGTCGGTGCAAGGGCTTGATTTTGTTGCCCGTGTACGATCGGAGCAGTTGAAAGCGGGGGTGTTGTGCCAGTCGGAGCGTTTGAGGTGTCCCCCTGTTCTCCGTTGTTGCGTGACCTAGTGGTTGCCATCTCTTTGGGTTTTGAAAAGAGACGACACTAACAAAAAATTAATAACTCTGTCCTCCCCACAGACGATGCCAAACTGATGTAGTCTTTTCCGCTCATTGCTTTGACCTAGTCTTGCTGACCTGCACAAGTAGCGCATGTGAGACACGGACCACCGTTTTGGTGGTCGATGGCACTCAAATGCTAAAGTCTGACAAGGATTTGAAGAAGGCGTAAAGCTGTAAACAGGGAATTTGTAGCGTGCCTTAGCTTACCAACCTCGTGTCTTATTTATAGTGCAAGAAGTTCTGGTTCTACCAGACCATCGAGAGCGTAGTTTAGGAAGGATATCTTCGTGAATATCCTTTTCTAATTAGGAGTCGTGCTGTATGAGGGAAGTTCCCTGTTAGCCTTGTGCTCCTAGATACGCGGGAGATAGTTCTCAATGCAAAAACAATCCGTAGAAGGAAGATTCCATATGTGGGATGTATTATGGTATTTGCTTCCTAGTTGGAAGCAGAGAGTTGTTGTAGTTGCCCGTCCAAAGTTTATCCTCAAGATATTTGCCTTTGTAAGACTTATGGTTATTGAGGATAGTTGTGAGAGGTGTGGGCTTAGCAAGCTGTGAGAGTTTGAGTCCATCTGGCAGATTAAATTGGGTGGGCTTATGACCACTTGGGCCGGATCAGTGTTGGGCTGATGTTGGGGCCCGTAGTTCTTCGAGATCATCTTGACACGTGTATGGTTCAGTGGTGTGACCTTTTTTATGTATCATCAATATTCATATCGTTTCTAACCGTTTTCACACAGGATGACAAGTTTACTAACATTACTGTAGGTCAGACTTGTCATGGTTAACAATTACAGAGTAAATACTGGTAAAATAAATATTTAATTTAATAATGACAATAACTTATTAGGATGACATGATTACCTCATTGAGAAACTAATTTTTTTTTAACTGTGATTTTCTTCTAGAACACATTTGCCTCATTGAGGAACTACCAGTTTGTGTGATTCATCATTTGGGTTTAATTTTTATGTTATCACTTGTTGATGTATTGATTTTGGGATGAAGATTACTCATACCAGCTTAATTGCTTACCCAAGTGAGCTTTTGCTCCTTGGGTACATTCCTCTCGGAATGTAGCCAATTAGCTTGTCTCAGGTTTAGAGATTATTGAGCAGCGCTACTAGAGTTTCTTAAGTGGGGCGAACCTTGTCAAAGAGTTTCCTGGTTAGAGTTTTCTTTTGTTTGTTTTAATTTTTAAGTTGTCTCAGTGTTGTTGCTAAATGTCTCGAATTTTGGGGGAAACGGATAGTCCTACATGGATATTAGGATTTTTGTTTTCTTGAAAATTGGGGCGTGACAACAACCTAGTTTACAGTTTTAAGCATTTCCTAAGCCTTATCTAACTTAAGCATCGGAGTACCATCCGCCACCACAACGTGGTCATTGGCTCACGTTTGCTACCTGTGCAGGTTTAGGTAAGCAGCGAAGAAGGAGAGCAGAAATTGACTACATCAATAATAATAATAATAATAATAATAATAATAATAATAATAATAATAATAATAATAATAATTGATGATACACCAAATCATTACATCCTTCTAAGCCCACACGTCTCACAACTATCCTCAATACCCGTAAGCCCTGCTAAGGCAAGTATCTCGATGATCAACTTTGGACAGGTAAGACATCAACACTTTACTTCCAACTAGGAAGCAAATACCATAGTATATGTCGCATATGGAAACTTCTATTTATGGACTACTTTCTGATTGGGAACTATTTCTCGTGTATCTAGGAGCACAAGGCTAACAGGGAAACTTCCTATCACTGCATAACTCCTAATTAGATAAGGATCTCCACGAAGATCTTTTTCCCTAAACTACGACACCGATGACCTGGTCGAAACAGGACTCCAACACTATAAATAAGACATGAGGTTGGTAAGCTAAGGTACGCTACAAATTTTCTTGTTTACAGCATTACGCCTTCCTCAAATCCCTGTCTGACTTTAGCATCGGAGTTCCATCGGCCACCACAACGGTGGTCCGTGGCTCACGTGCGTACCTTGTGCAAGTCAGCGGGTTTGCAGGTCAAGGTCAAAGCAGGAAGCAAAAATCGACTGCATCAGTTTGTCTCCGTTTGTGGGGACGATAAAGTTCCTAACGAATTACTAGCATCATCTCTCTTCAAAATACGAGAAGATGGAGACCACCAGATCACGTAACAATGGAGAACAAGGGGACTCGACGAACGATCAGACTGACGATATACCATCGCTCTCAGCGGTGCCGGTGACACATGGGCAGCAGGCTCACACCCCCGCTCAGACTACAAGAACGACATACCCCAGGATAGATTTGCTATCATCACAAATACAGCAAATCACCGAAGCAGTAGAGGCTCTCATATAACATAACCCTCCACCTGCTAATGGAGATCAGGAGCAGCACAAGCCCTCATCTCCAGAAGACAACAGAGAGCAAGCACATGAAAGTCAACTCTTGCTAGTTCTCATTGAACTAAAGGAGGCAGTGTAGCTAATGTGGACACGACTTTCAGGTTAGACAGGCTCGCCCCACAGAACTCTCTCTGCCGAGGGGCTCACAACCCAGACGTGTTATATCGCCTCTATGTTCTACCGTTCATGGACCATATCATGAACGAGGATCTTCCAAAGAAATTATCGCCTCCAAAGCTCGATTTCTATAATAGGACCACCGACCCGTTCCATCACTTGCGCCATTACCAGCATATAATGGCGCTCAAAGAAGGTTCTGAGTCGGTGATGTGCAGAAATTTAACTACCAGCCTAAAGAAGTTAGCACTGACATGGTTCCACAGCCTTCTGCCAAAGTCGATCAACTCATTCAAGACGTTGGCTAAGGAATTCCTGACACGCTTTGTCAGAAGTCAGCGACTCCGGAAAGGCCCACACTACATACTCTCTCTGAAGCAGAAATCTAATGAGAAGCTAAGAGAGTATGTCATGCGCTTCAACGATGAGCTGACGCTCATTGATGGCTGCAGCGACGACACAGCCGTGACGGATTTTACCGCAAACCTAATAGAGGGAAAGCTTTACAACTTTCTAATCTTGGAACCCCCTTTGGATATGGCAGAACTTTTGAAGGGTGCCCAGGGGTACATCAACCTGGAAGAGATGAGAACAACGAAAAAGGAAACCGAAGTTGAGAATGAGCCCTCCGTTCCTAGGGACAGGAAGTAGGGAAGAAGGAGAGAGGACGAAGAAAGGAACAAACAAAAGCGCAATGACAACAGGTCAAACCTCCCTCAATTCTAGCCTATCAGACATCCTGAATATTCCATCAAAGATTATGATCATCTTCTTGGCTGCATGACTAAGATCATGTTCTTTAGGGAAGAAGATCTTCGTAGAGATCCTTATCTAATTAGGAGTTGTGCTGTAGAGGGAAGTTTCCCTGTTAGCCTTGTGCTCCTAGATACGTGGGAGATAGTTCTCGTTCCGAGAGTAGTATATAGGTAAAAGTCTCCATGTGTGATATATACTCTGGAATCTGCTTCCTAGTTGGAAGCAAAGAGTTGTTGTAATTGCCCGTCTGAAGATGATCCCCGAGATACTTGCCTTAGCAGGGCTTACAGGTATTGAAGATGACTGTGAGACATGTGGGCTTAGTAGGCTGTAAGAATTTCAGTCCGTTTGGCGGACTGCATTGGGTGAGCTTAGAACTACTTGGGTCGGATCAGTATTGGGCTGACGCTAAGGCCTGCTATTCCTTGAGATCATCATGACATGTGTACGGCGCAGAGTTGGGACCGTTTTGGTGCATCATCAGCTACTCCCCCCTGAGTTAATGTGCCATGACATCGGTTTGCTAAGTCACTTTTTGAAAAGATACACCGCTCATGATGATTGAGTATGAATCGTTGCTTGAGTCGCGCGCTTCATTAGTTAAGTGTGTGTCGATTCAATGGAGAAGAGGCGAGAACCCAATCCCTATTTAGGTCTTCCTTTATGCGGAGACTAACTCTTTTATTTTTTCACTCTTAGAGATTTTGCTCTGTTCATCTTCTGATCGAAAATATTATTCATGTTCTTCATGGCTCACCGAAACCATCTTGATGACATGACTTTGGCCAAGGGCTTTGAATTTTTCGAAGACAGGTTGCTTTTTTAATTGGGCATTGCTGAAATCCATAAGAAGTTCGGGGTCCCTGAGAATCTACTACTATATGCTCTGAAGGATGATTAGTCGCCAATGTTTCCACCGGCGGGGTTTATATGTTTGCACCGCGAAATGCTATAAACTGGAGTCCATTTTCCTATTCTTGACGTGATTTGGGACTTCTTGGATTTTCTTGGAATCCCTCCTGCCCAGTTGGTACCCAATGGGTACAGGATCGTTCTTCTTATTTTGATCAGAACGAAGGAAGCTGGCATCCGTGTGACTTCTCGGGAGATCTAGTTGCTGACTTTTCATCGGCTGAACGATCACACCGTTTGTAAGATGACATCGCCGGCTTGCTTTGAGAATTTTTCGGATGACTTTAAGTCCTGGACAAAGTACTGCTTTTTGGCTACTGCGGATTAAAAGTATTTCCAGTTCAAGGATCGTCCGCTTGAACGAGAGTTCACATCGTAAGTGTAACTTTATATTCTGATTATGTTGCGCTGATTGTATGCTAACCATTGCTCATGTTTCTTAGCAGAGACATTCTCCACTTTATTGATTCTTTGACCATTTCTAGCGGTCGTTTTTCTAGAGTGGCTCCGTTACATTATGGAGCATTTCTTATTTTATTCTTGCGTCGCTAATGCCTATCCTTGCATTGGCGTCTGTGCCTATGTTATTATTCCCTTTAATTTACGACCTCGTTTGCTTGGGCCGTTATTGCTCCCCGTTTGGCATTGCTTGTTAGCACCTGAGTTAGTTTATCATCGTTAATTCTCTTATAAGTGATTTTGGCATAATTCGCATCCGTTGCTAAGGTCTTTGATTTGATTCGTGTAGACGCCTCCGGAGCGTTGATCTTTTGACTTCGATATAGGTCTGTTCGGGTGGACGGTGTTTTTTTCCCAGGGCGAATGCAGTGTAGAGCATATATCAATTCTCTAGACCGTTCTTTTAATCCCGTGGTTGCAACGTTTGCCTTTTCTTTACCTTTGAACTGTTTGTCTTGTACGCCGATAAACTCATCCAGTCATCCTCTCTGGATCCAATGTTCAATTTTTTTCTTTTAGCTTGTAACAGTCCTCGGTATCATGTCCGTGATCCTTGTGAAAAGAGCAGTACCTGCTCTTGTCTCGTCCTTCCAGATCTCTTTTCATCCTGGTTGGCCAGTTGACATTCTCCTAGTTCGATATGTGTTTTAAGATGTCGGTTCGGCTTTTTTTTAGGGTTGTATATGGTTTGTACTCTTTCCTCATTACACTGGTTATTCGCTCATGGTTGGGCCTTGCCGATTGTGATTTCCTGGATTTCTGCTGGTTGGACTCTGTGCGCATCGCTCCGATGTTTCTTTGAATGATTGTTGTCCTCCCGTGCTCCGCCATCTCGCCTTCTTTCATCTTTCCTTTATCATTTCCTCGAATGGTTCTCCCTCTCCTGCTCATTCTTTCTCTTTGCAGCTTTCATTTCTTCGAAGGAAATATATTTTTGTTCTATTTTCAGCAGGACCGCCATTCCTTTTGGAGGTTTCAAGTTGAGGGCATCAAAAAAGGTGTTTCTCTTCAGCTGGGCGACGAAAGTTGCAACGGCTGTGTCGTCGCTGCATCCATCAATCATTGTTAACTCGTTGGTGAAGCAAGTACATATTCCCATAATGTTTTTTCTGGCTTCTGTCGGATGTGCAGGAGGTAGTGGGGTCATTTCCTCATCCGTTGGCTCCCAACGAATCTGGTAATGAACGCAGTGGCTAAGGCCTTGAAAGAGTCTATTGACCTCGGTGGCATTCGGTTGAATAGTTCATTGCGGTGGACGTGAGGCTGGTTGGGAATGTTCTACACAGGATCTACTCTGTGGTTTCTTTTAGAGCTATCACATGGTGAAAATGTCTCAAGTGATCAGTTGGGTTGGTGGTACCATCGTATACTTCAAATTTTGGCGGAGTGAACTTCTTCAGCATTTCCTTCTTCATGAGTTCATCATAAAATGGTGGCTTGGCCAACTCGTAGAGTACATTTGGATCCGTGACTCTGATCCTGAACTGAATTTCAGCGATCGTTCCGCTGCATAGCGAAGCCTTGTCTTGGTGGAGCTCGCTGCTCTCGACATTTCCTGTTGGGGATCCTCATTCTTGGATGTTATTGACTTGGTGATTCGGGTTACATCTTCTCCCTGAGCCGTTAGTGATGCATCGTCGGGAGACTTGTCGTTATCATTACTGGATTGGGGGATCTGTAGTCTGCATCATTTCCTCCGATGGCTTGTTGATCTTTAGTTAGGTTGTGGTGAGCCTGGTCGCTGTATGTTTTGTGTTTAGGAAAAGGAAACTGGTTGTTCCCCACAAACGACGCAAAACTGATACGTCCAAAAATCATCATCCTGTGAGTTTGACCTGCAAAACAATTGTTAGACTGCCAAGGACCACTTTTTTTGTGGCTGAAGGCATTTCGATGCTTAAGTCAGTAACTCTGTTGGAAGAAGGATGTAAATCTGGACAAAACTCAGTTAAAGTTACATACCTTTATCGAATGTTCTCTTTACCTTTTATAATGGTTGTGGTTAACTCTCTGCGTGACTTAAGCATGTGAGGCGCAATGGAAGGAGATGTTTTTGTAATAGTCTCCTCCTTAATGGAGATGCGTTCGTTGAGGTGTAAGTCTCTCCACGGCTCTTTCTTGGTGCAACGTTCTTCTTCTTTATGAGAGAACACATATCGGGCCTAGACTTGGGCTCTGATTTGTTTGGGTCTGGATTCAAGTCATGTTTACGTCTCCTTAGTGGTGGGCCTAGTCTGAGCCTCTATAATTGGTCTCATTCTTCTTGGCCTTTATGAGCTGGCCAATAAACCGGGCGTTGTATTCTCGTGATGGGTTTTATGCCACGTGTACGTTCGTGTTAATCGATTTATTTTGATGTATCATCAAAAAAAAAAAAAAAAAAAAATATATATATATATATATATATATATATATATATGTAATGCAATCCAATTGCCTCTTTTCGTGAAAGCGCATGAATAACCTCATGTACAATAAAGGCACGTGACTAGACATCGCCATACACATATTTTGATGAAAATGCATGACAAACCTAGCTATTTGATATGGATTTTTTTTAGTTAGCATTTAAATTTTTTTAAGGGTTGTGATACCATTTGACATTATTGTTTTCATTAGATTCCAGAAACGCTACCAGGGTTTGAACCCTTGACTTGCGATAGCATCTTCCACAAATATGCCAACTGAGCTACCACCTATCGGCTCAGATCTTGGATCTAAATTAGCAAATGTTGATCCAAACCATTTTGTAAGACTTTGTTGTATTGGCTATAGATACATTTTTATTAAAGGAATGCAAATCATGTCAAATTTTGGTTTCCAATAAAATGTTAGTTTTTAATCACATGACAGCCAAATTTATAATTCCTGAATCAATATTTTAAACATACCTTCATGCACGTGCCAACGAAATGATGCTCAAATTAAAATGTTATTATCATCTCCTATGATTTTCCTACAAATACAAGGTACATGTTGAAATTGAATTAGTATGCACACCACGTCAGGGGGTTAGCGAGTTGATGTAATTCAACTACTCGGCGGGACATCAAGCAAAATGTGTTGGAGCTTGTCAGGAACTGCTTCTTGACCGAAAAGCATCTAATGATTATGACAAGGTCGATTGATGAGCAATGACGAATGCGTGTACATGCCTTGAGCTATGCTAAATTGTACGACTCACGAGAATAATCCAACCTTTTAGTGATTTCCAATTTTGTTGAATTTCAACATTCCCTTTAGGAAATTACCCAAATATTAAGAATCTATATAGGGGAAGACTTTGCTAGCTTGGCTCTCATGCTTAGCTCAACCTTGCACGACAAGTTTGTGGGCTGGATGGCCTTCTGATGTGCAACCCCCGAGCCACTTATGTACTTGTCTGAAGAGGCCAAGTCATGGATCATTCATCGAGAATGCTTAGAAGGTACTCCCACAATGGGAACTAGGAGTAGGCTATTAAATATGGGTAATGTCCAATTGATTGTATCATTAGGCGGAACACTATCGGACTCGCATATGCCAAGGCCTTACTCTCATATCATCAAATGTGCCTAGTTTGGTTTTTGGCAAGCCACAACCAAGTTTTTTGGATCGGTATCCTCCCATTTGAGTATCATAAGGGTTGGACTAGCCTTAGGAAAGCCTTAGTCCAACGGCACATTCATGATCAGATTTGCAGATTACTCGAGCACTTGGGCTTGAGCTAGCATTGTTGCACGCTAGCATGCCACATAGACTATTCCATTATGGTATGAGGCTTCTATCTAGTTCTATCACACATACGCACAACCACTAGTGCCCAGGCTACCAAATTTAAATAAATTGGCTTCACGGGCCTAATTTATGGTTGTACCAAACTGGAATAATTTTGGCCAGGGTTTGTGTATACTCAAAATTTAAGAAAAGATATAGATATATGTCAAAAATAAGGTGTATACGTTTCCACTCAATTCAACAAACAGTCCCCAAATTATGCATCAAAAACATCCACAATCAATCTTTACGTTCATACCAACACCAATGTATTGAGATAATGTGCACTGCTGAATGTTTAAAGTGACACCTTTGGCAGTGAATCACATTCTAAACGAAAATGACCATATAAGACTGTAAGAGCCCTAGAATTGCACTAAAACTAGTCCTTGTCCCATTTGAGTTTTTAGATCATATCCTTTTAGATTTAGAAAATAAAAAGTACAACAAAATATTAATTCTGTGACTTCAAAATTTTGTAGGGCAAGTCCACAACATCAAGGATTGCATGCATTGAAGCTCAGTAACTGTTCTGTGAAGGACCTGCTGTAAATAAATTGTGCGACAAGATCATTAATTTGCTTTTCTATACAAACAATGAGCTCTGCCTTCAAATAAACAGCCACATTTGGTTACTTATATAAAACAACGGATACCACCAGTAGTTCTAAAACAAAATTGTTATTTTCACCAATATTATATAACAAAATCAACACTGTAGTATTGACTGCGATTTTTACAACACCTCCTTTTCTAGTTTCAAAACAGCCATGAAAGCTTCTTGAGGTACATCAACTTTACCGATTGCTTTCATTCTTTTCTTTCCTTCAGCCTGGTCACAGCAAGAAAAGAAAAAAAAATACAACCATCGGAACCAAAGCATTTGTGAGATACATCAGTCAGTGAGTTAAATTATTTTCCTACATTTATTATTCATTATTCTATATTATTTTGTTAAGCATATATAGTATGGTTTAGATGAAAGAGTACTCTACAACACTGTTGAACATGACTTAATGAACGAAGGACTGTGATATTGCAAAATTTTATGAAATTTCGCGAAATATTTCGGTTTTTGAGAAATTGAAATTTTAAGTACCGATATCAAAAAATACATTATTTCGTAATTTGGTTTTTATAAATTTCGGCATTTTCGTGTAGAACCCAAAAGGTTATGAAGCAAATTACATTTTTTTGCCCAAAATATTTCATCATTTTTTTGTAGATTTCAATATTTTCATGTAAAACCCAAATATGAAGAAAATTACATTTATAGGGATACTTGAGTACTTAGACTTCATTTAATATATCTAATGCATTTATTAAGTTAACTTACTTGTATCTTACTTTTCAGTATATTTATATATGTTTGACATATTTTCAAAATTGTGATATTTTCTCTACATGAAACGAAAAATTAGAAGACTGAAATTACTTCAAACGATGAAATCATAATCCTTGATCTGGACAAGGGACAAGTATCTTCAACTTCGAAGAGAGAAGATTGGGGTCCAAAATAATCCTCCAGAAAAACCAAGTAGGTTGGTCAAAATTCCAAGACATAAGAGTAGTAAGTGGAACATGTTTCTAACCTTCCTTTAATAAACAACAAAAGCTAGTTGATAGCATTGTCAATTTTAGGCAGGTACAGTCTAGTCTTCCATACTATTTATAACTGAAATATACACTCCATTCTTCTATATTAGGGCTGAACTTTAGCACCAAGTTATGTAATTTTTATACGTGCCATGAGCTAGAACAAAATAAATAAATAACAAAAAACAATGAATTGAATTTTGAGAGAGAATAGTGGACGGGTCAAAATAATACATATTTACCCTTTTTTAGCTGTTGCATTTTCCCTCCTTTTTTTGTCATCTAATTTTGAAGTGGTTTTCGAACCAAGGATTAGTAGTTCCTTAAAATTGATTTTTTGGATGGCTCTCACAAGATTTTTGGAAGGGCACCACTACCATTTAATTGAATGTGAAACGTCAACATTCAAAGAGAAACATGTAAATTGCTAAAAACATGTAAGACGCTCCAAGTACTGTGATAGTTTGCTCAGATGGAGATACTTTCTTAGCAAAATTGACGTGACAAAATATATCATCGAATTGATGATTACAGTTTATAGGTTGTCTGATTGAGATTACTTGAATTTCCCTAGATGTCTTTTTGAGTATGACAATAATGTGGAGTACCGAAGGCGTGTAACAGAATGGACTACTAAAGCCTTCTGAAGCTGAGTACCAAAGAGAAGTAGAATAAGCGTGGAACGGACTGTCAAAATGATCCTTAGGAAAGTAGGTGATCAAAAGTTCCATGAGCATGAAAACCAGGGCAGTGGTACGTGAAGTACGAAGCCTCAGATGGTTATGGCATTTGTTGACTGTGACTCCTTCAACTAAGTATGTTGCTAAGTATGAGAGCAGAGAAGAGTGACACATGATGGGCTTATACTTTACTTAGGGATTGGCAGAACTTGCAACTATTGCTCCAAAGACCTACCATATGCTTTTGGCACTCCACTCCACATGTCTCCAACTCATTTTCCTCATTCTCGATTCTCAGTAACTCTAGTTTTGGCCTTAACATTAACTAGAAATAATATTGCACATGAACTAACCTAAAGCATCATAGGATACAATTATTTATTTATTTATTTATTATAATTGTTGTTGCCACTTTATTTTTATTTATTTTTTTCCAGACAAAAGGCGTTACACCATGATCTTCACAGAATTCCTCACTTCCTTCGCAATTTGAAAAATAACCTAGTTTCTTAGGAACATATAGGTTGAGCTTATGTCGATTTTTTACTATGAGCATCATCAGTGTAGCATCGAAGCATCATAGAATACTTTCTTATTTTTATAAATTAATTTCCAGGTAAAAGTCTTTAAACATCACAATCTTCAGAGTTTCCTATATGATATGAAATAAGCACATTGATTGAGCTTATATAATTTTTTTTTTTACTCCGAGCATCAGTGTAGCATTGAGTTTGGGAAGGTAGGATAACTTCAGTGGCTGGTCCAATAGCAGAAGATACCATGGAAATGTCGGCATGTATACAGTAGCTACCTTGGTAATGCCAATAGTGGTAGAAGCAAAAATCCAGTTTCTAGTAGACATGAGAAAGTGAAGTACCTGTTTCTTCAACAGTTTCTTTTTTCTTGTTATATCACCACCTATAAAAGCAAGGAATATAACATGAATTTCAGTTGTAAGGAATCCCTTCTTCTTAAATAAACTCAATGATAACTTGATAATCACTTCAAAGAGATAACATAGTGCATTTTCCAGTATAGGAACATTATCATAAAAAGTAAGTAATAAAAAATAAATGAGAGTGATAATTTAAAACTGAACAAGGATTTAGCTGACCATAACATTTGGATAGAACATCCTTCCTAATAGCTGATAAAGCTTCACTGGCAATCACCTTCGCACCGATGCATGCCTGTGATTCACATTAACAAATTGGTAATGAGCAAACATAAATGCAATGAAAGAAAAGAAAAAAAAATTTGAATAAGAGATATCATATAATTTCATAAACAATTGAGTGTAAGAACCCAACACATCATTAGAATGCATATCATAGTGTCAAAATTATTCTTGACCTGCATCCTGACTGATAAATGTCATACCAAGATAAAAATGCTAAGTACCTCTTCTATACTATAAAAGTATAAAAAATTGACATGAAATTGTCCAAGGTAGTGGGTAGTGGAACAGTAACAAGTAACAACAATCTTAGGGTCAATAACATCAATATCTTGTTAGCTTCTTGAACATTTGGACAAAAAGCCACATCCCTAACCCCACCGTGCCTTTAGGAGTGTGGAGTTTTGATTATAAAAGACCTTAATGTCATTAGAAAAGAGTCACCACACTTTGGGATCTTTACCAGTCATTTCCTAGTCGATGTGGGACTGATAGGACCTAGTCGATGTGGAATTGGTAAGAAATTCAGTAGCATTTCAATAAAATAATATATATTAAGGAGCTCTTAGACAATAAGGAGCACGAGTTTCTAATTCATCTCCAAGAGCCTCCTTAAAACTTCTCCTTCATCAATATTTTATTATATCAATCTTTTATTAAATTTTCTCTTCGCATGTGGGTTCAAAGGGTATACAAAAGTATAAAACATATATGATTTAAACTAGAAAGTGGAACCCGCAATCTACAAATTAATAGAGTAAAAATAAAGAGTTCCTACACATTCATTATTTTAGGGAGAGAGAGTGAACTCCTTGAGGTTTCTTGATGCCATGTCACAAGTTAGGGAAACCCTTGGAACCCAAAAAACAACAAATCCTCCTCAAAATATGCCACATGTGCATTAAGCAGCTCTAAGGAGTCCCTTGGAGATGCTTTTATGCCTGCCTACGCTTGCGATTGCATGGTAGGTCCCAATCACCTACAAAATCAAGTCATCATCGACTCTGATACCAATTTGCAACTCCACTCTCTATCTTAATTTGAAGTGTCTCAACTTAACCAACCCCATGATGAGCCTCAAAACTTACAGATCTTTGTTATGGTCGATTCCTACTTGATGTGGGACCGATGTCATCACATGAATATATGATTAGAAAAGATGTAATGATGGATAGTGACACACTAAAGCCAAGTACACATATTTTAATTTATTGTTTATTTCGTCGATTAGTAATAAATTGGGTCAGGCCGAAGTAAGCCATTAGCTATTAAGGGCTCTGTTCTGTTTTAGGGTTTTATTGACTTGCTTAAAAAGCCTTCTTGTTCAGTTATATATAAGGCTTACTAGCCACTATTGTAATATTGGTTTGCATTGGAATTTGGAAGAAAACTTTATTTCATAATCAGTTTTCAATTAAAGTTTTAATTTCTAGTTGTTTAGTTGTTTTTTAGAGTAGAAAACATAATATGATATCCGAGCGATTCCAGGAACAAAGTTGTATGTCTGCGGTAATAAATATTGGCAAGTACACAAAAAAAGGCAGCTAAATGGCAAAGGACGAGTGAGCAAAAGCTGTTGAAGCAATTGATGGATGGAAAGATGCAAACAAGATACTAGAAGTTGATTAGCACAAACGATTTTAAGAATGGCAGTGGATGTGTTGATGATGAAAGAAAATGGAAACATTAGCATCATGAGGAGATGGTTTAGGATAAAGAACGTCTGCAAGTGATTGAAGAAGCAATTTGAACAATGGTAAGCCAGAACCAAAACAACCCCTCCAACTGCCTGCGGCATTCAATAACGCAACACCTCACCAACCACCGGTTAGCACAACGGCGGTGCCACACCAATTGGCGGCGGGTTAGGGGAGCTGTCCACCCGGTTTCACTATGGACAGCAGACCACTGGTGCAAATAATTATCTGTCTGCCGCTATAGAAACATCCTCTTGTCCAAAAAGGGAAAGAAATCACACAAGTCAAATGGCTCACTTTTGGAAAGTGAGTACGTGAGACGATGAGACCATATGAGACCTTGGAAGGCGGTGGTCGAGGTGTGGCAATGTCATTTCGCATAATATCACTCTCATCTGCCCTCCGCCAATCCCAATTCTAGTTCTCTCCAGTCATTGAAAAATGTGTCAAGGTAGGCAATCAGCCCGTCTTCGAATCTTCTCAAAACATTCACTATGTTTGCCTCAACCTGCATCACATTAACGGTGGTGGTGGTGCAGGGTAAACGAATTCAGATTGGTGGTAAGAAGGGACACAAGTGTATTGTGGTGTAGGATAGTAAAAAGGGTGTAAGTACTATAAGATACCATTGGATATGGGTACTGAATTGCACTTGGGTTACATGGGTAAAGAAGATAATATGGGATACTCATTTTTGTCACTGGGGTGCCCTTACTATTTCAGAGGTTCATGTAGTCTAGCTAACTTGATGGGAGGAACAAACCATAGGCAAGTGTGTGAATAGCCTACTAGACCAAGGACTTTAAGTAAAAAAAATCAAGATAGGGAGGTTTTTGGAATTAATGAATATGTCGGGGAGCTTTAAATAAATCATCATCATCTTGGGGTCGGCTACATGTATTTTGGTTCTATAAGCAATGCGATCTTCCCACATATCCGATTTAAATAAATATCATATATTTTTTATCTTTCTTCCCTAACACAATCTGTAGCAGGTCTGAACAGGGGCATGCGGGGTGTTTTGACGGTAACAATAGAGTTGAGTTAGATGGTGTCCAAGTAGCGATAGTAGAGGATGGGTTGGCTGGCCTGAACAAGTAAGATCTGATCCGTGGGGTGAGGGAGAGCTTGGTAGCAGTTGTGGGGCTCCGGCAATGGTGAGTGCAAGGTTGTTTTCAAAGGATCTGGGCTGATAACTGATTTTCACTTTTATCTTCTCTTCTTTTTCAATTACTTTTCAATCTTCAATCAACTTTGTTTCTTCTTCAAATCTTCTTTAAATCGAACAAATCTCTTCCTTCAAAACTCTTTCCAAAAAATTAATCCTTTCGGCTCTTATACCAAATGATGAATTCTACACTAAACTAAAGCTAAAACTAGAGTTGTGATAAACCCTAAATAAGAGATAAATAAAATAACATAAATTTCATTCAATCAATCATTGCCTACAATGTTCCACTCTGTCTTATTTATAGGCTTAGTAGCTTCTTTGGCAAGCAATATAACCCTAACCCTACTTTGGCTAATGCCCTTACTAATATGGGCTTTATTATATTTGTCCCAATTACAAATAACTACTAATTAATTACCCACACCACTTCCACATCAACATCAATGAACAGTCAATTTTAGATCTTGCATCCATAGTTGGTTTAGGTCAGGTTTAGGTCAGAAATTAGTTAAGTGGCAGGAGGCTTTAGAGAGTAAAGGTTTTAGAATTAGCCGTTCGAAGACGGAGCATCTAGTGTGCAACTTTGGGTGTGAACCAAGAGGGAGAAGTAATGCAATTGAGATCGAAGGTGTCGAGGTCCCGGAGTGTGAGGCTTTTCGATATCTAGGGTCTATAATTCAAAAGAATGGGGCTATTGGAGCAGATGTAGACCACAAGGTTAAAGCTGGTTGGTTGAAATGGCGAATGGCGTCAGGAGTATTGTGCGATAGAAGGATGCCTGCAAGGCTAAAAGGGAAATGCTATAAGACAATTGTTCGACCAGCCATGCTATACGGTTCAGAATGTTGGGCTACTATGGGACAACATACGCATAGGATGGCAGTAGCAGAAATGCGTATGTTAAGGTGGATGTGTGGTAAAACTCGTAAGGATAAAATTAGAAATGAAAGAATTAGGAGATACTTGGGTGTAGCGCCCATAGAGGAAAAAATTAGAGAAAGACGTTTAACTTGGTTTGGTCATGTGCGGAGGAGACCAAGTACGGCGCCAATTAGAAAATGTTTAGATTAGCAAGTTAATGGAGGGTGTAGACGGAGGGGACGACTGTTGAAAACTTGGATGAAGACGGTGAATGAAGATATCATTGAGCTTGGATTAGGTGAGGAAATGTGGGAAGATCGCATTGCTTGGAGAACCAAAATTCATGTAGCCGACCCCGAAAATCTCGGGAATGGGCTTTGATGATGATGATGATGATGATCCATAGTTGGTTAAATCCCACATTCCCCAACTTCCATGTCCCTAGCATGGTTCCGGTGTCCCTTTACCACAACCCAATATCTATACCTTTGACACCATGAACACATGGATGAGCGATTTACCACTGTATCACCTCGTCTCTCTACAGATCCGTTGGAACAAGTCCACGGGAATGGACATGTAGAACTACAACCTCCTTGGTAACGAAAATAAATATGACCACCACCCATGGCGCTTTTTTGGTTGTGGAGCTGGTAGGAATGCACCAACACCATTGCAACGTCATGTTTGGAAGTTCAGATGTAGTGCTTGAAAATAAGAGAAAATTTACCAATTTGGCAAACCATTAGTGATGACGGACCACAAAGATGATACAAGTTTGAAGCTAGATGTACATGTTCACGATGACAAGAGTTAGGAGACGCATTTGTGGATTGGGAATTAAGAGACCTATTGAATTCTTGAGTTCAAAAACATGCGAGGAATCAAGGCCATGCGGTTGGTTGCTACTAAATTAAAGGGAACGACTGGTATGTAGTAGTAAGAAGAATCTGATTGGCAAGCTAAAATGCCAATACCTTCCTTTGATTCTTGGGACACTTTACATGACTCGATTTATGTCGACTTGGTGCCATGAGACTACGAAATGTATGTGTTTGGTGGACAGAATGGACACATAAAGAGTATGCAACAGTCTCACATCCTTAACATACACAGCAAACCCCAAGAAACCGAGTGTCATACTATCATGGTTTGGACAATCTTGACTTGGAATTATTTGACGATTACTGACAGCAGTGAACATGTAAGCAGGTTGAATCTAAGCTCCAAACTTAGGAACGTTTTAACAAGAAAAAATGTGTGCCACCGTGCCCCAATTCGTTTCCACCAAGACCATCACTGGACACCTTTTTAAAATGTTGCGGATGTGGTGACCTAGTCATTTGCAATGTAATTTCCCTAAAGGAAAAACTGTGTTGTTTACAGATGAAGTGGACGAGCATGAATTGGTGGATACTGATGCCATGAAGAAGGAAGGTGAAGGTGAGTTGATCTCCTTGGCTGTTGTAGAAGGCACCACGTGTACTCTTGAAGCTTATTGACAAGTTTCTTCAAGCCAAAGAGGATATGGAAACTGATACATTCAATCCAAGTACAAGTACTTTAATTTATGATTTATTTTGTTGGTTAGGAATAAGTTGGGCCAGCCATAAGCATAGTTGGTCTCTAATTGAGTTTAAGGTTCTATTGCCTTGCTTAACAAGCCTCGTTCAGTTATAATTTGCCTTGCATTGGAAAAAAAAATTATTTCATTTTCCCAGCAGTTTAATTGTTTTCTGTAGAGTAGTTTTAGAGCAAAAGATATAGTCGTAAGATCAAAGTTCATCGATAATCAAATTAATTACAATGAAGCCCATGAAACCTTGAAGGTACCCTATACAACCCAAACATACATCTGTAAAAGGAAGGTTATTGAACATTTTAATCTTAGACCGCTATTAGAATAGTTTTTAGGAAATAACTTTGAAAAGGTTCATTCAACTGGTCATGCAAGTGAATAAAAGCTGATTTGAGATTATGGAGTATAGAGGTACACATATAATTCCTTCAAAAAAAATTGTTTCTCCTCTAATCGCTTCTAGTTTGTACACAAATCAAACTTCACGTCTGTTTCATAATGTTATTATGTATTGTAGTAAATTCAAAAATCCTTGAATTTAAGACTGTTTAAACTTCGAATTGTTTGCTTCTATCAATCTATTATAAGTTGGTTGCATAAATTGACATTAACTAAGGGATTTTTTTTTTCTTATTTGAAAGACAACAGGTTTTTGTGGATCCAAAACTATAATAAGTCATGGCAGGTTTCTATCATAGAATTATGATTGTCCCGAGCAGGGTTTTTAATGGATCCTAAGACCATATAAAGGTCTTCAGCAAGGTTCGAATCCTGGACTCATCACAAGTCTTACCAACTAAGCTAGATGGCATTGATTTTGCTATCAAATTATTAGACCAGTTCAAATTGTTATGCGTCATATACTTCTAAAGTTTTACCATATAACAACCAACCAAAGCTCCACTAATGCGAGATTTCTCCTCAATGTAGGAGGTTGTAAGTTGGGTCTCACTAGTGGGGGGTGCATAGGAGGCTACTTGTGCAATTGATTTATATGGTTCAAGGATCCATACAAAATCTTCACCTTTCATATAAAACCTTTTTCACCTTTCAAATAAAAACAAAAATTGTAAAGATTATGTGTATATCAAATAAATTTGTTGTCTTTAGAAATCATTACATTTTTATTTGTAATATTAAAAGAAACTTAGAAAGTCTCTCATGTATTTACTTTTCCATCTTGTCAACTCCTAGTTATTCATGTTTTTAATACAAGTTATTAGATTTTGAAACACTAAATCATCACTGAACACATACTTTTAAGGGTTTTTATTGACTTACCTTTATTTTTAATTCTGAATAGCCATACCCCCATAATGTTCAGAAACTAGGGGTACTCCAAACTAACGGCCAATGGTAGTCACACTGTTATGATCACATTTGCGTGGCATGCGTCTCAATCTTTATGATTGATCAAAATGCCTAGATATTTTTGATAACACATATCTCAAGTAAAATATGAAAGGTCAATATTAAAAATACTAAAATTAAATGATTAAAATAAAAAACCATCCATAAACAACTCAACCCATAGCCACCCCCTTATCCCCTCACCTTCTTGAACCAATACCAATACCAATACCAACACCACTACTGCCCAACTCATCATAACCTTCTTGAACAAATGATTTTGATTTTAGTAACTTAGCATCAACCAATCGTTTTGGTTTACACCTAGTTAACAAACTAAAGGATTTATAGGGTTTTAGGAGTTTAATGGTGAAGAAAAGGTTAAGTGGGAATGGGATTGGGGGTTTAGAGTTTTAATGAAAATGAATGGAGGGTGTAAAAGGGGGGAGGAAGAATGAGAATAATGCTTGGTGGGGGTTGGCTTAGAGATGGTGGATGAGTAGAGATCTTGGATGAGTAGAAAGGAAAGGTGGTGGTTTTGGTTCAAGAGGGTGAGGGGAGAAGGGGGGATAGTAGGTTGGATTATTCAATGGATATATGCGCATTTTGGTCAATTACAAAAATGAAAGGATTATGTGCCACGCACATGCAGTCACAACAGTGTGACTGCCGTTGAACGTCATTCTGGGGGTACCCCTAGCTTTTAATCATTTTGGAGGGTATCACTAATTCACAAGTAAAAATAAGGGTAAGTTGGTACAACCCTACTTATAAAGTCTAAATAATCTTCTTCTGAGGCATTACTTCCTTGCTTAGAAATGATGACAACCTCTGGAGTTTGGTTGAAATTTTGGGGTGAGTGATATATGAGTACTTCCCTTAGAAACTTGGGGTTGGGGTCATAACTCCAATACAGGGGTTGAACTATAGAATTCTAGAAGTTTCCAATTCAGTTTTTGTTGGAACTTGCGAGGGAATAGTGAGAAGGGTTATTAAGGGATCTCATTACAAAACTGACTAGCACCCGTCTGCAAGAACTATTGGCATTGATATCCTTGGGTAAATTTCAGTTTAAGTACATTGAATCCTGATGACTTCCAAATGTAACCCAAAAACAATAGTGCCATTTAGAGGATAAAAGAGTAATTAGCTTTCAAATTGTAAAGCAAATATAATATGCAAATATGTATTTTCGATCCCAAGATAACAAACAAATTGTCTTAGATACTAGCAGCCTAGGGCACTAATGTTTATCGTCAATAAGAAATGTAGTTCATTATGTTTGCAATTCACATGTACAACCAAGTTTTTATTTTTTACACAAATTAGAAAATAAATTGTTTTACGAAATTGCAAGCAAGTATAGACTTGTTTGAACTTGATTACATTCTTTGGAAAACATATAAGTAAGCATCTATTCCAATCCTTATTTATTCAAAAACATCATTTCTATGTTGATATCCTTATCGTGATTCCAAGTTCTAAATCATAACTCAATATATATTCAACACCCCCACCCCCCAAATGTATGAACCATATTTGTACTAGTAGAGAAAAATCATCTAAAATTTTGAACAGTTAGCTCCTTCAATTTCCTCATATCAATAGATAAAAATAATCCAAAGCTCACCTGATTATATTATCAGAGCCAGAACTATGTGTACAAGTTCTCGTGACATTAAACCAATTTCAAAGTAGCATTTTCTGTAAATAACTTAGACTTCTCAGCAAAAAATGTTTTGCAAAGCTAACTTTAGTAGTACCCAAATCTTACTGATAGATTCTTATTTTGTATGCTAAACACCAGCTTGCGGATAAGGGTAGACTGCAAGGTCAAACATCTATTTATAAAACTAGGATCCATAGTTACCTCGTACGGAAAACAAGTGTACATGGAATAAAAATGTATCCGGGGTACGGAGTATGTTGGTTTCCATGGTACAAAATTTGAAGGGGTAGGCAAAGTTGGTACGGTATTTGAGGAGGCAATCTACGTATTATTTTAATTTGGTACGGTACGATATTTATTTTATAAATACTAATATATTTGTACAATATATAAATATATAGAGAAAAAAAAGTATGAATATATGAATGTGGGTTGAAATTTTTGAAGGATTTGAAAATTTAAATGTGTTTTGAAAAACACCAACTGTTTAATAAAAGTGAATGACTTAAGAATTAAAAAAAAAGTCTAAAATGACCCAACTAACCGCATTTCAGCCTATCAGATCTAACCATATAATCGAACCACAAAAATATCAGCCAACAATATCGGGATGAAGAACAAAAATCCTCTTGAGCCTTGTCATCGATCAATCGTGACGAAAACTTTTTGGTTTGCAATCAAACTTCTGGCACCTTGTCGAGGATCGACAGTTTTCTTCAAGGGGATCAAAGTTCTTTTAAAAAAAATTTGATGGAGAGATGAGAAACCCTGGAGTTGTGTAAAAAATACTTATTTTGATTGTGCGAAGAATCAGGTACTGTTGTCTCCTCCTTGTTGTTCTTTGTTAACAAAATGAGTATGTACCTTTTGATTAGGGTCGTGAATGTACTGTGAATTGGTACATGCGATCCAATTAAAAATTCACACCCTATGCGGAGGGGTGGGGGGGAGCAAACTGGGTATCTATGGGTGTATCTTGAGAATGATACTTTGCGACTTCAATCCACGAAATCCTTTCAATTATATAAGTGAACTCAATATATCGTGGTCCATTCACGTTACAAGTAGCAAGGAATAGCTTACACAAAACAAACATAATTGTTATACATATTGCAGGAATTTTCTTTACTGATCTGAGAATAAATGGTGGTTCCCTTTATATTGCACATGAGAATCAATGCTTGGAAAGTAAAAGTAAACGTAAACATCCATGTTATGGTTTGATTTCCAAGGGAGTACAAAACTCATAAATAAAGAAAGCAGAGACATACAGAGATTTGAATACTTATCTAAATGGAAAAATAAAATTTATATATATATAACTCTGTACCACTCGATGAGAAGAGATACAATTCTTACTTGGATTGGTACTTTAAACATTTGGCGAGGAATCAACTCCTTTAGCTTTTGAGTTAAAGCTCTCCCTATAACATAAGCCTGTAGTGGTGGATTCATACACATCATTGATTTCATATAACCCTTCCGAAAAACAATTTTAAATAAAAGAGAATATAACTAGCTAATAATCCAATCAGTTGAAAAAAGTAACAAGATCATAAGCTACCTACAATGAAAGTTTACCACGCATGTAAGCAGTTTATATACCAGAGCAGTAGGGTAAATCTATAAAATCCTATTTCCATTCATCAAAAGATGATTAAGAATTATATGGCATTTTCTCTATTCCATTTTACAAATCTTCATAAGTTTCAAGGAAATCCCTTCGATTGGTTGCCTCACTATATTGGTTTCAGGCCTTTCAGAGTCAAATGTTTGTGCATGTAGCAACTGGCGCCTATGAGCAGATCCCAATCACTTGTGCTCTCAAAACCACGATGTTTTTCTCACCCTTAAAACCTCAGTTTGATCCATATGTATAGAGAAACGGATCCTAGGACAAACAGGGTAAGTTCTAAAAGGAAAATTACCAAGAAAGTGAACTGTAACGCCATAAAAACATGACTGATCGACAAACCTTGGCATCTTTCTTTTAAATTGACAAACTTCTGAATTTGGGCCAACCCAACAATCTCCATTTTGGGGAACTTGGACCACATGTCTATCATCTCCACATTGGCTTAAACATCCTAATCATCTAGAAGATACATGCTACATGAAATGCTCCTTCAGAAACAATTTGCACTTTTGCACTTCAAACCAATCTACATGAAATGGTAATCTTGTTCAAGTATGTGCAAGTTGAGCATGATTTGCATCTATACCTCACTTGAGGGGTAGTGTTTTTCATATTTTTTGAGAGTTCAAAATTATTGAGAGGTAATGTTGAAAGTTACAGTAAAGTTACCTTATCTCTGTGCACAATGGTTGCTAATGGTTCTACACGGTCGCCATTAATCAGAATGTCAAGTTTTATCAAATCACTTTCTCGATACCTGGCAATAATGAAGTATAAAGATTAATAATAACAACAATGATAATATTTTTAACAGCATTATTGATGCAAAAATATCTTCCTCTTAAGAGCAGGATACTAGGGCAGCATTCAATATGGAAATAGGAAAAGTTTTCTATTTGGACGGGGTTTCTTTGGTCGATGACAACAAGGATAATCTCTATAAATATTGTCTTTGTATTGAATATTCAGAGACTGTAATGGATATTCAAAGCTGTTCTTTAGAGATTGTAATCTTTGTTCTAATAATATAATAAAAGGATTAGAAAAGCTCTAATTTTGTCTTCTTATTCTTCTTCTGTATTGTCTTTGTATTGAATATTGTTTCTGTATAATTTCTAAGTTGCTACGTGTCAATTACGGCTCCAGAAAAAATAAATATATAAAAACAACCATCAATATTTGCTTTAAGTGCTACTATGAAAGACATTTGTGAATATAACCAGATCCCAGTGAAGTTAAAACCTGTATTGATAACACAAAACAAATCCAGCTCTTTCTGTAACATAAACAAACATTTTATGTTTTCTCTGTATATCCATGTCAAAAAAATTTACTTTGAATCTTTGATCACAAAAAACTATCTCCACTGGATAGTTTAGTGACTTTGATGATATCATTGGCTTTAATACTGATTTAAGTCACCAGTCAATAGTGTTGAATATGCAATCTAAGCATGCATTCAGTTAATACACCACATAAATCCCATAGTGAACCTTATAAGGGCAAGGTTTTTATTGGATCCAAAACCCATTAAACACCATTTGAAGGATTTGAACCCTAGACTTGTGATACCATCACCAAAAGTCTTACCGAGCTAGCACCCATTTGCACGTAAATCTTCTTTTTGTTCATTGGGGATCGTTCGGTGGCTAATTTACCTTTTATTTTTCTTAAATATTACCTATGTTGTTGGCACGGTCATAATTAATCAATCCAGGCAAGTACCTAACCAGGCCTAGGAGGTTTCATTCTTGATTTTGCAATATCTTACGAGAATACCCAGCAAAGGGTTGTTGTTGTTGATGAGAAAAAACAAGAAAAGGTTAGTCGCTGGCAATTGTAAGAACTAATTCTTTAACAAACTAGGGAATAGGAGAGCAACATAAAATTAAAACCATGGTGCTCAAGGCACCAGGTGCCCTACTCAATGCTTTCGGCGCTTGTGAACACCAAGCACTTTAAAATCTATTCATGATCGTGGAGTTATGAACACGATTTTCAGAGATTCATGTTTGGATCATGTCAGTAAATCAAAGAAACTCTATTGCACATGTGACACGATCTAAGGAAATTGTAACGGAAATGTGACTTTTCGCCTCCCTTCAGGGTTTTGGTTTGCCTATAAATACCAAACCTAATTTGAGGTGAAACAACTTTCCTTTCAGGATCCCATCACTTTTTTCTTAGAATGTGTGTGGTAGACTCTGACTCTGCGATCATTTTGTGCTCAACTTCCAAAAGGTTTATCCTCGCTCCCAAAAGTAGTTTAGGGCACCTAAACACTTCCTATTTCAATATCTCAAGACCTTATCAACTTCAAATCGACCTCATACAGTTCTACATACCAATGTTTCAAAAAATGTGAGGCTTACGCCTGAGATGTAGTCGAAACGCATCAAAGACTCACGTTGGGCTTAAATATATCAAAGGCAAAAATAATGCTTAAATAATTAGTACGCTTCATGGCTGATGTGTGCAACTTTGTTGCATTATATCTTAACATCTTTAATTCTTTCAATAAAGTGTTAATTTACTATATTAAATTATAATATGTATAAAATTTATTTTTATTAGTAAAATTATGAGTAATATATACATATATATATATATGTATATTTTTAATTCTAAATAGTATTTGCATTTTTTTTTGTTACTTAAATAAACACTTATAAATGGCTTATGTCTCAATGTTTGTCCAATGGACAGCCTCGCATCACGCCTTTGTTTTTAAAAACCTTGGAATACATCATCAAAGATATTATCTGTCACAAGATTTTCAATTTTCGATTGGTCAAGTAATCAAAATAAACATAATTGGTATGTTTGAAGCGACAATAAAATTGTAATTGGTGTTCATTTGAGTGTTAAAGATGTTATACAATCTAGTCAACCATATGACCACATGGATGTTGTAGAAAACATCTCTTTTTGGGAGTTAGGCATTGAGGCATTCATTAGTGTTGTCATTTTGTCATACCTGATTTACAATGTCCATCGTTATTGATCCAGTGTTTCATAAATGCGGAAAAAATACAAATGGAGATTGTCACTTATAACAAGCAAATTTTTGTTCCCAAAATTAAGTTTGAAATTGCATGATATATCAACCTGCCATTGTTAAAGTTTTAAAGGAGAATAATTATCGATTAATTGTGCAAAATGAATTATATGGTGTCCTTTGAATGATACAGAATAATTCTGCAAAACCCCAAAAGCATAAAACACGAAGTATTCAGCAACCAAATAATATGCCTTAAAGTTTCGCAAAATTTGTTAAGGTTTTAAAGAAGATTTTTGGAAGCTTTGGTTGAACCATCAATGTTTTCAAAACACTAAAATCTGGGATATCAAAGTTGGAAAGTGTATATATTTGGAAATTGCAAATTCGCTACTGTTGGAAATTTCAAATGACATTCAATAGTTGGAAAGCATTGTATGTAATTGGAAAGTACAAAGCCATTAAAGTTTTTAAAAGTTTGATTTACTTAAAAAAATGGTTAAAAATAAA
Organism: Berberis vulgaris; assembly: GCA_963556465.1. Classification (NCBI taxonomy): domain Eukaryota; kingdom Viridiplantae; phylum Streptophyta; class Magnoliopsida; order Ranunculales; family Berberidaceae; genus Berberis; species Berberis vulgaris. The sequence continues at coordinate 53,763,246 of OY747127.1, read as the reverse complement.
TTAAGAAATTTACAAAATCTTTCTTGTAAAAATATGGATTTATCCATATAAGAACCCAAGTCTGCAACAAACTATGGAAAAATGCATAGATACATATATGTATGTATGTATATGTAATCTGCGATAATCTCTGCACTTTAGGGTTGTGGTATTAGACATTTAATTATGATTATACACTTGTATAGGTCGTAAAATGAATTTATTTCATGGATTATTGATTTTTTGTTTTTGGCTTTTGTAAAATTATTTTGTTAATTTAATGGATCGGCATCATTAATTAACCCTCAAGTGTTTACATTAGTTAAGTATGTATGTTTAATTATATATTTTTATTTCTTACGAATAGTACATGAATTATTTTTGTTTCGCATTATTGCTATATCACATTTAGTTGACCGAACAAAAGTCAAAAGATTTTGTTTAACATTCGAACTATTAACATACCAAATTTTTTCTGTACGTTGAATTGCAATGCTCTAGCCTGAAAGAGAATGTTTAGAGTCTTTGTTTTTCTTTGATGTTCTTTTAAGCATGGATAAAATTATGATTAGTGAGCATATTTATGTATGTTTAGTTCGTGGTTCACACTTTTATAAGTGGATCACAACTATTTGATACTTTTCCTTCTGTGGAAGGCACGTATTGCGATCTGTGTAATACCTGATCCACAATGACTACCCAGGAAAATTTCCTATCAGAAAATATCTTCGCCCATTTCTGGAACCATATCAGGAAAAGTTACTGTAAGGTTTGATGGTATTTTTGTATTACATTAGTAATAAAAATTAGTTTGCTGCAGTTTTCTAGACCTAAGATTCAAATTTTAAAACGCAGAAGTTATAGTTTGGTGGGGCTTTGGAAGAGATAAAATAGAATCTCTTTTCAGACAGTGAATAGTCCCAGAATACAGAAATTTCTATTTCTTGCATTTTGTTTTCAGTTTGCATTACTCAAAATGACTTAGATCACATGCTTGAGAATTTAATTTTCGTTTCAATTCATCTTTAGTTTCCCACCAATGTTCTTAGTCGATTTTTGGCAAGTTTAAACAAAAATTTGTCAAACAGCATTTTCAATTTTGGCATGTCTTATTCAAGCATCTAATCACCCAAACCACGCCCTATTGTGTAATCGTGGTACCAAACTTTTTTTGTTGATGGATGAGAAGAGACCTGCAGAATATGGTTTTTCGAACTTTTCATCGGTCAATTACTCTAATTTCTTTGTATGGACATGGGAGATAGTATTATGGATGCCTCTTATACAAATATTGACAAGATACATTCTCCCAAATAGTGTACAAAAAGGGGGAAAAAACATAAGTTGATGGATGCATATTTTGCATTGCTATGATAAGGTCAGATCTTATACAATTAGCTTTGGTCCATCATAAGTAAAATATTGAACATTTTTAACAAGCAATCAGTAAAAAGCATTATAACCAGATACCCGATGAAAGAGTATTCCATGCTAGCATATCCCTTACTTCGGGACTTAAGCTGATCAAAAAAATCCCCAACCATCTGCAAAATTATATCAAGGATGTACGAATTCAAGTCGAACATAAAGTTCTTGCAAATATAGATATAGAAATAAATAAGAAAGCAAAAGCAAAATTTGAGGAATTATAACTACTCAAACTGAGAAACTCTGAACCAATTGAATGACAACATGGATTCTGACCAGATGCTTACCTCTGCTAGTGGTAACTCATAGACAAGTGATGCTCTATTCTCACTGAGATATTTCATTTCTTTAAATTCACCTCTTCTATCTTGAGCAAGCTCCATAAGAGAACCAATATAGTCCTTGGGTGTGAACATTTCAATCTACAAGTTTAAGTTTAGGATCAACCAAGTGTTTTTTTTTTAAAACAATTGTCCAAAGAGAATATTTGACAAACCAATTAAATAAAAAAATAAGAGGATATACGGTAAACAAGAGCAATAACCTTGACAAGTGGCTCCTCGATAGACCTCCTCTTTCCAGGTTCAGGGAGTAAGGATGGATTTGAGCACTCAACCTAAATTAAACACAAATTTAAAGAACATAAGTTCTGTAATATGGATAGCATAATATCGCATTAAAAGCATGACCATAAAACATGAAATATGCAATCTCAATGGTTATTAGCAATGGAATCTTAATATGAAGTTACAGATTCAGCGATCAACGACGCAAATGTATTACTTGTCAGTTCAAATTTTTTGTCATCTTTATGACCAAGAATGACATCTAAGACTATATACTCTAGCTTGCAGGAGCATGTTCCGGGTGTATCGGAGGAGTCTCCGACATGTTGACTACATTGACCATGTGTCTGACACCTGCCGACACGTTGACTAAGTGTCTAACGCGTGTCAGAGTGTCGATGTCGGATACGTGTCAAATACGGATATGGAAAGTCTTCGAAGAGTCTGTGTTTCCCTGTCCATCACCCATCCGACACAGGACTAAACACGTTACATTCTCCCCAACATGATTCCTGTAATGCCCTCATCGCAACTCAACTGAAATCATTGCACCCTACTAATCTATCCACAATCGGAATAGCTCGTGACGTAGAATATGGTCGGGTTTGCTCTGATACCAATTGCACAGGCTTAGTTACCAACAGTGTTCTAAAAATCGGTAGGCGCTAGAAGGTGGAAAACCGCCCAGATTAATGCCTGGGCGGGCAGTCTGGGCGGTCTGGGCAGTCTGGGCGGTCTGGGCGGGTCTAGGCGGGTCTGGGCGGGGTCTAGGCGGGGTCTAGGCGGTCTAGGCGGGCTAGGCGGGCTAGGCGGGGTCTAGGCGGACTCTAGGCGGGGTCTAGGCGGTCTGGGAGATTTTTTTTATTTTTTTATTTTTTTATTTTTTTATTTTTTTATTTTTTTATTTTTTAATAAGGTTGATTGTGTTCTTATTTTATTTTTCTTTCCTATTTTTTAGAAATAAACTATTTAATTGTTTTTTTAGAAAATCTCGGGAATGGGCTTTGATGATGATGATGATGATGATATGTCTAAATGTAGCGAAGGATGATTACTTAATGGAATTCTCAAAGGATCTGCCGGTACCAATTTTACTAATGTAGATTTTATCAAACATAACTTAGGTTATTCATGCAATTTGAAGAAAAATAAAAGATTACACAAATTCAAATTTATATAAAGTACCCATCATGACCAACTTCAGTTATTTGAGTTTTAATAAATTTTGTTCACGATTGTTAATTTTTCATGTTTTTAAATTTTGCATATGTATATTGACATTAAATTGGATGTAATTGATAAGGTATTATGCTTAACTTTTGTAAATTATTAAAGTTATAATACAAAACCTAAGACCGCCTAGGCACCCGCCTAGGCCCCTGGGCGCTAGGCACCTGCTCGCCGCCCGCCCAGCGCCTAGCGATTTTTAGAACACTGGTTACCAAACCAAAAAACTAGTTCGTTGGGCGGAGGTCCCCAAAGGCGATATATCCCAATGATAACCTATCACCTATCCCGATGCTAAACTAAACTCATTCCCTATGCTCACTAAAGTATTTTACTTATACGAGCTATTTGTCCCTTTTTTTTTTTCCATGTTATAGCCAAACGAATTATTCAACAGTCTAAGACAAAATCACAATTAATTAACAATGTAAATACAGCCTGGCCTACCAAGCCCGTAACCTGTTTGCTAGAGAAAACCCCATCTTACAAATTGAATAAAACCTAAACTTGAATGTAACGACGACTCACCTGGAACAGGGCCCACATCAAAGTCCCATATTGAAGCGATCGACTTAACCACCCAAATAAACATGGGCCTTTGGCTATGGGGTTTTGTCTCAAAAGGCCTTGGTACAATTGAGGAATACACAAATAGTTATACACACTTGCCTACACTTCTCACACATGATTTAGGACTAATCAACCCCCACCACCATGTGTGCAACTATCTCACCTACGACGGATGGCTAAGCATGTGGGGTATGCACATCCCCACCCTCCACCACCACGAGAGTTGGGATGCACAGTTATTGCCTCAATACTGATCTATAGAATAGTAATGAATATTATTTATAATGATCAATATAATAATATTCATTATTCATAATAACAAATATTTTTTCTTGGCTCCAAAGAAAGTAAAACTGAAATGTTTGTATTGTTAAATTTATAATGCCTCGCTTCTCCTAAGAAAGAACTATGGGCTGTTGTCAGAGGTGATTGTCGAAGCATCACCTAAATCACCTAGGCGTATAGTAGGCTTGGCATGTGAATTTTTTCTTTTTATTCAATGTTTTCCGTCTTACTACGTGTATCCCAGCACAATCAGGGTTTTAAACGCATTTTCCCTTAAACACAAGTGTTTCAACACATTTTATCTAATAGATTTTTCCCATAGCAATAATATTTTCTCTCTCAATTTTCTTTTTTTCTGTTTTTAGTCTCTTCACTTTATCGGTCTTTCTCCATCAATATTTGATTATTTTTACTTTTCTTCTACCGAATACATCTTAAATGAGTTTATATTGAATATTTTGTACTTTTGGGTTGGTTTGCATTACGGATCATACATATTTGAAAGTTTTGGAATGACGGATTAAATGGATATCTAATTGTGCATTCAAACGTATCGGAAACATAAATTATAATCACAAACTAAAAATCTGATAGCTACATTATCATTAGAATTCAAAAACTAAATTGAAATTGATTGTTTTTATTCTTAATTGATTGTCTAAAATTCATACTAGGAGCTCCATATATAAGTAACTCCATGTAAACAAATTAGAAACCTACTATATCATGGAAATAACTTTCCTAAGGTAACTAGACTATAATAGGGACTTTCTATGACTATTTAGACACTTCCAAAGGCTTTTAAATAAACCACAAAATCCTAGAACAGAAATCAATCCAAAAATAGAAATAACTTGAAAACTCATACTTCATAATACTATTTGACTTATGCCCAAGAAGGAAAATTGATTGAAATTAAATGTTGACCGCGACTGTAAACCATTCACTTGGAAGGACTGATTTGATCAAACTTAGTAATCTAGTCATACTTGTTGACTTGGTCAAATTGAGTTGACTCAGTCAAGATCGCAAAATAATTCTTGAGTTTCTAGGCTTGGCTCAATTAGCATGGTTTTTTCTTCTTGTTATGCTTCCTTTCATGTTTTCCATAAACTAATGCACTATTGTTCTACATCAAGCTCCCATCCTTGAATAGAACTCTTCCCCGATTTCATTTGAGGAAAAGAATGTTCATTATTTCAATAATAAAGGAATATACCATTCACGTTGAATGTAAGAGAAATGTTCATGTCTTCGGGGAGATCGACTACATACTCATTGCCACTAAGGGCTTGTTTGGTTCCACGTTGTAATGGGAACAATAATGGGAGTAGTAATGGGAGTGGTAATGGGAGTAGTAATGGGAGTGTAAAAAGAGTGTTTGGTTTAACTATGAATGTAATGGGAGTGGGAATGTGACTTTACCAATATGCCCTCACTACAAAGCATAAAAACTTCAACACAACAACAAAGATGATGAGGGCAAATGAAGTCATTTTGCTTTGTTGACCATTACAATGACCAATGTAATGGCCATTCATAGGGTGGGAGGATGTAATGGCCATTACAACCAAATTGGTAATGGGAATGACGATTACAATGCTTTTTTGTGCCACCAAACAAATGAATGCAATTGACCATTGTAATAGCCATTACATTACAATGGTCAAAGGGGTAACCAAACATGCCCTAATCTTCTTGAGGATGCTAAGAGGACCAATCTTCTTGAGGTTAGTCTTGTTTTATGTGCAACTAGGAAATCTATCTTTTGCTGAGGTAGACAATTCCACTGGCATCAACATGAGAATTGGGAAGAGAAGGCAATGTGACAAGATCCAATGTGTGATTAGGAACCTTGGTATAGACAATCTGAAATGGTGCATAACCTATGGACCAATTCAAAGAGGTAATTACCCTTTTCCACAAGGTTGTCCAAAATCAACTCAAAATTTTAGTATCACGATAAAATATGATGGTAGTCCACAATCTCACGAAAGAAAAGATTAGCAATATTAACCGCATCTGCTATCTTTTTGCAAGGAATAAATAAGCCATCTTTGAAAAACGATCAACCACTACAAAAACTAAATCATTCCCACGTTGAGTACGAGCCAATCCAAGAACAAAATCTAAGGAGAGATCTTCCCAAGGGGCATCAGGCGCATGAAGTGGTGTGTACAATCCAGTATTTTGAGCATGTCCTTTACCCTCATTGACAAATGATGCATTTTTTTCACAATGTTCACCACATCTCTTTTAAGAGAATACCAATAATAACGTTCTTTAACTAATGCAATGGTATTATCACGCCTGACCACCACCAAGGCTCCGCCATGAAGTATTAGATAAGGTGTTCTCGAAGAGAACCATCAGTATGCATACCTTTATTTCTTTGAAAATGAAGTCATCATATAATAAATAATTACTGGTTGCAACCTGATTAGAATTAAATGTCTTCCAAATTTCTGGATCATCCGGGTACAATTCCTTCATAAAGTCAAAGGTCAAAGATGGAACACCACTTCTCATTATGACAAGTAAAGCTTCATGAACTTGAAGTAATGTAGGAAAATGGCAACGATTTAGAGCATCAGCAACCATGTTGTTCACACCAGTTTTGCGTAGAATGGTAAAGTTGAATTCCTGAAGAAGAGTAATCCAATCTGAATTTATCCGAATGCCTATGGTTAGGGGTGGAGGAATTGTGAATATACTCCAAGGCTTGATGATCAGAATAGAGTACAAATTCTCGCTGAATTAAGTAATGACGCCACTTATGTAAAGCAAGCAACTCAAGCTCATATGTCTCCACTATTGGCAAGGTTTGGTCAGTTTCTCACTCAAATATTCGATATGCCTCCCATCTTGAGACAAACAACACCAATACCTATACTAGAAGCATCACAATGGACCTAAAAAGCTTGTCAAAGCTTGACAATGCCAGAATGGGGCAGAGGTCAGTATATATTTGAGCACATTATAACTACTTTCAGCTTCATCAGACCAGACAAACATTTTATCCTACCAAGAATCAGTCAATGGAGCTGCTAGGGAGATGAAATTTCGAATAAACCGCCGGTAGAAAGATGCAAGACCATGAAAACTATGGGCTTTTGTTGTTTTTTTGGAGTTTGCCAATCGACAATAGCACGAATATTTATGTCATCAACTTGAATGCCTTCTTTAGAAATCAAAAATCCCAAAACTAGTACCATCAGAGTGAGAAAATGACATTTTTTTAGGTTGATAAACAACTTGTTTTCACGTAGAGCATTGAAGACTTCCCATATATGAAACAAGTGATCTGATCCGCTCTTGTTGTAAATAAGAATATCATTAAAATAAACTTTACAATAAAGGACATGAAAGTACTAGGTGCATTAGATAACCTGAACAACATCACAAGCCATTCAGAAAAACCATCCTTCATTTTGAAGGCAGTTTTCCATTCATCACCTGGTCTGATCTGTATTTGGTGGTAGTCGCTTTTGAGATCAATTTTAGAGAAAATCTCAGAACTGGTTAAGAATATCATCCCAAATGTGGAATGGAAAGACTATACCACTGTAGACTGTCGATGCACATACGCCGAGAACCATCTTTCTTGGGTACCAACAAGGCAAGAACAACGCAATGACTCAAAATAATCTGAATTAACCCTTTGGACAGCAGCTTGTCAACCTGTTCCTTGAGGATTTTCATACTCCTTTGTACTCATCCGGTAATGTGGAAGATTAGGCAAACTTGTCCCGGGTATAAGATCAAATTGGTGTTGAATATTGCGCATAGGAGGCAAAGAATCAGTGTATCCGAGGGCAAAACACATGCAAACTCCTCCAAAATAGGTTGCACTTGTGGTGGAACATCACAATGAAGATCAGGTGTAAAGGGATGAATCACAATACTATAAATTTGTCTGATTTCCTTATAATCTTCAAGAATATCCTCACACATCATACATGTATGAGGTTGTGTGATAAGCGGAGAAGGCCTCGGTTTGACCTTGGTAAGGTGCAAATTAATCTTGATACCATCCTTGATAAAAAGAATATGTATTGGCTTTGCCCCAATAAGTAACATCCATATCATAAAGCCATGGGTGACTAAGCAACAAGTGGCAAGCTCGCATATCAACAACATCACATTTGACGGAGTCTTTGTACAAACCAATTGGCTACTTGCTATCCTCATCAATCCAACCAATGGGATGTGGTTGAGTAGAAAGATGGAACTCATCAACCTCACTGTCAATGATAAACTTACAAAGCTCCCCTTGTACCCAGGAAGAGTGAAACAAGGTGCGTCGTTGGGGTGTCAACGTGTTGCAAGGAAAATAAGTTCCGAATAACACAAACAAGAGAGGTATCATAGTCATCTCCATCATGTGCTTCATAAGCATCATATTCCTCATGGTAAACATCATCAGATTCCAGATTCATTGGAATCAGGTTCAACTTCAACCATGAAAACCTTTTTACCGCGACACATGAAGAGCATCCAAATTTTCCTTACTTGAGGCACATATCTTGCTTAGGACGGGCATAAGGATTTTGAGGTTTGGGTTTTAGGGGATTGGGCTTAGTATTTTGAGTGTTTGGAGGATGAGAAGTGGGGGTTTGAGTGTTGTTTTTGGTGGGAAAGTTATTGGTTTCTAGGTATATGGTGTATTGGGGCTTGTTTGGGTATCATATTGAGTGTTTTCAATAATGGGAGATGGGGCATAATTGGATTGATTGGAGGTGTGATAATTGTTGTGGTTGGATGTGGAATAAAATGTTTTTTTTTTTTTTTGCGGATAAAAGGGTTTGGTATCCAACATAAAAAAATTCAATTTTTAGGGCAATCTTAATGGCACCATGAAGGGATGTGTAGCCATTCTTTCCTAAAATTTTCAGTGGAGACCACTAATAAACCTTCCAATGGTGTGATCATCAAACTCCATTAACTCATCACGCAAAACCAAACACGTAAATTCAGTCACATGGTCTTGTACTGAGAGATTTTTTTGCCGACAATTTCAAAAATTGATGAAAAAATTTTGAATGTAGTCGGCACGGAAGAAACCTCATTTAAGAGTTGTTTCATATGTGGTCAAGATCTAATGGGACGAAGCTATTGATGAGTTCGGTCTCTTTGAAGACTATCCCACCACGTAGATGCAATACCATTGTCATCATGCTTGAAAGCAAAAAGTTTGACCTTCCTTTCTTCTTGAATTCCCACATAGTAAAGAACAAACATTCCTCAATAGAAACCAATCTAAGATATCCTCAATATGCCCTAGTCCGTGAAAGTCAGGAATTTCCGCTTTGAGGCGATACTCATAATTATTGGTAGTGTGACCTTGATTTTGCTGTTGAGGAATAAAAATGCGTTCAACGTCTTCATAATCATCATAGGGGTCATAAGGATCGTTGTAGAACAGATAAACAAGACCATAGTGAGGGTGGTAATTGAGGGGTAGTTATCGATTCATAAAATAGGATTTTGATGGTCGAAATTCTAGTTGGAGTGAGAAAATTTCAGATCTACTAGTGTCCTAAAAATCTGTTGTTGTGGAGGTTTTTGGTTTACCAAATTAGAGTGGAATTGGGTAGGGCTATAGGCAAGGAGTGTGTGGTATGGATCGACATCAATGGGCACAGATGGTGTGATTATGCCATTAAGATTGGATGAACTTTCATACGAAAAAAAGTGGAGGGGTTGGGTATTGTAAGTTGGGGTTATGTAGAAAGATTGGTGGTGTGATGTTGGGATGGAGGGAGATTAGAAAGGAGGGGGATACAACTGATTGTTCAAGAACCAAAGCATCCTCGTGCTTATTTCCATCGCATTTTTCAAACTCAGCAAGAAGCATCGCCTTAAATTGATCTTCCATCGTTTTAAGCCTTTGATCAAGTTGTTCATCGAAGTTCTTGAGGCATCAATATCCTCGATACGTAGGGCATGCATATCAGTTGTAGGCTCTCAAACGAGGTTCTGATTACCAATTAACGTAGCGAATGCGTAAATTAAAATCTCAAACTCAAAAAATCTTGTGAGAGCTAAATTATTGCTGAAATTCAAAAAATAAATTGAAATTGATTGTTTTGGCACTTAATTGATAGTCTACAATTCATACTAGGAGCTCCTTATATCTAAACAAACTAGAAACCTACTAAAAAATAGAAAATAACTTCCTAAGGTACCTAGACTATAATAGGGACTTCATAAGACTATTTAGACACTGCTAAAGGCGTCTAAATAAGCTACAAAATCCTAAAACAAAAATCAATCTACAAATAGAAATAACTTGAAAACTCATACTTCCTAATATTATTTGACTTAGGCCCAAGAAGAAATATTGCTTGGAATTAAATTTAGACCACGACTGGACCATTCATTTGAAAGGGTTGAATTGGTCAAGCTGAGTCGACCTGATCAGACTTGTTGACTTAGTCAAACTGAGTTCACTCGGTCAAGTCTGCCAAAGAAATTCTTGAGTTCTATGATTGGCTCAATTAGCATGGTATTTTTCTTCTTGTTCTGCTTCCTTCCATGCTTTTTCATAAAATCTAATGTGATATGTTCTACATCACATTTAATATAAATTAAAAGTAAACATTTAAATGAATTTGAAAATTTTATTTTATTAAATACATATACATGTGTGTGTGTGTATATATATATATGTATGTATGTATTTATTGGTCGTGCTAGGCAACATCTACCTGCGTGACCTTGGAGCCCAAGCATGCCCCTCTCACTTCGCCCATTGTAGTTAAGGCATTGAGGAGGAGGCGAGGAGGATGGGCCTGAAAACGCCTGAGGCGTGAGGAAGACACCTCACTTCACTAAGGTGGTCTTTACGTTTGTAAATTTTTTTTATAATAAATTGAAACATATCAGCATAGAAAGTGACACAACTACCTAGAATCGAAATGAAAATAGAATAAAGTTGCATGGCATAGCGAAAAGATGCATTACACATGTGTAAAGTAGCTTAGAAACATCTACTAAATCATTAAAAATCAATAATCTTGAAAGAATAGAAACTTGAGAATATTGAGCATTTGTTAGGAGAAATTGTCGGAATGGTTGGTAAACATCCACAAGTATGATCACTATTGGTATTTCAAACGCATAAAAAGCATTGATATGTTTTCTCCAAAAAATACTTTAAAAAAAGTGACATTTATCAAAACTTAAAAACGTTTTATGTTTTTGTTTGTTTGTTATTTGGGAATACGTAACTTGAAGGCAAGGAAGAGATGAAGACATTGAATCTCTGACGACACCAACAAGGAGAAACAAATATTACACAAAGAAACATAAAACCCTATTTATAGAGTGGGTTGCAACCTGTTTTGCTGCGACTGAGCTGCAAATGGGCTAAAAACGGGCTGGGTGCAACCACTTTTGGTCTGAGGCGAACGCCTCATTTCACCACACCAGATTGCCTCACTTTGAGGCAAAATTATGTAAAAACGCCTTGAGGCACGCCTAAGTGGTCGCCTTGACTACACTGATCTCGCCTAAAAAAGCCTAGGGAAAAGAAGATTATAAGGTTCTCAGGAAATCAAACGATATGATGCTCCTAAGCCTATTTATACAAATTAAGGGGTGATATCTACAATCACCAAGGTTAATGAAGAGCTGGCCCTTGAGCTCACAAGGATGACATCAACAAAGAAATATTCCCAAGATCTTAAAGTGGACGAGGAATAACAGGAGTGGAAATTAGATCAAAATCTTCTACTAGAAGGCTGCAAGTGGTTTCGGCTTCGTTGACCAACAAGGGGTGATGTTTAGGGATTCATGTTATGTGAACAATAGTACCACAACCAAAACATTGACGATTCAAGTTTGGGGTGGCGGGTTTGGGTACTACAGCAGGGTTGATGTAAAAGAATGCTATAAGACTCTTTCATCCAAAACTACATTACGAGAAAACTTGGCAAAGGCTTTGAGAGCCCATATTGCAAGTGGATATGAACATATACACAACGAAAGTAGTGCCATAAAATACATTTAATTTCCAAGTTTCAAATAAAAGATTAGCAGAGTCCAAATAATAAAAATAAAATAAATCCAATGGAGTGGTTCTTTAATTAAAGAACCACCAACCGGCAGAGATGAATGAAGATTTGATAACAATAAGAGTTGGTAAAGTAATGAGTAGAAATTACAATTTCATCTGTCACACAATTCACGCGGTATACAACGCTTGGAGCTGTTGTTATCAATGTCAGGTTGTATTCCCTCTCAAGCCTTTCCTGAAAAAATTAGACAAAACCAGTAAATTTTATGCAATTAATAATTTAACATAATGACATTTAAAAATGATAGCTACATAAAAAATGAAGATACCATGATGTATTTAGAAAAAGGATACGTCCCACTAAAGACGTGATAAGACCAGGAAACAGAGGATGTATTTAGAAAAATTCGAGTCATCCCTAAGTGCTCAAAGGGAACAAGAACAATCTTTGTTCTGATAACTTTTCATTCAATTCAACATTGAAATTTGGAATTACATTTTGGAAAAGAAGTTGTGAGTATTTTAAATCAAGTACTTATAAAACAATCCTAGTTTGATATGAGTACCTAAAAGCACCGAAAACTATCCTAAACTGTCCAAAAATATAGATATAACTTCTAGACACTTAAAAACCACCACTATTCCTAAAATACAAAAATTAATTGAACTATTTGTTTTCCTAAAACCAAGCAATTCTAAAAATCAAATAAATAAATTCTATAGTAATTGGAAACAAAATCACAATATTTGCCCATGGTTGGAATCTTCCCCAATTTGAAAGAATCATCATTGCTCGCATCAAATTTGCATAGGGAGTTGGGTGATTCAATACGTGAACGATTTGCACAACACTGGAGGTACCCATTGAGTGAAACCGTCAACAAATTGATGAGGATGAGGACCCATAAGATGATGTGGGGAGATTCAAATGACTTGTGGGTAAGTTGATATATTTGTCCCTTACAAGCCCAAACATTTCATGTGCTTAGTGTCATCAGTCGGTTTATGCATGCATCACAAACATCTCACCTTAAGGCTGCTTATCATGTACTTTCTTGTCTCAAGAGTGTTGGAATATTATTTGGTAGTCATAGGAAATTGTGAATCGAAGCTTACATTAATGATGTTGCAGGGGCAGGGTTTGTAGCTGATAGGCACAATAGTTAAAAAGTGCTTAGGCACAGGGCACAAAAAGGTGTAGAGTTGCGCCCCATTACAGCCTAGGCGCACCTATGTTCATGAAGCGCTAATTAAACGCACATTTTTCAGATGCCAATTTATGCATGTGCGAGGAACATTTTTTAAAATATTTTTTCTAATGAAAACGAAACCCTAACAAGGGCAGCCTTCAACGCCAAAAGACCCTAACCTCTAGCCCGTTTTTTTTTCTGCTTGTGATGCATTGAGAAGTGGAAAATAGACTCGTGCTCATAACCACAACCGCAAGGGGAAGATTCCAACTTAGAAATCAAGGGTATAAAGATGAAGAAGACAAAATGGAAGTTGAACCAAATGAAATGGAACAACAAGAAGATAGTGATAACCATAGGGTGGAGGAAGATGATGCAACATTTGAGGCGGGCGGCGAGCAGGTGTCTAGCGGTCATAATACCTTATCAATTACATCCAATTTAATGTCAAAATACATATGCAAAATTTAAAACATGAAAAATTAACAATCATGAACAAAATTTATTAAAACTCAAATGACTGAAGTTGGTCATGATGTGTACTTTATACAAAGTTGAATTTGTGGACAAATATCCAAACCTACTCTTTTATTTTTCTTCAAATTGCATGAATAAACTCAGTCATATTTGATAAAATCTACATTACTAAAATTGGTACCGGCAGATCCTTTGAGAATTCCATTAAGTAATCATCCTTTGCTACATTCAGACATATACTGAATAAAAAACAATTAAATTGTTTATTTCCAAAAAAGAGGAAAGAAAAATAAAATAAGAACACAATCAGCCTTAAAAAAAATTAAAAAAAAAAAAATCGCCCAGCCATTAATTTGGGCATTTTTCTAACGCCTAGGCCGATTTTTAGAACATTGTATAGTATGATTGAGAAGTTGGGATATGGAGGCTTGGGATCATGAATTTTATTTCACTTTTTGATATGTTTGTTATTTTGTTGCAATTGCAAGGATGTTGACTATTTGACATTTTAGTTTGGAATCTTAGGGCAAGTTTTATGGTTGAATGCTAGTTTTTTCTCTTGAAATTTGTTGCTTTCTCTTTATATGAATTTGCATGCTATGATATAAACTTCATATCATTTATATATTTTTTCAAGTGTTCTAACTGGCACCGCCTAAATTATGTTAAGAGCTATTGCACGCTACTGCACTTTTGTTGGAGGTAATCTTGTCACATGAAAAACAAGAAACAACCAATGGTAAATAAGTTGAGTTTAAGTCTATGACGCACGGGGTTAGTGAGCTACTATGGCTTCATATTGTTGACAGTGTTGCGTTATTCTGGTAGGGGCTCAATGAGCCTCTATTGTGACAACAAAGCTGATAAGGGTCACAACCTTGCCCTCGAGTTTAAATGTGGTTCAACACATTCATAATAATATGGATTTCAGGAACTATTGGACCAACATATTCATAATAATTTGGTCCCTTAGATGAGTGGATACCCTTAAACACCCTTTTGTTAATTTATTGCCAAATAACCAAAGCAATCATGTAAGGACCTTGGCAGTGCCTAGCACAACTTCAAATAAAGTGATCCCAAATATAGCAAATTAGGTGACAATGAAAAAGAAAATGTCCCAAGACTCTAATCCTCCATCATACAAAACAAATCTGAATCAACCTCCACATCTCTATGGGCAAAAACATCCCGAGTGGCAATGTGGTTCCACAAAAAGTCTCAAGTGTAAAAGGACACAATAAGAGTGACTTCTTTCCTCCAAAGAAGAGAAGATGGAAAGGTGGATCAAGCACTTGTAGGTGTCCTTTTATCCACCAAGCTTAATCACACACAGAAAAAGGTTTAAACATGAAGAACTTCTTAGGCATTTTAGAGAAATCATCCCTTCTCAACATTTTTAGTAAAATCAAAAAAGCCCATTGAATTTGAAATTCTGGTTTTAGGAGAAATACTAACTTGAAGGTCTTCGATCTCAGATCTTTGAGACTTTGATGACAGGAAGTTGAATCAGCTTTGAAAAACAAAAACATGGAAGAAAAGAAGGTTGATGTCGATTACAAAAACTATAAGTGATACCTGAGGATTGACATAATTGACTTAAGTGACAGGATGGTCACAGCTTGCCGTTCCCAGTGAGTGTAAACTATGGATGTCAGTGAGGTACAATGTTATTTAGGAAAAATGGACTAAAACCAACATGGAAAGGAGACAGAGGGCGACATTGGAAAAAAATTGCTAATAAAAGTACTAGTAGACTAATGCCCCTGCACGGGAATCAAGGCCACAATAAGAGAGATAATCATCAAACACCTGTATACCCTGAGGTGAACTGAAGACAAAATGTAAGATAGTACCTCTCTGTTCATAATTTATTGAAGACTTACAGAAGGCACACAACAAAGTAATTGATGACTTAGTCAAACTGGACCCTTTAAGGCTACCGGATTTCACCCATGATATTCTGAATTCTATCCTTGGTCTATAGTGTGTATATGGAATCACTCATAATACACACACACACACACGTTATATATAGAGAGCATGAAAAAATCTCTGGTCTCCATCAGGTAACATCCATATACAAATGGTAGCCATCCACAATTCTAAGTAATGTTGACCCAAAGAAAGAAGTAACAACAGTAGGTCAAGCATCAAGAAAACTAAACCTGAACAATCTCCATGTGCAGAAGGCCCAGAAATCCACATCGAAAGCCAAAACCCATTGCGCTTGAAGTTTCAGGCTCAAACTACAAAATTATGAAAGATGAAATGAGACAAATAACATTTATTAATCATTTAATATCAACCAACTGGATGTCTCCATGCCTCCATGGGCAGATTGAACATTTTAATGCGTTGCAAGGTAAAGTAGTTTTCTCAAGACGATGTGAATATAAGCTGTTCTATGAGTAGAGATCAATGTATCAAAAAATAACATTTAACCATGCAAGCTACTCAACCGAGTTGAACATTGTAGGAACATTGTGGTGTGATCACATTGAAACAGGGGTGCCATACATGTTTCCCTCATTAGAGAATGGTAGTAGAGATTTAATACATGGTGGAGAATAAGCCAGTTTGTAGTGGTTATCATAATTAATCACTCAATAGTTGCAACCGCTCGCATTCTACGGGGTTGACAACTTGAGGATTATATACATAAAATTTTCTCTCCTTCTCCAATCTGTCCCTCTCTCTAGAGGGTGATTCCCGACCTTAATAGGCATACTATTGACAATTCAACAAACATAAATATCAGAAGGAAATTTTATGTATCTTCACATACGAAATCTCATCAACAAAGATTCAGGATACTGACAAGCTAATAAAATCAACTACAAGTACTAAACACCCCTAGTGTTAAGCAATTCATTGGATAGGGTCTCAGACAATTGTTAAAGAGAATAGAGAAAAGAGAATCATGTGGCTTGCAAGTGAAAGCACACACTTTCTGAAGCAGTCCCAATAGCCCAGGCATCACGATGAGGGGAGGGACCTGCCAAGGTTGGGAAACCCAACTCTGTAAGGAGAGAGCATAACCATTGTATCTCATAAGCACCATGTCAGCCTTTACAGATAGGCAGCACACATCTTATTTTTCCATATAGGATAGCCACCATAGAAAGTGAAATGACAGGTAGAGTGTCAGTCAGTAACAGATTAGCACAATCAGTAGATAAATAGATTCAGGTTTTTTTTTTTTTTTTTCCTTTTTATATCAAATGAAGAACTGTCTACTTCATATCAAGCCATGCCCTGAATATGCCAATCAATAGCCAACTGTTAATGCAAAAAAACAACACAAAAACTATTTACATTCTTTTATTGAATACATATCAGGCTGTGTGATTGCTTCTTGGGCAATTTTAGTGGCCTTCTATGAGAGAAAATACATATGCGGTGGACCAGTGCTAGATAGCTAAAGGTCGTGCAACCAGTGTAAGATTATTTACTCCTTTGCCACTACCCAAGATGTGGGTTGGTGTTTCTATGGATTTTGTGACGAGATTTGCTCATGTTAACTGGGGTTATAATTAAATATTTGTGGAGGTGGGCAGGTTCTAAAATATGGCACACTTCATCCCTTGTCGTAAGAAATATGATGTGTCCCATGTGGCTGAGTTATACTTTCGTGAAGTGATTCGCCTGCATGGTGTTCCCCATGGCATTGCTTCTGATAGAGATACAAACTTTGCAGGCAGATTTTTGAAAACTCTATGGCAATGTCTTCATTGTTCTTCAGGGTTTTCGATGGCTTCGCAGCCCAGACGGATGGTGAAAACAGAGGTTGTCAACCGCAGTTTACGTGATTCGCTTCGTTGTTTGATACAGGATCATGGTGCTGAATGGTTTGACATTTCGTAGCGACCATGCCCCTCCTACTTCATTGCTTATAGATCCAGCATTTGTGTTGCCTCATGCTACTGACAGGGTTGAGAGTATTCTTGATTTTGCTGACATTAAGGCCTTTGATTAGAAACCGAGTCGATTTATATCAAGTGGAAGAATCATCCAGATTGTGATAATTCGTGGATTTCGATAAATTTGATCTCTAACGTGGACCCTGAGTTCCCGCTTTCATACATGTGTACTTGAGTACAAATTTTTCACAAGTGGGATAGAATGATGGTAAAATAGATTGTATTATGGACAGGGCAGAAAAATTTACTAATGAGATTTAGTACTCTATTCAGTTACACATATAATTGTATTTCTTTGTATTTCATACTGAATATCAATGACCAAGACAAAAAATGATTAGATGCAGAGCAATATCATAGCATAAAAGCAAAATGGAAATATTAGACATTTCCCACTTTCACTCCATAAGAAAGATCTATAAATCATGTCTTGATCAGTTCACCTTTAATGCCGCATCATTAAGCTGCAGCTTCTCCAGTGCATCACGTAACTCGACAAACCTACCAAATATATATAATCAAGGAATCAAAGAAATAAGTGAGATGTTCAAGAATTTCAGTATAAAGGCTTTAGAGAAGATAAGCTTTTCAATTTGAACCAATTCAGTGCTAAATAGCTTGACAACATACTCATCTGAATCAACTGGAAACAAGCCACAAAAAACCATTGGAGTAGCTTCTTTATATCCAGGCAAGGAGTGATCTGCCTTTCTGCCATAGTGAGTAATAGTGTCACCCACTCTAGCATCTGCTACTGATCTTATAGAAGCTGAAAGATAACCAACCTGAAGAGAAAAAAGCACAGAAATAAAGTTCAAATCCAAAGACCTAGCAACCATCAGATTAATAGAAAAATAAAATAAATAAAGTTTACTATGGCTTAAGAACAAAAAGTGAAAACATAAGCAAAAAATTGCTTAGAACAAAATTTTGTTAGGTTGGTGGGGCTATTTACATACTGAACTCTAATAATTACCTATATTGTAATGGTAGCAACTGAAATATAATCTACAATAAAGGCACACTAATAGTACACGAGGTAGATAGAAGCAAATTTATGAAAAATATTTGCATAAATAAATAATGATAGAGGACAGGGTATCAAGAAGGTAAAAGCAATTCTCGAAAGTGATCACATGGTTGAAATTTTATGCAAAAAAAATCACAGCACGGAGAACAGATTAGAGAGATGATGATGATCTAAATGTATTTATAATTAACCAATTGTATGGAAACAATTAGCGATATAGGAGTGTGCCATTACAACCAATGTACAAAACATATTATGCTGAAACTGAAACAAGATCCATTATAAGAAGAAGAAATGGAAACAATGACAGCTGCTGACAGGAAAGTATGAAAAAGACCGTGTAATGCAATAAAACTCAAAATTAAATGTGGATTGCAAGAGAACTTGGATACGCTAGCACCTTAAACTTGAGGGAGTGGATGTACAGTCAGGCAGATTGTATCACCCAGTCTCGTTGTAGATTACTAGTAAGCATATTGGAGAACGAGAACTTTGTCCACAAGGTATAGAGATTATTATCACTAGTACAACAATGCAAAGAGGCAAAGGCAACAAGAATTCCACTTACTTGAGAACATAAGATAATGATTTCACAAATATTCCGTTACAGGAGAAAATGAACTAGACACAAACAAAATGTGACATCAGCACTCGCAAACTACCAAAGACGTGAAACAATAATGACATGCTGGGTAGGAGAGTGTCTTTTTGGGCACAAAAGTATCTCCTAAAGGCTTCTCCTGACTGCCTCCATAACATGGACAATGCAACACAAACTCCCAAGTCAAGGTACTGAACAGGTATGGACGCTTCTACCCCTTGTCAGCATCCAAATGAGTTACAATATTTTCTAAACTCTAGACAGAGATACTAGATAAGATACACTATATTGTATCTTTTACATGTATATGTCATGAAATTAAAAAAAATTTCATCATAGCAAATGATTTGTGCCATTTTTCAATTGTAAACAAAGCGTCTAAAGAATCCTCCAAATATATAGAAGCACTTAATGAAAATAAATGATGGTTTAATTCAAAGACATCTTTGTGCACTGCATCAAAAAGAGTCGATCGATGCTTATCAACCAATCAAGAAAACGAACTGTAATTAACACAAACCCAAGAACCCAACTAAAGAACTAAGAAATGTAATTCTTTATTAGATGCAAGGCTCGTATTATTTATATATGATAGTAAAGAAGAGTCAGAATGAAAAAGAAATGAATTTGGTTTGTGACAGACAGATGTATAGGTGCACCCCAGTACAACCAACATATATAAATATGTGCTAGTAAGGTGACAATAAAATAAATTAATAGAAAACATCAACTTCAGAAAATTGCTAACCCAAATGCTGTAAGTTACCTTTATTGGTTCCTCCAACTTCCAAAAGTTTATCTCCAACAGGTATAAAGTTTCATAGCTCGCAAATCTTTGGTTGGCAATTCCAGAACTTTTGGGTTATAATTATGAACTACTTCAATTGACAGAAAGTGATCAAGCACTGTAGACTCACAGATAAGCTGAGAAAATTCCAAAATAAAATATAATACTATTTAAGGTGTGTTTGGTTGCAGGGTGAGTAAACAAAACCTTCTAGTTAACTGAGGGGGAAAGGTATGAGTCAAACAATTTTTTGAGGTCCAGTTTTACAGCCAAACACCAAGAAATTAACTTAACCAATGAAAAAAAAAAAATTCCATGCAACTGCAGACACCGTTATTTTTTTACTATTTACTTTTTTAAGATATAATTTCATTGAAACCTAAATGGTTACAAAGAAAACTGAAGGTGCTACTAAAATTATCTGTTGCTCACAATTTTTGGAGAAAGATTCAAACTTTATTAAGAGAAATATTTACAAAACAAAAAAAACAAAAAGCAGGCCACCACCTTGAAAAGAAAAACAAAGAGCTACTGAACCAACATGAACTTGCTTCAAGACAAAAGGAATTCATGAAACAAACACCTAAAATAGCACATGGTATGAACACGCAAGGTTTATAAAATCTTAATCGGGAATGAGGCATGGCCCTTTCATGAGACGTAAGGCATAAGCCTCCAATTCACACTGATAGTGTCTCTGTTTTTCTATAGACCACCAGCTTGGTATCCAATTCGTTAAATACTTGAAGCTTTGAAGAATGAAGACAATACCATATGGCTGCTTGTCTCACTAGTGACTTGACTAATTGATTCACTGGTTTAATACAATCATGGTCTTCTCTTCCATTTAAGAGCATACAACCACAACAAGAGACTTCAACCAAAACCTCTTCTTTTCTCTCAGATTCTCCAAATATTCCATGTTAGGGAAAACAAAGGGCTAAAGGGTAGATTTTATAATAATAATAATAATAATAATAATAATAATAATAATAATAATAATAATAATATGAGGCGAGACTCAATGCGTTAACCGTAAGCCATGCACTAATCTAATCGTAGATTTTATTTTTATTATTATTATTATTATTATTATTATTATTATTATTATTATTATTATTATTATTATTATTATTATTATTATTATTATTATTATTATTATTATTATTAATCATATTATTTTTGTTATTATTATTATCATTGTTATTATATTATTATTATTATCAACCATTGAAATACCTATGAGGCGAGACTCGATGCGTTAACCGTAAGACATGCACTAAGGAGAGCCTCTAATAGTAGGCTCACAATATTTTCTCAAACATGTGAACACGTGCAACAAAAAAACCATAACGTTCACGGCAATCTGATCCTTGAACAAGACTCATACAGCCTGATATTCCTTACTTTCCAAGTAAACTGGAAACAGCAACAGCATAGGTAATGAGTGTCCAATTCACCCACTTTATGGTAACTAGGAATCCTTGCAGTTAAAAAGTGTGCATGACCTGACCCACTCAATTCATGCACCATTTAAATTAAGGATACTCTTTCTTGGCATTGAATTCACAAAGAGACACATGAAGGTTCAACTGAACAACCATGCTTTCATCTCACCCATATGTTTGGTCTGACCAAGCATCAAACCTAATCATAAATACGATCGGATATATATCCTGTTCATTAGACACTTTGAAACTGTAAAGAAAGTTGAGCATTATTTCAATAGTTCAAAACTTCATAGGCTAGTTAATCTTCTTGATAGTATCCCCAAAAGGGGGATTCCACCTTACCTCTTTGACCAGATCCATTTTGGTTAAGCTGGAGAGTCATAAATAGAACAAAATATACTTGGTTTTTATAGCTTTAAGGGTTTCTAAACTAAATGAATGGTTTCATAACTTAATGACAAACATATAGTTCCATCCTAGAAATCAAGTACGAGTAACTGCAAGCACACAAAAGAATAGGAAAAAATTAAATGTAACTTTTACCTCACCAGCAAACAATTCATCAACCGGCATCTGATTTGGGGATAAAACGCCAATTTCATCAGCGTAATAATCCTAAAATTCAGCAATGAAAGGATTAGATGACCAACATAGTGTATTATCAATAATGCCCGTATGGGTTTTACAGTGATTCGCAAATACAAATTGATATGTACTTCAAGCGATGTTGCCTAAAAAGGATGGTATAACTCTGGTGGCACAAGTTAAAGATTTCTGCATTTAACAATATCTTTCTAGACACTATTCCTTGTTGCTAACTCTTCATTAGTAGTATAATAGATAAGAATACATTTCCTCGAAAATGCTCATTAGAAAACAAATCAAAGTTTTAAAACACTCCAAGGGTCCATTACACAAGGCATAAACCTCAAGGCATGAGGCAAAAAGTTTGTGATTACATACATACAAACCTATATGTGTATATATATATATATATTGCAATCATCTTTTCACCTTTAAACTTCGAACTCATTCCCACATTGCACTAGCTAATGAAGAAGTGGGCACCTGAGCTCCTTAGAGCGAAGTTAGGCTTCCAAATAATACTCAGCTGCCCATTAGGTATCATTTCATTATACTTCGTCTTCTTTTTTCGTAAAATAAAAGTTTCCTTAATATTTGTGCATAATACACAAGATATCGACCTTAAAAGTATTAAGGTCCAAAAATAATACTTTCCCAATTCGCATGCAGTGATTCAAAATAGACACGCTTAATAGAGGGGAAATGAGCTCCAACCCAAAGAGTAACCAAAACCTCCAATATAATTCACCCAAGTCAATGGCCGCCTTGCAAAATATTCTTTTGTTCTCTTCTTCCCACATGGGCACGTTGCAAAAGGAAACATCTTTCTAATGAAAAGAGTGTTGGTCTGATACCAAATAATGTAATCTAAAACAAAACTAATGAAAAGAACTACAAATAAACTAAAATAAATATAATAAGTAAATCAATTCCTATTCATCATTCAACTATTACAAGCAATGACCTATAGACAATATTTATACTAAACCTAACTTGCAAATCAAGCAAACTACCCTAAATGCTATTGGAGCCCTAATCTCCATTTATTCTAATGGGCTTACATAGGCCCGACCGAACAACTAAACTAAATTAAATAAATAAACTAAATCCTACGTTACATCAGTATATTTCAATTATGCAAGTCTTAAATGTGGTAATATTAAGGATGAATTTTGAAGACAGAGCATAAGATGTGATTTTGAGTAGGTTGGGTGTAAAATGATCCAATATGTGGGTTGATAAAGATGTGTCATTGGTGAGTGGTGATTACGATGCATAGGACATGTTGGTCATGTTTTATTGAATCGAAATATTTATTTATCTTATATTTTTGTCATCAATTAAGTTGTAGAGTCATGCATACCTTATTCCGGCCATGTTATAGTAATTGTTGGTGAGTGTTGTGCACCAAAGAGAGAGGATTTGGTCTGAGAGGCACTCACCCAAATATTCTGGTATCGAACTCCGTAGGGTGAAAAGATCCAGGCAGGGGGCATTCTGTACAAGGATGTTTCCATAAAGGAAAACTAAGTCATTGTATCAAGTATGCATCGAGTAATACAGTGGGACGTTCCCAAGGACAAGGGAACAATAACTAGGGAGTAGCTCCAATTCCATTGTGCGCATAAGAAATAAATAAGCAAATAATGAGATTGATTGGTAGCCCGTGTGACCATTTTTTCAAGGTTAAGTAGTATCTTATAAATGGCACCCCATTTAAGATACATACTTGGAGTTGATATTGGTCATGTATGAAGGTGTGTTTGGGTGAGACACATTCGGCATAGGATAGGTGCGATAAGGCGTATCATGAAGTCTTGTTGTAGTCACGATTGCATGATTATTGAATATTCGTACTGGGAGTACTATATGAAATTTGTCGATTTGTGTATGCAAGAAGGTAGACCAATTAACCATGTATGACAAAAATGATAGATCTTGGGTTGTATATCGTGCAATGGCGTATGAACACACGTATGGGGCAATTACTTGTTTTGCATCTTTTGCATGTATTATTACCTTTTATGTTTAGTAATATAACGTGAAATTGAAATGGTGTTATGCGTGTTTTAAAATGAAATTAGAACCATGATCCTTAGAGCCACAATGTGATGGTTGAGAACTTCGAAAATTGTTAGAATCACATGTCCATTTGCATCTTGCATTTCATGTCTTAGTTGTGCGTAGGTATATACTCGAGATATATTACTATTTTAGTATAATCATGGCATCCTCTATTATGAGATTATTGGTTTTTGTATATATGGTTTGCTCATACCAGCTGACCTACGGTGCTTTTCTAAGGCATGTGGGTGAACCCTTATTGAAATGCAGGTGGTGAAGGTGATCAGGTCGGTCTAGCCAAGCAATAGTCACTTTCAATTTTCAACTTGTTTTTATGTACAGTCTTTTGGAGTTGACGGTACTAGTACTTATGTGTGTGAATGTGTACAGTCTTTTGGAGTTGATTGTACTAGTACTTATGTGTGTGAATATGTTTGCGGGTTTTGAGGACCAAAGATGTATTGGTGCTTTAGACACATTTTGATGCATATAAGTTTTATGTTTTCAATGAACTGATGTTTTGAGTTTCTAGTTTATTGCTTATGATTTTGAGTAGTTTGTGAAGGATGGTGTGTTGAGTGCCGACTCTTTAAGATCATGTCGTTGGTGAGTGTTTCTGTAGGGGTTGGGACTGACACAAGATGGGAACAGTAATTTTGCGTACGCTGCGAACGGTGATTGGGGAGCAGACGGCAATGGTGTTCGGAGATTCTCAACGAGGGTAGCATTTTGAGTACAAGCCAGCGAAGCTTGCACCATAGTTTGACTATTCCTTCACTAATCCAAGTTCATTTCAAGTTCACCATATATCTCTATTTTGTACAAGAGGTGCTCTTCTTTAGGACATGTTTCCTGAATATCCCAAAGACACTAAGACGTGAACTTACTTATTCAAATTGAATTAATATACTAAATTTATGAACTCATGAAATTACAAGTTAGCAACTCAAACTTGACAATCACAATTGCATAGAAAATATAAATTTACAAAAAAGTAATTGACACACAAGGGCTTATGCTTGATCAATTGATGGATGGTTTTACAACTTATTCATAATTTCCACACATGACAGTTTCTGATATCAGGTTATTCGTACTTATTATTAATTAATAATGGGGTCGGTCCATGTTATGGCCCAACTAAGAGTACGAGTCCAGTTAGATTAGGTTAAGGGTTTTATTTGGTTAAATAGGCTTATTAAAAAGTTGTAATCAGTTTTAGTTTAGATTTTGAGAATACATAAAAGTTTCAAAACTTTGTTTATCAAGCTTCGATTAACTTTTGGTTTGTAAGCTTCCACTGAACCCATGAGTTTCACATTGTCAAAAAGTTTCCAGACAGAATTGCCACTTGTCACAATGTTGAAAACTTGAAACTAAATTTTCAATCTACGCTCATATATGTATTGGTTTCCTCTTTTCATCTCTCTTTGTTTTCTAAGAGATAATAGTCTTTCATACTGTTCCTATGCTGAATTTCCATTTTGTAACAGGTCAAAACAGGGTGAAAGCCCAACAGCACATTTAACACTCACTGTTCTGTCTCTTGTGAATTAAGAGTTTCATATATCCAATGTTACATCATTCAACCACAAAATCAATTATAGCTCTTTCTTAGAGCATCCACAGTCGATGTCACCCAAATCATTTCTAACTCATATCATTGTCGTGAAATGTAGTATAGTGGAGATTACACTTTGAGCGAAATCTGATGTCTAAACAATGATGGGTTTCTTGTTTGATGAAAAATTCAACAAAACATGGATCCCAAAGATTTGTCTACTAATCTTGTTCCCAACAAACAAGAAAGCAAATCTTGTCTTGCTTTTTTTTTTTTGCATTCACAACTTGTAAGAAGTACACGTCAGTTGAAAACATGGGTTCGTCAAATTTCTCTCCCATTGCTATTGATTACTAATTTAAGAAATCACAATTTATGTCACAAGAAGTTTTCTCCACCTGCAATCCCCACTACAAGTGTATTTGGGAGCAATTGTCATGTGACTGACAAAGATTGGAAATGCTCTTAGCTTCCATAGTAACCATTAACAATCATTGTTCTATCTTTTTTTCTTCTTTTTTTTAGAAAGACGAGCATGGTTTTATTGGATCCCAAAACCATTAAATGCCTTCAGCAAGTTTCAAACTCTGGACTTTTGATGTGTTCCACTTATTAAACAGGGTTCTATCGCCATTCCATGATCCCTAGATGATGAAGGCGTCCTTGAGGATACCATCTGCCCCTGGATGCCAAAGGCGTCCTTGGGGTAGTGTTTGTGAACAGGCAGGTGTTAGTACGCTCTAGTTTGTTTCTCTTTTCTTTATATCCTCTTGAGCTTCTCACTCGTCTTTCCAGTGAAATGTGGTTTCATCGATAAAAACAAACAACACTTTCAATAGGGAACATGACACTGAATCTCAAACATATACACACAAATATATAATTCATGTTTTCAAGAACTATCCATATCGCATTACTTCGTGTGAAGTTCAACAAAATTAATTCTAGTAACAATTCACCTTTCCACTGGCCATAAAATAAATCCTTTCGCCTTTTTTTATAGTCCCGTCAATGATGCGAAAATATACAATAACACCCCTGTACTGGTCATAGTAACTGCAAAAGGATCAACCAATTAAAAGGTTGAATAATGATAAACATAGTTTTCTACCAAAAAGAGCAGAACAACCAAGGCAAATTTCAAAGGAATTTATAGACTGCCAAAAATTCCCTTACCATAATACCAACCTACTTTAAACTATACACAAGAGAAATCTACCCATATCAATACAGTTCTCAATCTGACATCTACCAACTTCTTAATTCATCATTTCATTAATACTCTCAAAGCTCAAAGTTAATCAGAACTTGGGTACACAGCCGTCTAGGGATTCAATTTACTGATCAGGTTGTACAGATTTCACACGTGTTATGGAGGTTTCTTGTGTTCCGGGTTCACGTATTTCCTGTCTGCTGGCTGCTGCCCATGTCAATTCATTTTTCAAATATATGTTGTGTGAATCTTTTGTGGAAGCTTCGAAGAGTGAACACCAGTTATTAATAGGGGATGGGGAACTTCTTTAGAGAAAAAGGGTTTCCTTACAATACTGAATACCCAAAAAGAGACTTGCTTGGATCTTCATTCAACTAAAAGAAAACAACTCAACTGCCTTGCTTGCATCAAAAGCCTTATGTAATTTAAGAGAAATATACCAGCCAAAACATCTATACATATCCCCTAGAATGTGCTCCATCTTTGTGGGACCCATAAGTACGACCATCAAGATGAATAAACTCATTAGGGACGGCAACAGGTTGGGTATGGCATCCCCAACCCAGTCCCCATCTAGTATACCATACCTGGCCCCATTACCCAGTAGAATCAGCCAGGTATACCTGAACCCACGCCGCCCGCATACGGGTATTCCAGGACCAGCTCATGAAGACACAAATATATTGAAGTACATACAACAAATTACTTAGTCAAAAATATTGAAAGGGTTATGCTATTTATTATATGACATTGTTTCTACCAAAAAGTCATATAACATCTTTATATCCATATAACAAATCAGCTAGGGGTTTGACTATTCCTAAGGAATCGGAGACAAAAGACGCTAGGATTAAAAGTGATCCAATGAGCTGATAGTGGATATTCACTCTCAACAATGACATTGTTTGCAAATAAGATTCATGTAGAAGGCTAATAGAAAATGAACAAAAAAGTGAAATAAGTGTGAAAAAAACATGTGATGCACAATGGTGGAGAGAGAAAACATTGTAGTTTTTTTTTTCTCAAACTTAAAATTGTCATAACTATCTACTTAATTGTCGAATTTTGGTAAACTTGATATCGCTGTAATTTATTTGTGAGGATATTTCCAATGAACCAATGACCAATACAAAGTTTAAGATTCGAATATATGTAGTCAAATATTAGAAAAACGACAAATGGATTTTACACAAGTATTTTATTTATTTTTCAAATGAACAAGATAGGCATCTTAAAACCAAACACTTCATCTTAACAAAGCTTTGAGAGAAAACCTCCAAAACTCTCATGTAGTGAAACCACCCAAATCATCATATCTCTGTACACAACTCGAAATCTCAATCGTCTTTGTGGCTAGTTTTCTTTTTCGAAAGAGCTCCTAGCACATGTATTTAATAGAAGGTTTGGAGACTCCACGTAAAAGTTTCATTGAAGGCCATTGTAGGTAATTTTGCGTTACTTTTTGGATTTTTTCCAAACTCGATAGTTTTTTTCTCCACTATTTGTGTTAGTGTTATTGTGCGGACTTAAAAATGCCTCCTCCTAATAGTGATGTGATGATGTGATGATGTGATGATGACGCAACAAGAAAGCACTATGAAAAAATTCTTGATGGTGGCACTTTCAGACCCATTGCGTCAGAAACTTCCAAGGTAGAGTATGGGTTCAGCTAGACTCCCATCAAGCCACACAACTACAGACAGTGATTTTTGCCTCTTTGACAGAGACGTCTTGTGTGTGAGATATAAGTTCTTGTTGCTAGGCATGTGGAGGTGTGATTCTCTTATGTGTCCTGTGAAATGAACAAGCCAACAAAACAACACACGTTTTGGCTAAGTGCGGCGTTGCAAACCTGATGCCACCCCACCCCACAACCGCCCCCTTCCCTTCCCCCTCCCCCCACAATTCCAAGTTGCCTGTGCTAGTTGACGCTAATGCAAATGGGACCTAGTATTCAAGGGACTAATTGGTTGTGTTGGGTTTGTCTGTTTGGAGAGGGCAGAGGGCAGAGGGCAGATAGTGTAGTGTTTTTTTTTGTCCATTCCAGCTTTTACGGTAGAGACAAAGTGTAAGAGGTTGAAGTCGTTGTGCATTCTTTAGTGTTTTAATTTATGGATGTGGATTCCCCCTTTCAAGGTAAAATTTCTTAGAAAATGAATATAATCAATTACAAAGGATGGCAGCCTTAAAAGCATTAAGTCACCAAAACTAAACACTCTCATTTACAATACACCACCTTAAAAAACAATCAATTGAATGCCGCATGATTTGATACTAAACCTCATAAAGTGAGCAAAACCCCCACAGTTATTATTTATTACCTCAAAAGTTGAGGCCTTATCACAAAAACTTATATTGCTCCATTCACTCCACACCGTCCATAATTATTCTAACGCAGCGGAGTAACATGTAAAGGAATAACATATCTAATCAATATCAAAACAGAAGAAGATAAAATCCTAGTTTGTTCATTACCAGAACCCTAATTTCTTGAGATAATCAGAACTGCTGAAAATAAACCATGCTATTATCCAAAATACTGCTTTGCTAGCGGCGCTAATTAACACTCTGTTATTTTACTATCTAAATACCATCATCCTCCCCGCTTGCAAAGAATTGGACCCCGAGTTCATCCGTACACATGCAGTTAGTAATTCAAGATCCATAAAAGACAAAAGCTGGTACGATATGAGGCGGGGCGTCCAATCCACTGAACCAAGAAGCGGTTGGGCACATTATCAAAAAGATTAGTATCGAAATTCTGAAATATAGTTCACGAGATCAGTGACATGTGGAGGCGGAAGGGAGCTCACAACACGTAGTGAAATAGGGGGCGTAACATCGCCACAGGGCGAAGACAAATCGGCAACAATAATCGTGTGTGTATCCAAAACTGTCTTGAAAATCAACCTCATCTATTATCAGCGATTTTTTTGATAATAGGAAAAAGAACAATACGCATGCATTTGAAACACTTCCCCATCCGACATTCTCCTTTCTGGAAAAGCTATAACCAAGTCACCGGGCTCAAAGGAAACAAAATGCTTATAGCAGTTCAGAACAGTTTTCTACTCACCATACATATCGGTCAAACGTTGTCAAACAACACTTGCATTATCGATCACTAGAGCCAAACCTGTCACTAGCTCTAAATCCATAGAAACTTCACACGTTGCACAATCTAAAATGGCGAATAACTCGTGCTCCGGTTGACAGTGTTATTATAGACAAACTTTGCATGAGGTAAGACCATGGGTCACAATTGCCATTTTTTGTGACCAAACAACACAGAAGGTCGCCTAAACTCCTATTAACAACCTGATTCTGCCGGGTGGAAAGCACTGAAATTCTTTAACGAACGATGCAAACGTTGCCACAAAGGTTTCTAAAATGGTCCTATAAGCGTAAACTTAACATGTGTCAAACAATGTTCCTGGGACCCCATGAAGCAACATCACCTCCCGAAAGTATAAGTTAACCACATGTGGGGCATCATCGACCTCCGTACAAGATATAAAGTGTGCCATTTTAGATAAGCGATCAACCACCACAAAAATTGAATTGTAACTCTGGCACGTAGGAAAACTGGAAACAAAATCCATAGAGACATCTAACTATGGTCTCTCAGGTATAGGTAAAGGGGAATACAGCCCAACATTACAAAAAAGTCATTTGGCACAAATAAAACTTTCGCATAAAACTGTTAACATCAACACGCATTGTAGGCCAAAAATAATGTTCTCTAAACAAAAGGAGTAGCTTACGCCAGAGTGACCTGCTAATCCACAGCTATCAGTTTCTACATAGTAGGAAATGCAGGAATCCAAAGTACTTTCCCATGAAGTAATAAGCCATCGTGCTATAAAAATCCACCACTAGATTGGTGTTGGGCCACCTGACAAGTATGATAGATAGAACCAAAGAACGGACCAGACCCAGACCCATACAAAGCTGGTAGCTCCTCAAACCCTTCTACAAAGCCCACAAAACCACTCAACAATTTGTGTGCCTGCTAAGCACATCTACTGCTCGACTCTATGAACCCACAATATGATTCAAAGAGAAGGTGAAATTCTTTAACCCGCTTGCTAATTTTTCTATTCACGTCTCTGCAAATTAACGAAGCAAAAAGCTTCATGATCTGAGTGAATCACAAAACTCACGGTAAAAAAGATAATGACTTTAGTGCGAAGAGCTTGCATTACTGCAAACAACTCGGTGTCATAGGTGGAGCAATTCAACTGAGTTTCCTGTAACTTCCCACTATAAAAACACTAAACACCTTCCCTGAGACAACACTACCCCACCCCCTCCTGTTTTACATGCATCAAAGGATAATTCAAAAAATTTCTCAAAGTCAGGACCAGTGATCATTTTAACTTTAATGGCGTCAAAGGCAGCTCATTCTAATAGAAAATGGACATCCTTTATAAGTTCAGTGGTGCTATAATATAACTAAAACCTTCAATGAAGCAGCGGAAAAGGCTGATTAGACCAAAACGATCAACTTTAGACTAGACTGATCAACAGACACCCTGCCACCAGAGACAACATATCCTAGAAAAGTCACAGAAAACACCATAAAAGCACACTTCTTTAAATTCAGATAGAATTTTCCTTCCCTCAAAACCTTAATACCCTGAACATGCCGCTGATGTTCTTCCTCTGCTCGACTAAATATGAGGATATTATCAATATAAACAACAGGGAACTTGTTGATTAAAGGTTCCAATGTGTGTCATTACCCACATGAATGTTGAAGGGGCGTTGGATAACCTAAAAGGCATGACAAACAACTCATATAAACCTTCTTTCGCTTTAAAAGTTTTCTTCCACTAAACACCAGGCTGCATACGAATCTAATGATACCAACTTTCGAGATCTAACTTCTTAACGTTGCAAATTATCAAGCATGTCTTCCAATTAGGAAGGAAAACAATAATTGACAGTTAACACCTAGAATCTACACAAATACGAAAGGACCATCCTTCTTAGGCACCACAAGGCAAGGTCAACATTGGGGGACGTACTCTCTCTAACATACTCTTTGCTAATAACTTATTCACTTGCCTCTACAACTCTTTTATGTTCTTAAATGTCATACTGTTATGTGGGCGATTGGGTATAGGGCTCCGTACACCAAGTCAATGGTATTTTAAAATGTTTTGTTCCATCCACATTGTCATCTGCCGATTTCACATGAGTAGATTAGGATAAACTGAAATTGAAAGGCAATGCGGGGTGGCAAAACTATTTTACAATGCACAACCCATCAAATCAGAACTACCATACAAAGGGGTGGAACCCCTCGAAAAATCCAACCGTTCGACCGAGCCGACAGTATGATCACATTGATGATGATCAATGCTCGGAGGTGTCGATCGGCCCAGCGTCACCTCTTCCTCCAACAGGCCCTCCTCTGGCCCCACTCGCTCAGATATGCAAGAAGTCTTATTCGGTTTCATCTGATTTTTTCATTTGATTCTCTTACTCTACCATTGTGGTTCAATACACTTGTCGAAACTTTTTTAAAGCATGAAACTTTCTCAAAGCGTTATTACTTTGATGCCATATAATTGATTTGGCACAACGGATAATATCTAAACAACTAATCAAAATCAAACCAAAAGACAACGAAACTCTAGTTTGTTCATTATCAAGAACCCTAATTTTCTTGAGATTTCAATCAGAACTGAAAATAAACCCTATTCTTCAACTAAATGTTGCTTTGCTAGAGCCGCTAGTTAACACCCCGTTATTACTATCTAAATACCATAAGTCCACCTTATAGCAAAAGGAAGTATTTTCCATAACAACTTTCCTTTTGATGCCAATTGTTAAGGATCCATCCGTCCCATCAAAACTCCTTCCACGAAACCAGGCATAACCTAACACACCGAAGAGTAATGAAATACATCCATGTGAAATGTCGAAACAAATAAAGAAATGACCCCCAAGCTTGCAATGATGGAATGTTGAAAAAAAATGTGCCAACAATACTTGTTCTCTAAATTTTCTTTATAAGTACTCTTTATACCAACATTCTTTTGTCTTTCACTTTTAGTATCATGCAAGGGTTTTTTAATATCAAACGAAAAATCACACCTTTGCTCCTCCAAAAGATAATCAACTCCTTATTCTTCACTCCATCAAATGAAATTTGGAACTATAACTAAATTCCAGGATGTGATTGAATGGTTGGATTTAATTAAATTTTAGTGTTTTAATTCTATCATTCCAATATGTCATCACATCAATGATACACGTGAATACGTTAGCATGATTTGTATAACTCTTGAGTATTAGATTAGCTAAAATAAATCTAGAACCATTTTCCCTATACCCTTAGGCTGTGTAGACAAGGTAGAAGTGCATAGGGCCTACAAAACAGCATTTTGTGATTTTATTTCAGTAAATTTAAGGATCATCGTTCCAGAAGGAATTTGTTCCATGTGTGATTTTGTTTCGACTTTCATCTTAACAAGATATGTTACACTCCGGGATTTGTGTTTGGCTTGGCCAACCATGCATAAAATTTAGTGTAACACTGAAACCATGTTTATTCGGCAGATTTCGTGTCTCATCTTTGGGATAAGAATAACTCATTTGCATTTTGTGGATAATACATTGTTTTTCTTAGAAGATGACGTAGCCCTAATTCGAGAACTTGAAGTATATGTGCTTGTTTTTTCATGCATGTTAGGGGCTTAAAATTAATCTTTCCAAAAGTGCAACAAATGGAGTTGGTGAGAGAGATCAAAGTGGGTTTGATGCCATTCCCAGGGTGTTGGGGTATCATGTGGGTGTGTTACCAGCTGCTTATTTGGGGCTACTTTTGGGAGCAAAAAGGGAACAAGCATCTATGGGGTTCATTGATGTTGGGGAAGAGACTTGTTATGTGGAAGGTTAAGTTGTTATTGAAAGGAAAAACTTATTTCTCTTTTTAATATGTCAAGTCTCCTTGTGTTATGTTTTCCCAAGTATAGGAGTTGGCATTCGACTCCTTCAATTGATAATTGTGTAAGTGGTTGTGAAGATATGGTACAAAAGGAAACTCGGTATGGAAAGATATCCCAACTCCTAAGAGCAAATTATGATCTAATGGGTTCAGGTTGGTTACCAAGGCATCTGCTTATGTTCTTATGGTACTAATATGTGGAAATCTATTTCAAATCTCAAAGACAAATTTGTTCGAGGGGTGAAATGGTGTTGGGTGATGTGAAAATGAGAAGTTTTGAAGTGACGTCTCGATAGGGAATGAAACCTTTCGGGATAAATATTCCTAGGTTTATACTTTATCCAATAAAAGCAAGGGATGGCAAGTGGAATGACATTATAGATTGGGATTTGCATCTAAAAAGATAAGCTATCTCGGTGGAGGAGTTGAATGAGTTCGTTAGATTTTCAACACAGTGTTTTATGGTGAGATGATGATGATAGACATGGGTTTGGAAGGAGGACAGGAACTGCGGAGAGCACTAGCCATATTCTTGTTCATTGCACTTGAGTTAGCAAAATGTGGGCTTTTCAAGGTATATTTGGTTTGTCGTGGGCTATACCTGACATCAATGGAAAAGCTTCTAAGTAGTTGCAAGACTCCATATCATCTTACCTCGAAAAAAGGAAAGGTATTACCGGAGGCATGTCCATTTGTTTTTGATAAATTGTCAATTCTCTAAAAGCTCAAACTTATAGAGAGGACGAATCCAATCATATATCAAGCGGAAGCGACAGTGGAGGCGTGGAGCTACATTATAAATTGATGGGTACCAATACACACCATAAACTCACACACTACTACCGTGTATAAACACATGTTGGAATTTGGGCCCATGAACAATTAGAGTGGGCTTAATAATCAAACGCTCCCCCTTAGCGCATGCGCGAGGAAAATACTGAAAAATCTCGCAAGGATTGCGTTGGGCAAGACTAGATACCACAACCTCTGAGTACCAATGCTCTGATACCATGATAAATTTCCAATTCTCTAACAACTCGAACTTGCAGATAAGGCAAACCTAACCACAAATCAAGCGGAAGCGAAGTGGAGGCACGAGACCAAATATATCAATGGGTACCAATAGTACAACTACACCGTAAACTCATACGATACTATCGTGGATAGACACATGGGAAATTTAGGCTCATGGACAACTGAAGTGTCCAACAGTTTAAATTGGATGGTTTGAAAAAACACAATACTAAAAGTCTTTTACAGTAAGGCTTCAAAGGATAGAGTTGTGGTGATGGAAGAGTTGATTACTCTATATGGGTAGGTCTCTCATTGCCAACTTTCATGGGAATGTACTTTTAATCTTTGTATGCGAACTCTGATAGAAATGCTACAGGATCTTAATGCTTTGAAGGTCATCTCTTGTACTAAACTTGCTAATACACTTTTACCTTTGAAAAAAAAAAGTATATATATTCATAAGGGTCCCAAAGTAAAATGCTATCTAGTTATATGATAACCTGAATAATATAAACATTCATTAATGGAAGTTTAAAATGAAAGATAATCCACATCTAAATTCCTTACCCTCTAAGAGGACCACATATATAGTTCAATCAAACATTACTAAAATAAGGAAATAGGAATCACTATAGAAAAAAAAATTCAAAAACATAGATTGCACTAAAATAAACAATAAAAATAAGATATCAAAAATAAATAAATAGGAAGAAGAGGCTACCTGTCGAATATAAGGGCCCTTAAAGAATTTTTAATTGTATCTCGAGGAGGTGGAATCTTTTTGACAATAGCATCTAGGATTTCACTTATGCCGATCCCTTCCTACAAAAAAAAGATAAATAAAATGGCAAAACACATAACATATTACAATGAATAAGATGCTTAATCTCTTTGGGAGAACAAAATTTCCTGACGCATAGCATTATAGTAAACACTAATTCTTTTCCTTATTCTCCCCTCTCAGTCAGCCAAAATATTTACCTCAATATATTTTATTCATTTATTAAATTGAACACCTTTTAGGAAATACATTTAGAAAGAATTGTATTTCAAAAGGACATGTAAGGCATTCAAAAGTGTGATTGGGAGATTCTTGTCAACGATAATCCCCTATATTATATATTCATGTCTACAAAAGTTATTGAAAGATAAGTTGGATTGTTCAATAGCAAAAACCAATGATGTCATAAGCGTAAATAGTATTGAAAATCATAAAGGCAAACTAAAAAATCGAGTCGGGATTCTAATCGTGAATCACATGATTCAATATGGGAATTCACAATATAACATTAAAAAAATAAATTGGGTGTCATATAATTTGGTCATGATTATAATTAATTAACTTAGTCTATCTTTATTTATTGTTGGATCGGGACACAAACCCATAATTAATTATTAAGGTTACGGTTGTGTTCAGTAATTAGGGTTTCTATGCTTGATCAACATTCTATTATTATAAATGAGGCATAAAGCCACTTTTCGTAATTGGATTTGAAATTGAAGAATCTCGCTAGAGAGATTTTAGTTATCTTTACTGTTTTCTTTTAATTCAGTGATTTCTTATTTCCAGTAAGTTATTTGCAACACTTTTATTTTATTAGATTAATTGTTTTGTTCTTGGGATAACATTATAATTACTAAGAATATACATATATAAAAAACCGTATTGAAGAATCACTTGTTAGCATTGATAACTGAAGTTTTATATAAAACTCTTGTGCCAGCCTTTGATGATCAAAGGAAGAGGTCAATAAGACTTTTATTTGCCTTCCAGTTTGATCTATTTATTTTTATTTCCCTTTTCTCCTGTTTGGTTCCCAAAAGAGGAACCTCATAAGCAGCAGATACAGTGTGATGGATTTCTCTTGAAAATCAAAGAAGTCAAATTCATCATTGAGAGCAATGTACGTTTTGATACTCTTTAAGAAACTTTTAGAGAGAGTGTAGTTTTGGCACTCTAAGAGATTTTAGAGACAGAGGGATGAAGCTGAGAGATCCAAGCAAAGGCATAGAATGGGGAACAAATCAGGAATTTCTTCATTTGGGAGCTCGGTTAAATGATCAGGCTTTTATGTCAAAGAAAATCCAAAAGATAAAGATTGCTGCTGTTATTTGTACCTGATTTGAAAGCATGTGATAGCAGCTAAATGCAACCGATTGAACCCTATATTATATATACGAAGAACAAATTTTATGCATGTTACTACATCTTGATTCTTTTGAAAATGGAAATATTAAAATTGTGAAGTTTAAGACCAATGTGAAAGCATACTATATGCTCTTATGTGAATAATGGCAGAATGTTTGCGTAAGCTATAACACCAGTTCTTAACTAACCTTAGCTGAGCAGTAAATTGCATCACTACAAGATAACCCAATTACCTGCAGTAAAAGCCATTCGTACACTTAGATTGAGATTAAAAAAAAGGTGTGTGAAGAAAAAGAGCTGGGGAGGGGCGGTATAATTGTTCTTGCAGAATGCATAAAGGGGGAAAGGAAACTATGCAAGACTTTAAGAGCCACTTGATAACTTGATCTTTAATCAATTATGGAAAAGTGATGAAAACAAAGCCTCAATTTTATTTTATTTGTTAGATCGGGCAAATAAGCCCGCTAAAAAGAGTTAGGGTACTATTAAGAGGTTAGGATATAGAAATCTTGCTAGCAAGTAAGATAGGTCATAAATAAGGGTAGACAGCCATTATTTTAGGTTGACTTGATTGAGAAAAGAATTTTATTTGTTTATAAGTTATTTCTCTTTTGTTTATTTAATTAATTTCCTTTCGTTTACTTTCAGCAGTTTGGTTATTTTCATTTTAGTTTTCAGCAAACCAGTTCGGAAGTAATAATCTGGTATCAAAGCAAATCTGAAAAAGATTCTATAGACCAAATAGAAACACTTGAAGATCTTATTCTTATTGAGGTGATCTTGATCAAGAAGGTGCTTGAGGCAGAGAAACGAGGCAGCAAGAGCAAAAGAGGTTGAAAATAAGTGTCGTTGCCACTACCGCCATCTCATGGTAGCTTTGGGGTGATCAGCCAGCCCCGTGGGGTGTTTCAGAGTGTTCCTTTCCCATCTTCAGTTACTCTTTTTGGGGGGTTATCACAACTCTACTCATGGGCTTTCTCCACACAATGATGTTGTCACATACCCTTCTTACCCTCAATCCCAATTCTACTACCCCCACCACAGTTCACGATACTACACAAACCCACAACCTCTACAACTCCATACACAAGTTATTCCACCCCCACAGTCCAACAATTGTGTATTAGTTCGAATGAGTGCATCAATCCATTAGTAGTCACCCCAGTGATTGAGTTCATTGAAGCTATTGGTTACCCCGATAATCCCCTCCACCTTGACTCACACCCATCAGTGGAGTTTATCCCCTCCTCCCTCCACCTTGATCTCACACTCATCAATGGAGTTGTCAGATTCCATAACCCAAATATAATGGGCAATCAATCCTCATCCTTTTGTTTATCCACCTCACAGTACCAAACAACCCTCATTGAACAACCAATACAACCCATCCCAAGCATGGAACCATACCCTAAAACTAGGACAATGATGGAAACTACTCCAACCCTTGTCGAACACGCAATTGCATTTCCTACTCCCACACCTCAAACAAAGTCAAAAAAAATTGAAATCCCCAAATAGGAAAGCGTTCAAATGGGGAAGAAGCTGCTGAAAACTACCCAAACCTTATCGAAACCCAATAGAAAAAGAGAAGAAAGAAAACCGATAGACCTCATACTTACTTCAGACGAACAACGAAGCAGATTTCGCACATAGCACAGCATGGAAGAGCACCATTGTTTTCTACAGGACGCATAAGTGAAAAAAGATGAAACATATGGTTATTTAGGTCGGATTATATCCTTCCAATCTATAAATATAGGCCCCGATTCAAGAAAGCCCAAACCTATGTATATGGTTTCCACTTAGTGTGATTTGTTCAGGCCATGTATTTAATAATATATGTTTGGTAAGAGCTAAACACACTAGCTCTTAACTGAATCAGCTGAACAATTGGACATATACCAAATTGGGACCCGGGTCCGAATGCCCCAAGATGTTTTGTGCCGCCACCTAATTTAGTTGCATTATCATGGACAATATTTTCAATTTTGGACCCAATTTGGGTTATTTTGAGGTCACTTATGAGGCGCATCTTTCATGCAAGATTCAAAGATTGTTATTATCTTGTTGGGCACCTCCTACAAATGGCATGTTTCTTGATTATCGGGGATGGGTGAATTTTTGCAGCTTGATTACTTTGGGTGTTGCGAGCAATTATAAAGGGAAATTTTGCGGCCGATTGATCATGGTACACCTTGCTAGGCATGTTCTTATCATGATTGGTTGATTGATGAATTGCACACTCCAAGCTTGTGGACTAGCTTCTTCAACTCCGGGAGGATGATGTAAATAGAACCTCAATTTTATTTTATTAAAATAGTTTATTTTATTTGTTAGGTCGGGCCAATAACCCCACTAAGAAGAATTAAGGTACTATTAAGAGGTTAGGGTCGGCTAGGGGTTGAGAAAGCTTGCTTAGCAAGCAAGATAGGTTATAAATAAGGCTCGACAACATTATTTTAGGCGAACTTGATTGAAAAAAGAATTTTATTTGTTTACGCATTCGTTTATTTCAGTGATTTCCTCCGTTTATTTTTAGCAGTTTGGTGGTTTTGATTGAATTTTGAGAAAATTAGTTCGCAAGTCATAAAAAAGTTTCCACAACACAAGCATTTCCCAAGAAATATTGGCAGCAAATAATACCAGTAAGATTTTTGTCCGAGATAATTGAGTTCTTGCTATCAAGTTGGTTCTTTTTCTTTTCTAAGATCTTGGCATTTTTCACTAAGATGTTTGTTTTATTAATTCATGTGCTTGGGTCTATGTTAAAAAAAGGCAAATCATTCACCTCCAGCTCCAGTCCTTCTTTGTTTATTTTTTCGAAGTTATAAAATTTGGGTTATGCCATTCAAAACAAACAAATAATAATAATAATAATAACAATAACAATTGTAATAATAATAACAATAATATGATAATAACAACAATAATAATAATGACAATATGATAATAATAATAATAACAATAATTGTAATAATAATAATAATCATAATAGTAATGATAATAATAATAATAATAAGTGTATGTAAATAAAATAATAAAAATAAAACAAGGAATTCGGTTTTTTTTAAATGACCAAATAATGTCAGTCATTTCAACTGAGTCTAGGTTACTGATATTAGAAATGAGCTCAATCTCTGACTGTGAAACTAACTTTTTTTTTATAACACTAGCTATTTTAGTTAAAAAATATCCAAATTTTCCATAAGTGTCAATAGCATGGAAAAACAACTTCCAACAAATAATTGTGTAACCATTCTAGACTAAGAAAAATAGTGTAACCTTTATTCCCAGATTTTAATTCAAATCTTAGATTAATAAAAACTTAAAAGAATCAAAATTTAGGCACACTCTTGGAGTTCGATTAAATCAATTTAAATAGAATTTTGATAAGTTTTACTATTACAAAAAAAATAATGCACCCTTTCACCAGAGTATGATACGGTCACAGTACTATATTTACACAATATAACAAGAAATCATGATTATGACGTCTTAAAGTAGGTCCTTAGGTCATTTCTTATGTAGTAGACCCTTTTATATTTAATGAATGCCTAAAAGTACTTAATTTGGGTGTTTATTTTAGGATGTAACTTTTCATGCATAAATCTGTTTCAATTACCCATCCTGGTGTAGTTCTTATGCAATTGGAAAAGAAACATAGTGAAAAAAAATTTCACTTAATAAGTTAGTGGGTATAATGCTTCAAAAGTGTGTAGCAACTGGCTTTATTATCATCGGCCAAAGTCTCACAGATATTTCTATCATATGACCCATCTATCTATCAAAAGCATAATGACATGTCAGGATAATTCAAGTGTAGTTCTATAATTTATGAGAATCATCTATCACTTGCAATTAGAAAGACGTTTAACTTGGTTTGGTCATGTGCGGAGGAGACCAAGCACGGCGCTAATTAGAAAATGTTTAGATTGGCAAGTTAATGGAGGGTGTCGACGGAGGGGACGACCGTTGAAAACTTGGATGAAGACGGTGAATGAAGATATCATTGAGTTTGGATTAGGCGAGGAAATGTGGGAAAATCGCATTGCTTGGAGAACCAAAATCCATGTAGCCGACCCCGAAAATCTCGGGAATGGGCTTTGATGATGATGATGATGATCTATCACTTGCAATAAGCTTCAAAACTAACCTCTTCAATCTCTTGTGACACTCGATCTGGTTCAGCTCCAGGAAGATCTATTTTGTTCAAAACCTGTAATACAGATGAAGTGAACATAACATTCATATATTTGTAAAGTTGCAACACTGAGAAGTTAGTAGTAACATGAGCCACAATAAAAAATCGTTTACTACTCAATGTTATTCCCAAAAGTATCATTGGTCAAAATGTTGGCATGGACTGCAATAATTAGTTAATTACTACATACTCAATTTTATGATGCCAGAAGATGAACTTCCAGTATCTTCTAAATGTTATTTGCTAAAGAAACCTGCTTTCCATAAAAGAAGAACTAATATAAATAAAGCACTTCCCAAATTTTACTTTCGGAAAGTGGAGTATTCAAGCCAGTACAATGAACTAGATTAGTTTCAATTCAGTATTTTAATTTTATTTTAATAGGTGGGTTGCGGCGTATTTAGCTCATAGGTAATAATTGCGGCAAGGGCTCCCATAAGTATTAGAGTTAGGAGGCTTGCTTAACAAGGTAAAACAAGTTATAAATAACGCTCTAGACCATCTATTGTAATTGGCTTGAACTAAATGAAACTCCATTGAGAGAATTTATTTTCCAATTTATCCGTTTTATTTTATTTCTACTAATTTCTTGTATATAATTGTTTTCATTATTATAGTTTTGGAATAGATTCCTATCATACTCCATCTTTGACTATGAATTCAAGTTAAAAAATAAAATTTTAAATTTACAAACGAAGAGATCAATAAAACTCAGCCATATTTAATAGAAAAATGGAGAGAAAATACGAAGTTAGTGACGGAGAGGATCACCTAGTTGAAAGAACAAAAAACAAAGAGAAAACACACTGAAAGGAAACATCTCTACCACAGGCTCTATTACATATAGAATAAACTAGCCGAATAAAAAAATGCAGACACAAAATTTCTTATCTTTGATCATTCCCCAAGTGACTCCCCACTGCCATGCTAAGGATTTTACTGCAATTGTGAGTGATGAAATGTCTTTTTTCTCCTCTGAAAATCCTGTGATTCATTTCTTTCCTTAGGACCAAAACAATAGCAAAAAATAATGTCCCGTAACCAAAATACCCTTGATTGAGAGACCACTACTTCCCTAAGAGGAAGAAATCCACTGAAGGAGATTGCTGAAAGAGGGTGTGACTATTAGCTTTGTGGAACAAAGTCACCCACAACTGCAAAGCAAAAGGACAAGAGAAGAAGACATGACCTATAGTTTCCTATTGATTCTCACAAAGGAGACATATATTAGTTATAATGAGTCTTGTTCTGGCGAGACTTACAATTGTGAGGATTTTGCCATGACCCATAGCCAAGAGGAAAAAGTCGACCCTCAGAGGATATTCCTTCTTCCAAAAAATCTTGTAACCAAAAGGCGAGGGGAAAGTATATAAGCTAGAGCAAGAGACTGCAGTGTCAAATGAAAGTCCACTACTAAAAATTCTGTGCTTTGCCATCCCATACTTACTGGGCAAAATTGGTTGCAACAGTTAAAAAAAAATTTGAATTTTGAAACTCTTACGACTTTTATAATAAAGATAATTGAGAACGACAATGCCTACAAGGTAAATTTTAAGGGGTAAATTTTTTGACGTCTATAATCAATATCGTGCTACAGTAGACTTGTGGCGGATGGTATCACAAGTCCACAATTCAAACCCTGCCAAAGGCATTTAATGATTGTGATCCCAACTCGCCCTTCAGAAGAAAAAAAAACATATATATATATATATGAGAACGACATAAAGTTTTAAGAATCAAGGTTTTCAATGAACAAACAATGATTTTAGAAATGACGCCAAAATTCATGTCATTTGGGACATGATCTCTTTATTCCCCAATTCTAATTGTCGAGGAAACCAGCGAGGAAAACAGCGAGGGAGGGAGGGA
Source organism: Berberis vulgaris (assembly GCA_963556465.1). Taxonomy (NCBI): domain Eukaryota; kingdom Viridiplantae; phylum Streptophyta; class Magnoliopsida; order Ranunculales; family Berberidaceae; genus Berberis; species Berberis vulgaris. The sequence continues at coordinate 53,720,098 of OY747127.1, read as the reverse complement.
GGACCCTCCATCCCCCTCGCGATACGTGCAAGGGATGGGACGCACGTATCGCGAGGGGGATGGAGGGTCCCCCTCCCTCCCTCGCTGGTTTCCTCACCAGTTAGACGGGTTCCTCTTTATTATCAGTACTAATTTATCAGTCTATCTAGCTACTTTTTGTTTCTTAGGCATTACCAGAGGAGGCGGGGTATATACATATCTTTACAAGTTGTCCTTATTATGAAAAAAAATGTTAAATAGCTTGTTTTGTTAACATGCTTGATGTGGCCCCTTGAGTAAACAAGCAATGACCACGTGACCCTCCCCTCTCTTCCTTCCTTAAGAAGAATCTAAGCTAGATCTTATCTTGTATGTGATCATCAATCCCTATCATCTTCAATCATCTATCTATTTACTCCTTACGATCCTCGAAGGGAAATCCAAAAAGGGAATATTTAATATTTGCAACTACTTAATAGCAACACCTCCATTAACGGTTTTCACTGGTTCTGAAGAAATATAACCTAGAATCAGAGACACAAAAACAAGGGAATCAGAGATCGGATTCATCAAACCAAGAAAAAATAAAAAGATAAAAAAGAAACGAAAAAAGATAATGCAGGAAAAAAGAAAAAGCCATCTATAATGCCAATAACTTACTTGGAAAGCAATTAACTAACTCTAACCCTAATTATGGCTAGTGCCCTAATTCTATTTTGGACTTTAGTAAGCCCAACCCAAATACTACTAATTAAATGCCCAATTACATAGTTTCAGATTTATCCATGAATTTCTCTAATTTTGGTTTAGCTCCATGCCTCCATGAATTTCTTGATCGTCCTCTTTCCTCCAAAAATTTGTTGTTTCCTTTAAACAAATTCGTAATAAATCACACTTCTGAAAACCTAACATACTTCTGCAAATAATGTAACACTAAGTATTTTGTGTAACTAAAAATGTTCCTGACTTCCCCCCATTCTAAATCTTGAATTTGCCCCCGCAATTACCCAACTCTCTACTCTCTCCCTTCATTAAATCAAAAGTATTTTGAAATAATAAATGTTAATCTCATCTACAATAAATACCCCAACCTACAGCATCCTAACCTGATTCAACACACACAATGTTCTTGAGTAACATACTGTCAAATAAATTCTCATCACACCTTTGGGATGTTGATACAAGTTCTCCTCTTCTAGAAAGACTTTGAACTGTTTCTCAAACCTTCGTGATGATAATTCTCGGATAAAAAAGTGTGCAGGGTTCTTTATTTTTATCTTGTTCAAAATAGCATATTTGACCTTTTTCCTTTGCATGCTAACTCAAAGCCCCCTCTCCAAGGACTCTGGAGTCCAAAGATCCTCCGAAATTTTACTTCCATTCCCCCTGTGCTGTCCTGCAACATATTCTCATCAACGGCAATGAAGAAATACAATTACTTTGTAGTGTTCCCTGTTAGTCTAGCATCTATTCATTGTATATCTGTTGTTATCAATTCACCCTTCAGATGCCTTGGCTGTTTCCTACGGTATTTTACAGCTGATTGATGATTGGGTAGCTTGGGGTGGTCTTCTGCTGCAAGAGAATGTGATGGAATCTTGAGGGAGGATAAAAGTTCACGAGGCAGCTATACATGTTTAGAGATAGAATTTTCTTGTACCAAAATATGGGAGAAAAAAGGATGAGAAAATTACATGTACAGTCCGTTGTCAATAATCCATATGTACGACTCAATCATGTTCAAGGAAAAACAATGGTTGAGTTTCTCCCCTTATTTTCTTTGTTGTTCATCCTACATACTGTTGTGCATTTTCCTCTCTCTTACCAGCAATAATCTTGCTATATAGATTGGAGACCCAGGCCTAATAATGATATTGTCTACAGCATATAACCATTATCATAAAAGAAAGAAATCTCAGTTTTACATTATTATGTTTCGTTTCAGCTGTCAATCTGAATACTGCATTTTTTTTTGTGTGTGTGTGAATAAAACACAAGCTAAATATATTAATCTAGTAGAAAAAGCACGGGGAAGATACGAGGCTACCAAACTAGTGTCTAAGAGGGTCACCTAGCTGGAGCAACAACGAAGACACAAAACAGAAAAGAAAAAAACAATAATTATAAATATAAAAAATTCCACCCCAGAACCTAGTTCAGCTGGATAAATTAGACCAATTGAAGATGAAATTCCAGATCAGTGATCACTTCTCAAGTTATTCCCCACTGCCACACAAAGGAATTAATTGAATTGGTGAGGGAATTGATGTCTTCTTTTCTCCTTTGAAGATCCTCTGACTTCTTTCTTTCTATAAGAACCATCCATCCAGATAGTGGCAAACAAAACTCTGTCCCATAATCATACACATTGGACTAAGATGCCCCGTCTACTCCAAGCTAAGACCCATTGAAAGAGTTTGGAAGAGATTGCTAGCTGAAGGGAGGTGAGTGTTAGCTTCGAGACAAACAGCCTTCCAAAGATGGAGAGCAAAAGGGCAAGAAAAGAAAATGTGATCAATACAATCTTCCTGATGCTCACAAAGAACACATCTATTTAGGATGATGAGGCCTCTTCTTCCAGCAAGGTTGTCAACAGTGAGGATTTTTCCTTGCCCCAAAGCCCAAAAGAAAGATCTCTTGGAGGAATTTTGTTCTTCGAGAAAAATTTGTGATCAAAAGGGGAAGAGAGCAAGAATTCTTATAATAAGAAACAGATATGAACTGATAGCAAAAGAAACAGATGTTGCTAAAAATAATAAGCAATACCTATGTAATAGCAATAAGCACTCACAGGGATGATTTCTAGGTCATTTTCCAAAGCCAAATAAACATTAGCTATTGTCTGTGCTTCCACCCCCTGCATCATGATATATAGGTACTGTATTAAACTAACATGCAATTTCTCAATAAAAAGAAACACAAATATACAGAAAGATTTGAAGCCAATAATAATAAAAATATAAATAAAATGACTAAGACAAATGTATGAAGGGAAAATGTACCTGCGAAGCATCCACAACAAGGAGAGCACCTTCACAAGCAGCAAGAGAACGAGAAACCTAGTCACAAAATGGAGAGTAAGACATAAAGGCCATCATGATGGATGAATATGAAATTCACTACCATAGTATCGTGGGAGCATTAGGATGGATACCAGTTAATAGTTACACCAAAGATAACCAAATTGTAGCTAACCAATTAGAAGAGTGATTCAATCATGTTCGTGAATAGGCAATGTCAATTGTAACGAACATGACCAATTAGAAGAGTGAGTCAATGCTAATTATCAAGAATTATCAAAAATATAGTCATATATACATAGTAACGATGTCTAATCAATAATATATAATTTCAAGATTTAATTTTCCAAAGGCTACATCATGAACACTTGAATAAAAAGAGAAGAAAAGGCATACTCTAAGAGGGTATTTTAAGGAAAAAGTTTGTGATCATACTTATAACCAAGGATGCATGGACACGGACATGCATCGTGTCGAACACAGACACAACACGCCGACTCGATAATTTCCCAAAAACTAGGACTTGGGGACACGTCGACACGTCATACTATTTTTTTATGTCATATAAACATAAATCATAATCTGATAAAGTGCCTTTCTAGAGTGTCTTGAAGAAGATTACACCCTGTTGCAAAAAAAAATAGTAGAGAAAAAGTATAGTAGAGAAGAAGTAGAGGAGAGGAGAAGCAAATGAGAGAAGAAGGAGAAACAAAGATTAAGAAGAACCATAGACTACCTCTATGCTTTAGTGGATTTGTCTTAAATTAAATTGCAATTAAAATAGTCATTCACTTCATATGGATAACAGTCATTAAATTAGATGGTTATTTGCAAAAATTTTAAAGTAAAAAATGAAACATAGTTGGTTTTAGAATTTTTATTGTGTACTGACCAAGTTTCGGTTGTATCGGAGGCATGTCCGACATGTTGGCCACATTGACCGTGTGTCTGACACCTGCCGACACGTTGACCAAGTGTCTGACGCATGTCGGAGGTGTGTCAAGCGAGTGTCGGTGTCGGATACGTGTCGAACACGGATACAGCAAGTTTTTTGAAGAGGATGTGCTTCCTTGCTTATAACTTAATATCTACAATGTTTGATCTTACGTTAGTTGCTTGGTTTTACAGTCTACGATGTCTATGTTAGATATGAAGAGACAGGACAACCGACAAACATAATGAGGAAAAAAGTGAGTTAGCCTAACTCAAGTTCCCCACAATTTTATCAATAACAAATATGCACTATTCCCAACATAAACTCCTAGCATGCCTTAGAAATTTATGTTCACTTTGAAAGTGTATTCTACTCTAGTATGAAATATTATATAAACTTCGAGCCCTATCCGAAAGGCAACGGATTTGAGAAGTTCCCATGGAACATGCAAAAATATTTAGATTTCCAACAAAAGAGAAATGAGTCTTATTCAATGAAATAAGGACTTATAAGTTATTTTCCTTTTTAGCTATAAATAAACTACATCAAATTGTCCTGGAGATCAACAAAATTCGTGTACCTCATATGAGAAGTCAACATGCCCTGGAGTATCAATTAGATTGAGACAATATGCCTGGTTTTCAAATACATAACGCATTCGAGCTGCCTGGATTGAAAATAAGTACAGAAGATTATGGAATGATTTGTGAAATGAAATCCAGGAATCATTATGAATTGCTTTCTTTCTGCAGTAGGGAGATTAAAGTATGAATCTAAAGTCAGAGACAACTATCACTGTAAAAGAATGGCCAATAAAATGAGAGCATTCCATTTAGAAAACAAAATAAGAACAAATTTCACCATAGAAGTTAAATTGCAAAATGCATTAAAAGAAAATAATAACCAAGGAAAGTTCCATTCAGTTTGCAACTTGGATTGACTCACGTTTGTCCCAGAATTTCGACCCTCACCCTATGCTCATCCTACCACTCATATTCGAATGTATCTCTTATGTGAGTCATGCACAAACAATGGAATAACAACTTACAGATCATACATACCGCCCAACCATTTATAGAGAATTGGATACATGTGATATTTTTTTACCCTTATAGATCATCCTTACTCCATCATATTTAGCTTTGATCATCTTTCCATTATAGACAATTTATCTCTCTTCCACCTCAAAATCCACTTACCTAAGAGAGTGATACTCATCCTCTTCAAGTTTCTTATTCCCAATCCCCCAAACTTTTGTGACATGCAAACCTTTTTCCAATTTGAAACCATGCAAGCCTTTTGATTCATTGGAGTCTTTCCAAAGATTTCGAGCAATGGCTTCTATATTACTGGCTATGGACCATACTTACCTAATCCCCCCCACCAAAGTCCGCAGAACTTCAATCCAAAAAGTGATGGTGCAGTCCATATAATACTGGTACTTTTTTCTTTTCTGTTTCTTTTTTAAATATTTTGGGAGGTGAGGTAAGCCAATAATGGAGACAATGACCTTAAGTGAAGGGAGGGGGACAAGACCCTGTGCATGTTGATGGGTGGGTAATGATTCTTCATTGATATTTGTATATTTGATGATTCAATTACTTTTTGAAATACTTAATTAATTTTTTGACTAGTGATTGTGGTTTTCTATGAATCAATTCACCATAGGTGTACCAGAACAAGAACTATATATGAGCAGTGAACATTTTTGTGCACTGTATTGGATTTGCCTTGTCACAAAGGTTTTATTATCCTTGATATCTTGCTACACAGGCGCTAAGAGGAACTACTATAAATAATCGAAATCAAGACAAATAAGTGGTTATGGGCGACAAGGTGGTATTAGATCTACAAGAAATCAATTCGTCTCTATGCTATGGCTGTCGCCCAAGCAGATGTTGTAACCATGGATGCTATGGATTGTTGGGCAACATACGAGTAACTCTAGAATTGGAAGAAGTGGCGGTACTGCCTAGGGGCAAGATGATTAGGAGTGATTCAAGACTTCAGCACATCCTCCATGGATCCTAGCATGACCCAACACATACCAAATAAACTCACAATATGACTCCAGACCACGCTCACCCAATCCCTTTTTAGAAAACAAATCACATAAGGATCAACTTACATCCAAGACCATAACTCTGTTCACAAGCTCAACCTTGGATGGAATCTTATTCCATACCACTTTCAACATAAAGAAAGAAACCCTAGGTGGAACCCATTTCTTCCAAATCAACTTCAAAGGAAAATCCACACGAGCATTAAGAGGTAACTGATCCAATACTTCAAGCAACATAAATACACTGAGCTTCTATATTGACTTCCCACTCCCGATTTCCTGTTTTTGCCTATTTCATCCTAAGTTCCAAGTTATGACAACAATCAAGACACCATTACTGAGAGGTTTACATACTCATTCTGCTGAACCGATATTCTAGCAAGTGCCTTCCCATGTGCACCTTAAGGAGGAGGTGGATACTATGAGGAAGGAGCATGTCATCCATATTAGCCAAAAAAATAATAATAATAAATAAATAAAATCATGCTGCTTAAGACTTGGAAGGACTCTATGAATCGCATATTACTTGTTTAAGATCTCATCAAGAAGTCACTGCATCAGCATGACATCAAACAACTCAATTAAGTGGATAACTGTCAATGGAGAAAGATCACAAAGTACATGTAAACACTAATTTCTTGGCAAATATGATGGCCTAATGCCAAGGGGACATAATTATATGAAGATTGAACTAATTTGCAATGAATTATTTGAAACTAAATATTGAAAATGATTACCATCAACAAGGAAGGAGGAAATGAGAATAGAAATGGGCCTAAGACAATGATTTATGGAGAAATCTGGGAAGAATCTTCGAATGTAAACCCTTATATCTTTCCCATAAAATTAGAGTGAAAAGAATTTCCTCCTACAGTATCTTTCTTTATATGGACAATATATCGGGAGTAAATACCACAAGATATATCTTAATGTACTAGAAAATTAACATGGGTGGACTGTCCACAAAGCATAGAGAGTAGAAAGAAAAATATTCCTCATTTAATACTTCATAGCGAGGGGACAATGGAGGCCTGGAATTACGCCATTGGAAGGAAATACATCACTAACTTCCACTGGGAAGAAATTTTGGAAACTGGTTTCAGGTGTCATGTGTTGAAAGGAAAGGAAAAAGAAAATTTTCAGTAACATAGTGGTGAACATTAGAAGTGTGTTGATAGATAAGATCCGTAGTGGCAAACCCTGAATGTTAAGTATAATTGTGGCATAGTACTTTGAAGTAACTATTATCTTTAGTGAAGTAATATCTGTTTGAGCTTTGAAGCAGCCTTGGAAATGGTGGAAAAAGTTGTTAAGTAGCCTACCTTGAAAGGAAGCCTCAACATTTTCCTATAATTAGATTCACAGAGATGTAATCAATGCTCTCAAGTTGGACGAACAATACCCTTCATGGAGATGGAGTCTTATTTGAGGCCAATTCATAGCTCTTTTTACACCTTTTGCTTTTATTAAAACTTGGAACATAAGTTCAACTTGTACTCTTATTCTGAATGAATGTTTGGCTTCTCTCAAGTCTTGATAAAGTTTCCCATGAAAAATAATCGATTCTACCTCAAGTTTCATGTTAAGACCATTTTATTCCAAAGTTTTCCATGGCTAGTTTTTTGGGCCTCGCCCCATGGATTACAAAAGGGTGTTTTCCACAAACTCCATTATTTGCTCACCCCCTAGGAACCGTTACATAATTCATGGAAAGTAAAATGGGATTAGACCCCAGTAACATCTCTTCTCAGAAAGCTCTTTATCCTCAATCAGTGCTTATTCTCCTTCACCAGCAAAATCCTAGCAAATTAAGGTACTCTCTCTTTGACCTCGTTAACCCCTCTCTCCGTCACTTCCATCTTTTCTTTTTTGAACTTTAGATCTGAGCTTCTTCCCTCTCAAACTCCCACTCATCTCTCTGCTACATGAAAGAGAAATTAACTAAGAAGAAAAGAGATATGCGTGATTCTTATTTGATTTGGGGTTTCTTAATTCAAGAGACAGATCTCCCCATCGGATTTTGAAGAAGATCAAAATTAGATTTGGGTTTGTACATTGTTCTTAACAGTGAAAATCTTATTTGATTGAGTCTTCTAACAAGTAAGAGTTTTCAATTCAACCATTTGAAAATCAAATTTGGGGGTTTTAATTTGAGGTTCATGAGTGTCAAATCCTCCATCATAATCATAACGGGAGGAGGCTGAAGGTCATGTGCATGAAAGGTCTTTGTGATGGTTATGCTAGGACGTGTCCCATGCGCTTAGACATCAATCTAGTAAAGGTTCATAAGTGTGGACTTTCCTTCTAACATTTGAGGCGTTTTTAGCTCAACCAGTTAAGATTGTAATGGACAGTATCGCAAGTCAAGGGTTCAATAACCACATTGCGAGGAGGGACTATGACACCCCTTATTTGTGGAGGGTGGTGTACTAGAATGGCACCCAACCCCAAAAGGAGGTGGTCGACGATTCAAGAAGTGTTTCACACGCTTAAGCGACTGTTCACTCAAGATTCTTAAGTGTCGAGGTATGATTATTAAGTTTTCACGCCTTTACAACTTAATGGTTAAAACTATGATAGATGGTATTTACAGGTTAGTGGTTCAATCCTTGTTGGAACCAATTTATTGGTTAACTAATTTGAGTTAAAATCCCCACACCTTATAGAGGTGGTTATGTGGGGGCAACATCGTTGGTCTAAGAGTGGGTCATTACATGAGCAAGATTAAATAAAAAGTCAAACCCTAACCGGAGCATTATAGTTGCCTTTATGATTTATTTTATAACACTCGATAGTTGGAGAAAACATAGTAGTTAACAAGTGAGAAGTGATATAACTATAGTGGATGTCGATGGTAGTTACATAATAGATATAAATCTACTTTTGCTTGTACAAATTGTGGGAATGTGGTGATGGGTGAGATCATTGTTCAAAGGGTTTTTGAAATTGGATATTTGGATTAATTGCGGAAGTGTAACTTTTATTTTTGGAGATTTATTGAAGAGTAAGCATTTGAGGACTCAATATTAAATTTGAAAACCTTGATTTGGACGTAAGTTTTTGTTTTTAGTCGAGTATTGTTTCTGTGTAGTTCATCTTGTAGATTATCTTAGCCTCATTTGTACTTTGGTTCTTTTACTTAATAAACAAAACTTTCCGACCAATGCAGGTGGGAAATTAACATTTGTCTGTCATCGTTTTCTACAAGACAAGCAACTAAAAATGTATAGTTTAAAACAAAAAGATGTCATTTTCCACATGATTTGATTCTCTAATAAAGTCATAGGATCTCGTCAAGCTCTTGATTAACTCAATAATTTGATTCTCTACTTTCTTAATCCAAACACAAGCTTATCTTTTTTTCATCTCTTCTTAAAAATACACGGCATGATCAGATATGAAGATCTCATGATCCACTAGTTAAAAGAAGTTAAAAGGGTCAGCTAGCAGTCCTTTGACCTAAATAGTCACATCCTGTCTACTTGTAGCATATTTGTTTTCTTGAATCTTTATCATAGTCCAGAAAATTCTGACGTGCTCCATCCATGTTTTTGCTCAATAAAAGAGCTAAGTTATTCCAAATTCTTTCTTCGACCCATAGATGAATATAATGTGGACAGGAACCATAAAAGTTATTAATAGCAAGAGTATATAGTTTCTGCAAAACTTTTAAAAATGTTGACTACAGTTTTAGACAGTTTAAGAGAGACAAATCTCGAAGAAGCAGGCAAGACTTAGAGACATATTGATGTTAAAATTAGGTGGAACTTAGAAACAATAACGTGTTCATGATGAACATAGGGCATACGGAACTTAGCGAATACGAACCTGTAATTTAATAGTGATACCTCGCTCTCTTTCTAGATCCATGTTATCAAGAAATTGCTCTTTCATGTCCCTCTTCTGGACAGTGCCCGTCATTTGTAGCAGCTTATCCGCTAAACTTGATTTACCATGGTCAATGTGAGCAATAATGGAGAAATTTCTGATATTAGAGATAGGAACCTGATAATAAAGGGAAGCATATTTATAAGCTTTTCATGCTACACTCATGTATAAAGAAAAAATCAACAACAACAACAACAACAACAACAACAACAACAACAATAATAATAATAATAATAATAATAATAGAAAAATAGAATGAACATGAATGAGACAAACTGATGAAAATCATCGATTTTTATGGAATCTTCTAAGAAATTAAAAAAAATTAAATTAAATGCTTGTCTGCTTATTCCATTTATTATTGTGACATTTTATACAGGTAAATTGAAGATGCGGTTTTGTAAGGCATCAATCTTCAAGGTAACAACAGAAAAATATACATACTGAGAGAACAAATGAGGAATGTCTGTATAATTTAAAAGAGCTAAGGTAGCTCTTTTTTACTGTAGGAATAAAAATTATGTAAAGGAAGAGTATATTATATAATTCACAACTTGTTAGGCGGTGTACATGTTAACTTGCAAATCTACTCTAAAGCTTAAGTTTGTAGATAGAGCAAATTTAGTACACATCAAATATCAGGCCTCATGGACAATTGGTGGAGTGGACTTGTTAGTATCAATTTTTTCCCTCAAACGCTAGAAAAATGCTTCAGCGGTAGTGCTGGTCAAGCACTGATCCCACAACCTCTTCCAACCAAAGATTTGATACCAGGTGAAACTAAACAACTTCATTAATAATTTGATTTAAAGAATTACAGCAATGGCAATGAGTCTACAAACGGAGATAGCCCAGAATTCCTAACAGAAACAAACACCTAAACCGCTAATTTGATCTTAATTACTTCCCCTGATATTTGCATATCCTCGATTTCCTCAATTCCAGCAGAACCTTGCATATCACACTCTATCATATACTCTAACAATAGCGCCACAAAAGGTTTTAGGATTGAAATACAGAATGTAAGGACAATAAATAAGATACATGCCAAAATGAAACATATCGAGGAATGGGTTATTCATTATGTGACCTGGAACACTGATATTATTTTCAGCATATTTCCTCCCACTATACAAATCTGTATCGAGATAGTTTTGTCCTTTGAAGGGGAAAATAGAATATTTCCTAACCAATCGATGTTACAATTACTTCAATATTGAAGTTCCACAATTTACATGGGTAGTGTCAGGCTTAGCTTAAGTAATAAAAAAAATTCACCACAATTATGCAATCTTGGTAAGTGAGCTTAGACATGTAAGGAAGGATTGATTGCATAGTATTCAAAATAATGTAAAAGCAAAGGAAAGGAAAAGAAATTAGAGAGAGAGACCTTTAAAAGACGATCTTGACCGGCATCAGTGGATTGAACAGATCGAGAAGGGGCAGCTTGGCAAACAACAAGACCGGATATTCTTCCACCTCTGGAAACGGGTTGTTTGTCGGAGGAGGAGAAAGTGGTGGAAGAAGAGAAAAGGGGTTTGGGGGAGATAGAGAGTGAAGAAGAGATAGGAAATACCACTACTCTTCGTTGTTGTTGGATTTTACTACTAGTGTTTACGGATAAGGGGAGTGTGAGATGGGAAATACCACTCGCCATTTATCCAATTAATTTCCCTCTTCTTCTTCAACGACTAATTGTTATCTATCTCCAAGTCAAGTGTTGAAGCCTGGAACTGGAGTGGTGGTTCCTTTAGCGTCGCTCTTCTTGCGGAAGCGTTTTGAACCACAGAAACAAGCGGGCAGACCAAGAGTGAAAGTTCACATCCTCCTCTCCTAGCTCCTCAAAGAAAACCCATGCTATAGATTGCTCACTCGCTCTGTGTACTTAAACCTTCATTATACTTCATACTTACAGGATTGTGATTTCGTTTTTAGAGTTAATTTCCGTGTCCCAATTTTAAAAAGGCAAGCACTGTTTAACACCACCTAAAGTACTATCCCACACCACCATCATTTTTTTTTTTAACCTACTAACCCACACCACCCAAAAAACTGCTTTTGAGAAAATTAGTATGATGAAATCGCAAGAAGAGAATCATCATCCTCCACTGTTCCCTTTGTCTTTTCTCTTCACTTCTATGTAGATCAACAGACAGCGGAGCAGCACCACCCTGCCCCTACCAACGTCAGCCTCTCCTTTTCTCCTCTATTCACAAAACAGTCATAGCTATCACTCATTCAAAACATAAAAACATGATATTGTCCCTAAATTGTGGCCAATTTAAACCCTCAATTGAGACTGATTCTCAATCTCATCAAAACATAACAATTGTAGTACTCTGAGTTTCCTAATAAACTCAATTTGAATGAGTTGAAAATGTTTTGAAATGAGCAAGTTATGGTCATTTTACTAAAGTCGCGCAAATTTGTCCCGAAAATAAAATTGGATAGTATCATTGACTTTCGGCCAACTTATATGTTTGATTGAGACCGATTATCAAACTCAATAAAACACAAAGAATGTAGTACTCTAAGTTATCTAAAAAACACAATTTGAATAACTTGAAAATATTTTGAAATGACCAAGTTATGATCAGTTTACTAATGTCACGCAAATCTATCTCGCGATGAAAATGGGGTAGTGTCCCTAACTTTCGGCCAACTTTTATACTCTCTATTGAGATCGATTCGCAAGATCATCAAAGCACGAAACTTGTAGTACTTTGAGTTATCTAATTAACACAATTTAAATCACTTGAAAATCTTTTGTAATGAGAAAGTTATGGTCATTTTACGACAAACACTCAAACTGTCCAGAACAAAAAGTATGTTTTCACCCATTCTCAATGGAAAATGCAATTTCGAGTCTCACATTTGCAAAAATCTGGACGAATTGGAGACTTTAATTCGCATAGTGATGATACATCAAAATAGACAGATCATCACGGCCGTACACGTGGCACAAGGACCCATTACAAGGACACGGCAAACAACCCACTAGGCCAGCTTATGAAGCCCGATAGAAATAAAGTTAATTCCACAAGTCCAGACAAGGCCCACCTCTAAGGAGGCGTAAGCAGGATCCAAATCCAGGCCCAGACAAATCCAAGCCCGTCACACGTTCTCTCATTAAGAAGAAGAACATTGCATCAAGAAAGAGTTGTGGAGGGACCTATGCCTCCACGAGCGCATCTCCATTAAGGAGGAAACTATTACAGAAACATCTCCTTCCATTGCGCCTCACATGCTTAAGTCACACACAGATTAACTATGACTATTATAAAAGGTAAAGGGAATTTTCAACAAAGGTATACAACTTTAACTGAGTTTTGTCCAGATTTACTTTCTTCTTCCAACAGAGTTACTGACTTAAGTATCGGAGTGCCTTCGGCCACCAAAAAGGTGGTCTTTAGCAGTTTGACAGTGGTTTTGCAGGTCAAACTCACAGGACATTCCTAATCTGTATAGCACCATAGGAAAAAACATTAGTAACAATAAAAGGACCAACCCATTCAGAACGTAACTTACCAGTTCTAAGACATGATTGGAAAAGCAAGACTTTCATTCCAATGACAAAAGTATTTCCATGGATCATCTTATCATGAAAAACTATGGTGTTCTCCTTATAATTGCTTTTACTACCATAAGCCTCATCCTGGATCTTTTCAAGCTCATTCAACTGAAATTTCTTCCACTTCTTTGTGTCATAGGGAACTCCATTGCTCTCATATCCAACGGCAGTAGTGATGTTGGTCTCAAGTTCATCCTCGTTTTTTAGGTCTGACAATTTCTGGGCCAAATTGTCATTCACATTAATAGAAAAACAAGAATGATTTTTATCATGATATCTCGTGGCTTCAAAGATGTTGAAGCCAATCACATCACCATCAAATTCCATGGTCAGTTTCCCCGCATGTACATCAATATTTGTCTTCGCAGTTTTCATGAAGGGGCGCCCTAAAAGAAGAGGCAAAGGTGCTGAAAATTCCGAATCTTCCATCTCAAGCACATAGAAATCTGCTAGGAATATCAAATGGTTAACCTGCACTAACACATCTTCCAACAAACCTCGAGGATATGCATTAGAACGGTCAGCCAATTGAATAATAACACCATCATTTTTTAACTTCCCAAGATTCATAGATCGATAAATAGAATATGGCATAACATTAATTGAAGCACCTAAGTCTAACATTTCATTTTCAATTTTAGTATTACCGATAACACAAGGGATAGTGAAACTACCTGGATCCTTACACTTCGGTGGCAATTTCCTTTGAAGAACTGCGGAGACATTCTCACTTACTTTAACTACCTCTCCGTCTCGAAGACGTCTCTTTGTTGTGCAAAGCTCCTTAAAAAATTTTGCATACTTAGGCACTTGCTTAATAGCATCAAGAAGCGGAATATTGACTTGGACTTTTCGGAAGGTTTCCAAAATTTCCTTATCATGTTCATCTTTCCTAGATTTGGCAAACCTACCTGGAAAATGCACAAAAGGTGGAACAAGATTAGCAGAAATTGAATTTGGAATGCTCACCTTCTTACCTTGGAGCTTTGGTGTTTCAATGATGACTGGATCATCCTTCTGTAACTCAGCTTTCTTATTTCGATTATGTTCAAGGACTATTGGATCATTCTCAAGTTGCCTACCACTCCTCAATGTAATTGCTTTTGTAGTTTCAAACCTGCCCTTCGGATTTGGAGTGGTAGAACTAGGAAGTTTTCCTTGCTCGCGAATTTGTCCAATAAACTTAGCTATTTGTCCCATCTGTAGCTTCAAATCTGCTATATCTTTTGCTTGATTCTGCTGAGAAATAGTTAATGATTTCAGTATCTCATCATAATTAAGCGGCATACCTGAATTGTGCTGAGGTGGTTCAGGTGGTCCTTGAAAGAAACCAGGGGGTGGCCGATTCGAAGTCTGTTGTTGAGGTTGTTCTGAATTTCTCCATCCAAAACTTGGGTGATTTCTCCAACCTTCATTGTAGGTGTTCGAATAAGGATTATTCCTATAGTGATTTTGCCCCTGAAAACTTATTGCATTGACATTCTCCCAACCGCCATTCTCAATCAGTTGAGGACATTGATCAGATGGATGTCCTGGCTTTGTACACACGCCACAAACCTGTGCAACTCCTAGCATATTCGGCTTCCCTAAGGCCTGAGTCACAAGTGAGGTAAGATTAGCCATTTGAGCTTCCAAACTAGAATTAGTACTTACCTCATTGACTTGGCGTGAAGGCTCTCCAATTCCTTCATACTGCTGGGCATTTAAGGCTCGGTTTGCAATCAAAGTTTTTGCTGCTGCTGGAGTTTTATCAACCAAAGCTCCTCCTGCTGCTGCATCTAACATCTGTCGCTCAAGAGGAAGCAATCCCTCATAAAAGTATTGAATCAGGAGCTCCTCCTTCATCTGATGCTGCGGGCACGATGCTATGAGAGTTTTGAAGCGCTCATAGTAAGCCGGATATGATTCTCCTGGACCTTGCTGTATGCCACTGATTTTCTTCCTCAATAAGATAATTTTGGAAGTTGGGAAGAATTTCTCTAGAAACACCTTCTTCATGCTTTCCCAAGAATATACTATTCCGGAAGGTAGTTCATAGAGCCAATCCTTAGCCCTATCAGTCAGAGAAAAGGGGAATGCTCTCAACTTTAGGATGTTTTCATCCACATTTATTGGCGTCATACTGGAGCATACTATTTCAAATTCCTTTAAATGTTTATTTGGATCCTCCATAGAAAGACCATGATACTTCGGAATATGATGAAGTAGGCTGGATTTCAGCTCGAATGACTCAGTCTTGCCCTGCGCGGCTAATGGATACTGAATGCACAAGGGTGCGGCATTGTCCAAGGTGGATGCCGAAAGTTCTTTAATAGATCTATTATCTCCCATGTCGAACTCTTCAGATTCAGATTCAAAGCTAGATGTTTGTAGTTCTTTTGTTTCTCTTCTTCGTCTTCTAAATGTTTTCTCAGGCTCTGAATCGTGTTCTACTAAGTTTTCGCTGGATCTCCTATTGTGCATGAACTAGTACCTAAGATAAAGAAAGAAAGAAAAAATCAATAAAAATAAAATTAAATAAATAAAACTAATTAAGTAATCAACAACTTTTCTAATCCCCGGCAACGACGCCAAAAATTGATGCGCTATTTTAGTAGCACACAACTTAATACCCTGCTTTGTGATTTGTAGTATAGAATAAGTAGGGATCGTTCTAGACCGGGGATTAGAGGGCTTGTTAATTACACTAATAATAATTAAAAGACAACTAACAACCTAATTAATTAAATAAAAGGGGATTGGATTTTCTAAATTAAACTATGAAAATAACTACGAAAATTAATGTAAAGATAATAAACTAAAGAGATGGCAAAGATGAGAAATTAGCTAAGGGTTTTATCTCCACACACCAAACATATGCTTATAAATTAATCTTCAATAATCACTTGCTAACTCGTGAGAGACAATGCTCAAGACTAACCGTGACCGCACTGCATTAATCTTATTATTTTCCCAAGTTCGTTGAATTAAACTAAGCGTCGCTTTCAAACTATTCTTATCATGCTATCTAAACAAGAATCGCAAGTTAAATAACAATCTAAGATCATTAAGTTTTGTGAAAAATATGAACACTGACTAGGCAATCACAAGTATGATCAGCATCTTGTTCTTGCCTAGGTTTTGACTTAACCTTACCAACGTTCCTTGGTATTTACTATTTTTGAGTACAGAATCATAACAATTAGGTGAAATTCTCCTATACTCTAGCCCCAGATCCTAGCATGCTTACTAAGTTGGCCACCTTAACAAACATACAAAGAAAAGTTCTCTATAAAGCAGTTAAGCAAAACACAATCACTAATAGCAAGGAAGATTAAATTCAATTAATTTATAAAGTACATGTTCGGGGCTTCGAATCCACCCCTAACTAAGAGGAGTTTAGCTAGACATATTAATTATGTTCAAACAGTAATCCATAATCAATAATCAAACTAAAATTAAGAGAAAGAGATGTTTAGAGATGAAAACAAAACACTGATCCGTGGTGGTATTGAGCAGAAGTGGGGTGCGAATAACGCAAACTTATCCTTCACCCTCCTTGCTCACTTCGCGAGCTGCTCCTTCCTCTTCGATCTATTTCTTCAACTCCTGATCCAGTGAGAAGGGGATGTGAGTGAGGGGACGACGATGGACAGCGAAGGAGTGAGGGGATGACGATGTTGGGCTGCTGGCGGAGAACGGGAAGAAGGGACGAAGAGTGAAGGACGAGGGACTGAGACGGTGGCTAGGGTTTGGCGAGGTGGTTCTTATGGTGAAGGCGATAAGGGACAGTGAGAGAGAAAACTGAGGTGAGGGTTTTCGTGCGAGGAGGTTCTGCTTGAATGAAGAGAGGATGATGAAGGCTATCGCGAGGATGAGGGATCTGCGAGAATGGGGTTTGATTGGGTTTGATGGAGGCGAGGTGGATGGCTTGCGTTCAGGACGATGGAGATGGATGGTGGGTGACGGCGGCTAGATCTGCAAGTTTTTGCGATGAAAAGATTTGTGGTGGGTGACGGCGGCTAGTACCATAATTAACAAGTAATAGCTAAAAATATATATAGAAATATGATACTAAAAATAGACTAATTATGCCCCTATCAAATAATCACAACAACTCTCCCGCCAATGCATCACTGACGGCTCAAGGACAAGACGCGGCCCGAATCGCCTGACCAATATCATTCGAGAATGAGGATCTGTTGTACACAATAGTCCAAACAACCCCAAACAACTGTCAACGCTACTACGGATCCCGGAGTAGATTTGCTTATAACCCAGATGGAACATGTAACAATGATACTGGAGAGGATCGCACAGAAGCACATTCAACTAGTTAACCCGATTCAAACATAGCCACAGCAAAACTTTGCCAATCGAACTCAAGAAAGTGGCAAAATCCTAGCAAAACCCCAACAAGGAAACTTCGAAAGCGATGAGCTTCCACGAGGCAAAAATTCATTATATGAAGGGACACTTACCGAAATCTCATTCAGAATAGGGGTCAGGAATCCTAATGTATTATACAAATTGTCAAAATAGTCATTTTTCGACGCCCTCATGAAAACAGCAATGCCGAAAAAGTTCATTCCGCCAAAGTTCGAGATGTATGATGGTACTTTCGACCCAACCGATCATTTAAGACATTTCCACCACATGATGCCCCTGAAGGAGACCACGGAATCAATTTTATGTAGAACGTTCCCAATCATCCTCACTTCAACAACAATGAACTGGTTCAATAGTCTACCACCAAGATCGATAGATTCCTTTCAAGCCCTGGCCACTGCTTTCATCACCAGATTTATTGGAAGCCAACGAATGAAGAAAGGATCGCACTATCTACTGCATATCAAACAAAAACCCAAAGAAACGATACGGGAATATGTCATCTGCTTTAACAATGAACTGACAATGATCAACGGATGTAGCGATGACACAGCCGCAACAACCTTCATGGCCGAATTAAAGATAGGTCATTTCTTTGACGCTCTTAACTTGGAGCCACCAAAGGGCATGGCAATCCTGGTAAAAGTAGCACAGAAGCATATCTCCCTAGAAGAAATGAAAGCAGCTAGGAAGAAAAATGATCAAGAAAGAGAAAATTTCTCAATAAAACAAGAAAGAAAGGAACACAACGGACAACAGGAAGGCAACAACCCATTGAAGTAGCGGCAAGAACGATTCATGACGACTGGAATTCAGGAAGTCGCAACCAACACGAACGGGTAATGACCGTAATGAAAACCGCATACAAACCATACACAACTTTGAAGACAAGTCGAACAAACATACTAAAACACATAGCGAAATGGGATAACATTAACTGGCCGCTTCGGATGAGAGGAAACCCAGAAGGAAGAGACAAAAGCAAATACTGCACATTCCATAAGGATCATGGATATGATACTGAAGAATGTTACAACCTAAAAGACGAAATTGAACACTGGGCTCAGAAAGGACTACTAGACAAATTCATCGGGATGCAAGTAAAACAAAACAAATGGAAAGATAAAACAAACAATGCTGCGAGATAAAAAGAACAGTCCAGAGAATTGATATACATCACACGTTGCACAACCAAGGGAAGTAAAACACACAAAGAAGCAAGGCAAACCCATCACTCATCTATATCAGAACAAGGGTACCAATGAAACACTTCATAAAAACATTGAAAAGCCTGCATCATCCAATCCATACAAATAAAAGGACTTCATCAGCAATTGCAAGATCGAGTCGAACCACTAAACAACACGAGAGGAAAAAGCAAAGAAAAGCGAAGCACCAGCCCTCAAAGCAAAAACTGACAACGAGCAAGGGAAGACAAAGCAAACAATATTCTGAATTAGTATAAAAGCCTTAATGGCCAAAACTAATGAAATATTCAAGAAAGCATCAATAAAGATTACGGATTTAGGAGCTCCAAATTTTTGCACGGACAGCAAACCGGTCGTACAAGGCTGTCAGACTGTAAAAGTCGGACACACAAAACTTCTGGTCTGATCAACCATGAAGTAAAGGTTGGACACATGAGTCACTTAAACACAAAAACTTTTAATAGACCGAGGTGTCGAGTTAACGAAGTAAAGATTTGATACGCGAGTCACGTAAACACAAAAAACTTCGAATCGACTGAGGTGTCAAGTTAATGAAGTAAAAGTTGGACACCGGAGTCACCTAAACACAAAAATTTTCGAATTGACTGAGGTGTCGAGTTAACGAAGTATAGGTTGGACACCCGAGTCACCTAAACACAAAAAAATTCAAATCGACCGAGGTGTTGAGTTAACGAAGTAAAGGTTGGACACCCAAGTCACATAAACACAAAAATGTTCGAATCGACCGAGGTGTCGAGTTAACGAAGTAAAGGTTGGACACATGAGTCATCTAACGCACAAAAAACTTCGACTCGACTGAGGTGTCGAGTTAACGAAGTAAAGGTTGGACACCCGAGTCACCTGAACACAAAAAACTTCAAATCGATCAAAATAAAGGTTGGACACCTGAGTCACCTAAAAGGCAAACAAAAAGTCCGAGCTTAGGAAATGAATCACTATGGTCTGAAAAAATATAGAAAAAAGCAACCACTTACAAATAAATCAGAAAGAACAACAGAGACCAACAATTAAACAAGAAACGAGCACGAAGGCAGTTATAAAATAGCTTGATACAAAAGCTACAATAGTTGCAAAAAACTAAAAGTTAATCTTTATTGATAAACACTACTCTGTTACATCCAGGGAAGGCAATAAAATAGTAGGAAAGGAAACAGGAGCAATGGCATGATCAGTATAAGTCGAAACCGGAAAAGAAATCATTTCAGGATAAGGGAGCATCAATGACTTCGAAATGCTTAGAAGGAGCAATGACTCCTCTACTGCTGGAGCAGGTTCATCGGCATCATCATCCTCAAATGCTTCACCAACCAAATGACGATACCTAGACAAATTTTCTCCAAGCCCTTCGATATAATCAACCCACCCGTCAACAACTCACTTACTATCCTCATCTTCGACCACACGAAGCTTATCCTTAGTAGCAGCGAGTTCAGTTTTGGCCGCGACAAGCCGCTCTTCAGCAGTGGAAAGCATACTGTAAGCATCTGCTTTGACATCATGAAGCGCAACAGTTATCTGTTCCACCCGCTTCTCAACAACGTCACACATAACAGATTGCTCCAATCCAGAACAAGAAGCTTCATCGAAAGTCGTTCTCTCAACAGATAACTCCTTTTCCACGTTGTGAAGACGAAAACAAGTCTCATCTAGCTTAGCTCTCAAGGAGTCAAGATCAGCAACAGACTTATCACACAGATTTTTCGCCTCCGTCAAAGATTCTCGAGCGGCCACAACAACTTTCTTCAAATCCGTGCATTGCATCTTCAATACATTAAATTGAGAAAGGGCATGAGAAAATACCAGCAATAGTGATGTCAACCTCTTCTCCAAAAGAGCCACTTGATCACGACCAGCTCGATAAACCGAGCCCATTACCCCTGCGTAAGCAAGATGATTCATCCCGTCCATTATCTGCTCAAGACCATGGTTGATATGATCAAACGGTTCAAGCACGGACATCGAGGGCTTCTCCACCAACCACCTATACCATTCATTTACCAATCTACATGCGATGTCCTGCACGTTGAGCTGGGTAAACCAACAAAACTTGCCGTCGGACTTAATATGGATGTCTTTCGGCCCAAGCTCAGTCCAACTAATTTGTGGGTGGAGGACGCAAACTTCCAGAAGCACCAAAAAACCACCTTCGACAGTAGGGAGAACAGATGGAATAGCAGTAACAATGGAAAAACCACACTTTCCTTTCTGTCGAGAAGCATCTGCAGCAAAGAAAGGAATGGCGGCAGCGGCAGGAGTGGGGGTAATCCGTCGAATAGGAAAAGAAACTAGAAATCCGACTGCCTCGCTAACATCAATAGAAGGAGAAGGAGAATGATCCCCAAGATTTCGACCACCAACATTGCCTTTAGACTGCTCCATCGCCAACTGAAGCATTTTCTCATTAATGGCTCGAGGATCGTCATTAGACAACTCGACAGTGTCTGAAACATCATAAACAGAAAGAAGTTCCATCTTATCGTCGTCCAACGAACGAATAGCCTCATTCTCACTCCTTTCAAACACAAGTCTTAACTCCTCAGCTTCCTCAAGAGATTCACGATCTCCTTTTACAACATCATCATGAGAAAAACCCAGGCGACAAACAATATCCCGAACAGAACCCTGACGAGTCACAAGCCGAGCAGAAGTACGATTCGAAAGTCGTTCTTCCTTGGAACTCGAACATAATCTATGGGCAATTGCCTTGAGGGACTAGTGGACCTCACAAGCTTTCGTTTTCGCGAAACAATAGCGAAAATAGTAACGGGAGCATTGAGATCCGTAACATCTCGGACGGAGCTCACTTTCCAATCAATGCTGGCATCACTAACAGAAGAATAAGCAATACGGGAAGCATAAGCTTTAGCACGAGCCTCGATAAATAAAGCTCGTTCCGCTTCGTTCATAGTGTATAGACCACTACACTTCAGAATGCCATCAGAAATAAACACGTCAACAGAAAAACGGGCAAGCTTCAAGAATTCTTCACTTATCTTCTATTCCTCAGGCGATAAATAAATATTCTTCCGCTTGTTGGGAACCCAAAATGATCGGAAGATCAACCGACCTCTCAACCGAAAGTAACCGAAATTCACGGAAGCATAGAGCCAAGATCGCGACCAATCGCGAATGTCGTTGCATGCTAAGGTTCTCGAAACAATAAGGAAAACGAAGGAAGCATATCTCCCTGTTCACTAACAGACCAACCGCACTTTTCTCATTTCAAAACATTTTCAAGTGATTCAAATTGTGTTTATTTGATAACTCTAAGTACTACATTGTTCGTGTTTTGATGAGCTTGAAAATCAATCTCAATCAAGCTTATAAGTTGGCAGAAAGTTAGGGACACTACCACGTTTTCTTTGTGGGACTGATTTGTGTGACTTTAGTAAAATGACCATAACTTGCTCATTTCATAACATTTTCATCTGATTCAAATTGTGTTTATTAGGTAATTAGAGTGCTACAATTGTTATGTTTTGATGAGCTTGAGAATTGGTCTCAGTTGAGCATATCAGTTGGCCGAAATTAGGGACAATACTGGTTATTCTTTAACAATTTTGAGTAAGTTTAGTAAAATGACTATAAGTTGCTCAATTCACAACGTTTTAAATTCATTCAAATTGTGTTGATTAAATGACTAAGAGTAGTACAATTTTCATGTTGTGATGATCTAAGAATCGGTCTCAATTGGGCGTTTAAATTGAACCAAAGTCAGAGATAATATCATGTTTTTAGGGACAAAGAGGGAGAGAGAGGTGACGGGGTGGTGGTGGTGCTTGATAAAGAAAATAGGGAGAAAGGTGGCGGTGGCGGTGGCGGTGGCGGTGGCGGTGGTGGTGATGGTGGGAGGATGGTGGTGGTGTCTGATGGAGAAGATAGGGAGAGCGATGAAAAATGGGAAGAGAATAAGAGGAAGAAAAAGGAGGAGAAAGAATTTTTAATTTTGGGTTTTTATTAATGGTTTGGAAGAGAGGTGGTGATGTTGGAAATAAAGGGAGTGGTGTGGGAGAGAAAAAATTGGAATGGTGGTCTGGGACATTACTTTTGGTGGTGTTAAACAGTGTTTGCCTTTTAAAAAATATTTAAAAAATTATTTAGGTGTATAAAAAAAACCCTAAAAATTTTGAGGATACATGAAATATATATAATGAATTTCAAGGGTATTTGAAATATGTGAAAAAAAAAAGATGCAATTAAATAAATCTATTAAACACATTAAATGAAGTCTAAATACCAAGTGAAACAAACATGAAATCAATATATAATTAGAAAATCAGGGAGTGGTTTCAAAAATAAATAAATAATTAGAAGAAATGATAATTAGAAAGAAAAACCTCATTTTATTTTATTTTTGATCTGTTGAAAGACACCACCACCTCTCACCTTATATTCTCTGTTATAGGAGTAGAACCACCGCCACCACCAGCCGCACCACCTCTCATATCTTCTTCTTATCCTTTGTTCTTGTTTTTCTTTTTTTTTCTTCTCATCTTTTTCTCCTCTTCCCCCTATTGTTGCTCCTGAGAAGATAGGAGAAGAAGAAAAATATATGAAAAACTAAGAAGATGAGTAAGAGGTGGCAAGGGCAAGGTGGTGGCACTACACCAAAAACCCCCATTAGCAACGGTTCTAGACCGTGGGCGTAAGCCATTGCCACGGCTAAGAGCCGTGGACTACAGGGGCGTCGCAAAATCATTTGTAACGGCTATAAACCGTTGCTAAACATTGTAGCAACGGTTTTATGGTTGGATGGGGGGCGTTATTTTCAGAAATTAGCAACGGTTATAAACCGTTGCAATAAAAATAGCAACGGTTCTTAGCCGTGGCAAAATTAGCTACGGTTGTAAGCCGTTACAAAGTGTAGATATTAGCAACGGTTATAAACCGTAGCTAACAAGATAGCAACGGTTTATAGCCGTTGCAAAATTAGCTACGGTTTTAAGTCGTGACAAAGTTCATATATTAGCAACGGTTTTAAACCGTGTCTAATATTTGCAACGGTTTTTAGCCGTGGCTAACCGTGGCAACGGTTACAAACCGTGGCTAAATAGTGTGAATTAAACCGTGGCAAATGGGCTAGCAACGGTTTTGGGCCGTGGCTAACCATGGCCACGGTTTGTAGCTGTAGCAAATGAGAAATAATGCCCACGGTTTGTAGCCGTGGCAAGATGGAACCACGGTTTTAAGCCGTTGGCAATTAAAACAAAATTCAAAAAAAAAAAGAAATCTGTTTTGTTGCAACGGTTTTAAACCGTCGCAAGTTAATATAATCGAAAAAAAAAATTATATTTTATTTTTTGCTGCTGCAGCAAAATCACAGCCGTGGCACCTGCAAAATCAGTCCTTACACATAGTCCACACAAATGAGACAAAAGAATCATAAATTGGATGAACTAATTCAGCCTGAATTAAACAAATTAATTATCAATAATAATTCAACATATTACAAGCAATTGGTCATCGTGATTGCTCCAAACCTCTCCAACATGATCACTTAATCAAATACATAATTATTCCTAATACAACTGGGTGATGTCCCTTTCAAAACACCTCCATGTTAGGCCAATAAATGGATAAGAACTAAAACACAATGCAGATCTGCAGAAGCTGAAGGAGTGATATACACAACAAAAGTATGTAGAAACCTTTGCCAATTGCTGAGTCTGGATGATATTTATGCACATCTGAAACACAGGTTCTGCAAACTGAGCAAACCCAGAACCTAATGCCTGAAACAGATAGAACAAGAGTATAAAAACTCTATTGTTTCATTCGGTCTAGAAGAGACTTCCAAAAGTTTAAAAAAAAATAAGTCGTGTAGAACTATAAGTTAAAAGTATTAGTTCGACATGAGCCTGACAGCTGTTTAATCAAATAGAAATTTTTTAAATGACTCAGGCAAGGGAAAAGATACCTGTGCTATAGATGTAAAACACTCGAGCAAGGGAAAAAGATCTCTGTCGGCATTCGAAAGCTGCTGCCACTTTGCAATCACTGGAGGCATTAAAATCTCAAGATATCTTGGCTGTAATTCATCATCATAGAGAACAAGTTAACTTACTATTTTTGTTCAATACTGGCAGCCAACAAGATGAAACACATTACATGATACCTGAAGGTTTCGTTAGCATCATTTATATACAATCCGAAGGTTTCGTTTCTAAAGGAGTTTAGACAAAAAGGGATTAGCAAGTGTCAGATATTTGACATAATAGCCAAAATGTAAAGTGAAAGAGCACTTATATAAAACAAACCTGATATTGCCCAAAAGCACACAAGAGATGCTGCAAAATGACTTCCAACCGTGGAGCCAACTCCTCAGCAGCTTCCTGGCATTTATAAATTTAAAATTGAGAACTTGTCGACAAAAAGTTTGAAAACCATTTTGAAAACTAAGAACTTGTCGACAAAACATGCAATTAGAAACCATTTTGAAAATAACTACGCAAGTGATCATCATCCTGTTGTCAGATGAAGATTAAAATCCAATCCAACCAATAATATCTAGCATGAAACATATAAAAATTAAATCAGCAAAAAAAATCATTTCTGGTTGGACATCAAAATCCAGGGCATGTCCTTTTTTTTTTGTTTGAAAGCCAAGGCAAAAACTAAAAACAATGAAAATACAAAACTTAAAGCAATCAACTTAAATCAACTCACAGTCAGTCTCTCAACCGTAGAACACGCAGCACACGCGCGTTTCTGCGACAAATCAAGTTACACCGGACTGCCCAGATCAACCGGCATACACACGCTCCAACCACATGTCGCCACATCTCAGCATGTCAACGCTGCGACAGACAGCAGCAATGCATCCCAGCAGCAGCAAACCCAGCAGCAACAGCAAAGCAGGGCAGCAGCAGCAGTAACGCGCCAAAGCGTAGCAGCAGCAGCAGCAGCAGCAGCATCAACGCCACGCAGCAACAGCAGCATCAGCAACAGCAACAGAGCGCAGCAACAGCAAGTACGCCAGTCCGCCCCCGCATGAAACAGCAGCAGAAAAAAATTACAGATGCACTCTGTTTTGCGACAGAGTGCTCTGCCTACACAACAGCAGCAGCATCCCCTGCATGCAGCAGTTTTGCTCGCAGCGTATCGCCATATCCCGGACTGCCAAAGCTGCCAGATCCCCAATCCCTCGCAGCCACAAAGCCAATACAGGTATTTACTCGTCCCCGTGGCGAATGTAAGCCAGAAAATCTGTGTGTGCTTCTTGTTTTACTTCATTACATTCAACTGTGTGCATCCAAAGATGAAAAAACTCAAACTACATAATGAAACTTATAACATGACTTGAAGAAAACATGGGCGAGGATAATCAAGATAAGATGGGAAGAAAAAATCTGTACAAACTGATCATATATAGCTTCCTTAACCAGGAGCCCAGGTGTTCTTTCTCGTTTTATGCTCTTTCTGATAAATCTTTACCCTTTTCGATAGAAGATAAAATAAAAAAGAGGAATTCTAAATGTCGAGGAAACAGGCTAGGAAATGGGCGAGGGAAGCGACGTGGCGGGGTGGAGACCGTCCACTCCGCTCGGGATGCGTGCCATCATTTTTGGTGCGCGCATCCCGAGCGGAGTGGACGGTCTCCACCCCGCCACGTCGCTTTCCTCGCCCATTTCCTCATTTGTTTCCTCGACATTTAGAACTGCTCAATAAAAAGATAGCCAAAACCATGGTAGTGACTTAAAATAGGGAGAAAAAAGTCGTAAAAAATTTTAGACATCTTCAATATATAAGAGTTCGAAAAGAAGATAATAGCACTTGGACCAATGCACGCCTACATAACATCGCCCAAAATGCCAACTTATTTAGGGTGTGAGAATAATTCAGGAAATGAACAGAACAGGTGACAGTGAAGAAAAGTACAAAATCATCTGCAGAAGTCTTTCAATCACTAGCAATCAATAACTTGCTAATAGTGTAAAAACATCCGAAGTTGTAAACACTAGTGGTATTTTGTTAATGTGAAACGAACAAAATAAAGGGCAATTTGTGCGCGGTAACTTAAAAGTTGTGGAATTGAATTTTTCGATTCACAAAACCTACAAATAGTTACATTGGTCTCAACAGATGGAAGTATGTTCATACCTGTCACCTGCTCCTCGTATAGAGCCAAGCAAAGCTATGCACCTTCACAAGTACTTGCCACAATTACCTTCAATTGTCAACCAAGCAAAGTTAGCTTTTATAGCTTGACAAGAAGCTCAAACCAATCATGCATTCGAAGAAAAACAAATGCTGGAAAAAATTCAATTCATTCCAACATCTTAAGTTGAAATTTATGTAAAATGGACAGCTGCAATCGGCTACATTCTTCATTTTCGTACAATTGTTTGATAGGCAAAAAAGGTTAAAATGAGCTGATTTTTTGTAAAGATGATCTCCACCTTAAAAAATCGTAATTCTATTCAATGTGGGAATGTGTATCAAAAAGTGTGACAAACTAACATGCCCTATTTAAAAAAGTTCATGACAGGCAAGTTTGAATATTAAGTTCATCTTTATCATCAGTAGTTTATATATACATCACAATAAACAAATCTTTATGCGTAGTCTATGCATTTGTAATATCACCCTGCACTTGAATAACACCTTCAATGGATAAATAAAATTGCAAGTTGCAACTAGCAACCAGCCTAATGATTCATCAGTCAAACATCAAATTACTCCTTGCAACTTGCAAATAAAATTGCAAGTTCAAAATGCAAATTGCAATAACAAACTCTAAATGCCAATGACCATCCTACCAACTTGCAAAGATCCAACGCATCACGCCAGACTACACGGATACATACAATATAACTTCAAAATAAGCACCCAATAATCAGGATATAACTGACTGGGTAACCAGAGATTCGGATTCACGAAGATACATGAAAGAGTTTTCAGGAAGAAAAAAAAAAAAAAAAAAGAAAAAAAATTTATTGAATATTCAGATTAGAATTGTTTTGACATAACTGAAACTGTAAAGCAGAATGTCATTCAATATTAAGATTCCTAACCATACCTTGACAAGATCTCCGAGTTCCTCACTGCATTCAAGTTTATCCTCAGCCAACCAGTTTTCCAAAAGATTCTTTTTGTTCTGATTCACAACTAAACGAGATAATTCCAAAGACTCAAATGCATTGAGCTTTCCTTTAGTTAACAATGTCCCAAAGTACTGCAACAATGGTGGAGTTTGCCCAGCTTGCACAGGAACACTCTGCAAAAGGAAAGGTAAATATCAAAGACCAATCAAATGCCATGCTTCTTTTCTGCTCCCAGGATATCAATACATAAGATAAGAAATGAAAGCAGTGCTTTCATTTCATAGGAAGGAAACACTACATCAAAATAATAAAAGGTATTAACACTACATCATGCACGCTAAGAGCCCAAGTTCACAGAATATTTTGAAAAATACAAATAAGACATGGATGTTGTAACAGTGCCTGCCTTTCTTGGTTTTCATTAGATTTAAAGGGTTAATGTGACAATCAAATACCTGAAATTTTGCAACAGTGTCAGGGGTACGAAGGATTCCTTGAGGAGAATCAGCAGCAAGCTCAGCAGCTTCCTTATATTTGGTCTGAGAGAACAACTCCTGAAATCTTTGAACAACCTGAGACATAGAAGTTAAGTCAATAACACTTGTATGATGCCAAAAGGAACACCTGCACTTGCATTTTGCACTTCGAAAAAGTAACTCATGAGGATTGGTATCAAAGTAAGAGATGAAAAAAATTCCAGACGTACCAAATTCTCTGCCCCAGGAAGGTTTCCTCTTTTTGCAAGACTAACAGCAAGCTCCAAATTGTTTAGCTATAGCAGTTGCAAGAGCACACTCGTGAGAAATACATTCATGAACAAGATTCAATCCATGAAAAACCCACACTTTTATATCAGCAACATTTGATCTTTGATCAGGGATTACATGGAGATCTTTGATTCAATCCATGAAAAACCCACACTATCTTGCAACAGAGCTAGCCTAACTTAGTACCTGAATCAAACCAAAATACCAAGTACTTAAAATTTAAACCAAAAGCACTTCCATTTTCAGTGTGAATCTCATCCATCAACCTTACATGGAAGTAAACCTAAGAAAATGTACCTATATGGCGGCGGTCTAAAACCCTCATATTCATGCTAAAGGGCTTGTTTCTTAATATCCTCCTCGGCTACTGTCTGCAGAAATTGGGGTAGTCAAAACATTTCAGACTAGCTTTTTCTACACAACAGTTGCAGAGGCACCAAAATGTCAAAACATGCCTTGATTGCAGTTTGTCTGCTCTGTAGCAATAAAAGAAATCAGTCCAGTAGGGCGTTGTCTATTGTTTATCTATTAGTAAACAATTCCCACTACAAAATGTCAGTTATGAATGCTAATAGGCAATGGGCCATTTACCCCGGGAGTTTGAGGCATTTTCAGATGGATCGGAAAAGGAGCAGAGATTAGAGGCCCAATTCAAACTACAAAAAATGCGTCGAAGATGCACAGGTATAAACTGTATATGGTACCTGGCAGATGTCACTGCGAATGGATTTTTCCCACGAAGGCTGCAGGAGCGGAGATAATGGTTTCTGCATCTTGGCAAACACACTTCCATGCTGAGCACAACCATCATGATCATAAACTGCAGCCTCGAGCACATCCTCATTACGCATGTTTGATTGTGTATTCATCTGTTGACAACATATGTTCATATGCTATTTAGTACAATACACAAGAATAGAAATGGACAACAAACAAATGGATAAATTTTTCAAGTTCATGAGAATCAGGCTGTTAGACGAACCTGCTGAATTGGGCAATCATTCACTTCTTCATCTATATACAAAGATCACAACTTCGGTTAAAATGACATTTACAACAAATAGTTGAAGCAAGTTTGGCAAGTGAAGTGAACTGACCTGAAATTTCAGCTTTCGGAGTCACTGTATCCAGCTTCTCTGCACCATTAATCCTTCAAAATTTTCGGACTCCATAAAGCTATTTTGATGAGTCTGCAGTCATGTCTGATAGTAATGTTATCAAACCTGCATGAAAACACAAGTTCACTTAAGTTCACTTCACTAGAGCATACAGAAGTTCTGTTGTGACGTAAAAACACAACTTCTGTTGTGACATTTACATAAAAACATAACTTCACTATCACATAAGTTCACCTGCATAAAAACACAGAAGTTCACTTTTCACTTCACGTCTATAAAAACACCTACATAAAAACACAGAAATTCACTTCACTTCCATAAAAACACCCGCATAAAAACACACTAGGGCATACATAGGTTCACTTAAGTTCACCATAACAATATGTTTTTTTTTTCTTTCATTAACAAGAGTTACTAAAAACCATAATAATTTTATATTTTAAATTGATTGCATAGTTGCAAAAAAAAAATTAAAGAAAAGAAGTAAAATAAAATTTAATTTACAGGAAAATTTGCTTTCGAATCCGAAATATGGTGTATAGGTCAAATGGTGGAAAGATATGATCATTTATATTGGTAAACATTGAGGTGGAAAGATTTCTATTACAATGCAAATATGTAAACTCTCAAAAACATGTCAAATGGCATAAATGTTTAAATAGATAGATGGGAAGTTGCTTAACTGTGTGCAAAGACAAGGGAGGAAAATGAGAACCAGAACAACATGCATGTAGCAATTACATATCTATAGTTAGTGCTAAACTTGAATCAAATATGACATACATATACCAATATGAATCAAATTTGACCACCAGCCTATCATACCAATTATGGGTGTCAGTGACTGTGTGTATGATATGATATGATTCCTGGTTTCACACTGCAAATGAATGTTTTGATTCTAGGAACAAAATTCAAGAGTTGCTGAAAAAAGGAAAAACTCAAGTTTTCAGACTCAACAATGGGAATTGTCAAGGATACATTCCAAACGGCCAATGAAATGAGTGTGAATCTTGGTAATGTAAATCACGAGTCCAACAAGGGAGTATTTAAAGGAACCAACATTTGTGTTCAACACTAATGTGTAGCTTGTGGCAGTGAATTCCCAGGTGAAGAAAGTCACAAGAAAATGAAAGTTAATGAACCACAATTAGTCCTGCCTAGGGAAACTAAGTTCAACAAACCTATTTCTGAAAGACTGAGCATGGGCTTCATTGCTGGCCTAGATTGCATGAAGTCAAATTAGAGCAAAATCAAAGGCAAAAAACCTTAATAAACAGGCCTGGAACTACAAAACATCCACCCAAAGGATTAATACTGGGTGTACCTGACTGATTTATTTTGCAGGATCCAATGATAGTCCAAAGCAAGTAAGCATTATCTATTAAGGATAAACACAAGTTTGTGAAGCCTAAACCAAATGGAGTGTCACTGAGTTGAAATCTCCTACTCCCAGTTCAGCACTGATATGGACTTACAGGAGGAATATTAAAAAAAAAAAAATACTTTATGTGCAGACTGTTTCTAATAAACCAAATCCGAGGTTTATTAGAGATGACATGGAGGAGTACATGGAACTTGGAAAAATAAAGGAAGATGTCAACACAGGTTTACAAAATGATTTGTTGCTAGATATGCTCATTGACTTGGAAAAACATGGCTACCACATTAGCTAGACATTTGCTGCCAAGGAGAATTAAGGAAATGGAGAACATTCCTGCTGGTTCAGATGATTTAGAGATTTGATTGAATGAGAGTGAAGAGGTGACTACTCCACAGTTTTATTTCACTTCTGCCAGCTTGCCTTATACTTATGAAGAACCAACTCAAGAAATGGTTAAATGTAAAACCACTATTTATCAAAGGGTTTAATGGAAAACTTTTAAAACATGGCATTAGTAGACAATGATGCATCAGTCATTATTACTAATACTTCGAAGAAAATAAATAAACAAGATGTTGAGTTAGTGACAACCAGGATTACTATCTCTGGATTATTGGAAAGATAAAACGATGGCCAAAAAAATTGTGCCATTAGAAATAATAGTTAGGAGTAAACCATTCAGAGAAAACATTCTTTGTCATAGATGGTGCACTTAATTTTTTAACTTTATTAGGCAGAGATTGGATTCATGCTAATAGATGTATTTTGTACTCTATGCATTGAAATTTTTTAGTTCTGATAAGAAAGGAGAAAAAATATTGAGGAAGTACATGCGGATCCTCAACCATTTCATATATTCCAATTGTATCGATGCTACTCTATCATGCTAACATGTGTCCTATTGATATAAGTAACAAATAAAAATGAAAGGGCTTTATGTGAGTGGGATGAAGATCCATTTCTACTTTATCATGCTAACATGATTCGACCATTTGAAGATGATGAAGAATTATGGGAATGAACCTTGACCCTAATAAAATCAATGAAACCATGCATTTGGTTTTAGACAAATTTATAAAATTTGAATTAAATGCAAAAATATTACAAAATGATAATATTACCTGGGATACAAAGGGGAATTAAATCCCTTCAAATTTGTTGTTTAGAGCACCCACCACCACCAACAACAAAAGCTGTGAACCCCACATCCCTCTGTGTTGTGATATGCTCTCATGCACCACTTTTGTGTATGACTTGGTTGTGGATCTGAAAATTGCAACCAGAACATATCAATATTCTCAGTGATGGAGTCACAGTTTTTATAATGGGGTGCAGAGTTATGAGTCATAGAGGCCTATGAGCCCATAATTACACCTATTCCTGAAAAAAATACCACCAACACCTATTACACCTCTGGTTTGAGCTTCTTCATTTCCTTCAAGAGCTATAATGTTTGTGTACTTACAGAGAAATGGAACCCAAACCAAACCAAGCAATAGAGAGACAAAGAAAGGGGTAATAGAGAAGGAGAAGAAGAAGACCTGGGGTGCCTTTTCAATTAACTCCTGCACATAGTTTTCGCCAAAACATCGATGCCCAGCAATATCATCATAGACTTGGCGAATGAGGGAGACTGGCTTGGTCTTCTAATCACAAAAACAAACAACCCAAACAAGATCAAATCACTTTCATACAAAAAAAAAAAAAAAAAACCCATTAAGCTTTAACAACTAAACAAGAACCCCAAAAAACCAAGGGTACAGATTGATCAATTTTACAAATTGAAATATACCCAAATTCTAATTTTAAACAAAAAGCAATGCACAAAGCATGAAAACAAACATTCAGTGGAGAAAGAACAAGAGAGAGAGAGAGACAAGGACAAAACCTTTAAGCTTTCCACCCCTCTTCAACAACTTCTCCAAAATCTGAAACAAAGAACAACAATTAGAACAAAAATATTATACCCAAATAGTCCTAAAAAAATTAAAACTTGAAAATAAATAAAGAGAGAAGATCTAACCTTCTTTCCAGCACTGGGTTTGCATCTCTTCCAACATTCCAATTAACCCATTCGATCAAATCACCCAATTTGCGACTTACAGAGAAATGGAACCCAAACCAAACCAAGCAATAGAGAGACAGAGAAAGGGGTAATAGAGAAGGAGAAGAAGAAGACCTGGGGTGCCTTTTCAATTCCTCTGAAATTGGATGAGGATGCGAGAACCCTAGAGGAGAACCGATTGAAGGCTGCGAAGGAAGAGGAGGATCTCGAAGCTCGAATGGCTAGATGGCCAAACCCCATCGTGTTTTGTTGCTTGTACAAACACAGACACTGCTTGGGTTGCTCGACTTCTCCCTCTCTTTCCTTCTCCTTCTCCTTCTCCTTCTCTCTTTCCCTTTCCTTGAAATTTTAGGGTTTTTTTCACAAAGGGTTGAAAAGGGGGAGATGGAGCGGGAGATGGAGAAGCAAAGGGTTGAGAAAAGGGGGAGATGGAGCGGGAACGCGGGAAGCAAATTTTTTTCCCAAAATTTCGCCCGCGAGAATTCAACATACTTCTCCACAGGTCCACGTGCAACACACGTGCACATTTGCAACGGTTTTAAGCCGTGGGTCACTATAGCCACGGCTAAAAACCGTGGCAAACACACCAACGGTTTAGAACCGTGGCCAAGCATTTTTTTAGCCACGGTTTTAAGCCGTTGGGCACTATAGCCACGGTTTTTAGCCGTGGCAAACACACCAACGGCTTAGAACCGTGGCCACCCCTGTGTAGCTAATCAGCCCTTTTGGTGTAGTGTGGTGGTGCTTGATGGATAAGAGATGTGGTGGTGGTGGTGTTGCTTGATGGAAAAGAGAATGATAGAGGGGAAGAGACGTGGTTAGGTTTTTTTGTTTATATTGGTGGTGTTCTTTAGTAAGTGGTAATATCTTTAAGAAAGTAGGGCAATGGTGGTGTCATTCAGAAGAATCGTTAGTGTCATTTAGTCACTGCCATCTTCGAAGTAGAAATAGTAATAAAATTTCAACAAAATTGCCATTTTTATCAGGCAAACCACTTATGCTGAGGGACACCACCACTCCCATTTTTTTGGATTTGCTGAAGTACATCACCACCCCTCACCTTCTCTTCTCTCTTTATAGAAGCAACACAACCCCGCCCACCCGGCCACCGCACCACCATGCCCCTTCCACCGTCGACCGCACCACCCCTCATCTTCTCCTTTGTTTTTGTTTTTGTTTTTGTTTTTGTTTTTGTTTTTGTTTTTGTTTTTTCTTTTGCTTTTGCTTTTCTCCTTTATTCTTTTCATTCTCTTTTTCTTATCCTCTCATCTTATTCTTCTTTTCCTCTCTTCCTCTTCTTCATCTTTTTCTACTCCTATCTTCTTATTTTCCTCTCTTCCTCTTCTTCTTCGCCTTTGCTGAGAAGATAGGAAAAAAAGAGAAAGACATGAGAAATGAAGAAGAGGAAGATAAGAAAAAAATAAGAAAAATAATAGAATATGAAGAGCTAAGAAAAAGAGGTGCGGCTGACAAGGGAAAGGGCGGTGTGATGGTGGTGCTTGATGGAGAAGAGAGGTGGCAGTGGGTGGGTGGTGGTGGTGTTTGATGGAGAATATAAAGGGAAAGGAGAAAAGAGGTCTTCAACAAAAATTGTGGTGTCATTTAGTCACTGCCTAAACCTTTTTGCGTAAGATTATCTCACTAATTATCGTGTTCAACTAGTATGATGTGGTTAAACTTTTTTATGTAAAATTATCTTACTAATCATTGTGTTCATTCATCAATCCATGTATCAAAATAAGATACGTAGGGAACTAAAGAAAATTAGTCATCAAAGTACATCATTCATTCTTATTCATTCTCAGTGTTGCATCTATCTTCTTATATTATCTTTACATCTATTACGAAACATTTATATAGACATGTATTATCATGAGGTACAAGATCGTGGTGCCACCTCTCTATATGTATCTATATGAGTCAACATGACTTAGCATGTTGTGTCAAGGAGGTGGGCATCCACACTCATGCAATTGGACTAGAAATTCCACTAGCGTTGTAAGTTGGACTAGAAATGTCACCACGTATTCTCTATAAGAACGATAGAGACTCGGAATGAGTCTTAAGAAGATGCAGTCTGGCAATAAGTTTACTTTGTGAACAATAAGTACCGGTAACTTGAATTGTGGTACAAGTGACTTATGTTATGTTTTCGACTTAAAATGACATGAGATACAACAACTTTGATGGTTGTATAATCCCAATAAGTTGGCCAAACATTCTTTAATGTAGGTTGTCTGCTTCTAACATTAAATGTTATACATAAATGTTCTTGTTAACTTTATCATTGGTTTCAATGGGATACCCATTGATGCATATATTTTTCAAAGTAAGCAAGTTTCCATATAAACTTCAGATATATGACGTATGTTGGATAAATAAATGTGTGACATTTAATAATAAAGGGTGGACTCTTCCAGAGTCTTCAATGATTGGGGTAGCCTCTGCTAGAGCCTCCAATAAATTGCATAGATCGAGCTATGAGAGACACCATTTGTGTCTTAAAATCCAATGTTAAGAAAATTTTCTAACTTTTCAATATAGTATAGGTGGTGGCACTATCAATTCAACATATATGATTGTCCATCATTTGAAGTTTGTAAACCATACTTTCAAGGGAAAATGTATATAGTAAATAAATAAAACAAGCTAATAAAAATATGATATACTACATATGTTTCATAAGTAGTAGCAAAAAAAATTATGAGAAATTAAAATAAGCAACTATTCCAATGTAACATCATCTATGATATGTATCATTTATCTTCGTTAAAATTTGAGGGGGATTCTTATTTTCAGTAGCAGGTGTTCTAGGTTGCATTTGGTGGTTTCTAAATTAACACCTAGACATAGAGTAATATTATTGTAACAACCTCTGTTGGGGCGGTTACATTGGCTAGTGATTATTTCTTCTATGTCTCATGTTTTAGCCTTTGTGATGACTAAAAGTAACCACAGATAAAATCATAATTAAAAAAGAACTAGAATGTAAGCAAATACAAGTATTTTATTACACAACAAAATTTGTTATACACATCAAACTATCATACTATCTTCTATATTACAATTCAGAGTGGTGTTTTACTATTCATTGCTGACTGGGACAAAATCAAATCGAAAGAATTAGAGATAAAAGATGGTTAGGATTAAAAGTTGGAAAATGTATTGAATTTGAGGGTTGAGATTCATTTTCCATGATGGCATATTTGTAAATATAAAACATGTAGAAGGGCAAAAATAAAATAAAAAACTTTCAAAAAAAGTTGGTGGAATGTACATGTGGCGGAGAGAGAAAATATTGTATTTTGCTTTTAGCAAAATGAAGATTATCATAACTATCTATATCGTTATCGAATTTTGGTAAAGTTAATATTGTTGAAATGCATTTTTAAAGATTTTTCCAACAAAATCAATGATCAACACGAGCGCTAAAATTTTAAAAATATATATATTCTATAATTAAAAAACATATAAAGTATTTCACGTTTTTAATATTTTTCAAAACAATGAGACGGGGCGATCATACAAAAAAAAAATGAGTCGGGCATCTTAATGCACATTTAAACAAAAACTCTAAACTTCATATTTTGGCGAGTTTAAAGATTGGGGAAGAACTCATTCTTGGCGTTTAAATTTTTTTCTCAACTGATTCAAATTTGATTAGTCTAACTCTAAAATTTATAATATATTTTTATCTTAAAATAAGCTTACACTTCAATACTGATTCAGAGCCAAAATGGGGATAGATAAAGATGTGTTCAGTACAAAATATTTAGCAAAAATAAAATTATATGGAGTGCCAACGACACGGGGCATACTCTAGTTTTGTACATTACAACTTCATACCTTACTAAAAAGAGCCTACTTCACTAGTTCTTACTTGTTATATAAACCTCGCTACAGCTTGATTGTATCCAAAAACTGGTTGTAGCATCAGTACTTAGTCGTTATCCACCACATCCTTAATCAATATATATATGCAATGGTGGGCCATTAACTTAAAAAAACCCATCGGAGATAGCTTTGTAGCTGCTTCAACATCCCTTGCTTTATTACATAAACATCACGATAGCCAGGAGGTGTGGTTGGATCAGATTCCAAGTGGTAAGGTTGATGTGAAAATACATTCACTATTGGAGATGCAGTTGCATCTAAACTTAGCAGCTTGGGTGTATTCGCCTTCGAAGTCTGGGTCTAACCTCATCAAATTACCATTCCCATTATAGATATGTTGGAGTATGGTATTAAATTAATATTGATTACACATCCGCTCCAAAGTCGTACAACACCTAGCTGGGAAACTATATGATGACGAACAATATTTTCATGTATCTGTGGTTCCCGAAATACCCATAAACACTCGATTGATAACTTCTTCTAGAAAGTCAGTCAATTGATTTATTCCTCATGATCTTTTTTATCTTTAATATGAATTCCATCATCAGTAAATATCAAATCATCCAATGGACCCATGATATTTGAAAGGTAGTAAACAAAGGATTAACACAATTTCCTTGGAAATAGGGTCACATTACTAAAGTATAGCATCTCGAAAACAACCCAAAGCTCTGATGCCAAAACTGTGTTGCCCCAAATTCGAAACATATAGAATTCGAGGTATTACCTAGGAAAACACACTTTATCAAGACGACTAGTTATCGAAACAACCACTCATGAGAAAATATTTGATAAAGTGATTATATAATCATACATTTGATAAAGTTATAGATGGTAACCATAAGGTGGTGGGTCAACCATGAGATGTCATAATATCAATACCATTGACTCATTCATGATGAGTCATCTTTGACTAATTAAAAGGTTAAAAATTTCATCTCCATTGGGTTTTTATACAAATAACCTTCACTTGGATATTCTATATTATCCATTTATTTGATGTAGAAGAAAAGTTGAAGCTACCAGTAAAAATTCACAAGCTTAGTACTTCTAAAGGTTTATGGAAATCGCCCATTCATGTTACTGGACAATGGGTCAATATGCATTACATGCATTTACATGCCTGTGTCACATATAAATAATCTTATAAATCATTTTAAAATAATCACAATCTTAATGAATTCACACACGCATATAATGAATTATGCAAATATAGTATTATTCATGAGTTAATGAGCAATCAAATCGTTTGCAATGATATAACGAATATGATATAACTTGAAATTAAAACGAGGTGGGAACTATTTATATTCAATGGTCTCTAATTGAAAAGAGATAAACAAAAAAATAATATCATTACCCAAATTCTCGAATTTGATTCTGATCAAATAAATAGAGTCCACGAGTTTAGTTGATTAGACTTTCATGCTGATAACATGCAAAATTATCTCACTGATCATCGTGTTCATTCATCAACCGATGTATCGAAACAAGAAAAAAACGTAGAGAACTAAAGAAAATTAGTTATTAAGTATATCCTTCAATCCTATTCATTCTCACTGTAGCATCTATCTTCTTATATTATCTATACATCTATTACAAAACATTTATTTAGGCACATGTATTATCGTGAAGTGTACATCAAACTACCATATACAAGGAGGTGTGCATCCACATTCATGCAAGAGGTGGTATTGTCACCCCAGTAAACACAACATTCTGCTTCTTTTTTACCACCACATGACATATTTGGTATACAATAAAAATTGAGGGCTCTAGATTAGAGCATCTCCAATCCAAATCAAAGGATTTCATGCCATAGGGTGGAAAGCAAAATCAAAATATGACAATCAAAGTCTCATATTTTGCAACTCATTTCGCATTTGGAGGGTAAAGAATGGCTAGTGCCTTTGTGATTATTCTGCCCAGACAGTCTTTCTGGCCAAGTATTCATTTTTCTCGGAAGTTTCTCATTAGAGGAAGTTTGTACTCTGGTTCATGGAAATACTATTGATGTAGTCGAATCAGTAGTTACTAACTAAGCTTAGGTTAGGTTCATTATCTGTAGTTGGTCAATTATCCATAATTGGCAGGTCGTCTCGATTAGGCATTAGAGCGTTGACTAAGCCCCTACTCTCTAAGCTAGTGTCATTCACTTTTGGCGGAATAGATGTTAGAGCAGACCAAGAAGCTATCGTCAATGGTCGAAACTGACTAAGCTTTGGTTAGTTTTGGCGACCATTATGTGTAGTTGGACAATGGTCCCTGGCAAGCCATCTTGATTAGGTGTTAGAGCTCTGACTAAGCTCCAACTTTCTAAGCCATATATCGTCATCCACTTTTGGCGGACTAGGGTTAGAGCAAACTAGAAGCCATCGCCATCATTAGGAACTGACTAAGCTTTGATCGGGTTAAGCCTCCACTTGGCCTTGGGCCTGCAAGTTTGACTTGGACGTCCAGACTTACTTAGGTCGCTTAGTAGTATGATATGAAGGCCAGACCAATAAATCTGATTCTGAAGTCGAATTGCCATAAAAATTGATCGGACTGAGTTTATCTAGGTTCAATGAACAACAAATAATAGAGCGGATACCTTGAATTTTATTAATGATATCGCTACAGATGTATTCTGCATTGCATGGGCGATTAAGGCCTTCACACTGTATTGGGCTGGATCTGGCAGGGTACTCGCTTGGGCCCATTCGTTGGGAGGCGTGTTGTAAAATTCAACGTGCCAAGTGCACGGCTTAGATTGAGAGACGGTTCAGTGTAGGTTACTCCCCCTAGTTATGAGGATGCTTGTAGTGCCATTAATTCGATGAATGTGGACTCGTGCAGTTGCAATTGGAACCATCATTTCCCTATATCCCGTATGGCACTTAATGTTGTCATAACTATTGATTGGCTTCATTGTGTGAGTTGTCGCACCTATATATAGGCTGGAGTTAACCATTTCAAGCGTTTTCATGGATGCTCTAGAGAATGTTCATTAAATGCATCCCTTCAAAAAATATGATTTGGGCTCTCCAAAGGCTAAAGGAAGATCTTCGTTGTTCAAGTCTTCGAATGTTCCGACATTTGCATCGATGAATCTTGAGAAGACCTGCTTTTATGTGGTGCCACCTGGTTTGGGTGAGCATCCAATTGGTTTCATGGGACCTTGTAATTTCTTTTTACATTGCGAGGAAGAAGTACACACTCCTTCTTTTGGGTCAAGTTTGTCTTCCATCTTTCGGTGCTCTGATGACGTTTCATGTCATTCGATCTCAGAGATAACACCTGCAACCAACCTTGGGTGTCTTGCTCCTACTGTCTCTACTGGGCTTCACGTGTGACGCCACAGCTGGAAGATAGATAGGCGGAGCGGAGCTTTGACAGGCGTGGTCTAGGGTGATAATTCTGCATTACCCCAGTCATCCTTCGTTCAAAGGACATTCTCATTTGCCTTTTTTCGTTTCCTTTTGTTCCTCTTCACAAGGCAGATTGGCAAAGCAGTGAATTATGCCTGTACTTGGAGCCTTCTTCAAGTAATTTTGTATCACTTCCGAATCATTTTTGAAGACAGATTGGTGGAGCAAATTTTTGATGTGCGTTGGAGCAGAAAAATACTTGTTTCGGACTTAGATAATTGTTGCGTATAAACTGTTGTACTAGTCAGCGGTGCAAGCTTTGTAACAACTTTCATTGCAACCAATAAAGTTTGTTTTATTCCTTGAATATGCCTTGTGCGAACAATTCTTCTAAACTGAAAAACAAAAAAAATCAAAGCAATAAGATAGTTTGATTCTAAACAAAAACTAAGCTAATCTGGCACTGAAACAGACGTGCATGGTCTTGGCTCAGATTGTGTAGCTCTTTTGGCGGACCGTCAGGTATCACCAATGTCGGCAAAGTTACTAAAGAGTGAACTTCGCGCTGGCGTGTTGTTCCTCGCAGGTTTTCAGCGTTCTGAGGAAGCGCTTGATTTTTGAAGTGTTAATACTTAGCTTTGTGCTAGGCTGGATTGTATTTCTAGTGCTGAATTCCAGCTCGTCGGATAGTTGGGCCTTGGTTGTCGGAGCTTTATCATTGTCCGCACTAGGTTGTCCTCCCCCTGCTTCTTGGCCCGGTGTCTGATGTATCTGTTTCACGGGCTTGAGCTGTAATTGCTAGCAATCCAGCTGCTTCAGCGCTGCGTAGTGGCAGTCTCTCACTGAAGGTTGATCTCCATGAATTGTTCCTTGGGTCTGGTTGGTTGTGTACTTGATGCATTGGTGCAAAGTAGAAACTACTGTTTCCATATTGTGTAGCCAAGGCCTCTCC
Source organism: Berberis vulgaris (assembly GCA_963556465.1). Classification (NCBI taxonomy): domain Eukaryota; kingdom Viridiplantae; phylum Streptophyta; class Magnoliopsida; order Ranunculales; family Berberidaceae; genus Berberis; species Berberis vulgaris. The sequence continues at coordinate 53,678,470 of OY747127.1, read as the reverse complement.
GGGATGATGTTGTAGGCAGACGGAGCATTGACTACCGTGAACTCCTGGAAAAGGTATTTCCATAATTGTGGCTTTCTTGCCACTACCATTAAGTCGATCTTCCCAATAGGGAAGCATTTCTCTCCGTTGAACCTGACCATGGGATGGTTGGCGGGTGTTAAGTCCACCTCCTTGAGTTGCATGTTGTGGAAAGCGTCATGAAACATGACGTTTAAAAACTTTTTGTGTCCACCAAGGCCCTTTTCACTTCCCACTTTGAAACGAGGACTGAGATGACCGGGGCGTCATTATGAGGAGAATGAACGCCCTAAAGGTTCTGGTTTGTGACTGTCAGCGATGGGATGGGGCTTTGAAGATGTGCATATTGCACTTGTCTATCTTCCCAGGTGGGTTGCGTCTGCATTTCGATAAACATATTTTTGAGGGACCTATTTGTTTGCTCGCCTTCAAAGCCGACACCATGGAGCACATATATAATGCCAGGAGTTTCATTTTTTATCTCCTTAACATAATCTTCCCTTTTCTTTCCCTGATCCTACCTCTTGTCCGGGCTTACGAACTCCTTGAGCTCCCCCTTCCGGATCCAATACTCTATCTCATTCCTGAGACTCTTACAGTTCTCAGTGTCGTGACCGCCCTCCTTGTGAAAGGAGCAATATTTGTTGTTATCGCATCAGGAGGGGTCTCCTTACTGTTTTGCAGGTCACTTTAGCTCCTCCCAATTCTTGATAAAGTTCAGGACGATGAACACACTGGAGTTGAGGGGAGTGACGGATTTAGTATCTATGTAGTTGGAAGCCTTATCTTGCCTTGCCCGGCCAAAGTCGGGCTTGCTATCATTGTGTTTCCTCTTTCTGTCATCCTCATCCTGTTTCTTCCCTCCTTTTTGTCTCTAGATGCAAAGGGTTTCTTTTCGGACTCCACCTCCCTCTTGGCCGCCAGCCACTCATCGAGAGTGATGTACTTCTGGGCATTTTTCAATAAGTTCGACATATCGGTTGGAGGGTTCAGAATGAGGAAATCATAAAACTTGGCCCTTCTCAGACTTGAGGAGAAGGCTGTGACCGCGGTGTCGCTGATGCTGCCATCGATGAGAGTCAACTCATCATTTAAGTGTGTAATGTATTCCCGCAATGTTTCACTAGGCTTTTGTCTGAAGGTGAGCAGATAATGTGGGTCTTTCCTGATTCACTGGCTGTCGACGAAGCGTGTAAGGAACATTTTTTCCAAAGCTCAGAATGAGTCAATGGACCTCAAAAGAAGGGTGTGGAACCAGGTCAGCGCTGACTTTTTCAGGCTATTAGGGAATGACTGGCACACTATTGCTTCAGATCCTTCTTCGAGAGCCATTACATGCTGGAAGTGGTGCAAGTGATCGGGCGGGTTTGTCTTCCCGTCATAGAACTCCAGCTTAGGTGGAGTAAATTTCTTCAGCAAAGCTTCATTCATGATATGATCCATGAACGGCTGGACAGTGAGGTTGAACAACACGTTAGAATTGGTGGCCCTCAGTCTGATGGGGTTTCGGAAGACTTGTCCATCAGACCTGGATGTTGGGTTTCCGCTTTTGGTCCACTGAAAACCTGTAGGGGTAGCGGGGCTCTTCTGAACGTGTTCTTTTGAGTTTTTCGGGGATGAGGCTTTTCACTTCTCTAGTTCTCTTCCTACGGGTGGGTGAGAATCTCCAGCGCTCGTGCAATCTACTTCATCTGGGTTGACAGTAGATCCACCCTTGGGTTCTTCGCTATTGCAATCGGTGTGGGGGTTTGATCTTGTTCTTCCCGTGATGCCAAATTTGTCGGAACTGACGACGCTCTCATAGTATGAGCGTTCGAGGGCTCAACGATGTCTCCATTTTTGCGAGATCTCGTGGTCACCATATCTCTATACTATGAGGCAGCGTGGTATCACTATTTTTTCAAGGAACTTCATCGTTATATATATAAACTAATGCAATCGAATCCTGCTATCCCTTGACCTTGACCTTGACCTGGACCTGCACAAGGAACGCACGTGAGCTAAGGACCACCGTTGTGGTGGTCGATGGCACTCCGATGCTAATGTTAGCCAAGGCTGGAGGAAAGTGTAAAGCTGTAAATTGGGTTTTGTAGTGTACCTTCTTCATCAAACACGTGTCTTATTTATAATGCGAGAGTCCTCATTCGGCTAGGCCTTTGGTGGCGTAGTTTAGGGAAATAGATCTTGCTGGAGATCCTTTCCTAGCTAGGAGTCGTCCATGTAGGAGAGTTTTTCTACACGACTTGTGCTCCTAGATCTGCGAGAGATGTTTCAATTTTGGAGTGTTGTCCATGCAAAGAAGTTTCCATGCACAACTTATACTCTGTTATATGTTTCCTAGTCGGAATCAATGTGTTGCTAGTCTGCCCATCTTAGGAGACCCCCTGATACTTGTCTGATTAGGCCTTATGGGTATTTGGTTTTACCATGTGACGTGTGAGCTTAATAGGGCGTTGCAACTTGGATCCAACTTTTTGGACTCTGCCAATATGGGCTTATTGTTGTCTGGGCCTTGCTAGATTTGTTAGGTCAAAGAGCTGGACTTTTTCATTGGGGAGAATGGTGAAGTGGGCGATAGAACGGTGACGACTGGAATCCTCTTTCTCGTAAACTTAACAAGAGCTGGAGTTGTGAGATGCATTCCTACATTCTATAAAATGATGATGGAATTGTTATGTTAATGAAATTCTACCTATATTTTCTCTCTTATTAAGCTAATAATGTTTTATAAGAGACAAAACTCTCAATATAAGTAAATCATTTATCCTTCGACTTCTATGCCTATTGACCTCTTATCTTAGTTGAGTTCCGTAGTATAGAAGAGACAACCCATAATCCAAAGCTCATAATTAAATTGGCTTCTATGCCTAGTGACCTCTCATCTAGTATAATTTTCTCCAAGTAAATTATTTCCTTTTCGAAGTGAAAGAGTGTAAAGGATTTTTTTTGTTCATGCCTCGAGATGCGAGAAGAAACAATTTGAGTAGTAACAATAAAAATTTACGAGGTTCCCTCCAATCGAGGTACTCCTCAATTCCTTTACTATTAAATAAATGATTAAAAATCATTTTTACAAATGCTCTCATTCTTTTCCGTCTTCCCTCTCATTTTTATGACCATTTTTAGATGCCCTTTTTGTTTTACTTCTTTCAGAATGGTCACGTCCCGTTGTTTTTGCTTCTTTTTTTTTATTTTTTTTAAATTGGGTCGTTGACCATTTTTATTTATTTATTAATCCATGCTCGAAGGCTATATGACTGACCCCATAGGGTTAATCAAACCAGGCCCGAAGGTTACAATATTGTTGCCACTTAATATCCTCGCCGCCTCCATCTCGCATAGAGACTTGCTTTCGCTACGGTCCATCGCCTCCACCTTGCATGAAGACTCGCTTTCACTTCGTTCCGGTCTAGTCCATCTAAGAAGCTGTCAATCGCCTCCACCTTGGATGAAACTCACTTTCGCTTCCTTCCGGTCTAGTCCATCTAAGCAGATGCATTCAATACCCGAAGGCTTATCAACGGCGGAGCACATGTGCTCCTAATAATCGAGCGAAAACTCACAAAATCCTAACTGGTGAGTCTCGAACCCGCGACCTCTCGCACCATATCTATTGGGGAGAATGGTGAAGTGGGCGATAGAACGGTTACGACTGGAATCCTCTTTCTCGTAAACTTAACAAGAGCTGGAGTTGTGAGATGCATTCCTACATTCTATAAAATGATGATGGAATTGTTATGTTAATGAAATTCTACCTATATTTTCTCTCTTATTAAGCTAATAATGTTTTATAAGAGACAAAACTCTCAATATAAGTAAATCATTTATCCTTCGACTTCTATGCCTATTGACCTCTTATCTTAGTTGAGTTCCGTAGTATAGATGAGACAACCCATAATCCAAAGCTCATAATTAAATTGGCTTCTATGCCTAGTAACCTCTCATCTAGTATAATTTTCTCCAAGTAAATTATTTCCTTTTCGAAGTGAAAGAGTGTAAAGGATTTTTTTGTTCATGCCTCGAGATGCGAGAAGAAACAATTTGAGTAGTAACAATAAAAATTTACGAGGTTCCCTCCAATCGAGGTACTCCTCAATTCCTTTACTATTAAATAAATGATTAAAAATCATTTTTACAAATGCTCTCATTCTTTTTCGTCCCTCTCATTTTTATGACCATTTTTAGATGCCCATTTTGTTTTACTTCTTTCAGAATGGTCACGTCCCGTTGTTTTTTTTTTTTTTTTAAAAAATTGGGTCGTTGACCATTTTTATTTATTTATTAATCCATGCTCGAAGGCTATATGACCGACCCCATAGGGTTAACCAAACCAGGCCCGAAGGTTATAATATTGTTGCCACTTAATATCCTCGTCGTCTCCATCTCGCATAGAGACTTGCTTTCGCTACGGTCCATCGCCTCCACCTTGCATGAAGACTCGCTTTCACTTCGTTCCGGTCTAGTCCATCTAAGAAGCTGTCAATCGCCTCCACCTTGGATGAAACTCACTTTCGCTTCCTTCCGGTCTAGGCCATCTAAGCAGATGCATTCAATACCCGAAGGCTTATCAACGGCGGAGCACATGTGCTCCTAATAATCGGGCGAAAACTCACAAAATCCTAACTGGTGAGTCTCGAACCTGTGACCTCTCGCAAGGAGAGTGGATGTCCGACCAATTGAGCTACAATTTGTGGACTATTGTTTTTGTTTTTGCTTTTACTTGTGAATGATTCAAGCACGCCTTCCATTTCTATCATGATCTAGTGTCTAGGTTCATTGCAACTTCCAGGCTTTGATGTCCATATTAGTTGTACATCTGTGGCTTTGTTGTGAAGGTTCTTCGTATCCTTTTGGCTATGATCTCATTTCATCCACATGCCCACCACATCAAGACAAGTGCTACTCACGTATAGCGTGTGCCACGCACGTGATATGTATTAAAAAAAATACTCATTACAAAGACCTCAATAAGTATGAAAAGAAAAGAAGTCTCAAAGGGCATTATTCTTTATGAAGACTCGCCAAAGTCTCTAGGATTTTGAATATTTGTAGAATTTTCCTCTATTTGTAAACATGTAAAAAACAACGTATTGGTGGGAGATTTAGGGGGACACAATTTTTTAGCCACTCTTGTTTTTCTTTTTTCACAATTTTAGAGAAAGACAACTTGTGGCGAGATTTTGTTTTATGGAGACCTTGAGTTGAAGGATACAATCTGACAAGTTTTTTTTTTTTTTTTTTTTTAAATTTATTATCAAATGAAGCCAATGTAATGAAATAATACTTGGACTTATGACTTTTACTCTCTCAACAATGTATTTTAGCGCCTTAACGAGTATTAGAAATATTCTAACCGTATATAATTCTTTATTTAAGAATATATTATGAAAGTCTTGATATCTTGTGCTAGAATTAAATTATTTAACAAGTTATGCTTGGTTTTAATACTTTTGAGAAAATGAGGAATAATGTTAGTCTAAGATATACCAATTCAAATTGGATATTATCACTTTGTCTTCCAATGTTACATTACAATTTCTATGTAAATTTGAGTGTTCAAGGTGAAAGTAAAACTTACAAGATTATGTAGACTTAAATTGACATTTGTGGACTAACAAGTCTAGGGTTTCTCATTTAGTAAATTCATATTCAAGTAGATTAAAAATATTATTTAAAGTATGCAAGTTTAAAATTCTTATTTTTTGTTAGATTTTTATTTTATTGTAATTTATAAGAAAATAAATTAATCCACAAACCACAAGTCCTCATGGAATTGACACTTGCATATGCACACATGATAATAGTATATTTCCGCGATTTTATTTTCGTGTTTGTCTATATTTTATTAGCTAGTTGTGTTATTTTTTGTAATAATTTATGTTTATGTGGTTTTGTAGGTTGCTAATAGCAAGATTCCAATAAAAAAGCTGAAATAGATGCAAATTGGTTGAGTTTAGAAAGACTTGTGGCGAAAGAAGATTTGCACAAATTAGGAGCTTTACAGAGAACATATTAAAGGGAGGGAGATGAACCTTTTGGGACCTGCTTCGCAATCTCACAACCACCAATCGCCACCAACCACAGTCACACAACAAGCTCTTCGCAATGAACAAAGTCGCCATCCATCAATGTCCACCCCTCTCCCTCCATCTCTTCCCTCACACATACATCCTTCTTCCTCGCTTACCCACCACCAAGCCACACATAGTCCCTCCATCTCTCTTTCTCTGTTTGTAGCCAACCATACCACCACTCGACCCCAACGAGCACCCTCACGCCACAATGCATCAATCACTTTCATCCTTCTCCCATCTCTTACATCAAGCCATTGTTCGTCACCATCATACCCCTCGACATAGTCGCTTGTTCCTATCTTACTCTCTCGCCTTCATCTTTCTTGTAGTCCCTTATTCGATCACAACCAACAATAGAGAGTAGAATATTAGAGAAGATATCTATTTTTTGCTATACGCACTCGCCTCCTGCTCTTCACCACCACCACGCAGGCGACAGTGTTTCACCTTTTATCTTTTCTTATTTTAGTTTGATAGTTAATTATGGACTATAATTTGATCATGATTAATATGTCTAGCTAAACCCTAAACCCCTTTTTAGTTAGGGGTGAATTCGAAGCCCCAAGTATGTGTTTTATGGATTAATTAGATTCAATTTTCCTTGCTAATTAGTGAATGTGTTATGCTTAATTGTTTTATAGAGAACTTATTTTTGTTTGTTTGTTAAGGTGGCCAACTTAGTAAGCTTCTTAGCATTTGATGTTTGAGTATAGAAGAGTTTCATCTAATAGTTATAATCTTATATTCATAAGGAGTAAATACCAATGAATGTTGGTAATATTAAGTAAAAATGTAGGTTAAGAACAAAATGTTGATCATACTTGTTGATGATACATTAAATAAGTCCATCATCGCAGCCGTACACGTGGCAGAGATCGTCCATCACAAGGATCAAATCCTAGAACCAGGCTAATTCATAAGCCCCAAAAGGCCGTATCCAGTATGAGAGCCCAAACAAGGCCCATCAGATTAAATCGTAGACAAAGGCCTTGATCCAGGCCCAATAAAGTTTTTCCTTAAAGAGGAGGAACGTTACAGAGAAAAAGAGTCATGGAGGGAATTACACCTCCAAGGATATATCTTCATAAAGAAGAAGACTATTATAGAGAACGTCTCCATTCGTTGCGCCTCACATGCTTAAGTCATGCAGGGAATTAACAACGACCATTATATAAGGTAAAAGGAACATTCGACAAAGGTATGAAACTTTAACTGAGTTTTGTCCAAATTTATGTCCAGAATGGAAATCTAACATTTTTTTGTAGGTCATACTTACAAAAGATTGGATTTTGGACGCATTAGTTTGGGCCATCCGTGGGGGACGACGGTTTCCATTCGAGAAGAGAGTCTGCAGTAGGAAACTTTTTCAGTACTGATTAGCGATTAAGAAGCTTTTAGAATAAATGGACACTCTACAAACCTTCAACCTAGAAACGATCAAAGCAATCCTCCAACTAATGAAGTTGCATTGCCAACACTACACGATTCTAATCCAGCGACAACCATCGGGCCAATCATGCCCGACAATAGGGAACCACAACATGTAATAGCCCAAACATCTAGTGGCGCCATCATGGACCCTTGTGTGGATCTACTCATGGTGGAGATGGACCATATGATCAAAATGGTGAGAAACCCACCCAAGAGCGCACTCAATCCGCCGACAATGTCCAAGCACTGCCCCAACAAAACTCTGCCAACCAAGTCCGAGGAAGTATTGAAGTTCCTTCAGAACCGCAGCAAGTGGATCTCGAAAAGCAGTGAACCACCAGAAGATGCCCCCAAAGAATGATAGGACTCCTGCTAAAATCCCATTAAGAATCAGGGTCACGGATCATAATGTGCTGTACGAATTGGCTAAACCACCATTCTTCGATGCGCTCATGGCGACTACTGTGCCAAAAAAGTTCACCCCACCAAAATTCAAAGCGTACGATGGAACCGATCCGAGATACCATTTGCGACACTTTCACCACATGATGGCGTTGAAAGAGAGCAAAGAATCCATCTTATATAGAACATTTTCGACCAGTATCATCTACACGGCAATGAGTTGGTTCAACAGTCTACCACCAAGATCAATACACACCTTCCAGGCACTACCTACCACCTTCATCACATTGTTCATCGGTAGTCAATGGAGGAGGAAGCGACCACACTATTTGATTCACATCAAACAAAAGTTCAAGGAGGTAATAAGGGAGTACGTCACTCATTTTTATCAACGAGTTACCTTTGATCGACGACACGACTATTGCTACTTTTACCTCCGGACTGAAAAGAGGACCATTTTTTTATTCTCTGAACCTAGATCCTCCAAAGAACATGGCGACTCTATTCAAAACCGTTGAAAAATACATCACTTTCGAGGATATGGTAGCCACTAGGAAAAAGAACGAATCAAAAAAGGAACCCCAATCAAAGAGGCGAGAAATGAATAAAGAAAGAATGAGAGACGACAAACCCCGGGAGGAGAACGTCTAATAAAAAAGGCATAGGACCAATGGGAGGTCTGAATTCAATCAGCAAGAACCCAAAAAGCTGCAATCAACAAGGCCTATGTAACGATTCGATCCACATGGTATGATACTGTCCGTTTTGGGCTTAACCACCCTCACAGCTTTAAAACGCGTCATACCAAGGGGATCCAACCTCGCACATATATAGCACATACCCTTCCCTCACCCAGGCGATGTGGGACTATAACACCTAGGTAGCTAGCTAGCTTCTAAGCCCGCCCACACATCGTAGCCTGTCAACCTCACCGCCCGCCCACACAAGGTTGTCTCTCAGGGGCTCAACGTCCTCGTTGGCACACTCCTGGCTGGGTCCGACTCTTATACCATTTTGTAACGACGCGATCCACATGGTATGATCATGTTCACTTTGGGCTTAACCACCCTCACGACTTTAAAACGCGTCATACCAAGGGGATCCAATCTCGCACATATATAGCATATACCCTTCCCTCACCCAGGTGATGTGGGACTATAACACCTAGGTAGCCTGCCAGCTTCTGAGCCTACCCACACATGGTAGCTCGTCAGCCTCAGTGTAATGACCCCCAATTTTGACAAATGATAATGTTTTAGGGCATATTTATTTTGAGATTGGGTGTACAATATATAAATAAAAGGGTGTCAATATAATGTTGTGAAAACCCTAATCTTGTAGGGTTTTGAATGCTGGGTGAAAGCATCTCATTGGTGAACCGCATCCATCGGAAAGCTGTCAGGTACAGGAGGTTGGTTGAGCAGCTAGTGTCGACTAACACCCTTTTGATTTCCCATTTAGCTATCATGACCGAGATTACTAAAGCATCATTGTGTGGGAAATTAACCCCGTCTGCATCCTCGTTTGAGAAAGTCATAGTCCTTTGCATCGTTTTTGTGCGTTGTGCTGACTAATTTTAGTATCTGATATTTCCTCACAGGTCTCTAACTATACGCTTTTGGGATCAATTGGATTGCTATTTTTCTCCAGCTGCACCGTGCAAGACGTATATTGTCTTCTTTGGTCACTCCCCCGAGATGATTGTTTCGTCCTCGAGTTCGACGAATTCTCCGAGTCGTCCTTCTCTGATATGGTGTTCAATCTCGTCTTTCAGACTATGACAATCTTCAGTACTGTGGCTGTAATCGTTGTGGAAGAGGCAATGTTTGTTTTTGCTCCGCTTTTCTGGATCTCCTCTCATTTTTGTGGCCATTTGACATCTTCCCTTCCTGTTATAGCTTTAAGGATCTCGCTTCGACTCGCTATCAAAGTCGCGAACGATTTCTCTGCTCGTTCGCATTTAGACTTCTTTGGTTGTAGTTTTCCAAACTTTCCTTGATTGAATTCGAAACTGTTATTGACCCGATGCCTATTAAGCTGGGGTATTTCTTCTCGAGGTTTGTTGTTCTCTGGATCTCGGATGAGTCTATCCACCATCTTGATTACGTGGTTCATCTGGGCTATAAGCATCTCTACTCAGGGGTACGAGCGGATTCCCTAAGATGTCAGAGACATCTGAATTGTTACCTGCTGAAGCTCTCTTCTTTTTTGAGCGATTGATTTGACTATTGTTGCTTGGTCAACGTTAGGCGACATGTCATTTTGTTCACCGCCAGATTGAGGTTTTGTGGAGTGTTCCATTGATTTTGATAGTTGTTTGATTTTTAACCAAATTTCAGTGAGTTATGTTACTGAATTATCTTTTTGGAAAGGAAACTCGTCGTTCCCCAAGGACGACGCAAAATTGATGCTTCCAAAAATCGTCCTCCTGTGAGTTTAACCTGTAAAATAGATGTTAGACTGACAATGACCACCTTTTTGGTGGCCGAAAGCACTCCAATGCTTAAGTCAACAACTCTGTTTGAAGAAGGAAGTAATTCCAGACAAAACTCAGTTAAAGTTGCATACTTGTGTCGAATGTTCCCTTTATCTTTTATAATGGTTGCGGTTAATTCTTTGCGTGACTTAAGCATGTGAGGCGCAATGGAAGGAGATGTTTCTCGTAACAGTCTCCTCCTTGATGGAAATGTGTCCGTGGAAGCGTAACTCCATCCACGACTCTTTTTGGTGCAACGTTCTTCTTGTTTTTGAGTGAGTTCGTGTCGGGCCTGGGCTTTGACTTGTTTGGGCCTGGATTTGGGCTTTGATTATATCTTTTTATAATGGGCTTTGTCTGGGCCTCTGTGGTTGGCTTTATTCATTTTGTATTTTACGAGCTGTCCCAGTTGATGGGACACCATATCCTCGTGATGGATGTTCTCTACCACGTGTATGGCCGAGATGATCGATTTATTTTGATGTATCATCAGAATGAATATGAGCTTGTATGTGTGGCAAGATGTACTAAAGTTTTGTTGCTTCTAAACAAAAAGAAAAACAACAGCATCAAATAGAATCTTCTTCCAGCTAATGGGAAATCAACAACAGATTTGACTAATGAATATACTACTAAACCATAGGTAGGCTCTTCAACTCTACCACGATCATCGGGCTATCGATCAAGTTCAAAATCTTCATCGCGAAAAGCCCTAAACAAGTAACGAATGATCTTCTAATGGCTTGGGAAGATAGGTTTTATGTGCCTACATGTAACAACTTTATATAGAAGCTATCGAAGGACTGCCCTGAAACTCGATGGGTTCACACAGGCAACAACATACGTTGACTCCCCTCAAGGCATCATATTACTGGTTGTACATTCATGATGACGTCGACGAGTATGTAAGGACATGTCTTGTGTGTCAACGAGACAAGGTGGGGCATAAGAGGCAAGGGCGTTTGATATTATCCTAACCAATCTCGGAGAGGCCTTGCGTTGCATCTCAATGGACTTCATCTTTCTGCTGCTTAAGATGGGAAAGTTGGGTTTGATCATAGTAGTGATGGAAAAATTATCTAAATATGCTACATTCATTATGGAACCAACAAATTGTACGACAAAAGAGATAGCGAAGCTTTTTGTTATTATCTAAGAAGCATTATATAGCGGTATACTTATTTACCAGGTGGCTTCATTTTTTCAAGCATAAAGCTTGATGGTCAAACATTGCCTTGTACCTTAAATGTCGTGTAATGTGCCTACAAATTTTTTATGGTGGCTCGTTTGAGAGTACGATTGGAATCCTCTTTCTCGTAAACTTAACAAGAGCTGGACTTTTGAGATGCATTCCTACATTCTATAAAATGATGATGGAATTGTTATGTTAATGAAATTCTACCTATATTTTCTCTCTTATTAAGCTAATAATGTTTTATAAGAGACAAAACTCTCAATATAAGTAAATCATTTATCCTTCGGCTTCTATGCCTATTGACCTTTATCTTAGTTGAGTTCCGTAGTATAGATGAGACAACCCATAATCCAAAGCTCATAATTAAATTGGCTTCTATGCCTAGTGACCTCTCATCTAGAATAATTTTCTCCAAGTAAATTGTTTCCTTTTCGAAGTGAAAGAGTGTAAAGGGTTTTTTTGTTCATGCCTCGAGATGCGAGAAGAAACAATTTGAGTAGTAACAATAAAAATTTACGAGGTTCCCTCCAATCGAGGTACTCCTCAATTCCTTTACTATTAAATAAATGATTAAAGTTCTGCAAGTACATCATGTCATGTTATTCTACCCATGTTATTATACCTATTTTGACAATAAAGTTCTACCCATATTGGTGAATTAGGTAAAAGGCCATCATGTCATTCTTTTAGTCCCTCAAAACAATTTCTGTAAATTTTGAAAAGGGTTACATCATTAGTTGTTTTTATTGGATGTTGGGTATTGGTAGTTGTGAAAATTGTACTTTATGACTATTGCATGTTGGGTATTGAATTTTGCATATTGGGTATTGGTAGTTAAAAAAAAAAAAGAATGAAAAGAAAAATGTCATGTACGAATATGACATGTTGAATATTGCTTGAATATTACACGTTGAGTATTGCATAGTGGTGAATCTCGTCATTGGTCAATATTGACTATTGGGATATCATTATGAATATTGACCATACTCAATATTGTCTTTTATGTTTTGACATGCAATATTGGAAGGATGTTGACTATTGGGTATTTAATATTTGTGAATATTGGGTATTTGTTAATTACATTTGATTTTCAAATATGTGATTGAGATTGATATTATTAATTGATATTGCATGCGTGTTTGTTCATTATGAGTTTGAGTGCTCTTTTTGTGGATTATTTATCCATGAGAATGGTTATGCTTCCCCAAATGATTTTGTGGGTTGGTTTATGAGGGAACATGTCATTGTGTAAAAAGATTTGGAATGCACGATAGGCAATACAAATATCATGGAGTTATAAGATTTAAATAACATCGAATTGTATTACTTAAAACTACCACACCTCTTTTTGTTTCTGATTTCCCTCTCTTATAGAGAAACTAAATAACCTTCGGGGTGTCTTGCGGATGTGGGGCACCCATTTCCTATATAGAAATTAAAATAACTTTCGGGTTAGTCTTGCGAAAAGGTGGTGATTTTGAAATGCCTAAAATAGGCTTATTATTTATCCGTCAAAAGTGTGACGTGATCTATGCGCATTGTTAGCCCAAGAGTGGCTTTTATTGTACTCATATAGTTTGGGGTATCCGGTGATGCATGCCTATATGTGATGTGTCCCCACTTGGGCATAGACAACGAAGAAGTCCTCCTTTATATGAGAGAGCATACGGGCATGTATGTTCGGCACGGAGGTGGTGCGAATGTTGTATAGTCTAAGTGATCAATTCATTATAAATGGATAACTGGGTTAAAATAAATAATTTATTGGTAAATTTTGAGTAAATAGAATAATGCAATTATTGTCTCATAATCACTTAGTACAGGATGACAGGTCTGCTAACATTATCTGCAAGTCTGACTTGCCATGGTTAGTTTCCACATGGCAGGTGTATTTAAGGTAAATAGTTACGAAAATATGTTAGAAACTGTAATTTGCTTTATACATTCGCCTCGTGGAGGAACTACCTATTATGTTTTGGTTATTTTGTCGTACTATATTTTTCTGTCATGCCATGCTATTTCTCTTATTGATTTTTGGGTACGAAGAATTACACACCAGCTTAATTGCTGACCCACGTGGGCTTTGGCTTCTTGGGTACATTCCTTTGGGAATGTAGCTGACTAGCTTGTTTAAGGATTTAGTAGTTTCGGGCGAGCTTAGAGAAGTTCATTTCGTATGTGACGAGCATTGTTGGGGAGTTGCACGTTGTTCGAGAGTCTAGGTCCTTTTGTTTATTAGGTGACAGTTAATTCTTTTGTAGTAGAACTTGGTGTTGCATTTTTATTGGGAGAGTTATGCCTATGTTTAGTTGAATTTGTTAGAGTTGACTCTACGAGATTTAAATATTATTTTTCCTTCTTTTCGTTTGGCTTTTTAGAGCAATTGTTTTATTTCCCTCTAATTTGGTAAATTGTGCATTTGATTATTTCTCGTGGATGCCAACTGCTACTTTTAGCGAATGAAATTTATGACCCGGATTTTGGGAAAACAGATAATCCTATGCGGATATTAGAATTTCATTTTTCTCGAAATTTGGGGCGTGACACTCAGAGCCCACCCACACAAGGTTGTCACAGCCTAGGCACGAATGGGTGACAAGTGTGGTGAAGAAGACATACAAACCATACATGGCCTTGAAAGCGAGTCAAGCGAGCATACTGGAATCCATGGCAAAATGTGAAGACGTCAACTGGCAGCTCAAAATGAGAGGAAACCCGGAGGGGCGAGATAAGAGCAAGTATTGTTCTTTCCATAAGGATCACGGACACGACATCGAAGACTGTTACAATCTGAAGGACGAAATTGAGCACTGGGTTCATAGAGAACGACTCGATGAATTCATAGGCCACCAGATAAACAACCCAAAGGGAAAGAGAAGGTAGACACCACTGCGGGATCGAAAGAGCAGCCTAGAGAACTGATATATGCCCTACACAACATAGCTGGAAGAAGCAAACAATCATGTCAACCAAATAGACGATCAATAACACCTCCCACTTAAGCTGATCTATATTGAAGTAGGAACACCAACGCCATCAAACGAGATTAGAAAAAACGCTACAACAACTCACAACGAGAAACATGAAGAAACTTGCACCTCAAGCGGGGATCAACCAACTGACATAATCCAAAGCCCTTACTGATAGACTCAAACTTGATCCACATTATCCCCGACAAAGCCAACAATGCCTCATCCATTACCGACAACGAAACTGATGCAAACAAATTTAATTCGATGAATAAAACTCGATACTAAAATGCATGACAGTTTTGGCAGTCGGTGCTAATGTGTGCATGATTGGACAATTCAGTACTGGATTCTACTCCTCTTGTCGGCATCACCTGTCAAGAACATACATCCACAGATTTTATCAAGAAGTATTTCGAGTTTATTAGCTACCTCACGACAACAATATATTTAACAAACGATTATCAAAACTACAGGAGAATCGCGAAGGAAGAAGTTGCAACGAACGAGTTAAGTTCAGTCAAGACAAAGCAACACCAAAGCATACTCCAGGGCAATAAGAAAACAAACTCGACGATCAGAAACAAATACCATTCGAACAACAAGGGCACGCAGGAACCCGCCCCTACCATTATACTAATATGTCTGACCAACGATGCAAAAGTTGGGTAGAACCAAACAACTTGCTCGTAAAAACTTTGGGACGACTAATATGTTAGACCAACGAAGCAAAAGTTTGGATGAACAAGTCAACTTACTCGTAAAAACTTCGGATCGACTAATACATCCGACCAACGAAGTAAAAGTGGGACGAAGAAGGCAACTTAATCGTAAAAAAACTTCGGATCGACTAGTATGTCAGACCAACGAAGTAAAAGTTGGGAAGAACAAGTAAACTTAATCGTAAAAACTTCGGGTCGACTAATATGTTAAACCAACGAAGCAAAAGTTGGGACGAACTGGTCAACTTACTGCGTAAATACTATGGGTCGACTAATACATCCGACCAACAAAATAAGAGTTGGGACAAAGAAACTAACTTACACGTAAAAACCTCATGTATGACTAATACGTCAGACCAGCGAAGTAAAAGTTGGGACTGACAAGTCAACTTATTTGGATCGCCTTTAGGTTGACTAATATGTCAAACCACGAAGTAAAACAAATCTGGACAATAAGTCAAGATATGTTCACAAAGACTTCTGGCTCTACCAACACGTCAAAATAGAGAATACGTCTACAAGAAATCTGACACACAAATCAAGACTTACTCAGGGAACTTTTCGGAGTGACCAAATGCATGTGATAACGAAGTAGACATGCAAGAATCATAATGAGTAAAAATGAAACAGTACAGCTTCACAGCCCGATCGACAAGACCGAAGAAATAAAGACTTCGGATGATCAAACAAACGAGTACAAGAAGTAAAAATATGGACAAACCTAAATTCTCAAAGTAGGAGAAAGAAAGTAATGAGGTGAACACACACCTATCATATAAAATAAATCAACACGACTGATCCAAAGACGAGTCACGACTTCAACAGGAAAATAAGCAAAACAGAAAATAAAATAAAATAAACAACATAAGATTATTAAAATAAAAGTTTTTTCATTCATAAAATCATTCTGTTACATCTGGAGAAGAAGATAGAACAATTGGAGAAGAGACAATACAAGTATCGACAATAAGAACATCCGATAGAAGAGGGGCAACGATGTATGTTGCAAGAGGAGACAAGGCTCTCTCTTCAACAACATGAGTAGATGATAGTGCTAGATCGGAAGGAGAAGGGAATGATGGTTCTTCGTTCGTTGGATCACTAGAGGGACCCGAAATGCCTTCCTCATTATCTTCATCTTCGACAACTTGATCGACCAGACAACAATACTTGGACAAATCAACGCCATCCCCCTCAATATAGTCGAGAAGCTCGACTCGACTATCAACAATCCTCAACCTGTTTTTGGTTCAACAAGCTCATTTTTAGTTGAGATGAGTTGTTCTTTAACGGTGGTCAACATTGCGGAAATATCCGACTTAACCCCATAAAGGAATGCCTCCACAACAACCACATGAAGCTTCAAGAAACGGTCACTGATCATCAGCTCCTTCATAGTTAATTGCAGATCCCTCTGTTTGTTAGGAACTCAGAACTACTGCACAATTCGATGACCTAGAAAGTTAAAATTGCTAGAGTTGACAGAAGCATAAAACCAAAACCTCGACCAGTCGCTGATGTCATCATTGAGCTTCCCGAAATAAACATGAGAACGGAGGAAGCAAAAATTCTTGGTCATCAACAAACCAACCATTGAATGCAGAATCCTAATAGTCAAGGGAATGCCAGTAAGGATGGCTCTCGCATAAGTAAAAACCATAACTTTCCAACCATTAGGCCCCATCTAAGCAGGATAAATGCCCAAAAATTCAAAGTATTCCAAAAATATCTTTGGGAGTGGGAATCGAAGTCCAGATTGGAACATGCACGGGTAGAGTGAATGTAACAAACCCTTGGACGGTAAGGACTATCGTTATACCTAGGCAAAATGATCTCAAGGTCAGATGGCAGAGAATACTCGAAATGAACACTATTTAGCATCGCCTGAGAAGCCTTATTGAGCAAGAAGTAAGATTTGCAAACAGCAAGTGCCTGACCATCTAGTATATCGCCAACAAATGTCGTAAAGAAGTGAAAGAGCAAGGAAAACAAAGAAGAAGAGAGAAGAATAAGTCCTAATTTCGAAAATAGCGTAAAGAGATAAACAAACTTATCATGCCCTCTTTTATAGAGTCGAGTAATGAAGAGACTGCTCATTTAACGATGTGCGGGATATGATGGTTGCACAAAATCCCAAAATGCATGCAGAAACGAATGGATGAACGAGATATCAAAATACCAAACCCGCCAAAAGCTATTAACAACATTAAATGCAAGGCAATGATGAAATCAAAAGTCCAACCGTCGTCAAGTTAGTGGCCACGTCATCATGCCCACTAACTAAGGGGAGTAGCTGATGATATATCAAATAAGACTATCATCACAGCCGAACACATGGCAAAGATCGTCCATCACAAGGATCAAATAACTCATAACCAGGCCAATTCATAAAGCCCAAAAAGGGCGAATCCAGTCGCGAGAGCCCAAATAAGGCCCGTCAGAATAAATCATTAAAAAGGCCCAGTTTCAGGCCTAATAAAGTTATCCTTTAAAGAGGAGGAACGTTACGTAGAAAAAGAGTCATGGAGGGAGTTATGTTTCCTACGACGTATCTTCATAAAGGAGGAGACTGTTACAGAAAACGTCTTCCATCATTGTCTCTCACCTGCTTAAGCACACAGGGAATTAACAATGACCATTATATAAGGTAAAGGGAACATTCGATAAAGGTATGCAACTTTAACTGAGTTATATCTAGATTTATCTCCATCTCCAACTGAGTTACTGACTTAAGCATCGGACTGCCTTCGGCTATAAAAAATGTGGTCTTTGGCAATCTAACATTTATTTTGCAGGTCATACTTATAGGAGACCGAATTTCAAACACATCACTTGTAATTGCTTAGTTAATGTTCACATTTTCCATATAACTTAATGATCTTGGATTGTTTATCTAACTTGCGATTCTAGATAAGATAACATGAAGAGAATAGTTTGAAAGCGACACTGAGTTTAATTAAATGAATTTGGAAAAATAATAAGGTTAATGCAATGCAATCACGGTTAATCTTAAACATTATCATTCACGAGTTAGTAAAGGAATTATTGGAGTTTAGTTAATGAGCATATATGTTTGGCGTGTGGAGATAAAACCCTTAGCTAATATCTCATCATCAACTTCCCTTAAGTTTTCATTATTCTTACAATAATCTTCTTAATGATTTTCTTAGTTTAAAATTAGAAAAAAATCCAGCCCCCAACATTTCCTTATTTAGTTTGTCAGTAGTCTTTTATTTACCCTTAGTGTTAGTTAACTAGTTAGTGACCCCTATAATCTGTGGTCTAGAACGATCCCTACTCATTCTTTACTTCAACTACAAAAGAAGATTTAAGTTGTGTATTAGTAAAATAGTGCATCAACACACAACAAGGACTTGTGAGTTTAAAATAGACATTACTTTATCATTAAGTCTGAGCATATTTTTAGATGTTTCAATGTCAAAAAAGATATTCTAAATGACCACAATATTTAATGAACTTTTTTTCAAGAATATGTTTGAAGTTTGAGATAACATCCTCATTATGATCAATATCCACATATAGAAAGGCATAACTAACAGTGTCATTTAGAACATAAAACAATTAGTAGTATAGCAAAGTAAGTTCTTTTTATCTTGGATTCAATGGTTCATAATACTTTATCTGCCACTAAAGTTATCAATCAAGAAATGATTAGTTATTCATACATATTTCATAATTCTCACAACCCCATAGTTGTCGTTATCGTACCTTAATTAACTATCGACAGTTATTTTACATAGATCAAAGGTATCACTATAGTCTTACGCTCCAAGAATAATCTTAAATTCGTTGATGAAAATATCCTAAAACCAACTTCACCTTCTGTTGAGACATCAAACAATCACTCAATCACAACCATACACATGTAATAGGCTAATCCTAACACGTAAAAGGCTTCAGCGCAGTCCCAAGCGTACCCATTCACAAACTATCGTTCAACCTGTATGTCAAGTGCCCAGGCCCATGACATTTCAGCCCAAGAGACACAAATCTCAGGGCTTGGCCCAGGACAATAAGGCCCAAGCACGAATCTCAAACTTGTCACAAGACCAAGATCCACTTGCACGAAATCAGTCGTTAACCCAATCAAGCATTGGATCTGAAACATAGCTAAGTGCCGAAGAGAATCAATCATGCACAGGTAAAATCTTATGCCAAATCTCCTCTCTGCATCACGCCCTCGATTGCAGGGACATTTGTGGAGGGAACACTTGCTATAAGAAATGATAAAAGGAAGAAGTGTACACACACATTGTAATTTACATAGTCTTCACTCTTTCTTGCATAGATATCTGACTTAAGCATCGGAGTGCCTTCGGCCACCACAACGATGGTCCCTGGCTTAACTGCTGCTCATTTTTGCAGGTTTGAGATCATTAGGATTAGTGAGGACAGAATTGAACACATCATATTTTTCCTAAAACGAACATAAAATGTTCTTTCTAGCAAAGAAAAGCATCAAGAGATGGTCAACCCAGCACCAGATCTCGAGTATTCAATGATGATGTCGTGCCAGACGAGGTTCTGGCAGATGACGCTCAACCACATGGCCGAATAAATCCGATCGAGGAGGTTGAACAACCACATGATCCAACCGCGGAGGTGACCGAGGCTACCCCAACATGATTATGATCCCACTCCACCTAGTTCACTTGACAAGTGTGGTACAAAGGATGACTCGAGATCGACAAAAGCAAACTGAGGCCGATCGAGATTCGGAAGGATGCCAGGATGGTGAACCCCCCTCGCCACAGAGGAAAAAAGAGCTTTCCCAATAAGGAGGCCCGAGAGGAAGAGATGATCATGGAGACCACACCCCAAGGACAAAAAAGACCATGGTTGTAATACTCGTAGTTTTTTTATTGTTTGAATTGTTTTTTGATTGTTTGATTTTGTTGACTTCGGAGTTTTTGAAATTTGTTGCGATGGTATAAAATGAGTTAAATTTAATTTCTTTTAAAAAAGGATTTGGAGGGTGGGGTGTACTCAGAATTTTGGTGGGTGCTAATAGCCACCCACACATTAAAACAAGTTTTCCCCCTTTCTCTTCTTCTTCTTCTTCCTTTTTTTTTTACATAGCGTTATCCTTGCGACGTCTCATCTTCGTTGGTTTGTGTTCGAGTGATTCGAACGATTCTCCGCCCAAATCTCATCCTCATTTTTATTCCGCTTTCTCCCCTCTCCTTCTTGCTCGAGTTTTTTCGCTTTAAAACAAAAAAATCAGGGTAAGGGCTTGATCAGAGTTGTCGCTGCTGGAGCGAGCAACGCTGCTCCAATCAACCTCTCTAGTAGCAGTTGGGGCGTTAGTTGGAACCTATAACCCCACATGCAAAGGTGGTTTCATGGTTGGCTGAAAAAAATCACGTGTGCATGTCCGTTAAGGAGGTTCTCCAACGTGAATCCGAGCTTTGATCGCATGGGCGAACTGCGATTCACGATTCCAGTTGTTCTTTGACCTATTTCTGACCTATTGTGTTGTTTGAAGGCGATCAGATCGGAGTAGGGTGGTTTTCCGTGAGTTTTCGCTGTATTTTGGGCTTTATCAGAGCGGTCACCGGTTTTAGTTTGCCGGTGAGTAATTTTTCAGTCATGTGCCAGTTGTTTCTTTTTCATATTTCCAGTTTTCGGCAAGTTTGTTCAATGTTGGGTTCGTCTTTGCAGTTTGGGAAGTTTCCTTAGCCCCGAATTCGTTGTTCCGTGAATTGAGAGCTTTTGTCGATAGGATTTGGGTTCCGAAAACCCATTCTGCTCAGGTGAGTGTAACTATAATGTTTAGTTTGAGAAATATTTATTTTAAAATTTGGAATTGAATTGTTGCATTGTGTCGATGTTTGTGTATGATTGAATACAAATTCAGGATTTGACACTCATGAGGTTTTGGAGGTTTTGATTGTTGTGTTTGTTCCTATGTGAATGAAACTATGTATTGAGTTTCTTGAAAGCATAATATACATGAATGAAATGGAATAGTGGTTGAATATAAATGTGGTGTGGTCAGGCTTTGGTATAATGTTATTATATGTTGTATTTTCGAGTCTACTTGATATGACTCGGTCGAATTATTGTCCCGGTTTAATGACCCAAATTTTAATTGCAAAATTGTATTGACTCAGAAAAACTAGTTGATATGGCCTATGTTATCAACTTGTGTGTTTTATCGTAGATTGTCGAGTCTTGAACATGTGTGATTGTTCGACTTGACGGACTTTATTGTTGTGAATTGGGTCATGTTGGGATCCTAGTGTAGCCGTGGATTTATGAGAATTTCCCAGCTGATTTATTAGATTCTGTATAGACTCGTAGTGCGTGCATGCTGATATTGGTGTAAGTGTTTTTACCCCGCTGTAATGGCTGTTGTGCCGATGCTTCGGAGCTTGCTTGCATCGTGAGTTTGGTGGTGATTGAAATGACTCGCACCTACAGACATTGAAGACGCTATTGCATGTTGCAAGTTTGCTGAGGTGCGGTGAGCTCTCGCACACACTTGCCACTAGAGAGTGCAGTAGGACGGGTCCAGGAGGATGTGCTTCGGAGATTACTCGCTTTTTCCCTCCCAACGTGCTTGAGTTTGATTTGTGTTAGGTTGGCTATGTTAGGTTAGTCGTTTGGGATTTTTTAGTTTGTATCCGGGCATATGGCACCCCATTAGGATAGAAATCAACCCGAAGTATGTATTGGTGCACGTTGCGGGATGTGTCTAGGTGAGACACATTCGTAGGGTATGCAGATACCTACGATATGAGACACTTACATAGATATTTTTTTTTTGTTTTTAGGTTGATTGCCATACTTAGGAGGCTATACAGGATTACGATATTGTCTTTGCCTTCATCACTTGATATTTACCATGTTTGAATCACCTGTAATGATCGACATATCTTGTAAACTTGTATGGTGAGAGGTTCGAGTTGTTCACAAATCACAGGAGTTTGAAGTAATTGTTTACTCAGAGGGACTTGAATATGAGGCAACAACGATGGGTTGATTTTCTTAGAAGCTATGATGTCGAGATTCAGTATCAGCCTGGTAGAGCTAATGTGGTTGTCGATGCCCTCAGTAGACAACATGCAGTAATGGCAACCATGATGATTCAGGAGTACCGAACACTTGAGACATTAGCTTCATTTGCAGTTCAGCCTACTTCCAGTACAGAAGGCAGCATGATAGCGGGAAAGGATTGTGATTTCACGAAATTATAACAAATTTCATCGATTGTTTTTTGAAATTACGAAAAGAAAAAGGGCGAAATAAAAAATTACATTTTTTCGAGGGTTTTTCTTAAATTTCGTAAAAATACAAAAACTAGCTATTAAAATTTACATTTTTTCGAGGATTCTTTTTAAAAAAAATTCCGGATTTTCTCGTAAATTTCAAGTTTCTTTCTAATTATCATTTATTCTAATTATTTATTTATTTTTGAAACCACAGCCTAATTTCCTAATTATCACTTCTTCTACTTATATATTGATTTTTTTAAACTTTCCCTTTATTTTTTAATTATAGGTATTTTGGTTTCATTTAATGAGTTTAATACATTTATTTACTTGCATATTAACTTTTTCACATATTTAATATACCATTAAAATTCATTATATATTTCATTTATCCTCGAAATTTTTACGTTGTTTCTTTAGACACCGAAATATTTCATTAAATCAGGAAACCAAAATTAACTCGAAAAACGCAATCATAATCCTTGATAGCAAGTTTAGCAGTTTATCCGCCGTTGATCAGTAGAGTGGTGGAGAGACAAACATCTGATCCAGTAATTTCGAGGCAGATAATAGATTTGGTAGTGGACACACTAGATGAATGCCCTACCGATTGGTCAATTGGTTCAAATGGAGGGTTGAGGTTTCGTGGGCGGCTTTGTAATGCTCGTAGTTTTTTTTTTTTATTTGATTTGTTTTTCAGTTGTTTGATTTGGTTGACTTTAGATTTTTTGAAATTTGTTTCAATAGTATAAATTTAGTTAAATTTAATTTCGTTAAAAAAAGATTTGGAGGGTGGGGTGTACTCAAAATTTTGGTGGGGCAAATAGCCACCACACATTAAAATAGGTTTCCCCCCCCCCTTTTTTTTTTTTTACCTAGTGTCCTCCTTGCGACATCTCATATTTGCAGGTTTGTGTTCGAGCGATTCAAACGATTCTCCGCCCAAATCTCATCTTCTCTTCCTCATTTTTTTTTTCCTTCTTTCTAGAGTTTTTCGCTTTAAAAACAGAAAATTGGGGTGTGGGCTTTATTGGAGTTGTCGTTGTTGGAGCGAGCAACGCTGCTCCAATCAGCCTCTCTGGTAGCAGTTGGGGTGTCAATTGGAACCTGTAAACCCCACATGCAAGGGTGGTTTCATGGTTGGCTTAAAAAATCAGTTGTGCATGTTCGTTAGGGAGGTTCTCCGACGTGAATTCGAGCTTTGATCGCGTGGGTGAGCTGCGATCCACGATTCCAGTTGTTTTTTGACCTATTTTCAGCTTGTTGTGTTGTTTGAAAGTGATCAAGTCGGAGTAGGGTGGTTTTCGGTGAGTTTTTGCCGTATTTTGGGCTTCGTCGGAATGGTCGCTAGTTTTAGTTTGCCGGTTCAGTCACGAGCCTGCTGTTACTTCTTCATTTTTCAAGTTTTTGGCAAGTTTACTCACTGTTGGGTCCGTCTTTGTAGTTTGGGAAGTTTCCTTAGCCCCGAATTCGTTGTACCGCAAATTGAGAGCTTCTGTCGGCAGGATTTGGATTCTGAAACCCATTCCGCTCAGGTGAGTGTAACTATAAGGTTTACTTTGAAAAATATTTATTTTAAAATTTGGAATTGAATTGTTACATTGTGTCGATGTTTGTGTATGATTGAATACAAATTCAGGATTTGACACTCATGAGATTTTAAAGGTTTCAATTGTTGTGTTGGTTCCTATGTGAATGAATCTATGTACCGAGTTTATTGAAAGCATGATATACATGAATGAAATGGAATAGTGGCTGAATATAAATGTAGTAAGGCTTTGGTATAATGTCATTATACGCTATGTTTTCGAGTCTACTTGATATGACACGGTCAGATTATTGTGCCAGTTTAATGACCTGATTTTTCATTACAAAATTGTATTGAGTTAGAAAAATTAGTTGATATGGCCTATGTTATCAACTCGTGTGTTTTACCGTAGATTGCCGAGTCTTGAACGTGTATGATTGTTCGACTCGACGGACTTTATTGTTGTGAATTGGGTCATGTTGGGACCCTAGTGTAGTCGTGGATTTATGAGAATTGGCTAGTTGATTATTGTTACACGTCAGTTACATTAGATTCTGTATAGACTCGTAGTACGTGCATGTTGATATCAGTGTAAGTGTCTTTACCTCGCTATAATGCATGTTGTGTCGATGCTTAGGAGTTTGCTCGCATCATGAGTTTTGTGGTGATTGAGACATTGAAGACGCTATTGCATGTGGCAAGTTTGTTGAGGAGTGATGAGCTCCCGCACACACTTGCCACTAGAAAGTGCAGTAGGACGGGTCCCGAATGACGTCCTTCAGAGATTACTCGCTTTCCATCCCAGTGCGGTTGAGTTTGATTTGTGTTAGGTTGGTCGTGCTAGGTCAGTCATTCGAGATGTTGAGTTTGTATCCGGGCATATGGCATCCCATTAGGATACAAACAAGCCCGAAGTGGTATTAGTGCACGTTGTGGGATGTGTCTGGGTGAGACATTCGTAGAGTATGCAGATACCTTTGATATGAGACACTTACATAGATACTTTTTTTAGGTTTCGACTTGATTGGCATACTTAGGAGGCTATGCAGGATTACAATATTGTCTTTGCCTTCATCACTTGATATTTACCATGCTTGAATCACTTGTAATGACCGACATATCTCGTAAACTTGTAGTTATTGTTCAATATGGAATGCTTGTGTTGGTGCTTGAACTTAGAAATATTATCCTTAGAGACACGGTGTGATTCAAACTTTAGAAACTTGTATAGGGACACCGCTTCCATGTTATGGATCATGCATCTAGGATTACTTTCTTATTCATTACTGTGTGGCATGGATTCCTCCTGTATATTGTTTCGTTATTTGTATTTAGTTCACTCGCATCAGCTAGTTTTGTGCTTTGTTGACCCCACAAGGGGTGTACTTCTATTGGAATGCAGGCAGTGTTGTTGTTCCTGCTGATCGTGGCGCTTAGGCCTAGTTTTCAGCTGTAGACTTGTTTTGTGCTGTTTAATCTTGTCAACCCTGTACGAGTATGTTTTGCTTCATTTGTATTGTTATATACCTTGTTAAATACTAGATGTTGTATATATTGGTTTTGTAGCTATGACGCAGGGCAGGGCGAATTGAATACTTTTTATTTTGTTCAAATTTTATCCTAGTTGGTTATTTTCGTTTTGTTTCTCGTTTCAAGAATCTGTTATATTATGATGTTGTGTCCGGTTACGATCCGCTCTTGGTTATGAATTCAATTCACGTTTCGGCACGCGACGGGTCCTGTGGCGGGTCGAGGCGTGACAATGGTCAAGAACCCGCTTCGACTAGGGGCGTCCGACCCTGATGTCATGTATGATTTCACTGTCCCTCCATTCTCGGATTAGATCAACAATGTTCCTCTTCCAAAAAAATTCACACCACCGAAACTCAAGTTCAACGACAGAACATCAGATCTGTCAGATCATCTGCGCCATTTCCACCACGTGATGGCGCTTAAAGAAAGTTTGGAAGTCATCCTATGCAGAAATTTTCTTACTAGTAGGAAGAAGGTCGCCCTGACATGGTTCCATAGCCTCCAATCCAGGTCTATCGGGTCATTCCAGGTTCTGGCGAAGGCATTCATCACCAGGTTCGTAGGGAGCCAACGGATCAGGAAATGGTCTCACTATCTGTTGAGCCTCAAGCTGAAGCATGGTGAGACCCTCAG
This sequence comes from Berberis vulgaris, assembly GCA_963556465.1. NCBI lineage: Eukaryota > Viridiplantae > Streptophyta > Magnoliopsida > Ranunculales > Berberidaceae > Berberis > Berberis vulgaris. The sequence continues at coordinate 53,652,254 of OY747127.1, read as the reverse complement.
AGGGTACATGACTCGTTTCAATTACGAGCTGACCTTGAACGACGGTTGTAGTGATGACACATCAGTCGCCGCTTTCACCTCGGCCTTTGAGAAGGTTAATTTTACAACTACTTCACCTTGGAGCCCTCAGCGGATATGGCTTGCTACGGAGTGCCCAGAAATACATTACCCTGGAAGAAATGTTGCTGCCAGAAAGAGGAAAAACATGCCAAGTTACTCTTCTGGAGCCAAGGACAGAGATTAGAAGGCAAATAGTTCCAAACAAAAATGGGACGAGAACCAGAACGGGCTAGGCCAAGCAAAGTTGTTCAAGCCTAGTTGCTCCAGGTACCCCTTCTACGCCCCGCTCAACTCTAGTCTGCCATGGAAAAATAGACAAACATTAAATGGTCGTCGAAACTCAAATGAGATCCTTCAAAGCGTGATAAGAATAAGCATTGCTCCTATCACAAGGAGATATGCCACGACACCAAAGACTGCATGAGCCTCAAAAATGAGATCCAATACTGGATTCAGAGAGGACGACTGAAGGAGTTCATCTTTCGAGGACATGCATCCTAAAGGCGAAGGAACGACACAATAAGCAAGAGGCATGGCTCCTGACATGGTATGTGTCCTTTATGAGGAAAGATATCGCTTGAATTTTTCACTAAAGAAATTGGTACGGGAACTGCGAGTTAGATCGCATTACCGAGATCACCTCGTACAACACATACGAGAGGAGAGAAAAACTCCAAGCTTAACGTTCATAGAACGAGACATGAGTGGTGTCCGCTTCCTGCACAACAATGCCCCCGTCATCTCAGTAGGGATAGCAAACTAGGAAATGAGAAGATCACTGGTGGATACAGGTAGCTCTGTCAACGTATTGTTCCTAGATGCATTTTTGAAAATGCAACTGACATAATGAGAGATGACACCTTTAAATCAAGCCATGTTCGACCTCAATGGAGATAGTTGCTACCTAATCGGTAAAATCACATTGTCGATGGTTGCAGGGTAGCCAAACCTACAGAAGATCCTGATGACAGAGTTCTAGGTTGTAGACGCCCACTCCGAATACAACATGATCTTGGGCTAACCTTGGTTACACCACATGGAGGCAATTGTCTCCACCAAGTACCAGTGCCTCAAATACCCCTCTGACGGTGAGGTAGGGACAATCAGAAAAGACCAAACTATTGTTCTTAAATGTCACTATGCCACAGCCAGGCAATCAGATAACGGAGCACAAAGGCCCGAACAACAAGATCTGGATGAGGAAACCTCGGATCCAAATAGAGAGGACTCACCTCCACCTTCAGACTTCGAACCTCCATCCAGCTCGAGGGGAAGGCCGAACGTTGGGCAGCTAGAAGAAAAAGTCGTCACAATATACCTGGACAAACCAGCTAACACAAAAGCAGTCAAGATAAACTCTAATCTCAACAGAGCGTTAGCAAACCAACAAGTCGCGCTTTTAAAAGAGAACCAGGAAGTCTTCACCTGGACAATGAATGACATGGTGGGGATCAACCCCACAATTATCACGCACCGACTGGCAGTTAATCCTGACTGGAAGCCAATCCGAAAAGAAGGTCGGTGGCTGTCCGAATGCAACCAGACCATTAATGAAGAAGTGCAAAGACTTCTTAAAGCTGACATGATAAGGGAGTCTCGCTACACGGAATGGCTGGCTAACACGGTTCAGGTTAGAAAAAAAAAGGAAGTGAAGGGTATGCATGGACTACACCTACCTTAACAAAGTATGCCCAAATATAGCTTTTTATTGCCTTGGATAGACCAGATTGTGGATGCGACATTAGACACAGCCTACTCAGCTTCATGGACACGTACTCAGGCTACAATCAAATCAGTATGTACTCGCCGGACCAGGAGAAAACCTACTTCAGAATGAACATAAATACATATTGTTATCGGGTAATGCCATTCGAACTAAAGAATGCAGGGAAACGTACCAGGGTCTGATGAATCAAATGTTCAAAGGACAAATCGAAAAGACTGTGGAAGTTTACATCGACGACATGCTGGTAAAAATCCTCCACAGTCCTGATCGCCTGGCGAACCTCCAAAGAACATTCTCCCAACTCAGGAAGTACTAAATGAAGCTTAACCCACAGAAATGCACTTTTGGAGTGCAATCAAGGAAATTTCTTGGCTACATAGTCAGCCGAAGGGGGATAGAGGCCGATCCAAAGCAGATTCGGGTTCTTCTTGACACGAGACCACCCTCAACATTAAAAACGTTCAGACCCTAACTGGGAGGGTAGTAATCCTAAATAGGTTCATTTCCAAATCTTCATATAGATATCTCTTTTTCTTTAAAATCCTAAATGGAAACTAAGAATTTAAATGGGGAGAGCAGTGTGAACGAGTCTTCTAAGATCTGAAAACATACATGAGAAGCATGAACCTGCTCCCAAAACCTATTCTGAGTGAGATGTTCTACCTATACCTCTCAGTCTCAGAGCATGCAGTCAGCTCAGCTCTAGTTTGGGAAGAGAAAGTGAAACAGAAGTTCGTCTACTACATTAGCAAAACGTTTAATGGGCGGAGGCTAACTACCCTATTATGCCAAACAGGTTTTAGTACTGGTGGCTTCCACCAGAAAGCTAAGACCCTACTTCCAAGGTTACTCAATAACAGTTCTGAACGAGTACCCACTCTGGTCGGTATTGCACAAGTTGGAGCTATCACGAAGAATGGTCAAATGGTCAGTGGAGTTGGGACAGTTTAACATCCACTATGCTCTGAGAACAGTCATCAAGGCACAAGCACTGACAGACTTCATCGTCGAGTTCACTAGAATAGGAGAACCATGATTGAAAAACCAGCAAGGAGATGAGAACCCTGACTCGCCCCTCACAGAAATGGATCTTGTGATGTGATGGGTCATCCAACATGAAGGGTTGCGAAGTAGGGATCATCCTTTACACCCCTGAAGGGGTCACCCTCAGAAAGGCTATCAAATTTAGCTTTTGCGTTTCAAACAATGAGGCGGAGTACAAAGCCCTCCTACCAGGGCTAAAGCTAGCCAGAGGAATCGGAGTAGAAGAAATCACGGTGTTCAACGACTCTCAACTGATGGTCAATTAGGTAAACAGTGACTTCGATGTTAAAGAACCCCGAATGATGGCCTATTGCGAGAAAGCAATCAATGTAAAAAGAAATGGTTAAAGATAATACTACTCCGCCGCTGCTCTAAGGTAGATAACCAGGAAGTCGATGACCTGGCCGAAAAGGCCTCGTCTGCATAGAACAACTCTGACACGCTCATAGAGTTCCAGGAGAAGTCGGCCCAAGAGGAAGAAGAACTCCACGTAACCCTCTCCACAAGTATGGAGACCAGTAGGATAAACCCCCTGATTAGCTACGTAAAAGATTGAGTCCTCCTAGCAGATAAGCTAGAGACTTGAAAGCTGAAAAATAAAATGGTACAATACACGCTCCTCAACGACAAGTTGTATAGGAGATCGGTGATTGACCCTCTACTCAGATGCCTGACCCCAGAGAGGCAAACCAGGTCCTCCTAGAAATCCATGAAGGAATCGGCCTCAGGAGCCAAGGACTTCCAGCGCGGACTGAACCCAGTCCACGAACAGTTAACCGCAATTGGGTGATTCTAGGCCACAGACAGTTCACCACTCCAGAGATAGCCTAGCTCTCATTCAAGAATTAAGGTAGCACAAAGCGGACCAAACCCAGTCCATGAACTGTTCACCGCCAGCGAACAAGTCTAGTCCATAGATGACTCAATGCATCTGAATGTTTCAGTCCATACAGACCAAGGCAATGCCCTGACCACCAAGATTCAAATAAATGATGAGTTAGAGCGTTATTCAGAATCTAGTCCTAAAAAGACTAAATGACTTCTCTGTCACTCATGTTCTACACCTAGCTAAGTAGCAGTACTTCGACAGGCCAACGCCTACCAAAAATGGCCAATCCGCGAGACACAACCTGTCTACAAGAAGATCATTCTTCATTGATTTCACCATTATTGACGAATCAAGTTATTTTCACTAAGGGAACTACACAGGCTCAGTCAAAACTAAACGTGTCTTCTTCAGGACCTTGTTCAGAGTCAAACTATCTCATCTTTTTTACAATCCAGAGATTTGTCCGCACATGCCAATATGACTCACATTCATTCAGAGCATACTAGAAAAGAGAATTCATAAAATAGACTTTATTGATTATCAAAAATTATTACAAAGCTTGACAGACTAGCCAATGCAGAAGTTTACACACTACAAGTATCTGAGCTTGGTACAAAGCAAAGTGTGAGCGAAGATTCGCCAGAACACATGTCGAGACTTTGCTCCGCCAATATGCCTTCTAGAAGATGACTTGGAAGTGAAAGTAAAGTAAGCTACCCAAAGTTGGGTGCTAGTGTGATCCCTCAAAATAGAGATACCTGAGGTGATACAAAATCATTTCTCCAAGGCCACAGAGCACACACCAGAGCTTTGCTCCGCCAATCTGCCTTTCGATTGGGGCATCAAGAGTAAAGCCCAGGGAAGAGCATTGGAAACAACCATCCAAAGTTGGATGTGGCTGTTATCTCCCAAATTGGATGGCGAAAGACGTCGTGGGAGAACGAGAAGATGGAAGACAAGTTTGTCCCCTAAGGGGAAGTCCTTACTTCTTCTTCGTGACATAAGAACAAATTCGGAGGTCCTATGGAACCACTAGAAGCTCACACAAACCAGATGGCTTCCTCCAATAACAGGTCTTATTAAGACTCATCGCTGCAAATGTCAGAACATTCAAAGATTCCACCAATGGGGATTCCCTTTCGTCCTCTGGAGAGGCCAAAACACATTATCTAGAAAGACAAATTTGATAAACAGGCTCTACAATACACATGGTAATGTCTGACCCTATGAGAACTGGCCTATATATAAGCACGATGTTCATAGAAGGAGGTCACCCAACAGTTGCATTGGCATTAAATGCTACGCGAGGAATGAAGGGCAACGGTTCCAAGTACAACTGCACCAGTCCACATTCATTGAATTAATGGAACTGCATGTTGCCCCATCAGTTGGGGAAGTGACTGATGGGAAATCAACACGTAAAAGGCTTTCCCACAGTCCCAAGCAGACCCATTCACAAACTGTCGTTATTGACACAAGATTATTGATTGGTTTTTTCATGTGTTATTAAATTAATATCATTATTGAATGAATTTATTTTCCAACTTTTATTCAACCTTACATCTATGGTCTGAATAACAATAGTTGAAAAGAATATTCAAGATCAAGTAATAGAGTTTTTACAAGAACTTTATGATCATTTTTCATCTATTTGTAGTCAAATATTACTCATGGAACCATTTTTATAAACTACTAAGATCTATCATCTCATTCAGCAAGAAGAAAAACAACAACGTAACTCTCAATCCATTCTACCAATAAAATATGTTGATTTTGATGTTCAACGAAATGAATCTCGCTCTCATGTTCAACCACCAATAACAAATGTCAACATTTTTTTATGACTATTTAATTGTTTTGTTCACACCATCACAAATTGTTACAAGCTACATGAGTTTTCTCTAAAATAAAATAAAATATTGCTTCTATCACCTATTGTCACAAACCACAAATGTTTTATCTATTACACTGTTATCAATTACTTAAAATTTTACAATTAATTATTTTTCTCACTCTAATACCATGTAAATAAAATAAAAGGTTTTGATACTTTGAGTATTTTCGGTGATACTTATCACATGGTGACACACACCACACACGAGTTGCACGTACCTTACATGTGGTGCATATGTGGATGGAATGAAACCATAGACAGAAGGGTATAATGAACCTAAACACTAAAGTATGAAAGCAACGAACTTCGACACCAAAGCTCAGAAGGTGTAATGAACCTAGACATTTGATTACGATACAAATGGAAGGTAAGCAGAAATCACGTCAAGGTAAAAAGAAAGACAACTAGATGTGACTATTATAAAAAGAGAATGTAAAACAAAATAATATTTAAATACAGAAATAAGGATGAGAAGAAAGAAATAAGGAATAAATAGTGCATTTGTAAAGATGAATTGTAATCATTATAAGTAATCTGATCCGACTAACTAATTAAGTGAGTACTTTGATTGTCGAAAACCTTGTCTATATTTTCTCTGTGTCTTGTATATTTCGATTATTAGACATAGATTGTTTCCTTTGACATCTTGAGACATATGTTAAAAAAAAGTGTAGATACCTTACTCAACTTGATTGAAGATGACAATATATTTACTCCATTATATAGCAGTATTGGATATAAGTTTACAAGGAAATAATCCTGGGTACAATGTTTAAAAGGAAAAATGATTAAAAATAAAATAAAATGCATATTGATAAAACTAGAAACTTAGGACTTGGTTCAAAACAAATTTTAATGATTTATGAAATATATTAAGTATATTCTTGATATTGATCAAATTTGGCATATGTCGTTAGGATATTGAAGATTTATAAGACTTTGAAGATTATTTTTGGAAATTTGTCAAATCTGAAGAATATTTTTGAAGATTTTAAGAATATTATTGAGATTCTAACACTCTATCAAATCGGTTATCATGGTAAATCAAAATGACATTCAACTTGCAAAAAAATTTGCAAAGTGATTATATTAAAGAGGTTTGGTAAACATGTATGGTAATGAGTCACTTGAGTGAATGTAGCATAGTTTGATCAATTTTGGTTGAATGTTATAACGAGCAAAGTGATAGGTTATCAATATGTGTTTGGTATATTCATAGAAGGGACACCATCTGTCCCCCTTGGTAGTAAACTTGATTCTGCACACTTTTCGTAAAATAGCAGATTGTAAAATATAGTTCATTTGTAAATTAAACTTTAACAAGCCTGATGTATTTTGTATATTTTGGTGTGAAACTAACTTAATCTTGCAGGTGGTAGGCCTTTTATAACCTTGATTTGTTTTTGTAGGTTGCCATACCCGATGGTGACCCAAGTATTATCTTAAATATTTGTTTTGTTGTGATATATTTATTTAGTATTTATTTCATGATATATTTTCACTTAAAGGAGAAGTTACCTTTCAGCTTGAAAAGGAGAAAATAAACGTGGCTATAGCATGAGACATTTATTTTGCTGATATTTTGTTAATAAGTTAATTAATTAATTTTTTGATTGTTTATTTAGTTACTTGAGGTAATGAGATTGCATATAGTTTAATTGTCTTGTTAATGGGGTGGCTAAGAAATAATTAATATTAGTTTTTGGCTAACCCAAGTTGGTTTATTGTGCTTCTCGGGTACGTCCTCTTATGAACGTAATCGGAGAGCATTGTATGTATTTTTAACATGTTTATTTTGTTGGTGTTTTCTTCGGTAAGGATTTCATAGTGGTGTGGATTGATAATTCTGTCTATTGTAACCTATTAGAAATTTCTCAATATATTTCTTTTTGTTATTTATTTTGCTCCTAGGTAGTTTGAACAATTGTAGTAGTTGAACATTGTAAAGATTTTCAACTAGTGATGGTTGATTTTCCTTTGGTAAGTCTTGGTCTTTTTGCTTTCAATATTTATTTTATCAAACTAGATAGTAATGTCAAAACTTGGGGTGTGACAGTTTGGTCTTCGATTTTTAGGAAGGTCAGCTAGAATTTGGGTTTTATGATCCAATTTTTTTGAAACCTGGGGTATGATAGTTTGGTTGGCCCAAGTTGGTGTATAGTCTAGATAATCCTTAGAATTTGGATATGGGTGAATAAAAAGTGTAGAGGTCTAGAGATTATGTGGCAGAGGTGAACCTTGAACCTTTAATATCGTCTATTTTCCTTTTAATGGAGTAAATTTTTTTCATTCAAACCTCATTACTTGGTGTAATGCTTTCGGTTGAATTTTATTTTATCATATTCATTTTACTTTAAGCGAATCTCGGGATGAAATCCTTTTGATGTGTATGTATTATAGCAGCCAATATTGTTTTTTCATATTTATCGAATTTCTATATTATATCTTTCGTGTGTTTTGCCTTCATAAAGTTATGTGCATGCACATATGCTACTTGCTTGTTTTTGTTATGTGTGGTTTGTTTTTAATGGTGTTAGTAAAAATAATAATAATAATAAATTTTTTAGAATGGTTTCTTATATCTTTGGACTCTAGTGTTGCTTCATTCCGTAAGTTGCAGATTTTATGTAGAATTATCTACCTAGCTAGTTATCTCATCCACCGAATCTTGAGACGAGATTCCATTGAAGTGTATATACTGTAACACTTGCTATTTTACTTTGAGTTTTAAGTGTGTTTCATGATTCTGCTTGGTTTGTTCATTGATGTTAGGTACATTTGCGAACATTTTGTCAATGTATATGAAAACAAGGTTCCTCTATTGAAATTGCATCTCATTCACAATGTCATTTATTTAAAACTATTCACTCATATTTTTTACATTCCAAATTGCGGGACGAGATTCCATTCAAGCTGTGTATAATAGAATAACCTCATTTTCTAAAACAACCAAAACTCATAATCTCTCTTTACTTTTGGCAATTAATTTATATTCGGTAACTTCTAATATATTTAATTTATTGATGGGGAATATGTACAAAATGCGTGTAAATTTTTTTTGTTAACATTTATTTAGATTTTTAATAGATGAGATATGTTTTTTAGAGAATTGAGTTTATTTATTTGGATTTTATTGTTTAGATTATTAAAAAAAATGCATGGGTGTGATTAACCAAGCTAGGGTTTAGGTGATGATTTTGAAGTAAAGAATGAGACAGATTGTGTGGGGAGGCTCTCTTCTTACACGTTGAAAAAGAATGGAGAGAAAAGAGGGGGGATTTCTCTATATTTTTTTTACGAGAGTTGATAAATAAATGAATAAATAAATAAATAGGAGAAGATAAAAAGGAGATAATGGAGAAAGGAAAAAAATAAAGGGGAGAAAAAAAGAAGAAGGTAGGAGGACGATCAGTGTGTGCGCACGTTTAATTTTGTGGGATCGTTGAGTTGCGATTTGTAATTTTTGGTTTGTGTGCATATCTTCGCGTTTAGTTTGCTCAATTCGATTTTGGATGTTTTTGAAATATTTGGCTTTGCAGATACTTGGCTACTTGGAGTTTTTGAAATATCGATTGCTTTTCACATTTGTTAGTCTTTCTCACCCTCTTTTGATAATAAACTTGATTCTACACACTTTTCGTGAAATAACGTTTTTACAAACTTTTTATTATTATTTTTTATTTTTAAACTCTGACGAGCAGACCTTATGTATTTTGAATATTTTTGTGTAAAACTAACTTTTTTTTCATGGGGTGGGCCTTGTATAACCCTGATTTGTTTTTCAAGTTGGCCTATCCGATGTTGAGACAAATATTGTCTTTTTTTTGTGATATTTTTATTTATTTAGTATTTATTTTTTTACTTTTGAGATTTTTTAAAGAAAGTTTTTTTTTTACTTGAGTGTTCTTCGTCAAGTGAATCAACTAAATTTGTGAACCTTGTGTTGTTGACTCACCAAGAGTTACAACACATACGTTCGACAAGTTTAGGCAAAAAGCTTCGAAGTTGAATATTTTCGCTTATTTTTCATAACAAGTTTTATTTTTGAAAATAAACTATTCACCCCTTCTAGTCGTATTAACATGATGTACTTTGCACTTTATGTTGGTATCATAGCAGATACTTGACAATTTTACGAACAAAGAAATAAATGATAAATAATTAAAAATCTTACTACTAATTTGGTTGGAATAAAATAATTAAGTAATATGAAGAAAATAACTTGAAATTTAAATAACGATATCTGCCCCGCAATTTTAAACACTATCAATTATCTTTTTGCTCGGGAACTATACTCATATGATGTTTAATTTGGGAATAATTACACTATTAAATATCATCTTAGGGTTAGGGTGTGGGTGAGCCATATGAGAGAACAACCCCTAATAGATCCACTAAAAATAATAAAATAAGTTTAAATTGTTTCGAAAAAATAGGTGAACTGTAATAATGCAATTAATCTTCTAGGTCCAACTCCGAACAATGCAGATGCCCCATGGACGCAGTCCTATACATAGGGCTTCTATAGTGTGTTTGTCTCACCCTATGGAACCCATGTGTTGTTACACTTACAACAGGTAGATGTACATTTTCTTTTGTACCGTTAGGGAATCACCCTGATGCCGATGTTACCCTCAGTGGCAAGACCAACGGACAAGAGTTAAAAAAATTCCCTTGGAGCGTCTCCAATGGATCCCCTAAAATAGCCAAAAAGCTATTTTATGGGTCTCATGGGAGAAAATCCATGCGGACCCGGACTCTCATAGCATGCTAGGCCCACACACCTCACAGCCATCCTTAATACCCATAAGCCCTCTTTAGTCAACAATCTTGAGGATCAGCTTCGGACGGGCAACTACAGCTGCTATCTGCTTCCAACTAGGAAGAAACACCAGAGTATCTTCCACACAAGGAAACTTTCTTCTACGGATTGTTCTTGGATTGGGAACTATCTTCCGCGTATCTAGGAGTGCAGAGCTAACATGGAACTTTCCTCCTACAGCACGACTCTTAATTAGAGAGGGATCTCCATGAAGATCTCCCTAAACTACGCCTACGATGGCCTGGTTGAACCAGGACTCCTTGCACTATAAATAAGGCATGAGGTTAGTAAGCTAAGGTATGCGACAAATTCCCTGTTACAACATTACACCTTCCTCAAATCCCTGTTTGACTTTAGCATTGGAGTGTCATCGGCCACCCCACGGTGGTCTGTGGCTCACGTGTGTTACTTGTGCAGGTCAGCAAGAACAGAGTCAAAGCAGGGAGCGAAAATCGACTACATCAGTTTGGCGCCATCCGTAGGGACGACATAGTTCTTAACTTTACACTAAGCGTCGTCTCCTACCAAATCCTAGAGAGATGGTGACCACCGGGTCATGCAACAACGAACCAGGGGACACGTCCAACGTTTCGGTTGTCCCTATACCAGCTCCTGCTATGCACGACAGCCTACTCACGCCCCTGCACCAACGGTAGTAACGACGAACCCCAAAATCGAGGTGCTGACATTTCAAATACAGCAGGTCATCAAAGCGGTGGAGACGCTCACGGCAGAATCTACCCACTACTAATAGAAACCAAGAACAATACGGACATCCACCGCCAGTGGACGATAGGGAGCAAGCGCAGGAGAGCCAGACCCCCGCTAGTTCCCATTGGACTAAGGGAGGTTGCGTGACTAACACCGATCCTGCCGTCAGGACAGAGAGACTCGGTCCCGGGAACCCTCTCCGCAGAGGAGCGCACGACCCAGACACACTATATCGCCTATCCGTCCCACCCTTTGTGGATCGAATCATGAGTGAAGCAGTTCCGAGAAAGTTCACTCCCCTGAAGCTCGATTCCTATGACGGGACCACCTATCATTTCGATCATCTACACCATTACCAACACGTAATGGCGCTCAAGGAAGTATCTGAATCCGTCATGTGCAGAACCTTTCCCGCCAGTCTTAAAGACCCTGCATTGACGTGGTTCCACAACCTTCCACTGAACTCAATTGACTCCTTCAAAACATTGGCAAAGGAATTCTTGATACGTTTCGTCGGAAGCAAGCGTTTCAAAAAAGGCTCGCACTACACACTCTTTTTAAGGTAGATGTCCGGCAAGACGCTCCGAGAGTGTGTCACATGCTTCAACAACGAGCTGACCCTCATCGATGGGTTCAATGACGATACAGCTGCGACAACATTCACTCCAGGCCTCAAAAAGGGAAAGCTCTTCGAGGACCTCACCTTATAGCCCCCTCTGAACATGGCAGATCTCCTCAAGAGCGTCCAGAGACACATCACCCTAGAGAAGTCAATGACCGCCAATAGGGAGACCGAAGGCAACAAGAAGCCCTCAGCTTCTAGGGACAAGAATGAGGGAAAGAGACACGAGGATGAGGAGCGGAGCAAAAGTAAGCTCGCTCAATGTTTTGTTTTACAATGTTTTATGCAACATGGACCTCAAGGAGGAAAATCTAGTGCCATCAAAGCACCCGCTAATCGAATTCAGCGGGGAGAAATGTTTTCCCATCGGAAAGATAAGATTAGCCATGGTAGCTGGAGAACCGCGGCTGAAGAAGGTCATGTTTATGGACTTCATGGTGGTAGACACACCATCATCCTACAACCTCATCTTGTGAAGATCGTGGCTACAGCAAATGGAAGCAATGGTCTCCACCCTCCATCAGTGTGTTAAGTATACTGCTAACCACTCCGAAGGGACAATACGTTGAGACCAACTTGCGGCACGAAGTTGCCACTATGCCGCACTAAAATAGATAGAGTGCTCCCAGATTCAGCTACATCATGCAGAGCAGCCTGACCCAGTGCAAAGCCAAAAGACGGAAGATACACCAATTTTAGCGGTACAGAAGCAGTCAGCTTTCCCGTCCAGCGAGTCGTAATGGCAATGGCAAGCGAGAACACATCCCCCCGACATTCCGTTGGCGTGGAGATCCGCCCCTTTGCAAGGTTTACTGTCCAGTGACCTATGTAACGCCTCGACAATCCGCTAAACGATCCGTAAGAGCAACCTGAATTCAATTCAAGGCCAGGATCAGTTTTTCTCCGTCAACAGTTAGTTTGCTTTAAAGTTGTTTGTTTCACTTTCCTTAGTCAATATTGAGTTTTAGTTCTTAAAATACTTATGTGATTTGTAATCATTTAAGAAATAAAGGAAGAATTATGAAAAATAAACTTTATTGGTTATTGGAAAGATGTAACAACAAGCACCTTGCGCGGATACAAAAGGCTACATACTACGAACGCCCTGAGGCGGATACAAAAGACCACATACTACAGGCATCTGATCAGCATGGAGTGAGGACTTGCTCAGACTGTTTAGTCCCATAAGCGACACAAACAGTCTAGGGCAAGTTACTTACAAGCGAAAGAACGCTCCACGGAACACTGCCATCAAATATGGTCTACGGGGGTACAAAATCGACAACCAGGAGTACTTGCGAAAACCCAGACCCAATTCCCACACTTCACGAACTTGGGACAAGTATCAGGTAAACTTGGAATGCACACACCTTCCCACGCAAGGAGGAATGAAATATTTGGGAATCAATGGCCCACTTCAACAGGCAATGCCTGACTCCACCTTCAACCCGGATGTCAACTTCTAGTGCAAGGGAGGCGACAGTGTTAGTTGAGAAGTGGTGGAGGCAGTCACCACGAAGTGGGACGCAGATGCTATCTCTAAGATCAAACATTAAGGAACAACGATAAGGCACCTGCACATAAAAGACATATCCTTTCCTTGGGAGAGTATCCACACTACTTCTCCGTGATATGAAAAGAGATTACGAGACCTTAGTGGATTAACTACGTGCCCACCCACAACAGGTGATCACGCATAACGGCCACTATCAACATGTCTGGTCGATGTAAACGTCAGAACTTTTGAAAACTCCAACGATGGAGATCCAACTTTAGCCTTTGGAAAACCCAAAGCATTTTCTCCAAACAAGAACATTACAGGAAATAAAATCAACAAAAGATGATGCCTACAACTATTGGAAAACACCAAACGGGCACTCCAGCATTAAATGCCAAGCATTGAATACCATATGGGAAAATGGAAGACAACGGTTCCCAAGGAAACTACGCAAACCACGTCAATCAATTAATGGCGTTGCACGCAACCCCATCAATTGAAAGGGAGTAACCGATATACTCAAACGTCACGCAGCCTACACCATACACGTGTCACTGCGCGATCTACACTGTACACGCACGCACCACACAAGAAACCCTAGCCCTTCCTCTGCGAGCCCATGGGCTCAGCCTGTTATTCGAACAACACCCTGTCGCATGCTTGGCACGAGCACTCGAGGATCCTAGTCAACTTTGACATACGGACTTTACCACTCCATGAGTTAAGGTAACTTTGTCCACACCATGAACCACTAGGTTCGCATGCCCCTCAGCAGGCAGAACCTCTTGTCAAGCCAGGCAAGCTTAGCAGACAAAACCTCTTGTCAAGCCAGGCAAGCTTAGTTTGCCAACACTGATGATGATAGATTATGGTTTGCCTCGACACCTAGTCTGTTTAGCGCAAGCATCGATGGTTTAGGAAGTGGGAATCTAATCAGTGTTGCCACGCCTGGTGACAACGACTTGCCAAAGATCATTGCCCCATTCGCGGTCAGTATTTGCCGAATCTAATCAGGTAAGCCTAGCTAGTGACGATCGACAACGAAAGCTTCTGATCAAACCCTGGACTTGTAGCCCCCACTGCGAGGGTGTAGATAGTTTGGAAGGTAGGATCCTAGTCAGTCCCGAACTGATTCCGACGGACTTGTAGCCCTCATTGCGAGGGTTACCAAATCACCAACCCTGGACTTGTAGCCCTCATTGCGAGGGTGTAGATAGTCTAAAAGGTGGGAGTTTAGTTAGTCCTAAACCGATTTCGATGGCTTGCCATGGAACTGCTGCTTTTCAGCATGGCCGCCAAAAAACTCCCAAATTTGTAGCTTGGTCCACTCAGGTGTAGACAATTTGGATGGTGGGAGCCTAGTCAGTCCTGAAAAACTCCCAAATTTGTAGCTGCTCTTCAACATGGTCGCCAAACCCCTCTTGAATACGTAGCCCCACCGCGCGGGGAGGGTGTCGACGGTTCAGAAGGTAGGAGCCTAGTCAGTCTCGAATTGATTCCGACAGTTTTCCACGGGACCACTGCTCTTCAGCCTGGTCGCCAAACCTTTACTCAACGAATTTGTCGATTGCTTTGCTCAGTCATAAATAATTCGGAAGGTGGAAGCCTAGTTAGTCCTGAATTGATCCTGACAACTTGCCACGGGACCACTGCTCTTCAGCCTGGTCGCCAAACCTTTACTCCCCGAATTTGTCGATCGCTTTGCTCGGTCATAAATAATTCGGAAGGTGGGAGCGTAGTCAGTTCCGAACTGATCCCGACGGCTTGCCATAGGACCACTGCTCTTCAGCCTGGTCGCCAAACCTTTACTCCCTGAATTTGTCGACCACTTTGCTCGGTTATAAATAATTTGGAAGGTGGAAGCCTAATCAGTCTCTAACTGATTCCGACGACTTACCACGGGACCACTCCTCTTCATCCTGGTTGTCAAACATTTACTCCCCGAATCTATCGACTGCTCTACTTAGTCATAAGCGATTCGGAAGGTGGGAATCTCAAACAACTCTCCACACGACCTCCTCCCTCCCCCAGGACAATGGACGCAAATATGAGCTTAGCTAAGTCAGTGCTTCAAGCTCAAACGAATTGACATTCTAACATTAGAAAGAGGCCACTCGTGCTGATATAAGGATAGTACAACTAGTGCCCAGATGAAACCTAATTAGGACGCCAACCCGAGCTTACAACGCCTAACTCGGTGCGAACGCTTTGACACGTACTTTCAGCCACCACAGCTTGCCCGCGACAACAACTATAGCCGACCAGTCAAACAAACAAGAAAAAGCTCAAGCAGCTTACCTATGGGACATAACACAACTCGGGTGACTCAACCCCCAGTTAAACTGTTCGCAACATGCCCACTATTGGACATAACTACGTAGCAATGACATTGAGTCATTCACAATACAAAGCAGCCAAGCTCTCTGTCGCAGACAGATCAGACAACGTCCTATTGATTCAACCAGCCTATGCCAAAGTAAGACGACAAGGCAAAACGAAAAACATGCAATAGAGACGCCAAGTATGAAACGAATAATACTGTTTTCATTAATGGTAAAGATAAAAAGTGTACAAGCACACAAAGTTTGCTCCTAATCAAAAGAAAGTACAGAAACGGAAGAGCTAAGCCTAAGAGGAACAGGGGCAGAAGTTGCATCTATACGCGCTTCAACCTAGACGTTAGGGATCAAATTTTTTTCCTCGCTCGACGACTCAGAGGTAATAGACAAGTTCACATATGACATTTTCTTGTAACGGCTAAGATCCCACTCTGGATGCTCCTCCTTCATCAGTGCCAACAGCTCCAGTCGGCCATGAACAACCCAACGGAATTCACATTTGCCTTGTTCTTGGAAAAGCTCTTCCTCTCACACCTTTGCATGAATAAGGTCACGCTCTAGTAGCTCCAACTTTCCAGTTAGCGCATCGATCTGAGACTGCTCTTCACAGCACTGAGTTCATGCCATCCCAGTTCGAGTTGGTCCTCGGCCTTCCTCGCCTCTCGAGCATAGAACTCGACATCGGATTCCAACTGTTGTTTCTCATCAGCCCAGCCAGCTTCCTTCGAAACACTCTCTTCAGCAAAAGACTGCAGCTCATAATGCGCCTTAGCCGCAACTTCCTGCGCAACCTCGACCTCTAGGCGGAGCCGGCTCAACTCCTGCCTAAGTCCATCCCTCTCGAACACCGCCTCGGTCAGATTACGCTCAAGGTTCTCCAGACGAGCCCTTTGAGCCTCAGCGGCCACGATTGACTGATCCAACCGCATCTCTTCGACATACTTCTTAAGCCGCTCAATTTCATGGAGCACATCAGAATACAATGTCTGCACTTGCGAGAAGACACACTCCAAAATATATACTATCTCGCGAGTCGCCTCTACTTCCGTCCCAACAACGACCGCGTGACTCACATGAGACATACCCAACATAAGATACTTCAAACCCTTGTCTACACGCTCTTCCAACGTATCCGCCTCGGGTTTTGGAGTGTGGTCCATCAGTTAGTTGTGACGCCTGCTTATATTCTTCCTCGAAGCATACTCAACATCCACCTCTTGGTGTCAGACATGTGAGCTTATCTTCACCAAGTCTGCTTATCCGTGCATCAAGATGAAGCTTCCCTTGATCAGGAACTATGTCAGCGCTGCCCTTTACGGTCGCCACCATCCTCAGACTCTCCTCCGTGGCTTTTTCCTTGTCAAGAATGGTCGACCCTATATTGCGAGACGACTCAACATGATTTGAGGTAGATGAGGGACTGAAGTATCCAAGGGACCTTCCAATAGTTCTAGCTGTGGCCTAGAACGAGACATTGAGCAATGCGGACTATGGAAGACACGACCGATACCACAACCACTTTCATGCGAGTCAATGGTGGGGTGATCAGATTCCACCACCTCAGGCGAATCTTCAACAGAGCCCCTCTACCGGAGCGGTCCCACGCAAATCAGTGCCAACAGAAGCTGTCATTGCAATTTGCACCAGACAGTCATTCAGAGCCTCAACCTCTGCGTCACTAAGGTTCGACCTGTCAGTGAGTCCCGCCAACCGCAGATAATCTTTCTCCAAACTAGGAACATTAGTCTCCACCTCAACAAGCCTAGCGGACTCGCGTTCCTCTCTCACCAGTGCGGGTCATGCCGAAGATGACCCAATCCTAACGCGAGGCTTCTTCCTTACAAAGGAAGCAAGTGTCTCAGATGGATCCTCTGCATCAGACAGAACGTGAGTCTTGGCCCTAACAGCCTTCCTCTTCCTGGAAATGGCTCCATCTTCCAGCTTAATGCGCGATTCTCGATACAGAGTGGGGGCGACATGCCAATTGTCGCACAACCCACTACGGACGAAATTGGAAACTCTTATGGTATCAACCGCTTCCCTTTTTGCCATGAAACAGAATGTCTCCATGGTGGTTTGCTCCTCTAAGGTATGGGGAGCAGTGAAAAACCTTCCTGCAAGAGAACAATGATCACTCAGCACTATCAAGCACATCAAAGTCACAGGAAAAGAGTTGAACTTACGAAGCGGCCTGAACTGTCGCTCAAGCAGACGACCCTTGCATCGGAAAATATTTCGAATCAGCAGGGGTTAGAAAGCAGTACTTTTGACAGAACTTGAAATCATATGGCAGGTTAACGAAACAATTCGGCGACTTCATCTTGCAAACAACATTGCTCTACATTCGAGGAACGGTCAACAACTGAATCACCTGCGTGGTTACATTAACGCCGACCTCCTTAGCACTGAGCAGAATCATGAGAATGATCCTGTATCTGTTGGATCCCAACTGAGCCGGAGGAATCCCCAAGAAATCCAAGAACAACCAAATCACGTCCAGAATCGGGAAACACACTCCAGTTTGAAGCATCCCTCGATGTAAATAGATGAAACTGGCCGAAGGCAACATTGGTGTCTGGTCGCCCGTCAGAAGGTACAATGGCAAGTCTTCAGAAACTAGAAACTTTGTATGGATTTCAGCGAGACCACGCTCGAACAACAATCTATCTTCAAAAAATTTTAGGCCCTTAGCCATAACAACATCAAGAAAGTTTTCTTGAGTCATGAAGAAGACGAACGAACCTTTTAGAGCAATATCTTCAAAAGCAAATAAAACAGAAGGGTTTGTCTCAACACTACGAATGACCTATATAGAGGGTAGGTTCCCGCCTTTTTTATGCCGAACCAACGCACGCCAAATTAATGCAGCGTGCGGCTCAAGCAACGATTCAGACTCAATCATCATGAGTGTCGCATCCCTTCAAGAGATGACTTAGTGAACCGATGTGATGATCCATTAACTTGGAGTGAGTAACTGATAATATATAAAAACGATCACACTCCTAAGCCGAACACGTGTCATGATGATCTTGAGGAACTACGGGCCCAAGCATCGGCCCATTACAGATCCAACCCAAGCGGATCTAAGCCCGCTCAACTTCAGTCCGTCAAGCGGACCCGGACTCTCACAGCATGCTAGGCCCACACGTCTCACAACCATCCTCAATACCCATAAGCCCTCTTTAGGCAAATATATTGAGAATCAGCTTCGGACGAACAACTACAGCTGCTCTTTGCTTCTAACTAGGAAGCAAACACTAGAGTATCTTCCACACAGGGAAACTCCCTTTTACAAATTGTTATTGGATTAGGAACTATCTCCCACATATTTAGGAGTGTAGAGCTAATATAGAACTTCCCTCCTACAACATGACTCTTAATTAGAGAGGGATCTCCACGAAGATCTCCTCCCTAAACTAGGCTTATGATGGCCTGGTTGAACCAGGACTCATTGCACTATAAATAAGACATGAGGTTGGTAAACTAAGGTACACTACAAATTTCCTGTTACAACATTACATCTTCCTCATATCCCTGTCTGACTTTAGCATCAGAGTGCCATCGGCCACCCCACGGTGGTCTGTGACTCACGTGCGTTACTTGTGCAGGTCAACAGGAACATAGTCAAAGCAGGGAGCAAAAATCGATTGCATGGAGTATAATTGAAATTAATAATATTATATATTTAAGTTGAAATTAATAATAGTATATAATTAATAATATTATTATAGGATAATTGAAATTAATAATAATATAATTATATTAAGTTGAAATTTATAAAACTATAACTGAAATTAAATTGATATAGAAAAGTGGAAGATATATTTAAATAATGATAAAAAAAATTAAAATAGGGGATATGGTTGAAGTGATGAAGAAATATGAAACCCCTAAATTTAGCTTTTGTTTAAAAGGAGATGTTTGATTTAGGGGTGGGCACGGGACGGGATGGGACGAGATTGACCCATCTCGTTCATTCGGGATCGGGAGGGGACGAGATAAACCTCATCCCATCGCAAATGGGATCGGGATGAGACGAGATGAGTACATATTAAATAGTCCTTCAATAAAAAATAACAATTTTTTTTTATTTCACATAACTCATACACCAATAATGTCAAATTTATATACATATAACTTACATCATAAATAATAATAGATATTAAATAAATAAATATTAAATTTTTTTTTGGAAGGAAAATAAATATTAAATTTCATTTAGAATTAATGATTCAATTCATTTAGATTTCATATAAAATTTTATCTTACATTGATTTAATTTCAACACATCCTAAACTTTAATTTATAAGAGTATTTTGATTAAAATTAATAATAATAAATATTAAATAAATAAATTTGGGACAGGAAGGGATAGGCGATATTGAAAATCTCCATTCCGATTCCATCCCATTCTAGATCGGGACGGGACGGGACGAGATCGAGATGAATTTGATCAATCCCAAAGAACCCAAAAAATCGAGACAGAATGGGACGAGTTCGAAATCGTGGGATGGGATGCCCACCCTTAATTTGATCATTATTTTAACTTTTACCATTGGAGACACTCTTAAAAGTTGAAGGTTAGCGAAGTATGATATCGGTGCTCATCCGGCAAAATCATTAGCCATTTACAAGTGTAGGTCCGATTGGTTGGAGAATTATGAAATGATGAAAGCAAGCTTTCCACTTGGCAAACATCTTTCTCTTTCCACTTTCCGCGTTTCTCTCTCTCACTACTAGGGCCAGACGGCGTTTACCAGTCCCCGCGCACTCCTATAAGCCCCTTTGGTACCAGTCCGGCGTTTACTAGTCCACGGCGTTTTAACTATAAACCCCTTTGGTTCAGATCTCTTTTTGTACATTTGCCCCCCAAGGCAGCAACCTCGCCCCTTTCCCAGGCCAGCTAGAATTGGGGCTTTTTATTTGTGCTGTTACACACAACTTAACTTGCCTTGCCTTGTTGTTAGGTGATGGTGAGGTAACGACAAATGTTCAATTTCGGATGGAATCCAAGGAGAAGCAGCAGCAGAGACTGAAACCCAAATTAAAAAGAAGAAACGCAATCAAGAACATCGATTACCAAGTGGACGACTCTTCTACTTGTTCATCTATACGCACTCGTTTACTTGATGTCTCCTTCTACGCTTCTTCTTCTTCTTCAGATAATCGAACCAGTTTCCGAATCGTTGGTGGTAGTGATGCCGAGATTGATCGAATTTGCTGGACTTTAGGGCTTTCTGGTCCTGAAGATTTTTCTATTCCTACTGCAGCTTGGGAGGCTCATAAGACCAAGTCTTCACCCTCCTCCTCTTCTATCTTCCCTCACTCTCGCTTCCATCAACTATCTCATGATACTCCTCCTCCTCCAATCACAGCAGAAGATGAAGAAGATGAAGCCAAAGGGCTTTCTAATACTGATTCGTCCACTAGGATCGTATCTTCTTCTTCTTCTTCTTCTTCAATTGGTGGTGTCAGAGGTGGAATTAAGGGGGTTCGACCACCTACTTTAGCTCCTCCACCATCTATTTTGCTCCCACCAGTTGATGATAACACGAATGCTTCTACTTGGGACATTTTACTCGATTTTGGGCCTCCTCAGGATAACAACCGCGCTACTTCCAAACCACGGATAGCAGATACAACAACCTCGTCAGACGATGATGATCATAAGTACCCTATTGAGGACGAGAGCGGTAGAGCAATTGTGGAGAGAGAAGAGGATTTAGTAAGATTAGGAGAGACTTCACTTCATCTATCTGAATCTTGTTCCTATAGTGATGAGGGGGAAGATGAGGATTCTTCAAGTACCACCACTGACCCCATGTACATTATATCCCCCAATGCCATTTCTAGATTTAGAAGGAACATCAACTCCTGGACTAAAGGCACCCTTTTGGGAAGTGGGTCGTTCGGAACTGTGTATGAAGGCCTGAGTGAGTATGTACTACTACTATGCCTTGCTTTCTTTTCCTATAACTTTTATATTGATTTATGGGGATAATGTTATTTTATAAATAATTCATTAGTCACGGAGCATCTCATTGTACATTTACACCACTGCACAAGTATTACACGCAGATGATTCTACTTCCATAGAGATGTTGTGGGCTTATGGAAATAATTCAAAAAGGGTTATTCAGTTCAAAGAGACCAGGTCACTCATGTTTAACATATGTAACAATGACAAAGACACAGATACAAGGTGTTGGACATGAAAGACACAATACGGGGCACGATAAGGATATGCCTGCACATTTTAGTATTATTTACTTTTTTAGCAATAAGATTTGAGTTAGTTCATTCACTTGTAGGTCAATATTACTACATATGTACTATTAATTTGTCATAATATTCACTTGTAGGTCAACATTTGTAATGAATTGAAACTTTTGAAAAATATGTGGAAAAGTTGATGATCGGAGCATGGAGTGTCCGATGGGAGTATCCATTAGTTTCAACACTCGTACCCAACACATACCTGTCAACACACTTAGCATATAAATGCAGTTACTTACCTGCTTCAAAAATTCTATTGATGCAAAGCTATGTAAGTCCCAAGAAATTACAATCCTTTTCCATTTAGACTAGTGAACACTGGCTATGCAGTTAAAACGGATAACGGACCCATAATGGTGCAAGAGCGTTATAGGTTACAACGGGATAGATCGAGATATAACGATATATAACGGAATAGTTTTTTAAATATATTTTTAATACCCCAACAAAATATTAATGTGTTGAGTCAAAAAAGTAAATTATGTTCATAACATTAAATTCAAAAACAAAAAAAATTAATAAAAAAATCTTCCCTTCATATGTGTGAGATCACAACAGAGAGTGTGATCGACTCTTCGTCTTTTTCCCTTCCTTTTTCTATCGTTCTCTGTGAAACAACGAGGTCTAGTTCTCTGTCAATTGGCGATGGCGAGCTCTGGTCATTTTTCTTTTCTATGAATCTAGGGTTCTGGTTCAATCGAGAATGAAAATGAGTGATTTTTTTTATGTATTAGAACAAAACATTAAAACAATGTTATTGAAAAAAAATTATCTTAATAACAGTCATATAACGCCATTATATCGGAGCTGTGATACCATAACGTGATAATGTCATAATGTAACGACTCACCCCCGTTAAGCGTTATATCGGAGTTATATCTGCACAAACACTGGTTAACATTGTATTGGGTTTTGGGAAAATATCGTGAAGTCAATTAGACAATTATAGAGTAACTGCAAATTGGACTTGTCATTCAATTTGTTCTCCTCTGGTGCTTCTTTGAAATGGCTATTTTCTGACTAAATAATGAAGGAAAACCATACTAATGCTCTGATCATTTTTGCTGCTTATCAAATCTTTTCCTTTTGCAGGGATGGATTCTTTTTTGCTGTAAAAGAGGTCTCCTTGATTGATCAAGGAATTCAGGCCAAGCAGAGTATCCATCAACTTGAGCAGGTGAGGCAGAGTCAAATATTCTAATGTGTTTATTCTACATCAAACCATGAGCATGAATATACTTGATGAGCATTTTGTGAGAATGTCTCTAGAAAATGTTTACACCTAAATTGATAGAACTAGGGAACAATAATCGAAATAAATGAAGCAATAAACGAAACAATAATAAAAACAATCAACGTAACAATAATCGAAATAAAGTTATGATAAGAATTAATAGAAAACACCTAATAAAATAATTATTATTTCATTCATCAACCTAAAAACAATGAACAATCCATTGCCTTATTTATATTATTTCTAACTTCTCTGTCAAGCTAATTAACCTAAACCTAATAATGCCCAACTACTATTTTGGCTCGTACTTAATAGGCACAATTTTTCTTCATATTAATATTGCTAAACTAACCCCTAATACTGCTTACATTATACAAATAATTATTTCCTGACATTTGCCTTCTAACTGCCTTTTCATTGGTTCAGGAGATTTCTCTGTTGAGTCAGTTTGAGCATGAGAACATAGTTCAGTATCTTGGCACAGACAAGGTAGAATATTTCTTAGCTCTTTGTGTTGGCTGTGTGGCATTTTCCCATTTTATTTGTGGCGTGGCGGGTGAAAACCATAGAGGAAATTGATAGTGATATAGTCACGCTCATGGTTTGGATAGCCTTTAACACCATGAAATTATGAAAATGATTTTTGCAACTTTATAGGTGAATAAAGGCGATGAAATGCATGAATTTTCTTTATTATTTTCTATAGTTAGATCCAAATCTAAGTCATCAATTGAAAATTTCCTTATTGGGGATCTTGGTACGGGAAACCTAGTTTTTTAAATTATAGTGGAAGATTTATTTAATGGGGGGCTTATTAAATTGGGCAGGAGCTTTATGCTGTCAATATATTTCCTGTTCTTTCTTTCTGCCTAAACGTGTTCATTTCTATGTAGACTGTTTCTCCGTTCCCACATCTGCGTTTCTAGCATCTGCTTCCATTTTTCGCAATTCAGGAATTACATTTTTTGTTAACAGGCCATGGATTCTGACGTGGTGGGAAAGCTTTAACGTGAGCATTCACAAAAATTAAAGACAAATTAGTATAATATATACTTATGTTGACTTACTGAATCAGTCAAGCCGAAAAAAAAGGTATCTGAATTTACAGCTCTCAGCATGCATCAAGATACTATGTATATTAATTCGGTATCTTGAGGTGTGCATCCAGCGGTTGAGAGCTATGAATACTGATACCTGTTTTTTTTTTTTTTTTGCTGGGTGTATTAAAAATTTCAGTGATAGCTAACTATAATAATGTAATCCTATTTGGATAGGTGCATCGGCGAGCAAAGATTTGCACAATTAGCTGACTTCCATGTGATAAAATGATGTAACAATTTATGTCATTGTGCAATTGCTCTCAAACTAAACAACTGGGTTCACCAGAAAATGGTTTCTGCAAAAATTTAAAACTGACTCTGTTTAAATTGAAGAACACTGATCAACCTAGTAGAGATGAATGGGGATTAAATTAAATTTTCCAATGCCCATATTTGCGATATGCAGACAAGAATAAGGATGATAATGCCATGGACAAATACCGAGAATGAATTTGTGAACATGCACATCTTTGCTTTCCCTTCTCTATTTGTTGCCAAGCCGCATCCTGGCAAACCTTGTAATTTAGGACCTAAGTTTTTTGTTCATTAGCCTTTTGCATCCCTTAGCAAAGAAAACTTGGTTCTTTAACCTTTGCTCTTGACAAGTTATTCACCATTAGACCTTTTGCCATGTTGTTTGTACGGTGTTGGATTCTGGCATCTTAGTCCTGCCTTCTTTTTGGTGCAGAACGAAGCTATCACATTCCATATTCGTGTTTTTAGTTTCTCTTTTCAAGATTTTGCAGTTACTTGATTACAGCAATTGTGTTTCTAGTGTTATTCATTACACTTTTTGTTTTGGTCAGGATGATGAAAAACTCTATATCTTCCTTGAGCTTGTTACACAAGGTTCGCTTGCACAATTGTATCAAAAGTATCATTTACCAGATAATCTTGTTTCTGCATATACAAGGCAGATTCTCCATGGTTTGAAGCATCTTCATGATCGCAACGTGGTTCACAGGTTATACAACTTAACTTGTTGCATAATATTTGTGATGGACTAAATCAAAGGACTTAAATACCAATTAAAAGGATTGCTAAGTAAAAGGACTTAAATACTCCTGCTAGGCTTTTCCTGGTGATCATGCTCATTCTCTTTTAGGTGACTATTGGTTCTTGTTTGTTGTGCAAAAATCACCACCTTTCTGGCAATTTGTTTTTGTTGGACAACATGGGGCATCACTTCGTTTGTCACACTGGCACCACTTTAATTTGGTTTCTGTCAAACTCATTTAGGTGTATGTGCTGGATACTTCGTACCTGCATCAGGATTGATGTATCTGCCTTGTCCTCGTCACTTATCCGATTTGTTATAATTGATACTTTTCTCTAATGTCCAGCACGGACATGAGGCACATGAAAAGCACTTTGCAATTTGCTCCACAAACAAAAGGCGATAAAGCACCAGATATTCTTGATACAGAATTGTCCATACATGTGTAATACGGACTTAAGCTTCATAAAACATTTATTTATCTGGAGTTTGGATTTCATGCCATGATACCAAACCCTATACAATCTTATCATGAAAAATCTGATAAAACCAGTGATCAATGATAGGATGGATCTCATTTCAAATATCATTTCTAATTTACACCAGTTGCCAACATATAGGTTATTACTGTCAAATCAGTGATCAGGAAAATAAATTAGAATGCAAGAAGAGAAAAGACGAGAAGAGAGGTTGAGGAATTTCTATACACACACAGGCATATATATGCTTAAACATAAAAAAGGTAAAAATTCAAAACCATAAAGGAAACTATAGATGATAATGATATGAACTGAATGAAGAAAGGAAGAATCAACTCACTGATGATTTGAACTGAAGAAAAGATGAAGAAAATCAACTATGTTTCATTGAGAATGAATGTAAACTTTGGTAAAAAAATGTAAAGACAGGTATTCGAGAGACCTGTTCCTCTCCTATGAGCAATCTGTCTGTTTTACAAGAAGAAAAATTCCTCCCCTCAACTACTCTCTGTTTCTATTTATAAGGGTACCTCCCTCTTGCTAGCTCAATAGCAATGCAACTAACCAACTTGACAGCCTGTTTCTCATCAGTTAAAACTATTCAACATATTCTTTCTCCTTGCGTAAGTGAACCTTATGGGAGGCCTATCATTACCCCTGCCCCAAAGACGCACCTTGTCCTCAAGGTGGAAAGAAGGAAACTGCCGTTGTAATAGACTGAAATCCTCCCAAGTGGCCTCATAAGCTGGTAGACCTTGCCACTTGATTAAAATTTCCACTGCACTTGGCTCACCCTTAGCAGCCTGACAAACATCCAAGACAGATTCAGGTTGTACCTCCAATTCAAAATCAGTGTTTATCTGAAGAGAGAGGGGATTTAATTGAGAACAAGGTCCTTTAGCTCGGCGCAACTGAGATACATGGAACACTGGGTGGATTTATGTAGAAGGAGGTAGATCCAATCTACATGCCACAGAGCCTACTTTAGCCAGAATTACATACGACCCATAGCATCTAGGTGACAATTTTGGATTAGCTCTCCTAGCCAATGACTGTTGGCGGTAAGGTCTGATCTTTAAAAATACCCGTTCACCCACCTCAAATACTTCATCCCTTCGTGATTTATCAGCAAACCATTTCATACGCTGTTGTGCTCTCTGTAAATTCATCCGTAAGGTGTCTAGAATGCTGTCTCTAGCTGCCAACAATTGCTCCACTGATGACACAGCTGTGCTCCCTCTTGTATATCTTAGTAATGGTGGGGGATCCCTGCCATATAGTATCTTGAAAGAAGTATATCCTGTAGCCGAATGCGTGGACGTGTTGTACCAATACTCGGCCCAAGGTAACCATTTGGACCATTGCTTGGGTCTTTCAGAAGTGAAACACCGCAGATATGTTTCAAGACAGCGATTGAGCACTTCGGATTGACCATCCGTTTGAGGATGATACGCCGTACTATGCTTCAACTTCGTGCCTTGCAAACAAAATAATTCACCCCAAAAGTTACTGAGAAATACCCTGTCTCTATCAGAAATAATCGACTTTGGCGTCCCATGAAGTCTGATAATCTCTTTAGAGAATACTGTAGCGACTCCTTCGGCAGTGAATGGGTGCTTCAATCCAACAAAATGAACATACTTACTAAGGCGATCCACAACAACCAAGATAGTGTTCACCACTCCTGAATTTGGCAACCCTTCAATAAAATCCATTGTCACTTCATCCCACACTTGAGTAGGCAGTGGAATAGGCTGAAGAAGACCTGTTGGGCTAACGGCCAGTGTTTTGTTGCGCTAACACACTTCACATTCACTGACCAACTTACGAATGTCAGCCTTCATTCCAACCCAGTAAGGTTCTTTGGAGATCCTCTGGTATGTCTTAATCTCCTCAGAATGCCCCCCTACTGATGAATCATGGAACTCTTGAAAGAGAATGGGAATGAGAGAAGAAAATGATGGGATGACTAACCTGTCTTTGTAATGCAACAGGTCTTGAATGATATTAAAACCAGGTCGACCCTTGCCCTTCATGACTGTCTGTTTCAGCTCTTCTAGAGTGGAATCACCCAAAATCTTGAATTTTAATGCCTTCCAATCACGCCATGTTGGCAAACTGAATTGGGAGCAAGATGGCAAAGAAGGAATCCTCGATAAAGCATCGGCGGCTTTGTTGGATGACCCCATTTTATACTGAATGTCAAACTGATAACCCAATAGTTTACTTACCCATCTCTGGTACTCGGGACCAATTACTCTTTGCTCCATCAAAAACCTCAGACTTTTCTGATCCGTTCGAATGATGAACTTGCACCCCAACAAATAAGGTCGCCACCGCGTCACTGGCAAGACTATAGCCATGAGTTCCTTTTCGTATACGGGCTTAAGTCTAGCTCGTTGCCCCAAAACTTGACTAAAGAAAGCTATCGGTCGATGCGATTGCATTAGTACCACTCCTACTGCAAACCCTGAGGCATCAGTCTCGACAATGAACTCCTTGGAAAAATCAGGCATCGCCAACACCGGGGCCTTAGTCATTATTTCTTTCATCTGTTGGAATGCCATCTCGGCCTCTTGATTCCACGCAAAACAATCCTTCAACTATGATACCAGAGGCCAAGCAACTTGACTATACTCTTGTATAAACTTCCTGTAATACCCAGTGAGCCCCAGAAATCCCCTTAGTTCAGTGATGTTCCTAGGTTGTGGCCAATCCACCATAGCCTAAATTTTCGATTGATCCACCGAAACGCCATCAGCCGAGATCACATGCCCCAAATAACTCAACCGTGAACAACCGAACTCACACTTCTTCTGATTCGCATATAGGGAATGTTTCTGTAGTACCCCCAACACAACCTCAAGGTGTTTCACATGTGATTCAAGCCCGGTGCTGTAAACTAAGATGTCATCGAAAAAGACCAGCACAAACTTACGCAAGTAAGGGCGAAAGATGGAATTCATCAAAGCTTGAAATGTCGTCGGTGCATTTGTAAGCCCAAAAGGCATCACCAAGAATTCATAGTACCCCTCATGAGTGCGAAAAACTGTTTTGGGTGCATCCTCTTCCCTTAGTCGAATCTGATGATAACCTCACTTGAGATCCAATTTGGAGAAGACAACTGACCCATGAAGCTCGTCCAACAACTCATCTATAATAGGAATAGGAAATCGGTCTGGTACCGTTTGCTTGTTTAATGCTTGGTAATCCATGCAGAAGCGCCATCCCCCATATTTCTTCTTAACTAGCAAAACTGGGCTTGAAAAAGGACTCACGCTTTGCCTTATGATCCCCGCTTCCAACATTTCAGCAATCAACTTTTCGATTTCATTTTTCTGAAATTGAGGGTAACGATAGGGTCTGACACTAACAGGATTGGATCCTTCATGTAAGACAATTGAATGCTCTCATATCCCCTGCGTGGAGGCAATCCTGATGGTAGTTGGAACACATTCTGGTATCTATCCAACACCTCAGACACTACTGATGGAATTTCTGAGGCTTCCTCCAAAGGGGCTACAATATTTCCCGGCTCTACCAGAAATCCATGGCCCTCTTGCTTCATAGTACGAAACATTGTCTTCAAGGAGACCAAACTCCACCCTAGAGAGGGATCTCCCTTGAGAGTAATTGTTTCTGATCCCACTCTAAACCGCAGAACTTGATCCTTCCAATTAATGGAAGTCGTTCCCAACGTTTCCAGCCACTGAATGCCTAAGATGACATCAGAGCTCCCAAGCCCTAATGGAAGAAAATCCTCCAATATCTCCACCCCTTGCACCATCAAAAGCACTCCCCGACAAATCCCACTTCCCTGAACCGAGTCTCCTGAACCCATCGTTACCTCATATACCCCCGTGGCAGTAACTGGTAGCTTCACCTGTTCCACCAACCTTTGGGAAACGAAGTTATGAGTCGCTCCACTGTTGATCAAGACCACGACCGATTGATTCGAAATCTCACCCTCGACCTTCATGGTCTTGGGATTTGTCAGACCCATTACCGAGCTTAGAGAGACCTCAATTACCTGGCTTATCTCAGCCCCATCCAACTCCTTTTATTCCCCAAACGCATGATCTCCCTTTTCTTCCATTTCCCTTTCCTCTTGTGCGATAAGCACGGTAATCTCCCTCTTCTTGCACCGATGACCCGACAAAAATTTCTCATCGCATCTGAAACATAGACCCTTCTCTCTCTTTGCTTGGTACTCCGCATTAGAGATCCTTCGGGTTTCTCCTCTCTGAAGCGAACCTCCCTCAGTCTCTCTGGAATCTCCTGGGTATCGAAGGAAAGAAGAGTCTCGATTGAGAGACTTATTGAAGTCTCTGGAGTTTGTTATAGGCTGATGCCCTAATGGGCCTTGCTCAAGATGCTTTTGACTGGCCCAAGCCCGGTTATGATTCTGTTGTAGGCCCATTCTAACTAAACCGGTTAAGGCCTGCTTCTCTTCTACCCTCTGGGCTACTCCATGGCCCGACCCAGATAACCCGGTTCCAGCATTCTCACTTCTGCCCGAATTGCAGGTTTCAACCCATTGATAAACTTGCTAAGATATACATTTTCAGTCATAGTTTCTATTGGGGTTGCCAGTGTGACAAACCTTCTTCTGTATTCAGCCACTGATCCTTCTTGCCGAAGAGCAAAAAATTGTTCACACAAGGACCCTTCTTGATTTGCTCTAAATTGTTTCAGTAGTAACCCTTTTAATTCCTCCCAAAACAAAATGTCTCCTTTTACTCCCATTGATACCAAAGGAGTGCATCTGCTTCAAAAGAAATTACTGCTGCTTCAATTTTCTCTTCATTGTTGTATCTTTGGAAGGAGAAAAATCTTTCAGCCTTCAAGATCCAGCCATCTGGATTTCTTCCATCAAAGATTGGCATCTCCTACCTTATGGGTTTTCTATCAAATTGATATCCTTGTGAAGAAGATCCACCACCCACCGCACCATTCAAGCTCTGTGCCTCAACATTGGTCGGAGGTATTTGATCTTTCTCTGCAGTAGAAGCAGTTTTTAGGGCTTCTTGATGCATCTTCATCATCTGATCCATCCTTTGTATCACTTCTTGAAAACCCCCTTTCAATGATTCTACTTGCTCCTGAACATTTACCACAACTTCTTCCATGGCCTCAATTCTTGCATTAGCACTTGATCCAGCACCTTTTCCAGCAATTACTCCTCAGAATCGGACTGCTCTGATTTGATCTGAACTGAATGAAGAAAGGAAGAATCAACTCACTGATGATTTGAACTGAAGAAAAGATGAAGAAAATCAACTATGTTCATTGAGAATGAATGTAAACTTTGGTAAAAAATGTACAGACAGGTATTCGAGGGACCTGTTCCTCTCCTATGAGCAATCTGCTCTGTTTTACAAGAAGAAAAATTCCTCCCCTCAACTACTCTCTGTTTCTATTTATACGGGTACCTCCCTCTTGCTAGCTCAATAGCCAGCTCACTAGCAATGCAACTAACCAACTTGACAGCCTGTTTCTCATCAGTTAAAACTATTCAACATATTCTTTCTCCTTGCGTAAGTGAACCTTATGGGAGGCCTATGAGATAACCTGTCGTTTTCAAACAAACACTGATATACGAAGCGAAGTGTTCGACTAGCCAAAATGCCTAGGCACGTGGCAAACGCCTGATTGACTGCCTGAGGAAAATTTACATTTTAAATTAAAAAATTCATCAATATCCAGGACACCATGCTTAGTGTGTTACTTCAGTTCCATGGGACACATATCTTGCCCACATGTTTTATTGAAAAAAGATAATGCGTGGATTAAACCTGGGATAACATGTACAAGTTTCAGCTTGATGCCACGAAGGGTCCTCAAGATACGCGCTAAAACATGTTATGTAATATTTAATCGGAAGCGTTTGATATCTCTGATCAAAAAACTTTTAAAGAATGTTAAAGTCATGGTTTAAAGAATCTATGAAAGTTATAACACGCTGGGAGCAGTGGAAAAGCACACCTCTGGTTAGTGCACAAAAATTGGAATCTTGTGAGGCGGTGTTTCCGTGGTTTTAAAGACACGATCACATCAGTGGAAAGCTGCAGGCACCCCTGGGTATCAAGGTTTCAGTGCATAAAACAGTGACAGTGGTAGTGGAAATACATGAGGGTTGTTAGTGGTTTAAAAGGGCTTGATTGGTGATTTCTCGGAGCTCAGTGGTGAACATTTTATTTGGGTATTTATTGATATTTGAAAGAAAAAACAACCCAGAAGATATTGTGAAAACATGTTTTCCATATTGTGTGAGGGGTTCAAAGTGCACCAGTAACATATCCTGTTGAGTCAGGTGAACAACATGTTTGGGGCTGAAATCCATTGCCTCCACCCCCCCCCCCCTCCACCCCCCTCCACCACCAAAAAAATGAAAATAATAAGTAAAAAAGTAAAAAAATCAATAAACACTAATATTTCAAATAGAAAGATAAAGTAGATTTTTCAGTTTCATATTGCGCATGCTTCATCACTGTCCTATCTATGCTTTATAGCATGTGGAAGGTACGTTTGCAGGTTACATCTTTTAGTGTTGAGCCCTTGGAGGATGGCTCCTTTGAAGATGGGGGCCTTCATGTGATGAACTTCCTGGTTGGTGTGCTTCGAAGGGTCGAATTAGGCATGGATTGAGTGTTAGTGTCGTTGTATTAAACCAAAGGGAATTAGATTAGATCTCAGGGATGGCATAGAAAGCCCCATGAAAAGATTTTTTTTTTTTTTTTTTTTTTAAATACTCTCAAAAACCTCAAATTCCAAGAGCATTTGTGGGCAATTTTGAAATGTTATTGATTTCCCATTGTGCGAGTGCCATAAACTGATGAGGCCAATAACCTAAGACATAAAAAAAAGGTGATAATAACATGCAGCAAAGTGTGCGTTTTAATTGTCCAGCAATTTCACTATTGTCTTTGGTAATACGTTTCTTCCCTCATTTGTTGGGATTCTGCAATTTCTGAACATTTAAGACGTTTGTGGACATCATGTGTACATGCATGGTCCCAATTTCTGAGAAGTTAGACGAGGCACATATGATTTTGATTGCTATTTATCGTTGTTCAACAGGGATATTAAGTGTGCTAATATATTGGTGGATGCGAGTGGATCTGTGAAACTTGCAGATTTTGGATTGGCAAAGGTTTTATTACTTATCAGTCTGCATATGTTATGTTTATTTTTTTCTTTTTTTTTGACATTTCAAGTTTTGACCTACTCAGGCAACTAAATTCAATGACGTGAAATCTTGCAAAGGGACAGCATTCTGGATGGCTCCTGAGGTTCGCACTTATGCTTTTACAATGTCACGCTAAATAGTTAATGCTGTAATTGCTTAGCTTGTTCTAACCAAATCAATATCAGTATGTCAGTGTGTTGAAAATGACTGGTAAGTATCTGTGTTTCTTGGTAAAAACTTTATTTGGTAACAAGGAGCAAGAAAAGTTACATGGGAAGGCTGAGAGAGCCAATCCAATCCACATACAAGCCCCCAGTGAGTCACATTATCCTCAAATTGGATCCCTCTACACTTGTCCAGATTGCATTCACAAATTCTCTGCTTCTTCCCTCAGAGCGTCTTATATAGTGCTGCTATATACCCTCGAAGTTTCAGATGGAATAACACGCCAAAGTTTGTTGCCTTAATGGGCAATGAAGTCATATCCAGCTTCAAACGTGTCAAAGAAAATCTCCCTCTCTTAAGAAGGCATCATCCAACTCATATCTGACTTCAAGAGGAAGGAAATCAAAGAGGTGACCAATTAATTTTTATTTATTTATGCTAGAGCCTGGTTTTATCAGCGGCCATCCTGGTCATCTCTTGAGAGTATCAGTGCCATTGATCACAATACCTCAACATTGTGGAATATATTGTCACTTTCTTTGTTTATGCCTACACAAGTGTTAAGTAGCTAGTTGGAAACTTGGAAGGAGTCCTTGACTTTGTATCCTCGCGGAAGCAAGAAGATGCTAGAAAACAAACTGATTTTTTTGACTCTAAGTGGGGTATTTATATAACCTGGAATTCTTCGAAGTGTTCTCTCACAGATTGCATAAAACTTCATTAAAACTTTTACTACTAAACCTTTTGCCAACAACAAGCAAAGATTTTTCTATTTTATGACTGACATTAATAAAATTAACGAAACCCTATCTGTTAATGCGTATCTCAAGACACTTAACATCCATGCTTCATGATCCCCAAGGTCCAAAGATCTTCTCCTTGAGATTAGTTGAAGAAAATGTTAATAGACCCACAACTGAAATGCGCCTGGAGTGCAAGAATCGTGCCATTTCATAAAGTGGCGGTTACGAAATCGTGAGTGCTTTGTTCCATACTCGGAGTTGAAGACACCGTCAATTCAAGTAGGAGGTGTGGTTAGAGACAGTGCATCATTTTTTTCGAAGCTATGTTTTTAGGGCTATGGTGCGGCTCCGCCATGACTTTATATTTTCTTCAACTTGAAGCGCTCCTTGCAACACCATAGTCAAATGGTTGGTAGCTAGGCTCATAAAACATCCCTAATTTTTGAAAAGCAACTTGAACAAAGAGATGAAAAATGAAAAGAAATAGATATACCAACAACTTTCACAACTAGTTCATTTTGAAACTTATGAAAGTTCTCTTTAAAAAGTTCCCCACTATGGTAGCGCAGTGTCCATGCGTCTCACCAAAAGGGTTGACCCAAAGCTTGGCTAGACCTGGCTACAACCAGGATGAAATTTTCGAAAAAATTTCTATATACTACTTAGGTTAAAAAAAATAAAATAATGATATCATATCTAATCTGATCCCTTCAAATAAATCAATCAATTGGCAATTACTTTACCAAAACATCAAAATTTTAAAATCACAATAGCTTGTCAAGGAAGAACTATAGCACTAGATCATTGCTTTTTTGGTGCAACAATGATCTCCTAACTACTAAAGGTGTCTGGCTTGGGAATAATATCTCCTAGCTACCATTTGGTAATCTGGAAAGAAAGAAATATGAGGATCTTCAAAGGCGTTAATAAAGATATTTCTGAGCTCACCAAACCAGTCAAAGCATTGGTGTGGCAATGGGGGACTACCTGGGGGATCATTTTAGACAATCCTTTTCATATGGAATCGATTGTTGGGCATTAATCGATTGTTGGGTTTTTGTTTCCCTTGCTTTCAACTAGCTTTAACCTATAGCAGGTGTATTTTCTCCCCCCACTTTTTTTTAATAAAATTGCTATCCAGCCAAAAACACTCACTCCCCTGTCAACTTCTCCTTGAATATAGAAACAACATAATATATCAAAGTTCTATCATTATTAAATTAAAAACCATGAAAAAATATATTATAGCAAAATAAAAAATAAAAAATAAAAAATAAAAAATAAAAAATAAAAAATAAAAAATAAAAAATAAAAAATAAAAAATAATCCTCTTCTATTATCATAAGTTTAAAAAATAGCTTCTTTTACTTAAAAAAAGTATTATGTAGTATTTTTTCCACAATTAAATATTGGAGATACAATTTTGTTATTATTCTAAACCCTTCAAATTTCATAAAATAATATATACCGTACATATATATTCCGTGCTTAGTCTTAAACTTATAATAGTTCAACCCACCCAAAATGCAAATTCTTGAGTCTGCCCTACTCACCAAAGCTCTAAACCTCGACCCTATCAAAGCAGAATGGGTGGTGTAGTGGTACCTACCATCGAATGTGATCAACAACATTGAAGATGTTGTCAATACTAAACTGGTAGCTAGTCAAACTCGTAAGCATTATCAATAATCCACCAAATAATAGGAAAATGGCCAATACGATGTATTTGAATCTTGTGGTTACGATGCTGACACTGTTGATAAATTATAACAAGGTTGATGGGTTGAAAATAACACTGCGAGGTGGGTATCAACATGTTGCTTGTATATAGTACAACTGACTAACCTCATCTTTAATAAAGAGGGTACGAGCAACTAAGTCATAAGCTTACTGGCAAGGAATTTGTGGCATATGGGTTAGAGCCAAATCTGCAAAGAAGTGTTGTGAACAACCTGAATGAAGAACTACCTATTAAACGATTGTCACAGTTTCTATAAGCAACTCAACCATGAAAATATCCCAAGTCTTTGGGTGGTCATTTACCAAACACCACAGGAAGTCATCCCCATGCTTTTGTTAACAACTTTTCTTAGACACCTTTGTCAATCGATGGACTTTTGATGAAAACTATATAATAGACTACATTCTTTTCTATAACTTGCGCCAAAGTGTCATGTAAGCTTTCTATCAGAGGTGATGGTGCGAGATATCCCATGTAAATGAACGCTCTCAAACTATAAGTAGGCAACATGAATGGCATCAAAGGCACGCTTGCACAGAACAAAGTGTATGTGATTTGTGATGGGCAAGACTTATGTACCACTTTTGAGTTATGAGCTTTGTGGATGTTTAGACGTTTATAATTATGCATCATGATGTATTTCAATGTTTAATTGTGTTTAATGATTTCATGTAAATTATATGAAATAAAAAATGTAATATAAGGTTCGACGTGTCCGTGTATCCTAGATTTTTAAAAGTTGTTATGTTGATGTGTTTTTATTTATGTTTCAGTGTACATGTTCAAGCATCCTACCCTGGTGATCACTAAATTTGACCTGAACGTTAATATAACATAGGCTTAATGATTAAAATTCAATACAACTTCTCTATGGATCAAGTAATGACACTAATGGTGAAGGGCCTGGACAATAACAAACAGCTCAACATCATAAGTGGCTCATAAGTCCAAGAGCTTCTAACCATAAAAGAAAAAGGACATCTATTCTGGCCAAGGACAATACAAAGACTGGATTTACACGCATCCCAAGCAATCTTAATGTCTGGGAGAATTAGGTAAAACAAGGAGAAGAGTGGTAGCAATGCATTCCTTTAGGCCCAAAATGCTTGATCTGCCCTAAGAAACTATTTGCTATGCATAAGGTTTGTGAAAGGAGCTGAAAGAAAACTGGAACCCTGGATAAATTTGTGATAGAATCTCGCAGATAGATAAAAATATAACTCATGAATGTGACAGAAGGAATAATGATCAGTTCTTTTTTTTGGAAAGCGAGTTGGGTTTTTATAGGATCCATAACCTATCAACAAGGTGCGACCTACAGGTCAACACCATAAGAAAGTAACCATGCCGCCGGCAGGTCTCGAACCTAGGACGTGGGGGATAAACCCACACAACCCTAACCACTCGACCATCAGTTCTTTAAACTATATGTGAAGCTCGTAATTTCGTAAAGTTTGAATGATGACCTCAACATGTTGTGAATATTATTCCTCTATCCGACTCTGACTTACTATATAAGATGTTGTCGAAATATACAATGAAGAACTTGCCGAAGAAGGTGATTAGGTGCATAACGGGGCAAAATGGGGCTTATGTAGGGCTGTCTGACACAAGAGGACTAGTATGGGACTGTTCGGTCCCAAAAGGTGGGGCCCACTATTATTGAGGGAAGGTTAGGGGTTGAACAATTATGTCTTGGTGCATGAGATTGCAAGCACCAATCGGTATTGAGGGAGAGTTAGGGGGCAGCTTCAGGTTGTGTGGAGTATATGGCAGAGGTTGAACAACCATGTTTTGGTGCTTGAGATTGCAACCAGGCACGGGGCGTTTGAGGAGTCGTTTAGGGGCGGAGTTTGGTTGGTGGTGGATTGGGATGAGAGGGGCTGTCCAGACAGGTTTTATGGCACTTTCGGTTTTATGGGTCATTCCAATGGTGGTAGAGTGGGTTTGTTGCCCCATGAAAGTACTTCACTAAAACTTCTACCAACAATAATCAAAGGTTCATGCCTTTTATAAATAAAGAAGGGCAAACGATACATTTAGCTAAATTAAGAATACCATGCATATCTCAAGGCGTTCAAGATGCATGTTGCACGTCAAAATCCTACTTGACATGATATGCTTTATTATGTGGTTTCTCGTCATTCATGAACAACTTTAAACTTGAAGGCTTCATGTTTTCTTGAGTTTCATTAATAAAAATCGTCGAGTTCCATTATATGTTGAAATGTACACTTCCAAAGTGCCAATGTTTTCTTGTGCTTCTAGTTGATGAGTATTGGAATTACAGGTTGTCAATCGCAGAAATCATGGTTATGGGCTTCCAGCTGACATATGGAGTCTTGGCTGCACAGTCTTAGAAATGTTGACCCGTCAGCTTCCTTACTTGAATTTGGAATGTGTAAGTACCATTTTCAGATAAGCTCATTTTTTTTTTGTTGGCAACTTTTTGAAAGTTCAGTAGTATCAAAAGATGGAAAATACAAAATTAAGGGTGCCTATTCAAAAAGTTCAAGTTCACATACCAAGAACCAGACATTGCACCCCTCATA
Source organism: Berberis vulgaris (assembly GCA_963556465.1). Lineage (NCBI taxonomy): Eukaryota > Viridiplantae > Streptophyta > Magnoliopsida > Ranunculales > Berberidaceae > Berberis > Berberis vulgaris. The sequence goes on along the minus strand of OY747127.1, from coordinate 53,614,233 downwards.
GTTTGATGAGTGTTCTAAAAATCGCTAGGCGCTGGGCGGGCGGCGAGCAGGTGCCTAGCGCCCAGGGGCCTAGGCGGTCTTAGGTTTTGTATTATTACTTTAACAATTTACAAAAGTTAAACATTATACCTTATCAATTACATCCAATTTAATGCCAATATACATATGCAAAATTTAAAAACATGAAAAATTAACAATCGTGAACAAAATTTATTAAAACTCAAATGACTGAAGTTGGTCATGATGGGTACTTTATATAAATTTGAATTTGTGTACTCTTTTATTTTTCTTCAAATTGCATGAATAACCTCAGTTATGTTTGATAAAATCTACATTAGTAAAATTGGTACCGGCAGATCCTTTGAGAATTCCATTAAGTAATCATCATTTGCTACATTTAGACATATACTGAATAAAAAATAATTAAATAGTTTATTTCTAAAAAATAGGAAAGAAAATAAAATAAGAACACAATTAGCCTTATTAAAAAAAAAAAAAATTAAAAAAAAAAAAAATCGCCCAGACCGCCTAGACCCCGCCTAGAGTCCGCCTAGACCCGCCTAGACCCGCCCAGACTGCCCAGAACCACCCAGACTGCCCGCCCAGCCATTAATCTGGGCGGTTTTCCACCTTCTAGCGCCTAGGCGGCCACCTAGGCCGATTTTTAGAACACTGAGTTTGATTCAGAGAAAACTGCCAAACAATGCTCAAAATATCCATCACCGATCTTCTCATGCACTAACTTTTTTTGTTGATATATAATATAAGTGAGGCTTGAGTGGCAAGACAATGGATTCCTTTTTTGTTGTATTTGGGTATAATCTTGGTTATCTTGCACCAAGACTAGCAAAAGTGCCCTGGTCATTGTAAACTGTGAAATAGTTAAACTTACCTTGTGCAAGATGTGAGCAATTATACCATGATCTTGTAACACCCTCCTGAACAGTGTCTTTTTTATGTTACACAACCATAATAACTAATAAGGCTATTTAAATGTTGATCCCTTAGTTATATGAGGGAATTAGGGTCAAGTCCCAAGTAAACACTCTTGGTCCAATACTCGCTAGTTGATTGCAACTTGATCGTTAACTAAGCATGTCTCAACATTTCAGTCGATAATGCCTGTATGGTATGTGTCAACATTTTAGCTGATAATGCTAATATGTAACTAGCTAAATGAACCTATTCTCTATTTTGAGTTCGATGTATAGTGATAATTTTTTCTTAATTCCATAGCTATTAGATTTTGTCTAGATTTGTCTTACTTAGCCACTTTAGATCACAGTAGGTTCAAGTAGATGGTTACATAAGGGCATTACCGTCTTGAATGTTAGCGCATGCTTAATGACCAAATTGCAGTCAAAGTTAAGTAACAATGTTCACTTAGGATTTGATCCTAATTTTGCAATATTACTAGGGACCGACATCTAAATATCCCTAACTAATGTCCAAGAATATAATGAACACATGGAGAAAAAGATCCAATAAGAAACAATAAAGATTACAAGATTATTGTTTAATAAATGAGGTGCTTTTTCAGATGCTATCAACTTCCAAACACCGATCTTGCTTAATAAATGACCTTCCCTTATGATATTAACATCATACCAAGATCTAGAAATGATGCATATGGTGTGAAGTTTTAACACATGAAGGCCTTTGCAATATATTTTTCATGCAAAAGACTTTAAAAAGAGAAACTATCTATTTTGATGTTGAATATGATGAGTAGAGACTAAAAAATCACCCTCGAAACATCTGTTTGGTTCTCTAATTTATGGGATGTCTTAAAATAACTCTTTGTTGTACTAAAAATAACCCAAACAAAAAAAAACTTTATTTCTTTTTGCAACATGAATTTAATTATATGAAGAATAAACCCCAAAAAATAACTACCTCCTCTTCTAGGCTTTGCCTTTTCTGAAAAGCTCCTAAACTTTCTCTTTGGACGACTTGTATATATGGATGGAGTGGATAACCATTGTTGCTCGACTTTTAGGTATGGATGGAGTATATTGATAAAGGAATTTCTTGTGTATGTAGTTGATGAGCATATGTCAATTATATCTTGATCTTAACAAAAACCTCTACTATCCTGGAATGAAGAAACTTTTTATGGAACCGGTGAATTAAAGTTTTCTAAGATATACAAACCATATAAATATCTAAGACTCAAACATTACTAGGTTTAGTAATTACAAACTGCAATCATCTGGATTTGATCAACCCGACTAAAAATAGTGATAAATCATGCGTCATGAAAAGAAACAAAAAAGACTAGGTTTGGTTATTTGTTCACAAAATCTAGATATTATCAAACATGACTAAGGTTAGTCCTGCAATTTGAGAAAAAATAACTTGCTTTGATCATATGTCAATTCAACTTAAAGCACGCTAGCATGTCCAAATTCAGTCCATTTGGTTTTTATCAAACATGGTCAAGCACGCACTTTGTAAAAACAAGTTAAAAGTACAAAATTTACCTTCAAGGCTCGTTTCGAGGCAAAACCTATGAAAAATGTTAAAACGTGAGTGAAACATGAGTGTTTCGCGTTTTTTAAACCAGTGTTTCATATTTTTAAAACATGTGAAATTGCAATTTTTCATTATTTAATAATTTTTTTTTTGTGTTTTTTCTTTTTCCTGAGCAACATATAAAAGGGGCAGTGATTTTCACGTAACTCTAAATTGAGTGGAAGATGGGCAACTTGGATTTTGTACAAGAAGATAAAAAATGTTCATAAGGGGATGATGACATTCAAATTTAAGAATGAGATGTTTGACTTTTGGTAGTATAGTTTGTCCATGTTTATGATGCTTTGGTTTGTAAATATGAATTTCAATGGTGTGTTTTACTAGTTGACTACTTGACTTCAATTAGGTGATGAAATTTACAAGTTCAAAGTTTTTATCATATGTGATTATTATTTTCGATGCGGAACCATGAGTTATTTGTCATATTCATGTTCTAAACTAAACTAATTAATATAAAACTAACAAACTAAAACTACGAAAACAAAGATAAATAAACTTAATTCTTCATAATTATCCAACCAACTTACAGTAATGGTTTTATGCTTTATTTATAGAGTCTAATGACTTAACTGGCAAACAATCAATTAAACCTAACCTAATATGACTAGTGCCCTAGCTCTATTATGGGCTTACTTAGGCACGACCCAATAATTAAACTATATTAAACAAATTAAATCATATGTTACATCAAGAGCCAAAGCGGCTCCTTATTGTATGCCACCATAAACCAAAATCACAAAGGGCGTAAAAGAGAAAATCTGGAAGATGACTGGGGAAGAAAGATCAAGGGTTGTGGAAGCCATTGAAGGTTGAAGGACTGCAAGAGAAACCATGGACACTAAATGGGCAAGATAGTGAGGATAGTGGAATGTCAGGTTAGCAGATATGCAACAAATGTTCAGTCGCGAGAGAAAGCAGAAGAAGTTATAAGGATGAAGAATGGGCAAGAAAGAGGGAAGAGTGTGCTAAATGACAAACAAAGTCACACCAATGGCTTTAAAAGGAGGTTATGCAGGCTGTGCAAGCAAAATAAAGAAGAACCAACAACTCGTGATGCCGCAGGGGGCATCAACCACTCGCGTTGATGTCGAGCAGCAACAACCAACACCAGACGGCGTTGTGGGGTCAATTGTTGTCGTCAACAACGTCGCCCCAAACCCCAACCGGATGGACGCCCTTGTTGCCCCACCTCCAAGCACCGCCCAATCTCCTCCATCCCTTTCGCAGTCCACTCCACCATCGCCACACACCACCTTCTCCCCACCCATCTATTTGGGTGAAATCCTCCCGTATCTGCACTAGTTTCCCACACTCCATCCCCACGAACTCGTCCGAAAATACTAATTCTTAACCCCTATGCTATCTCGATACCCACGCATCATAGCCAAGCCTTGGGGCAAGCCCGTTTTCGATCCCACTTCGGGTAGTTGGTTGAACCCGACTTTTATATAGCGTTACCAACTTCCTCATCGAGCCATGTTACATACAAATCATCCTATCCCTCCACAAATCCACTCTATTGATTCCCAGGAAGAAGCACATAGATGGTTTGGAATCTCTTTGTAGCAGTCAGTTGCTAATCCATCTGAGTATCCACAAGAACATGTCAGACATTCGGTAGAAGATCCGCAAAGTGACTCACATCCATCATGGGTGCATATGCAGGATAGAGTACTAATCAGGCACCTTGGGGTCTAGGTCGAGGTGTTGGGAGGGGTAGAAACTATCATTTTTTGTCCTCCACCGTTAGGTGATCAAGTTTTTGGGGGGGTCCCCTTTGAGGAAAATGACCAATTTGTGAGATTATTTGTTGCTATGGAGTGATGGGATTGATACTGGATTGAAGTTGGGTGTTCCTGTGTATGATGGTGTTGAATTGGGCATGCTTTTGTGGATTGGTCACTAGAAATCGTATTCTAGACTTTAAAAACATGAGGGGACTGAAAACGGTCAAGTTACTAGCTACCAAGCTAAAAGGAACAACGAACTTTTGGTGGCAGGAGTGTGCATGACACAACGCTATGTATTTACCCATGTGATGACACAGAATGATATGTGCGACTTGATTCATTTAACCTTTGTACCCTTGGATTACGAACGTGACCTCTTTGGCAGATTGATGGCAGTTAATCAGAGTGGGAGCACAATTAATGAAATATGCTACTGAATTTCGGACTTTGAACATGCGCGTGAAGCCTCAAGAATCAGAATGCCATACAACTTATCACCTTTACCATGGTTTGGATATACAAATTAAATCTATTTTTGCTTTGGAGGAATTTGATACTTTTTTCTTTGCAAAAACATGGCTAATGGAACGAAAAATAAACCTCAACTTCGGAATCGAATGGAGATGAAACCTTACGTGAATCTGGTGCGCACTACTACTTTTCCGCCGCGACCAACCTTTGATGTTTCACTTAAGTTCTTCGTATCTGACCAACCTGGCCATGTTCATAATTGCCCTAAATGGAAATTTGTCATCGTAAGGCATGGAACATGGTGTACCTCCCATTGATGGCGAGGCGAATTGATTTCCTTGGTTATGAAGGCACGACATGTGCTCTTGAACCTTGCATAACTTCAAAAAGCATTTCTCATACAATCGGTTCTTTTTCCCAAATTTCATTTTGGAAACTCCTATGTTGGAAGTAGCATGTTGTTTGATTTGACCACGAATTACAAATGTTTGGAAAAGCTCTATTGCTATTTCGCGAGACAATCAACAACGATGTAATGAAAGCGAAGGGCCCACGATAATGACGGAACACCCTGAACAATTGACTCGTTTATCAAGTAGAGTCTCGCGAAATCTTCCCCCTTTGCCTTTAATTACATTTGAAAACGACTTGTAAACTTTATTATGATTGTCGCTCATTGGTTGTCCGCGTATCCCATTTTCAAGGTGTATCCATGGCTTCTTGTACTAGTTTCTTTCGACACATTACCAATTCCCCTGGTGTAGCATGGGGCATGTGGAGTACATCACCCTAGATGGTGAGAGTCAAGTCGGCGAAAGCATCACTAGCTTATGCTCTGACCCGAATAGCATGGGCACTTGGAATCCCATGTGAATTAGCAAGGACCACCTTGGAAGGCTAAATACTCCTGGGTGACCGATAGCGAAGTAGTACCGTGAGGGAAAGGTGAAAAGAACCCCCATTGGATATTGAAATATGTTACGGTGTGTATATAGTTGTCAATAGGCTGGCAATTAGGCTGTCAATTAGAGATTCTAATTGATATAGTTTCCTAGTTTAGATTTAATAGTTTGTATATAAATACATGTAATACTTCAATGAAATACACAAGAAAGTATTATCTTAATATCTTATAACATGGTATCAGAGCCACTTAGGGTTTGAGATTAAGATTCGAAGTTTGAAGTTAGGGCTTAATATTCGAAGTTTGAAGTTTGGTTCTCACCGCAGTTCGAACTCTCAGGCCACCGATCTATCTTCCCAGGCACCGGTCAAAGACCGTTCGACCTTCCCAGCAACAGATCGACCCTCCAACAGGCGTCGACTTCGACCCTCCAACAGATCGACCCTCCAACAGGCGTCGACTTCGTCCTCCAGTCACCGATCGAAGTCGATCGACTCTTTCAGCCGTCGATCGACCCTTCCAGCCTCCGTTCGACGTCGATCGACCCTTCCAGCCGCCGTTCGAGCCTTCCAGTCACCGATCGACTCTTTCAGTCGATCTAAGCTTCCAGTCGATCGAAGCAGTCGATCCATCCTCTGCGTGTCTGCTTCCAGTCGACTCTTCCAGTCGATCTAAGCTTTCAATCGATTCAGTCGATCGAAGCTGCTGTTCTCTGCTTTTCAAGCCTCTTTTTAAGCCTCTTTCCTGATTTCTCTTGATCTGGGGGAGATTTTGTACGATTTCTGACAACCCAATTTGTTAAAAAAAAAAAAAAAAAAAAAAAATTGATTTTGGAGGTTTTAATTCCGAGTTCTGACCTATTTGACCTGTTATGGCTAAAACAAAGTCAGTCGTTGTATCTGATCTGGTTCCTGTGATGCCTAAAATTACGGCCCATAAGCTTAGTGGTGCTTTGGTAAGTCGAAATAACAGCTACGCACCTGGGAGACCGTCTACTCATATTGCGGTCACTACTGATGCCTCTGACAAATCGGTCCTTATCTCTGCTGATGAATTTGCCAAGTTCTCACAGTATCAGGAATCACTCCAGTCTTCATCTCCTTCTGTCACATCTATTGCTGATTCAGGTAAACCCGATGTATGTCTTCTTTCATCATCCTCCAAGTGGGTCATTGATTCTGGTGCTACAGATCATATGACAGGTAATTCTAGTCTATTTTCTTCTTTTCAACCCTATACTTCTACTTCTACCGTCACTTTAGCCGATGGGTCACCATCTTGTGTTCGCGGGTCTGGCACCATCAACCTTACCCCCTCGCTATCTCTGTCTTCTTTCTTACATTTACCTAATTTATCCTTTAATTTGCTCTCTGTAAGTCAGCTTACTCGTAATCTTAACTGTTGTGTCTCATTTTATCCTGATCATTGTTTATTTCAGGATCTTATGACGAAGAAGATTATTGGTAAAGGACATGAGTCTGGAGGCCTCTACATTCTTGATACATCGGTACCGCGTTCTATTGCTTGCTCCAGTGTCACGTCTCCTTTCGAGGCTCATTGTAGGTTGGGTCATCCGTCTCTCCCTTTACTCAAAAAGCTTTGTCCTCAATTTAATAAGGTGTCTTCATTAAATTGTGAGTCATGTCAGTTTGCAAAACATCATCGCCTTAGTTCAAGTCCTAGAGTCAATAAACGTGCTAGTGTTCCTTTTGAATTAGTTCATTCTGATGTTTGGGGTCCTTGTCCTATTTTGTCTAAACCTGGCTTTCGGTATTTTGTTACATTTGTGGATGATTATTCTCGTGTCACTTGGTTATATCTCATGAAACGTCGTTCTGAGTTGTTTTCTCAGTTTTGTGTGTTTTGTGCTGAAATTAAAACTCAATTTAATGTTTCAATTCGTACTTTGCGAAGTGATAACGCCAGAGAATATACTCAAGCTTTATTTCAGTCTTATATGACTCAGAATGGCATACTTCATGAAACTTCGTGTGTTGATACCCCATCCCAAAATGGTGTGGCAGAACGTAAAAACAGACATCTTCTTGAAACGGCACGAGCTCTCTTATTTCAAATGAATGTTCCTAAACCTTTTTGGGCCGATGCAGTGTCTACAGCATGTTTTCTCATTAATCGCATGCCTTCCTCTGTTCTTCATGGTGAGATACCTTACCAAATCCTTTTTCCCAATAAGCCATTGTTTCCTGTTGACCTGAAAATATTTGGTAGCACTTGTTTTGTTCGGGATGTTCGTCCGCATGTCACTAAATTAGATCCCAAGTCTTTGAAATGTGTCTTCCTTGGTTATTCTCGTCTTCAGAAGGGTTATAGGTGTTATTGTCCCAATCTTACCAAATATCTAGTCTCAATTGATGTTACCTTCCTGGAAGACACACCTTATTTTTCGTTTTCATCCGTTCCCATTCGCCAGGGGGAGGATGATGATTTGTTAGTCTATTCCATCACATCCTCTGCACCCGTCTCGGCACCAGCACCTGTCTCGGCACCTGTTTCGGCACCAGCACCTGTCTCAGAACCAGCTCCTGTCAACCCTCCTATTATTCAGGTTTACTCCAGGCGTCCACCTATTGATTCATGTCCTGCACCTGCTCCTTCGTCATCAGATCCAGTCCCGAGCGATGATCTTCCTATTGCATTGCGCAAAGGTAAACGTCAGTGTGCTTATCCTATTTCTTCCTTTGTTTCTTATGATAACTTGTCATCTACCTCTTGTTCTTTTATTGCTTCACTTGATTCTCTCTCTTCCTAAAACTGTTCGTGAAGCCATATCTCATCCTGGTTGGCGTAATGCAATGATGGAGGAGATGAATGCTTTAGATGACAATGGTACTTGGGACTTGGTCGATTTACCTGCAGATAAAAGGGCTATAGGTTGCAAATGGGTCTTCGCTGTTAAGGTCAATCCAGATGGGTCAGTTGCCCGATTGAAAGCCCGTCTTGTTGCAAAGGGCTATGCTCAAACCTATGGGGTTGATTACTCTGACACTTTCTCTCCTGTTGCAAAGTTAACCTCTGTTCGGTTATTTATTTTCATGGCGGTTTCCCATCATTGGCCTTTACATCAGCTTGATATCAAGAATGCTTTTCTTCATGGTGATCTTAAGGAGGAGGTGTATATGGCGCAACCTCCTGGTTTTGTTGCTCAGGGGGAGTCAGGGCGAGTTTGTCGTCTTCGAAAATCTTTATATGGTTTGAAACAGAGTCCTCGTGCTTGGTTTGGAAAGTTTAGTCAGGCTGTTGAGAAATTTGGTATGAAGAAAAGCAAGTCTGACCACTCTGTCTTCTACAAACGATCCGCAGCTGGTATCATTCTGTTAGTTGTGTATGTGGATGACATTGTAATTACTGGAAATGATACTAGAGGAATCTCATCTCTTAAATCTTTCCTTCATACTCAGTTTCACACGAAGGATTTGGGGGTGTTAAAGTATTTCTTGGGAGTTGAAGTCACTCGGAGTAAACAAGGTATATTTCTATCTCAGAGAAAATATGTCCTTGACTTATTATCTGAGACAGGTAAATTGGGAGCAAAGCCTTGTAGTGCTCCAATGACTCCAAATGTACACCTTACAGAAGAGGGGGAACCATTTGAAGATCCTGAAAGATATCGAAGGTTGGTTGGGAAGTTGAATTACCTTACCGTGACTCGTCCAGATATTGCATACTCAGTCAGTGTTGTCAGTTAGTTTCTGTCATCCCCCACAATCCATCATTGGGCCGTGTTAAAACAAATTTTGGGTTACTTGAAAGGAGCACCAGGACGAGGTATCGTGTACAAAAGTCATGGGCACACTCACATTGAATGTTTTTCAGATGCCGATTGGGCAGGTTCCAAAATGGATAGAAGATCCACTTCAGGTTATTGTATCTTTGTTGGAGGGAATTTGGTCTCATGGAAGAGTAAGAAGCAAAGCGTTGTGTCAAGATCCAGTGCAGAGTCTGAATATAGGGCTATGGCACAGTCTGTCTGTGAGATAATTTGGATATATCAGCTCTTGACTGAAGTAGGAATTAAAACTACAGTACCAGCGAAATTGTGGTGTGATAACCAAACTGCTCTTCATATTGCATCTAATCCTGTGTTTCATGAACGGACTAAGCACATTGAAATTGATTGTCATTTTATTCGTGAGAAAATTCAACAAGGCTCGATTTCTACTGGTTATGTGAAAACTGGAGAACAACTAGGGGACATCTTCACGAAAGCATTACATAGGGTTCGGGTTGACTATCTTTGTAACAAGCTGGGCATGATTAACATTTATGCTCCAGCTTGAGGGGGAGTGTTACGGTGTGTATATAGTTGTCAATAGGCTGGCAATTAGGCTGTCAATTAGAGATTCTAATTGATATAGTTTCCTAGTTTAGATTTAATAGTTTGTATATAAATACATGTAATACTTCAATGAAATACACAAGAAAGTATTCTCTTAATATCTTATAACAAAATAGAAGCTGTGGCTTGGTTAGGGAACCCACTGGAGCTGTAGCGAAAGCGAGTCTTCATGAGGCAATTGTCACTACCTATGGACCCGAACCTGGTGATCTATCCATGACCAGGATGAAGCCCGGGTGAAACTAAATGGAGGTCTGAACCGACAGTTGTTGAAAATTCAACGGATGAGTTTTGGTTAGGGGTGAAATGCCACTCGAACCCAGAGCTATCCTGAACACTGACGACAAGCTTAACATATGCAAGTCGGACGGGAAGTGGTGTTTCTAGTGGCGGACGGGTGAGTAATGCGCAAGAACCTTCCCTTGGAGGGAACAACAACTAAAAATTACTGCTAATACCCTGTAGGCTGAGGAGCAAAATGAGGAATCCGCTGAGGAGGGCTTGCATCTGATTAGGGCGAGGCAATTGCTTACCAAGGCGATGATCAGTAGCTGGTTTGAAGCTCGAGGACGAGCTTCTTCAACCGGGGAGGGTGATGTAACGTAGGACTTAATTTGTTTGATACAGTTTAGTTATTAGATTGGGCCTAAGTAAGCCCATAATAGAGTTATGGCACTAGGCCATATTAGGGTTAGGTTTAATTTATTGCTTGCTAGTTAAGTCATTGGACTATAAATAAGGCATAAAGTCATTCTTGTAAGTTGGTTGAATGATTATGAAGAATTAAGTTTATTTACCGTTGTTTTTGTAGTTTTAGTTGATAGTTTTAGATTTAGGTTAGTTATTTTAATTATAGAATACATTATATATATTTTTATTTTAACTATTTGTATATTTATTTACTTAAAATACATTCTTCCAAAAGCTCACGTATTGAGGTTTACGCCTCATGTCTCGGTCCACGTGAAACATTTTACGTCACGCCTCCACATTTGAAAACCTTGGATAAAAGTGATGAAGTTGTAGAAGAGACTGGGACGGAGGAGTATCCACAAGCGACTGATGTAGAAGAGACTGATGTAGAAGAGACTGATCGACAAGCGACTGATGTAGAAGAGACTGGGACGGAGGAGTGATGAAGATAAGTTATTGATGGTTTATTTGAAGATGAGTCTGAAGTAGAAAGCAGGGAAGAAATATTGTTACATTATTTTTTTGTTTTTTTGTAATGGATTATTTGGTAAAATATGGAATTTTTTTTGAAAATTTCCTTATTCATACAGGGAGTAGTCAAATGAATTCTGTTCCCACCCCCATCTTAGAGGGCTCTTTTTGATATTATGGCAGAGCAGATGCCAGGTCACATTGGTTATTTGACTTTTGCCCTGGGTAATAATTGTTATTGGGGAGCAAAGTGTTGGTTTATGGGAATTTTGCGCAAATCATATATTTTGTGACGATTTTGACATTTAAGTGGTCACTTAAGCTACCTTTTTCTAGTGGAAAAAGAAACAACATGCAAATACCTAAATATAGAGGCAGCGCTGTTTTCAAACACATTTTAGTGTTGGACACTGGAGCACTTTGGTAAAACTGACTATATTTTTCAGTGCTGCTTATTTTATGCAAACTGTTAGGTCCACATGAAGATGCTCAACCACTTTGGTTCATCTTTCATGAATATTTGTTTCAAATATTAATATGGTTCTGATGTCTTTGCCTTGACAGATGCAAGCATTATTTCGAATTGGCAGGGGTAAACCACCACCAATTCCTGATTCAATTTCAGGAGCTGCACGGGACTTCATCCTTCAGTGTTTACAAGTTAATGCAGATGATCGACCCACAGCTGCTCTGCTGCTGGAGCATGCATTTGTGGATAGGCCTTCGTCTGCACCTTCAGGATCTGTATCTCCTGCACATAGTAATTGGAGACGAACTTAAGGTTCGCTTTCATCAACTTCTGGTGATCATTATTGAGACCATGTGGTTATCATATATCAATATAAATGTTGCATTTATTAGGGTACCTGAACTTATCAGGGGCATGCTTTGGAATATTGTACAGAACAGAAATGCTTTACTTCCAGTAGTACCAGATAGGAATCCCTTAACAAACCCAACTTGTTGGTCTGTCGTTTCCATTTGATTTAAACACATTAAGCAAAACTTAGAGATATATGATTGGAGCTCATTGAGACCTATTATCATGATGAGTTACAAAATACATTCCCTTTTGCAGGTGGCATAAGTTGGTTTTTCTGTGCCAATTGCCCTCATGTTTAAGAATTCATGGCAAAGGCTCTGTGTATGATTCCTTGCTCTCTTTTGCTCTGCTCAAGAGTGGTCTGTTCAAGTGGAATATGTTAACTAATGTAAATGTCATCTTCGACATCAATAGAAAAAGCTCATTGTTGAAAGAATTTGTCTCAACCTTCTTAGCTATTTTTATTCTTGACAACTAATTTAATATTTGCTTCGTCGTTCTAGGATGATCCCAACTCAGATGATCGGTTGCAGCTCGTTCGGTCTTAAATATTGCTTTTATGGGGCAGTGGACATGCGCTATCTACCTCAGCTCAACATAACTTGCTGCAGGCATGGGTGCGATCCTGGCAATAAAGCCACACACACTGCAAAGGTCTACCTAATGTGATTTACATGTCCATTTTCTTTGTCTTTTTCTGTCAATGACATGAGGATATCTTCATATTTTTTTCACTTTTTTTTTCAATTGTCCACGTGATTGTTTTCACATGTGAGATCGCAAATGTCTTTTTCCACATGTAAATGATCAGCAATTGTAAATACGAATGGAGTGTATATATACCACTGATGAACTAACTTTTTTTTTAATAGAAAGCCTTTGTTTTGTTGTAGCAAAGTTTTCAGTTTAGGCGTATTTGCGTGAGACAATGAGGGGGATATATGTTGGCTGTTAAGTGGGGCTGGTGTATACTGAAGGCAATAATGGATGGGACTTATTGGAGTTTATGCTTATTTGTTGTGGCAGATGATCATCCAAGTGTAACAACTAGATAGGATACCACTACACATGAACTCCACATGTTATCAAACAAAACTCCACATGAACTATTGTTGAAAAACTACCAAAATATGGCCATTTACGAGTTTTTGGTTGTTTATGTTATGGATCTACATTATCTCATTCCCGTGATAAGTTTGATCCTCGAGCTTGAAAATGTGTTTTCATTGGGTATCCCTATGGTAAAAAAGGCTATCGTGTTTTCAATCTTGAAAATAAAAAGTTTTTTACCAGCTGAGCTGTCATATTCCATGAAAACATTCTACCATTTTCCAATCATAAATCAGCCATAACTCCATCTTCTTCTCACGTGTTGTCATTACCCATCCTTGACTTACCTCATTCACTCACCAATGATTCATCTCCCACCAATGAAGTACCTTCAATCTCTATTATCCCTAATGGTCAACCCACAGATACCACTATACATACATATGTCCCTCCAGATGTCAATCCATATCCAACATTTTCAATTGATGCAGTCAGTGGCACTCCATTACCTGCTGCTCCTCGTGTATCTAATCGCACTCGACAACTACCATCCTACCTACGTGATTACAATTGTTCTAGTTCCATTGTACCACGTCACTCCGCGTCACATTCAACGGAAGGTCCAACAAAAGGTACTTGCCACCCTTTATCAAACTACTTGTGTTATAATAAACTTTCTTCGTCTCACCAACATTTTGTCTCAGTTGTGTCTTCTATTCCAGAACCTACTTCTTTTTCACATGTTGTGAGCGACCCAAAATGGTGTAAGGCCATGACAAATGAAATTTGAGGCATTGACAAAAATAATACATGGACTTACTGTTTTGCCTACTCATAAAAAGACAATTGGTGGTAAATGGGTTTACAAAGTTAAATATTGTTCTAATGGTTTTATTGAACGATAAAAAGCGCGACTTGTCGCAAAAGGATTCAATCAAAAGGAAGGTTTGGATTATCATGATACATTTGCTCCTATGGTAAAACTTGTCAATGTTCGGTGTGTCATTGCCCTTGTTTCGGTTCGAAATCGGCATCTTCACCAACTAGATACCCAAAATGCATTCTTAAATGGTGATTTGAATGAGGAAGTAAACATGCAACTTCCACCAGACTTGTCTAAACAGGGGGAGCAGCGAGTATGTCGCCTAAATAAATCTCTATATGGTTTAAAGTAGGCCTCACGTCAGTGGTTTGCAAAATTCTCTTATGCACTCAAGGATGTTTGTTTTATACAATCAAAGGCTGATTATTCCCTTTTTACTAAACGTTCCCGCCAGGAGTTTACAATGGTCCTTGTTTATGTGGACGACATCCTCATCACTGGCAGCAATGCATCGACAATCCATGATCTAAAAACATTTCTGCACAAGCAATTTCATATCAAATACCTCGGTTTGTTGAAGTATTTCTTGGGTATCGAATTTTCAGGAACAAAGGCCGACATTTCCATGTCACAAAGAAAATATACGCTTGAAATTTTAGAAGATATGAGATTACTTGGAGCTAAACCAGTTTCTTTCCCCATGGAGCAAAACACAAAACTAAACAATACCGAGGGAGCACTTCTATCTGATCCAACGACTTATCAACGATTAATTGGACGTTTCCTTTAGCTTACCATTACTAGACTAGACATAGTCTATTCAGTTAATCTTCTAAGTCAGTTCATGAGTCAACCACGTAAACTCCATCTTCAAGCCGCTTTACACGTACTCTATTATTTGAAGAATTCTCCTGGACAACGACTTTTCATGTTTGCTACTAGTTCTTTGGATCTGAAGATTTTTTGCGACTCTGATTGGGCAAGTTGTTCTATTACTCGTCGTTCCACGACTGGTTATTACACCATGTTAGGCCATTATCCAATTTCTTAGAAAACAAAAAAATGGGTTACCGTTTCTCGCTCCTCGGCTGAGGCCGACGAGCGATGGCTTCATCCATTTGTGAGATTACTTGGTTACGCTACCTACTTACAGACTTGGGTGTACATCTTTTGAAGCCTGCAACACTCTACTGTGATAACCAAACCGCCTTGCACATTGCTGCCAATCCCGTCTTCCATGAGCGTACCAAACACATCGAAATTGATTGCCATTTCGTGCTTGATAAAATTCAAGATGGCACACTCCAAACCAAATACATTCCCACAGCTCATCAAATTGGCAATCTTTTCACTAAAGCCTTTGGCAACGATCAGTTTCAAGTGTTATTCGCAAGTTGGGTGTTTTCGACATTCACATTCCAACTTGAGGGGGAGTATTGGAGTTTATGTTTATCTGTCGTGGCAGATGATTATCCAATTGTAACAACTAGATAGAATAAGTATGTAGTTAGCTAAGCTTATCAATAGGGTAGTTGTATTCTTTGTAATCTTGGTATCACATCCCTCGTACAACTCTACCAACCAGATAGGATAAGTATGTAGCTAGATAAGCTTATCAATAGGGTAGTTGTATTCTTGTACAACTCTACCCCAATACCTGTACAAGTCTATTTAAACTCTCATTCTATCAATGAAAGATACACAATACTAAACTTTACATAACTGGGGATATTCATGTAAAATATATGTGAAACAAAATGGTGATATTCATGTAAATTACATCTTACACCAATAACGAATCCTGGTACAACTACAGTGAAATGCACAGTTTAACATTTCGTTGGACAAAAATACCCTCAGTCAAAAGTCATAATTATAGTTTATCTAAACAGACATTCAATAAGACAATGGCTATCTAGGGAAATTTTGAAAAACTGTTATTCATGCTTTTGACTTGCCAAGGTGACTTGGAAGCAACTCAGGATGCTATTGCATCCATTTGATCTGATGGGCCCACCAATTGCTAGGTTCTTAACTTAATCCATGAGCTCAGGGGCAAAGTTCAAGGTTATTTAGAACATTTCTAATGAGCAAGCTTAAAAGCTAAATATGGTAATTGTTTGAATTTTGAGGGTGAATTTTCATGCTCTAATGGAAAGCTAAAACGCAATGGGTTTGAGCTTTCAGCCCAAATCATTGTGAGAAATGGGTATGGCTGACAGGATTTGGGCGGAGCGAGACACAAAATAGTTATGTGCACGCAAAATTGTTCTATGTGTTTAGCTCAATCGACTGTTTTGATCTTATATCTAAGGGGAAATAATATAAAAACGGTTATTTACACCCAAAAATTTTAACAAGTTTATTGAAATTTTGTTGAATAGCCCATTGGAGTACATCCACCCTCAACCTCAAATTGGTACACCTTTTTGAGGTTGAGTTCTCCATTGGAGATGTTCTTATTTCATATGAGTGGAGTATGAGGCTATGTGGGTTTTATTTGGCCTTTCACTGCCTCATCCTAAGCCACAATTTAGATTTGGCTCTCAAATTTTAAGTTTCACATTTATTTTATTCCTTACCATTTGATGCGTCCAAATCTGGTATCCTGTGAATCTGACCTGCAAAACGAATGTTAGATTGCTAAAGGCCACCTGTTCGGTGGCCGAAGGCACTCTGATGCTTAAGTCAGAAAGTCTGTTAGAGATGGAGATTAATCTGGATAAAACTCAGTTAAAATTGCATACCTTTGTCGAATGTTCCATTCACCTTATATAGTGGTCGTTATTAATTCTCTGTGTGACTTAAGCATGTGAGGCTCAACGAAGGAGACACTCTCTGTAACAGTCTCCTCCTTTATGAAGATGAGTCCTTGAGATAGTAACTCCCTCCACGACACTTTTTCTCTATAACGTTCATCCTCTTTAAGGGAGAGCTTTGTCGGGCCTGTATTTGGGCCTATGACTATGATTTGTTCTGATGGGCCATTTTTGGGCTTTAATGTTTGGGTCTACCTTTTTTGGGCTTTGTGAGTTGGTCCAGTCTTGAGATACTTAGTCCTCATGATGGGCGGTCTCGGCCACGTGTATGGTTGCGATGATAGTCTTATTTGATGTATTATCAGATACTCCCCCTTAGTGGGTACGCTAACATGGCTACTAACTCGACGACGGTTGGACATTTTCATCATTGCAGTGCATTTAATGTTGTTAGCAGTTTTTGATGAGGATATTCTGATCTCTCATCTATCCGTTCATTTTCGCGCGTATTTTGGGATTTCGTGCAGCGATCATATCTCGCACGACATCCTAGTAGCAGTCTCTTCATTGCTCGATTCTATAAAAGGGGGCATGATGGTTTTGTTTATATCTTTAAGCTATCTTTGAGATCATAACTTATCTTTTCTTTCTCCTTCTTAGTTCTCTTTGTTGTTCAACTCATTTTCCCATGTTTAACAACAATATACTAGATGGTGAGGCGCTTAGCAGTTGTGAGGCGTTCTTCTCGCCCAAGAAGGCTTTGCATACAATGTTGGAGAGTGTTTGTTCCGAATACTCTTTGCTATCCGACCTTGAGATAGTCCTTGTCATCCAAGGTCTTGTTATATCGGACTTTATCCGTGTATGTGTCCAGTCAAGGCTTCGATTTTCAATCCAGTACTTAATTTGGGATTATTTAGATTTTCTAGGCATTCCTACTGCCCAAATGGGTACCAATGGCTGGAGGGGGATGGTTTCTACTTATGCAAGATCCATTCTTACTGGCATTCATTTGACTTTTAGGGTTTTGCATTCGGTGGTTGGACTTGTGGTGACCAAGAATATTTGCTTTTTCTACTCCCCGCCTGTTTTGGGAAACTTATCGATGATTATAAGGACTGGTTGAGGTTTTGGTTTATACTTCTGTCAAATTTGGCCACTTTAACTTGCTGAGTCTACTAACTATGCGATCGTTCCAAGTCCCCAACAAATGGAAGGATCTGCAATTGTCTGTTGAGGAACAAGTAATCTTTTTTCAAAGCTTCCATGGTTGCAGTAGAGTCGTTCCTCGCTGAGGAGGTTGTGAAGCGTAGTGGCTTGTACACTATGAACGAGACGGAATGAGCTTTGCTCACTGAATCCCGAGCTGCTGAGATTGTTACTCGTGGTGATCCTATTGGTGTTAGTGATGCGAGCATTGATGGGAAAGTGAGCTCCATCAGAGATGTTATGGATCTCAATGCTTCGGTTAGTGTTGGTGGCTCTACTACTAGAAAGAGAAAGCTTTCGAGGCATGTTAGTTCGTCGAAGAAATTGGCGATAACCCCTGGCCGTGTTCAAAAGAGAAAGCGACTTTCCGATTCCATTCATGGTACTACTAGGATTGTTCCTCGTCTAAATTCATCTGATAAAGAGGGTGGGAAAGAGGATCGCCTTTCTCTTGAGGAGGTCGAGGAGATGAATAAAGCGCTAGAAAGGAGCTAGAAGGAGTGACTCGTCCGTTGTACCATCCATAGATTAGTTGGAATGAGCCCAACCCAAAAGACATCCGCATTAAGTCGGATGGAAAGTTTAGTTGGTTTACTGAAATTGACGTGCAGGATAGTGCATGCAATTTAATCAATGAGTGGCATAAGCGGTTGGTGGAGAGGACTCCAATGCCTGTTCGGGAGCCCAACAATCATCTCGATCACGACCTCAAGCAGATAATTGAGCGGATAGATCACCTTTCTTATGTTGTGGTAATGGGGTCAGTTTATCAGGCTGCTCATGGTCAGATGGTTGCTTTGGAGAGGAAGATGGCAGCACAATTACTAGTGTTCTCTCATGTTCTTCGTCAGATAGACGTGTTGAACGCTCATTGTGCGAAGGAAGAGAAGGCAGTTGTGACTGCTCAGGCTTCTATGAAAGAGGTGGAGACTATTGAGCTTGAGTCCTCGAGGGTTGAGTTGTATGGGGTCTGTAATCGGCTAGATGAGAGGAAGCTGTCTTTGAGAAGGCTGCTCATGATGAGGCCATGCGTTCTATTATTGAGCAATCCATCAGCTGTAAGGTTGCCGAAGAATGGGTGGAGCAGCTAACAATCACTCGATGATGTTAAGTTGGATGATTCTGCAATGTTGACCATCCTCGAAGGACAACTTATCTCGGCCACAGCTCGCTGCAACCAATAACAAATTGAAGATTGCAGAAGTGGCGGATTGGGAGAGTCGTTGACGGACGAATCGACCTTCTTGACTACATAGAGGGAGATGGTCTTGATTTATCTAAATATCGTGGTTTAGTTTACTAGGTCCTTGAGGACGATGATAGCAAGGAACGTATTTCGGATCCGCTGAGTATTCCAGTTAATGAAAAATCATTGTCTTCTACTCCTTCCGATCCTGCTCCATTGTCTATTCTTACTATAGAAGAGAGAGCTTGCTGATGTTGTTGCTCACCCTCCTCTGAATGCTCATGCTAGTGATGATTTGATCACTTCTACCATTTCTTCCTCGACTATTCGATCTTCTTCTCCAGATGTAATCGAATAGCGTTATGAATGAAAAGTTTCTCTTTGTTGACATTTTGTGTTTTGCTTTACTTGTATTCATTGCTTGTTGTCTTGAATGTTATTCCTTCATGGTCGTAATTTGTCTTGGATTAGTCACGTTATAAATGTGCGTTGTTCTCGTTACTTGTACTTTCTGCATGGCAATCTAGCTAGGAAGCTTTACGAGTATATCTTGACTTTTATCTCAAGTCTTTTTTCATATTTACTCCATGGTCTGACGTATTAGTCGACCAAAAGGTTTTATGAGTGAGTTGACTTATACGTCTCAACTTTGGTCGATTTACTTCATGGTTCGATGTATTCGTTGACCAGAAGGTTTTACGAGTGAGTTGACTTATACATCCCAACTTTGATAGGTTTACTTCATGGTTCAACATATTGGTCGACCAGAAGGTTTTATGAGTAAGTTGACTTATACGTCCAGACTTTTACCTCGTGGTCCGACATATTAGTCGACTAGAATATTTTACGAATTAGTCTTAACTTATACGTCAAGACTTTTACCTCGTGGTCTGGCATATTAGTCGGCCAGAAGGATTTATGAGTAAGTTGACTTTTACGTTCCAACTTTTACCTCGTGGTTCGACATATTAGTCAACCATAAGGTTTTACGAATTAATTTTGACTTATACGTCCATACTTTTACCTCGTGGTCTGACATATTAGTCGGCTAGAAGGTTTTACGAGTAAGTTGAATTTTACATCCCAACTTTTACTTCGTGGTTCTACATATTAGTCGACCAGAAGGTTTTACGAATTAGTCTTGATTTATACGTCCAGACTTTTTTTTACCTATTGGTCCGATATATTAGCCCATCAGAAGGTTTTACGAGTAAGTTGACTTTTACGTCCCAACTTTTACCTTGTGGTCCAACATGTTAGTCAGCCAGAAGGTTTTACGAATTAGTCTTGACTTATACGTCCAGACTTTTACCTCATGGTCCGACATATTAGTCGGCTAAAAGGTTTTATAAGTTGACTTATACATCCCAACTTTGGTAGATTTACTTCACGTATGATTTGACCAGAAGTTTTATGTTTTACGTCTGACTTATACGTCCCGACCTTTTGCTCATGGTTTGATATGTTGATCGTGCTAGTTGCTTTGATGCCTTGATTTAACTTGACTGTCTGATCGTAAGATGGAGAGTTTGAACTTGGAGTTTTATTGATAATCCCGTTTCAGATGCTTAACATTCTATAATCGAAGTAGTTGTTCTTTCTTTGTCCAGAACTTCTTGGTTCGTAGTGTTGGTCATCTTAGCTTGTTTTGTGGGTTTTACATTATGGCGTAGGATTCGTTTGTGAATAGTTCGTGCATTGAGCATTTCTGCTTGACTGCTGCTTGATTAACGTTGTTCCTTATGATGATATGGGGTTGATTCCTACGCGCCTTTGTTGTTTGTGGAGTACTCGTATCATATTTCAAATTGGCTTTGGTTTCGTATTGCCCTCGAGTATGCTTTGGTGTTGTTTCGTTTTTAATTGATTGTGTCTGTTTTTAACTCGCTCGTTGCAACATTCTTCCTTATGATTCTCCTGTAATATTGATAGTTTTTCATCACGTATACGGTCATCACGAGCTAGCTAATAAACTTAGAATGCTTCTTGATCTAATCCTTGAGTGTGCGTTTCTCAAGGTGTTTCGATTGGTGATTCTCTTGGCAATCATGTGAGCTGAGTAAAATTCATTACCGAATTGTCCAATTATGCTCACATCATCGCCAGTTGCCAAGGCTTCCATGAACTTATGGGTTCTAGACCTTGCAATTGTATCAATTTATTCATCGAATTGAATTTGTTTACGTTAGTTTCGTTGTCAGTAATAGGGGAGGCGTTGTTGGTCTTGTTAGGGATAATGTGGATCAAGCTCGCACTCGCTAGTGAAACCCTCAAACTCGAGTGGGTGGTACCATTGATCGCTTTTTTGATTGGCCAGATTGTTCATTTTTTCTAGCTATGCAGTGTAGGGCATGTATCAGTTCTCTGGGTTGTTCTTTTGGTCCCACGACGACATCTACCTTCTCTTTCCCTTTAAACTGTTTGTCTAGCAGCCCAACAAATTCCTCAAGTCGCCTTCCTTGAATCCAGTGCTCAATTTCGTTCTTTAGGTTGTAACAATCTTCAATGTCGTGCTTGTGATCATTTTGGAAAAAGCAGTACTTGCTTTTGTCTCGCCCATCTGGTTCTTCTCTAATTTTAAGCAGCCAGTTGACGTCCTCCTATTTTGCCATGGATTTCAGTATGCTTGCTCGACTTGTTTTCAAGGCGGTGTATGGTTTATACGGCTTATTCACCACACTTTTCACCCGTTCATGTCTGAGCCTCATAGATTGCAACTTTTCAGGTTCCCACTGGTTGAATTTGGATCTCCTGTTGGTTTGATGCCTCTTTGACTGAGTGTTCTCCTCCTGAGGTATGTCGTCTCTCTTTTCTCGCCTCTTCGATTGGCCTTCCCTTTTAGATTCGTTCTTTTTTTTTGGCTGCTAAAATCTCATCTGAAGTGATATGTTTCTTAGCGATCTTCAACAAGGTTGCCATATTCTTCGAAGGGTCTAGTTTCAGAAAATTGTAAAATGATCCCTGTTTTAGTCCGAAGGTAAAGGTGGCAATGGCCATGTCATTGATGCAGCCGTCAATCATGGTCAACTCATTAGTAAAACGAGTGGCGTACTCCCTTATAGTTTCTTTAGGCTTTTGTCTTATGTGAAACAGGTAGGTGGCTAGCGATTGGAAGAAGTCTATTGACCTCGGTTGTAGGTTGTGAACCAATTCATCGCTGTTGAGATGAGGCTGGTCGAAAATGTTCGGCATGGGATGGACTCTGTGCTCTCTTTCAATGCCATCATGTAGTGGTCTATCAGATTAGTGGTGCCATTGTATGCCTTGAACTTTGGTGGGCTGAACTTTTTCGGTAGAGGAGTTACCATGAGTGCGTCAAATAACGACGATTTGGCCAATTCGTATAACACATTAGGATCTGTGGCCCGATCCTGAATGGAGTTTGCTTAGGGATCCCATCGTTCTGGGGGGGGGCATCTTTTGGTGGTTCGTTGCCTTCGAGATTCACTTGCTAAAGTTCTGCAGGAACTTCATTATTTTCTTGGACATGGTTGGCATAGTTTTGTTGTGGTGGCGCTTGGACATGGTCGGCAGATTGAGCACGTTCTTAGGTGAGTTTATCCACCACTTTGATAAGAAAATCCATTTGGGTCATGATTTGGTCCACGCGGGGATCTGTGGCAATGTTGTTAGACGTCTGAGATGATTGGGCTACCCCTCCATGTTGTGATTATCTGTTACTAGGCATGGTTGGCCTAGTCATCATTGGTTTTGAAGTATACACTATCGGCAATCCAGCTTCACCAGTGGAAGGATTGCCTTGACTGTTGCTAGGTTGGGGATATGTAGAATGTTCCATTTGTGCGAACCATTTGTGTGAACTTTTTTTTATCTTGAGTTAGAACTAAGGAAGTTTCCAACTACAACTTTTTTCTTAAAGGAAACTGTCGTTCCCCATGGACGGCGCCAAATTGATGCGTCCAAGTCTAGTATTCGGTGAATCTGACCTGTAAAACAAATGTTAGATTGCCAAAGATTACTTGTTTGGTGGCTGAAGGCACTCCAATGCTTAAGTCAGTAACTCTGTTGGAGATGGAGATTAATCTGGATAAAACTCAATTAAAATTTGCATACCTTTGTCGAATGTTCCCTTTACCTTATATAATGGTTGTTATTAATTCTCTGCGTGTCTTAAGCATGTGAGGCTCAACGAAGCGAGACACTTTCTGTAACAATCTCCTCCTTTATTGAGATGAGTCATTGGGGAGTAACTCCCTCCACAACTCTTTTTTCTATATAACGTTCCTCCTTTTTAAGGGAGAGTTTTGTCGGGCCTGGATTTGGGCTTCTGACTATGATTTGTTCGGATGGGTCCTTTTTGGACTTTACCGATTGGGTTTACCCTTTTTGGGCTTTGTGAGTTGATCCGGTCTCAAGATACTTAGTCCTCGCGATGGGCGATCTCTGCCACATGTATGGTCGCGATGATAGTCTTATTTGATGTATCATCACCATTCACATTTTTTTTGCCTTCCAACCATCAAAACAACTTTTTGTGAACTTTGACTTTTGTTCTTTTTGTGAACTTTGAATTTTGTTCGAAAACTTAATATCTTATGATTATATATATACCTTCCCATAACCTTGGTTATTTTAGAATCACCTCCCCTAATTATTGGTCAAACCCAAATTACCTCCCCGACATGTCTTTGAGCTTAAATCCATTTCTTCTTCTTATTCTTCTTCCAAATCCAAATCACCTTCCTCACTATACATGAAACCCATCTCACGCTGGATTCCACAAGGAATGAAGACTTACCTCGAAAGAGAAAGACTAATGCAAGGAAAGTTAGTTTACTAATTATTATGAGTCTTTGGAAAATGTGTCATTGCACATCATGATTGTAAAACATGAAGACAAAGAATGGTTTGATTTGTTACCAATTCACACATTCCGTGGAAACCGTGAAAATTCAACCATCATGGTTAGGCAAATCGTGAAACTGTTCAATTCACGGTTAGGATAATCATGATAGTTAAAAAAATCGCAGTTTACACTTGACCATATGGATGAAAGAGGTTTGGCCGTGAGCAAGCTTTTGGGTCATTTATTGCCGGTTCACACGGCTCATCCAAACCGTGAAAATGTATAACTCACGACCATTTAAAAATATAATGCACATTGGTTAGATAAATCATGACAAAATTATGGTTTGAACTGACCATGTGGATGAAAAAGATTTGGTCGAGAACAAATTGTATGAGAGCACTTATTGTCAATTCACAAGGTCAATTCAAACCGTGAATGTTCACATTCATGGTTATGCCAATCATGAGATTTAAAAAAATCACGGATAAACTAACCGTGATAAGAGTAGAAGAGATAAAGGGGCATCCTTGATTTAGTGTTAGTAAGGGGAGGAAGGTCGAAATAAGCCTAAATGGGGGTATGTCTTAATCCAAATATGGTCTGTCATTATCAGTGGCATTAATGTATCACACATTCAAACAATGGACCAGAGCATTGTCAATAAGATGATGCCATTCGAAATCAAGATATTGGGAGTGGGTCTGTGAATTGATTCATAGCCTTTGAAGCACAACCAATATTTACTCAAACCTCTTTTACTTGCAGAACTACATCTTGGATCAATCAATTATGTTATGGCCGGAGTCCAACTCATGGTGAATTGGTCAAAGGGGGAAAGCATTATGTGTTATCGTGGGTCAGTCAATCTATATACATGAATGATTGACTGATGAGTTCATATATTTTTAAATTTTTATATAAAACCGAGTGATGTGGTACTTGAGTAAAGTCTTCTGGTGTGCAGGTGCATTCACTTGAGCTCTGTCTATTCGGCTACAAAGAAAATGTATCACATTTTTCAGCAGGCAAAACAAACTCTATTTTAGGGTTAAAATCACAAAACCAACACAACAGTAACTAAACAGTCTTATTTGCAAGAGAAAACATGGACATGCATTCTAGCATTTTCAAGACCTCAAAATTTTTTCATTCAAGTGCAATCAACCAAAATTAATAACAGAACATTCTAACCCTTGCGTGATTTTTTTTTACTTGTTCAACCAAGTGTTCTTCCTGCCCTACGACTTCAATGATCTGAATCAGCCAACCTTTGACGACCGTGCTATATCCCCATCTAAAAAAATAACTCATGATCTGCTTGTGATAGCTGCTCAATTGATCTGCAAGAATTGTCATTCTCACCCTAAGCTTAGTATCAACCAAGTAGAGTATTAAAGAGAGTTTTTTTCTCAACTTAAATTTGCCAACCAGTTTCAGAATATGCCCATGCAACAGTAGGTCCAATCTAAAAATAGTAAAATACCTTAGCTTTAAATAAGGATATCCCAAACAGATCATTTATTTCAATCCCTTCCTAAGTTTCTACGCCTCTGTCTTCTTTCTGACCTTGAGAGGAAGCTATTACGCGTATTAGAATCAGCTGTAAAAGTCGATGTACGATTACCAGGAGCTATAACACATTTGCAGCCAGTTGTCAACAATAGAATTCATGTGTATCAGCTAGGTGCTATAGAGGTATGAACACAAAGTATCCACTATACAATAAAGGCCAAAGGCCATCTATCACGAATCACAGTTGATAGCCGGATGATTTTGATCATGGTCATACACGTGGCACAAACAATCATAACTTGATATGGTCGTTACAAATAAAATAAGTCATGGCGGGAATCACTCCCCCAAAGACGTACCTCAATTAAGAGAGGACCGTTACAAAGGATATAAGTCATGGCGGGAATCACTCCCCCAAGGACACATCTTAGTTATGAGAGGATCGTTACGAATGAGAAAAGTCATGGCGGGAATCACTCCCCCAAGGACACATCTCAATGAAGGAAGAGACCGTTTTAATAAACGTCCCCCTTCATTGCGCCATTCGAGCTTAAGTCATGCACATAGTTGAATGCACTCATTAATGCACTCACTATATAAGGTAAAGGAAAAGGTATGAGAAAGATATTCCATCAACACAATGCAAGTTTAACTGAACTATACTCTGTCCAAATTAGTCTTCTCCCACAGATTAATTGACTTAAGCATCATAACTAGAGATGGTCGTTACGAATAAATAAGTCGTGGCGGGAATCACCCCCAAGGACACATTTCAATTATGGTAGGGTCGTACGAAGGAGATAAAGTCATGGCGGGAATCACTCATCCAAGGACACATCTCAATGAATGAGGAAACCGTTATAATAAATGTCCCCTTTCATTACGTCATTTGAGCTTAAGTCATGCATATAGTTGAATGCAGTCATCATATAAGGTAAAGGAAAAGGTATGAGAAAGATATTCCACCAACATAATGCAAGTTTAACTGACTTGCATCGGAGTGCCTTCGGCCACTAAAAAAGTGGTCTTTGGCAATCTAAACTTGTTTTGCAGGTCAGATCTCTAGGAGACCGGATTTGGACACATCAGATTTTACAATGAAAATATTAAATTGATGTAAGGGTTCCCCAATGTTGTTCGCAAACCTATAGAATGGTTATGGTAGGAACTCTAACTTGATCCAGTGACTTGCCTTATTCTCAAAAGCCCTTGCATTTCTTTCCTTTCAAATTTCTACAACTCGTACATGAAAGAGTCTTTTCCAAATCCATGGCCCAACTGTGGAAAATGAGGGATTCATCATTATGCAAGAGTTCCAATCTTTTAGAACCTCAAAATGGCCTTATTGGAGGAAAAAGGCACTCCAAGCTCAGCCAGAAGGCCATTCGAAACCTCTGACGAGAATGGACAGTTTACGAACAATTTTTGGATGTCATCTTCCTCATAATTGTTGCATACTTGCATAGACAACATTTGTTTGCGAGAGAACTGCCTCGCTTCAAAAGCTTGTCAAAGGTAAGTGTTCGCCATGGAGAACTATGGAGTAGTGTTCAGAATTTTAGAGGGGTTTGGAGTAGCCAAACAGATTTGTGAAGAGTTGTAACCATGGAATAGTGGAAGCAAGTTGTGATAGGTGTAAAGCAGGGAGTGATAAGAGTAGAAAGAAGAGGGAAAAAAGAGATGTGAGAGTAAGATAATTTGATCGATAATGCCTCATTCTTTCTCATTAACACCTTATATAGTGCTTATAATAACAATATACCCAAGCAAATAGGAATGCATTAGCACTAATGGCCCTATTATTATGCAACAAGGAAGTCTTATTCTAATGCAACTAATAACTACATGGACTGATTATGCAACAAAGAAGTCCTATTGTAATGCAAATAATGGCTGACTCAACTATTGACTTATTCCTATGCAAATAACAACTCCATATGTGATATGTATCATTTATGCTCGCTCGGAACATCCTTGTCCTCAAGGAGAAAGCCTAGATATGCTTCGAGAAACGCCACTTGTTCTCCCAAGTAGCATCCTCTGTTGCAGCTCCCTTCCATTTCACCAATATCTCTATCTTCGGGCGGTATTTTCCCTTGTGAATCACTCGACTTTGTAGAATATCTTCGGCTAGAGAAGGATTTTAGAGTCCTCGAAAACAGGTGGTGGTTCTTGAGAAATTCGATAAATCGGACCGAGTTTTTTCTTAAGAAGGCTAACATGGAAGACGTCATGGATTTGTGATTCGGCAAGCAATTCTAGTTTATATGCAACAAGACCAATACATTCCAACACCTTGTAAGGACCAAAAAATCGCGGAGAAATCTTGAGTGAACTTCGAAAGGCAACAGTAGATTGACGATACGGTTGAAGTTTTAGAAACACCATGTCGCCATCTCGAATTCGATTTCATGCCTTTTTTATTTGTTTTACACTTCATATGGTTTTGGGCCATGGTCAAATTGCGGCGCAATTCCCTTAAGATTTATTTCCGAGTATTCAAGTGTGCATCGACCTCATGAATTTTTGTAGTGCCCGGAACATACAACAACATGGTTGGTGGAGGAATCCCATACACCGCTTCGAAGGGAGAGAGTTTGGAAGCGTATTTTATTGTATTATTATAACTATACTCCGCCCAAGTTAACCACTCTACCCATTTTTTTGGTTGATCACTAGTGAAACACCGGAGGTATTATTCCAACGTCCTGTTTACCACTTCGGTTTGACCGTCGGATTGAGGGTGATAACATGAACTCATGCCTATCATTGTGCCCTGCAACTTAAACAATGTTTGCCAAAAAGAGCTTACAAAAACTTTGTCACGGACACTAACAACGGATGTTGGAATGCCATGGTGACGAAAAACTTGATCGATGAAGGTGTGAGCTACTGTGACAGCCGTGAATGGAAGACTGAGAGGAATAAAATGAGCATATTTGGTTAGTCAGTCTACCACGACCATTATTACCGATTTACCTCTGGATTTGGGAAGTCGCCCTTCTATGAAATCCATGGAGACATCTGACCATATCCTGGTAGGAACCAGAAGTGGTTGGAGAAGTCTCGCCGGTACCAAGCATTTGGTTTTGTTATGTTGACATATATCACAATTGCGAACAAACTCATTCATGTATTTTTGCATATTCTACCAAAATAACCAAGAGAAGCGAAGATGTCGAACTTAGAAGAATTTTTCCTTTATAAAACCATACCCCATCTCGTTTGACATACTTTTATGGCTCGAGCTGAGAAGATAACTATGCGATCCTCGAGTAAAATGAATCAGTGCGTACATCTTGTTGGAGTAGAGACCACTAATTAGCTACGAGTATTGAAATTGCTGCAATTTCTAGAAAGATCATCGGCACCTTGATTGTATTTGCCTTTTTTTGTATTCAATCACATAATCATATCCCAGTTTTTTGGAAGCCAACGTTTTTGCACAGGGGTGGTGATCTTCAGATCCAATAAAAAAATTTAAGACTCCTTTGATCAGTGCGAAACAACAAGCGGCTTACCCAATAAGTAAGGTCGGCGTTTTCTCACTGCCTTCACTACCACCAATTCTTTTTCATACGTGGAAAGTGACAAAGCTGAGTTCTTCAATGCCTCGCTAAAGTAGCTACAAGATTTTCCTCTTGCATCAAAATAGTAATACCAACTTCACAAGCATCACATTCAACTACAAAGGGCTTAGAAAAATCTGGCAACCGCAATACTGGTGGGGATGTAAGAGCGACCTTCATGTCTTGAAATGTTGCGTCTGCATTGGGAGTCTACTGGAACACATTTTTTTGTGAGAATGCGAGTTAATGGAGCAGAAAATGTGCCAAACCCGCGAATGAATTTGCGGTAATATCCTGCTAATCCAAGGAACCCTCGCAAGGATTTGAGTGTTGATGGAAGAGGCCATTCTATTATGTTTTTTTATTTTTGATGCAAAAAGGTTGTTAGTCAATAAAATGTTTAATACAGTTTGCAAGTGTAGCAGATGCTCCTCCCAATCTCAGTTGTAAATCAAGATATCGTTGAAAAATACCAAAATGAATTTTCGAAGATGTGGCCGAAATATATCGTTAATGAGACTGGAAGGTTGAAGATGCATTGGTAAGGCCAAAGGACATCACGACAAAATCGTAATGATCTTCGTGAGTTCGGAAGGCTGCCTTGTTAATATCTTGATTTTGTACTCAAATTTGGTGGCAACCTGTATTTAGCACCGTTTAATTCATCGAGCAATTCATCAATAATGGGGATGGGATATTTTTCTTTGACAGTAATGTTGTTGAAAGCTCGATAATCACCACAAAACCGCTACCCATCATCTGATTTACGAACCAACAACACTGGCGAGGAGAAAGGACTGGTGCTTGGCTGAATTAACTCGGAGGTGAGTGGCTCATTGACCATTTCTCTTTCTCCGTCTTTTGATAGTACGGGTAGATATAAGGGCACACACTAATAGGTCCTGAATTCTCTTGTAAAGTGATGGCATGGTCATGGCTGTGATGCAAAGGCTAAGTGGAAGGTTACACAAAGATGTCACTATATTGCTACAATAATTTTTCTGCATATTGCTACAATAATTTGTTTGCTTCAGTCGTGTGCTTTGAAGTGGAAGCAGGTCAATCACAAAATGTGATTTGTTAAAGGTAGCCCAATTTTTCCAAGTTGTGAAGTTGCTTATTGTTCAAAGCTTCTAATTCAGATTTTGGCAACCCTTGAAGCTTGTACCTTTGTCCATATTTAGTGAATGCAATTGTGAGATCTTTTTAATTTGACTAGATTGGCCCCAATGTTTCCAGCCAATGCACGAGAGGACTGCCTGACAAGCTGTTTTAGGTAACACAAAATAGTCAGTCGTGATTTCGCAGCCTTGAACCATCAAGGTGAGTGCAAGCCAACAACCAACACAATCAACATGTTCTCAATTAGCCACCATCACCTGACAAGATTAATCATTAACAACTAGTAACTTATATTTTGATCAATAAAATTGTGCGTACTGCTGCCATCTATAAGCATCACGATGTCATTATTCTTCATTTTTCCCAGCACTCAAATGGTTTGTGGGTGATTTGTTGTGGCCATGGTGTTGAATGAAATTTTGAGAACATGTTCTAATTGGTGGTCTTGTGGTTGGGGTTCGTCGAATTGGATTTCCTCAATCGTGTACAATTGAGTTCTTTGGCAATGGTGACCAGGGACATATTTTTCATCACAGTTAAAATAAAGGCCTTTCTCTTGACAGTCGTGTGTTTCTTGGTCGATCATTCTCTTGAATGTAAGTGAGAATGTGGGTAGAATAGTACCAATGGATTTGGTATTTGAATTGGTGGGTGGCGGACCAAGGAGACCCGTTGTTTTTGGTGGTGGTGTTGAGGTGAATCGATGGATTGTGGTTGATTTTTGAAGGATTGCATCTCGCTCTTCTATCAATCAAGCGACCCCAATGGCTTCGAACAAGGTTCGAGGATTTTTTATTTTGACATCCAATCACACTTCTTCCTTCAATGCCACGATGAAACAACCAAGCAAATAAGTGTCCAGCAAATCATCAATCAATTGAGAAAAACGTTCGAACTCTTCTTGGTACATAGCAACAATAAATGTTCGTTTAAGGCGGGTAAGAGATTCGGATGGATCATCGAATTCGGTGGGACCGAAACGATGTAATAAAACCTTGGTAAAATCTACCCATGTCAACGGGCCTTTGAATTTGGTCAACCATCGATGCCATTGGAAAGCAATCCCTTCCAAGTGAAATGATGCGAGTTGTACCCGTTGATGTGTGGATATATTTTGGCACTCAAAATATTGTTCGGCATGATAAATCCATCCAGTTGGATCACCACCAGTGAATTTTGGGAAACAGAGTTTGAGGTTGGAATTTGGGGTGAGAGGGTGAGAGCGGTGGTTTAGGGGCAAGTTGTGATTGGCTGGTTGGGATGCGTCACCGATGACAAAGGGGTTAACATCTTCCTTGTTTGGAACTTGAGGTTGGTTGCGAGATGCTTTAAAGCTTGAAGCTCAATGAGAACAGTTTGGGGAGTGGTGTGCACTTGATCAAAGCTAGAGTCATGGCAAGCTAGTATTTCATTGACTTTGTTGCGAAACTCAGCATTGGTTTTTCCTCGGGTGTCCATTGGGATCGAATGGCTCTGATACCACTGATAGGTGTAAAGCAAGGAGTGATAAGAGTATAAAGAAGAGGGATGGAAGAGATGTGAGAGTAAGATAATTGGATTGATAATGCCTCATTCATTCTCATTAGCACCTTATATCTTGCTTAAAGTAACAATATAGCCAAGCAAATAGGAATGCATGTGCACTAATAGCCCTATTCTTATGCAACAAGGAAGTATAATTCTAATGCAACTAACAACTATATGGACTGATTATGCAACAAAGAAGTCATATTCTAATGCAAATAATGGTTGACTCAATTATTCATTTATTCCTATGCATATAACAACTCCATACGTGATATGTATCAGAATGATGAGGTTGCAGTTGCTGCTCAAAATACTTTTTGACCGTGAAATCCTTCGGAGTCATTAAGCCAACCCACTCGTCTTCCATGTCTTTGAGATGGAAGTTGTCGAGAATTGTAATGAGGTTTACCATATCATCGATTTCCCACTCATAAAGGTATCCTTAAAAACAAATTCCATGAATCAACATGTTCTACACTTTATGGACCAATCCACAGTGGAGTGGAAGATGTGTGGCGTTTCTCCTATTCTATACTGCATAAATGTACACACTACTACCTCAACATCCATATGTCCATATGAGTCAACTCCATCTTGGAAGGAACCCTATTCCCACCATTGTCCACATAATAGAGAGAACCTAGAGGTTCCCCCTATTTTCCATACTAATCTCGTGACAAAAAGATGTGAAAAAGGACTAGGGGCAACTGATTCATAGCCAAACTCATAAAACACAATGAAATTGAAAGTTTCAAGAGTAAGTTGAACAAGAGGAATGAATGATGTGTTATTAAGGTTTACATTGATAGTATGTGTCATTGATGCACTTATTTTAGGAAGAAAGGATAAAATCACATAAGCAAATTTTAGATTCAAATAGTAAAAAAAAAGAGCATAAATTAGGGTTTGTTGTCAGAAGATGGAGTCACAAAACTAAAAACATACCATGAGGATGCCTAAAATAAAACTTAAAGATGTTTATATCCCTAAAGGTTAGTTTCAAGCTTTTGGATTCTTATCCAACAAAGTTGGAATGTATCAATGCTCAACGAAAGCAAGAATCTCAAGCCTAGCCCCTCTCAACAACTTCTTGTCCCTTTGCACGGTTTATATGTGTTGCCTTAGTGATAATATTTCATGTGTTCCATATATTGAGAGCAACAAAGTGATAATTGGCATATGACATATCATTACATAATTCTTTAATTGGTGGTGAGTTAGTGAAAGTAATTGACGTACGACATCTTCTAGACATAAATGAAAATCAGTTGGTCCAGCTAAGTCTTAAAATTGAGAACGAGTTTGTTGCACTGAACGAGTCAACTATGTTTGACCAGGTCAACACTTTCAAGTCAATGTCCCAGCCAAGATAGAAAATCCCTTGTCTACAACTTTAATTTTGAGTCCTAGGTAAAATAGTATTAGAAAGTATTAGTTGTTTAATTATTAGTATTTTTATTGGTTTCCATTTTTAGATTTTGTGGCCTATTTAGAAGCCTCTAAAAGAGTCTAAATAGAAATTTTCTAGTCTTAGGAAGTTCCTATGAGCATCTCCAAGGGATCCCCTAAATTAGCCAAAACGCTAATTTGGGGGTTTCATGTGGGAAAAACTATGCTCCAATGGAACACCTATCCATGCCCCTATTTTAACTTGGCCTCTTTGTTTCCCTATATTTGGGGGCATCCATACCATCCCCTAGGGGTGGGCATCCCATCCTGTTAGGATTGATCAAACCCTTCCCGATCCCATCCCATCCCATCCAGATCTAGAGTGGAATGGGATTAGAATGAAGATTTTCAATCCCACCCATCCCGAACATATTTATTATTATTAGTTTCAATCAATTACTCTTCTAAATGAAAGTTTAGGATGTGTTAAATTAAATCAAAACATCTACTGTTTGGATATTTACTTGTTTGATTTGGTACTATTTGTTTAGATAGAAACTTTAGTTTAGATATTGTAAGTAAAATAGAACCCATGAAATTTTATGTTTTTTCACATTTTAGATTGGTTATATGACAATTATTTTTGTAAAAAATAAAGGCAAATGATTATTTGGGTGAGTTTTGCACTATGAGTTATGTAGTTGGAGATTTGGTACATGCTCATCCCGTCCCGTCCTGAACCCATTTGGGATGGGACGAGGTTGGGATGAGGTCTATCCCGTTCTAATCTCGAGTGAACGAGATAGAATAGGGATTAGGTCCGTCTTGTCACATCTCATCCCGTGCCCACCCTTACATCCCCAAATCCTAAAAAATATTTAAAAAAACTCCCTACTCATTTAACTTGTCAAATTGAAGTTAAGTTGAAATTAATAATGGCATAACTAAAAAAGTATTTGAATAATAGTATAATTGAAATTAATAATAGGATATATTTAAGTTGAAATTAATAACAATATATATTTAATAATAGTATAATTATATTAAGTTGAAATTAATAATAGTATAATTGAAATTAAAATGACATAAAAAGTTGAAGATATATTTAAATAATGATGAAAAAGTTAAAGTATGGAATGTGGTTGGAGTGATGAAGAAATAGGGGACCCCTAAATTTAGCTTTTAGCTAAAATGAGGTATCTAATTTAACTTTTACCCTTGGAGATACTCTAATATGTCATTGGAGCACAACTACGGTGCCTGGTCCAGGGTGCCTGTTTGGTGCCTGGTGGTACCAGGCACCGTAGATGTGCATCGAGATGCACCAAACAGGCACCTTGGACTAGGCACCGTAGAATTAGGGATGTCATAGATACATCAGAAAAGTTATTTACATTATTCTACTAGGATTCTAGCAAGTTATGATGGAGTCATTTACATAAGAAACTCAAAAAACAAGATTTGTACTCACTTATCAAATCAATAATATTATTATTCAATTTTATTTTTCTTCTCTTGTAGATTCAAGAGTTATTTTCCTTGTGGATTCAAGGTTTGTTTTGTTTTTTCCTTCATCAGTAATCAAAGATTTTTTAGTAGGAATTCCAAAGGTGAAGGGGTTTAGTAGCACTGGGGATTATCGACACTTAGTCTCATCTTTTCCTATGAGTAAAATCATTTGAAAAGTATGAGCTATTAAAGCTTTGAAGTATCATGCTTATGCTTGTGTCACATTTTTAGCTGTTATGTGTGCACATTGATTCTTACCAAAGAAGTTGTGTAAGATTGTAAATTGGACTTCCAAGATTGTAAATTGGACTTTTGGAAGGCTTTGATAAAATGAATTGCTTGTTAGTTGAGTTTATCGAATGGGGTTTGGTGAAAAGTGGTCTAGTTGGGTTATCACTATGTTACAGTGTTGTTTTCTATTACTGTCAAGAACCCCTCATGGATATGTTCATGCTTAGGGCATTCGCCAATGTGATCCTCATTGTCATGATCTTCTCGATGGTAGCTCAAGCTCTTACAATGTGATACTTAAGGTTGAATATCAGGGATGCACTCTAGGTTTAAAGTGGTTGAATATTGTTTACCATTTATCTAATACGCAGACAATACAATTTGGTTTCCTGATCCTTCCAACCAAGTTTGAAGTTGTTTTGGCTTCAGCTATTAATTTAAAGTTCCAAGTTAATTATGTGTCCTGCTGAGC
Organism: Berberis vulgaris; assembly: GCA_963556465.1. NCBI lineage: Eukaryota > Viridiplantae > Streptophyta > Magnoliopsida > Ranunculales > Berberidaceae > Berberis > Berberis vulgaris. Next base: position 53,579,081 of record OY747127.1, on the reverse strand, counting down.
AAAACAAATTGAAGGTTTAGATCAATTCGCTGCCACCATTAATTGCACAACTGAGTAGCTACCTTCCAAATACCTTGGTAACGGGTTGGTATTAAATTTAAAGATAACAGAGCTTGGGATAACATGGTTAAAAAATAAGTATATGATGTAGTCATTTTTCGCTCCCTACTTTGACCTAGTCCCGCTGACCTGCACAAGTAACACACGTGAGCCACGAACCACCGCTGTGGTGGCTGATGGCACTCCGATGCTAAAATCAGACAGGGATCTGAGGAAGGTGTAATGTTGTAAACAGAGAATTTTTGGCGTACCTTAGCTTACCAACCTCATGTCTTATTTATAGTGCAGGAGTCTTGGTTTTACCAGGCCATCGAAGGCGTAGTTTAGGAAGGAGATCTTCGTGGAGATCCTTATCTAATTAGGAGTTGTGTTGTAGAAGGGAAGTTCCATGTTAGCCCTGTGCTCCGAGATATGCGGGAGATAGTTCCCAATCCAAGAGCAATTTGTAAAAGGAAGTTTCTCTAAGTGGAATGTACTCTTGTATTTGCTTCCTAGTTCGAAGAAGAGAGCTGTTGTAATTGTCTGTTTGAAGCTGATCCATTGAGGATAGTTGTGAGACGTGTGGGTCTAGCATGTTGTAAGAGTTTGGGTCCATTTGACGGACTGAATTAGGCGGGCTTGGAACTGCTTGGGCCAGATTAGTGTTGGCCTGTAATTTCTCGAGATCATCAAGACACGTGTATGGCTCAGGGATGTGACTATTTTTGTGTATCATCAACTACTCCCCCTAAGTTAGTGGGTCGTCACATCTGTTCACTAAGTCATCTCTTGAAAAGATACACCGCTCATGATGATTGAGTCTGAATCGTTGCTTGAGTCACGTGCTGCATTAATTGAACGTGCGTCAGTTCATCAGAAAAAAGGCGGGAACCTAATCCCTATTTAGGTCATCCGTAATGCGGAGTCTAACTCTTTTATTTTCTTTGCTTTTAGAGATACTGCTCTGTTCATCTTCTTCATGGCTCAATAAAACCTTTTTGATGACGCAACCTTGGCCAGGAGCCTGGAGTTTTTTTAAGAGATGTTGCTTTCTTAGCCCGGCCTTGCTGAAATTCGTACAAAGTTTGGGATCCCCGAGGACTTGGCGTTGTATGTCCTGAAGGGTGACTAGATGCCAATGTCACCACCGGAGGGATTCATCTGCTTGCATCGTGGGATGTTTCAAACTGGAGTGTGTTTTCCCATTTTGGACGAGATTTGGGAATTCTTGGACCTCATTGGGATTCCTCCGGCCCAATTGGGGCCTAATGGATATAAGATTATCCTTCTCATTCTGATTAGGGCAAAGGAGGTCGACGTCCACGTGACTGAGGGTAATCCAGTTGCTGACTTCTCCTCGGTTGAAGGGTAACGTCGTCTGTAAAATGACATCGCCGACCTGCTTCACGAATTTTTCAGAAGACTTCAAGTCCTAGCAAGTATTGCTTGTTGGCCCCTGCGAATTCGAAGTACTTCCAGTTCAAAGGTCGTTCGCTCGAACAAGAGTTCAGGCACTTCGTAAGTGTAGCTTTTTCTTTTGACTCTGCTATGCTTGATTGCAGGCTAGCTAATCATTGTTTGTGTTTTTCGCAGGAAGGTTTCCCACTACTCCCCTTACCCTAGAGGAGCAAAATACTATGGAGACGTTTCGCAGCTTGTCAATGAGGAATGTGGTGGATGTCATAAGCGTCTCCAACTTCATCCGTAGTAGGTTGTGGGACAACTGGCACGTAGCCCCATTCTTTACCAAACATCGCGGGTTAGACTGAAGATGGGGCTCCTTCTAAGAAGATGAAGGCTGCTGGGGCCAAAGCTCTTGTTCTGTCTGACGTGGAGGAGCCGTCTCAGACGCTTGCCTTTTCAAGAGTTCGAAGAGATCCCGTGTTAGAATTGGGTTGCCTTCAGCACGACCCGCTCCAGTGAGAGAAGGGCGTGAGTTTGATCGGCCCGTTAGGGCAGAGATTGATGTATCCGACTGGGACAAAGATTACTTACTGTTTGCAGGGGTGGAAGACGGGTCGAATTTTAGTAATGCGCATGTCAAAGCTTTGAATGAGTGGTTGGTGCGGGTTGCAATGGCGGTTTCTGCCGGTGTTGATTCACTCGGAACCCTGTGAAGATCTGCCTGAGGTTGTGGAATCTGATCGTCCAATTGGTGTGCAATCTGATAGTGGTCGCGGTGGCACATGTCAATTTTCATGTAGTCCGCATTATTCACCGTCTCGTCCCAGGTCACAGCTCCAAGTGTTGGAGGGTCCTTTGGATAATTCGCTTCCTCCTCTCTCTCCGAATCCTGTCAAGTCGTCTCGCACTAAAGGGTCGGCTGTTCGTGACAAGGGAAAGGTCGTGAAAGATAGTCTGGGAACAATGGCAACTGCGAAGGGTGGTGCAGGCGTGATTCCTGATCCAAGAAAGCTTCATCCGGATGTGCGGATAAGCCTGTTTGCACCAGACTTGGTAAGGATGAGCACTCAGGTTTAACACGAAGAGGTTGATGTGGAGTATGCTTCGAGGAAGCATATTAGCAGGAGTCACAATTGGCTGATGGATTGGGCTCCAAAACTCGGGGAGGATACGCTAGAAGGGTGTATGGATAAGGGTTTAATGTACTTTATGTTGGGTATGTCTCATTTTAGTTAGGTGGCTGTTGCTGGGACAGAAGTCGAGGCGGCTTGTGAGAGGGTATACACCATGGAGCGTGTATTCTCGTACATGCAGACGTTGTATTCTGATGCGCTTTATAAAATTGAGCGGCTACAGAAGCATGCTGAAGAGAAGGGACTGGAGCAGTCAGCTGTGGTCGCCGAGACTCAGAGGGCTTGTCTGGAGGCCCTTGAGCATGATCTGGTAGAGGCCGTGTCTGAGAGAGATGAACTCAAGCGAGAGTTGAGCGGGATCTGCCATGACGCAGAGGTTGTGCAGGATGCTGCGACTGAGGCGCGTTCTAAACTGCGGTCTCTTGCTAAATAAAATGCTTCGAATGAGACTAACCAGACTGCTCAGAAGCAACAATTGGAATCTGATGTGGAATTCGTTGCTTGAGAGGCAAGGAAGGCCGAAGACCAGCTCGAGTTGGGATGGCATGAGCTCAGCGCTGTGAAGAGTAGTCTGGCCATAGAGGAGTCTCAGGTTGACGTGCCAACAGGCAAGTTGGAACTGTTGGAGAGTAAACTTGCTGACGCGAAGGCGCGAGAGGAAGAGCTTCTGTAGAAACAAGGCAAATGCGAGTTTCGCTGGGTCATACATGGCAGGCTTTAGCTGCTGGTGCTGGTGAAAGAGGAGCATCCGGAGTGGGATCTCGGCCGCTATAAGAAGATGTCATATGTAGACTTGTCTGTTGCCTTTGCGTCATCGGACAAGAAAGACAGTTTGGACCCTGATGCCCAGGCCGTAGTGCGTGTGGTTGCGACTTCTGCTCCTTCCCTCGCTAAGCTTACCTCTTATGTTTTTGTACCTTCTCTTGATAAGGAGTGAACTTTGTATTTTTATACCCATTTTGTTCGACCATTAATGAAAACAGTTTTATCCATTTTGTGTTTGTCACCTCTATTGTATGTTTTTCATTTTGCCTTGTTGTCTTGCTTTGGCATAGGCTGGTTGAATCATTAGGACATCGAGTGGTCGTCTGCTGCCAGGAGCTTGACCGTTTATGTTGCGAATGACTCAGAGTCACTGTTGCATAGTCATGTCCGATAGCGGGCATGTTGCAGACAGTTTAGCCTGGGGTTGGTTTGCCCGAGCTGTGTCTTGTCCTTGACGTAAGCTGCTAGAGGCTTGCCTCGCTTGTCGATAGGTCGGCTGCAGTTGTTGCTATGGGCGAGTTGCGATAGTCGAGCGTACGCGTTGAAGAATTTGTACCGAGTCAGGTGTCGTAAGCTCGGGCTGACACACTATGTAGCATTTATTTGGGCACTGGGCGGATGATCTATATGTTGGCGCGAGTTGTCTTTGCTGGTAATAGGATGTCAGTCCGTTTGAGCGTGAAGACACTTACTCAGCTAGATTTGACTTTGCGGCCGCTATTTTGTAAGAGAGTTGTGATCGCGTGGTGAGCTGCTTGGGGCTCCCACCTTCTGAATCACCTATACCAGCACAGTGGGGGCTACAAGTTCAAGTCAAAGGGGTTCCGCAACCAGGCTGAAAAGCAGTGGTCCATGGCAAGCCGTCGAAATCAGTTCGGGACTGACTAGGCTCCCTCCTTCCAAATCATCTACACCTATGTGCATCAAGCTACAATTTTGGGAGTTTTTGGCGACCACGCTGAAGAGCAGTGGTCCCTTGGCGAGTCATCAGAATCAGTTCGCGACTTACTAGGCTCCCACCTTCTAAACTATCTACACCCGCTCAATGGGGCTACAACTCCAGGGTTGGCAATTCGGCGGCCACGCTGAAAGGAAGTGGTCTTGTGGCGAGTCGTTGGAATCTGTTCGTGGTTGACTAGGCTCCCACCTTTTAAACTATCTACACCCGCTCAGTGGGGCTACAAGTCCAGGGTTGGAAATTTGGCGGCCACGCTGAAAAGCGGTGGTCCCGTGGTGAGCCGTCTGAATCAGTTCGTGGCTTACTAGGCTCCCACCTTCCAAACCATCTATGCCCGCGCAGTGGGGGCTATAGGTCTGGCTTGGATCAAAAGTTTTCATTGCATATGTCACCAGCTAGGCTTACCTGATCGAGTTCGGCGATCATTGACCACGAAGGGCACAATGATCCTTGGCGAGTCATCGTCACCAGGCGTGATAGCTCTGATTAGACTCCCACTTCCTACACCATCATGATCCGTGCTAGATGGACTAGAGAATACTGCTTGAATAGTAGGCCGAGCCCATGGACCCGCAGAGGAAGAGCTAGGGTTTCCTGCAAGGTTGCGCTACGTGTATGGCGTAGATCACACAAAAATAGATGTACGGCGTAGGTTGCAAGACGGTTGAGTATCGGTTACTCCCCTCAATTGATGGGGTTTTGTGCAGCACCATTAATTGGACGAACGTGGTCTGCACAGTTTCCTCGGGAACCGTCGTCTCCTCGTTTCTTATACGGTATTCAATGCTTGACAGTTAATGTTGGAGGCCCGTTTGGTGAACCATCATGTCTATATAATGGTGTTATCCAATCGTTGTAGGCACTATCTTTTGCAGAGTGTATCTCTTGTAATGTTCATGTTTGAAGAAAATGCTTTGGGTTTTCCAAAGGCTAAAGTGAGATATCCAACAATGGAGTCTTCAAATGTTCTGACATTTGCACCGATCGGGCACAATCATAATCGTCGTTATGCATGGGCACCTGTCCTAGGTAGGCAGGTAGTCGATTTTCTGAGATCTCGTAATTTCTTCTCATATTGCGTAGAAGTAGTACAGATTTCCTACCAAGGGAGATGCCCTGGTGTTACTTCGTGCCGCTTGCGTTCGCGTGTATGTGATTTCCATTGCTAACTTATGGCTGATCGAAGTGTTAGTGGATGCATGATGCTTCTGGGTGTGGTATCTCTCAGTCACTCCTGGTATCGCGCATGGGAAAAGTGGTCTCGCTTGACAACATTGTGAGACCTTGATTGCGTCGTTGATTGCAGCCATCCTCATCTGCCTTCTTCCATCCCCTTCAAAAGGCCAAAAATCGTTTGAGGAAGTCTACAAGAGGGTGGGATGTCTTTTGAGGAAGTCAACTATCTATTGTAAGGTCTACATCGCTGTTGTAGGGGCACTTTTCTGGGGTGATTCGACGGAGCAATCGACCGCCCAGTCCTTTTAATCCCCTCTAACACCTTGTTCTTGATCTTGGGAAGGGGTCGAGCGAAGTCCATTGAATATCTTAGCTGTCACTTGCAAATAGCTTGCATGGACTTCTTCGGATACCTTAGATAGTTGGATTGTCTAAGCGAGTCTTTACTTCATGTCGCACTGTATTCAGATGCCTGTAGCATGTAGTATTTTGTATCCGCCTCAAGGTGCCCATTGTTACCTCTTTTCAGTAATCAATAGAGTTTGTTTTCGTAATTCTTTCTTTATTTCTTAAATGATTGCAAATCACATAAGTCTTTAAGAACCAAAACTCTATATTGAGTATGGAAAGGTAAATAAACATTAGAGAAAGACTAATTGTTGATGGAAAGAGATTGATCCTGGCCCTGATGCGAATTCAAATGGCCCTTGTGGATCGTTAGTGTTCTCAGTTGACTGTTTGGCTTGGTTGGCGTTACAGAGGTTACTGAAGAGTAAACCTTGTAGGGGGTTTGTCTCCGCACTGATGAAAGGTCGGGGGTTGCGTTCCCGCATGCCTTGGCCTCTGTCGTCATTCGTCCTGGCACTGGTTCAGGTTGCTCCATAGGATGTAGTTGGATTTGGAAGCATTCTATTTGTTTCGGTGCGGTGTAATGGCAGCCTCGTGCCGTAGGTTGGTCTCCACATAATGAACCTTCGAAGTGGTTAGCGGTGTACTTAACGCACTAGCGAAGGGTGAAAAGTATTGTTTCCATCTGGTGGAGCCATAGTCTTCCCAAGATAAGGTTGTAGATCGATGGTGCGTCTGCTACCATGAAATCCAGAAAAGAGACTTTTCTTAGCTGCGACTCTCCTGTCACTATTGCTAACTTGATTTTTTCGATGGGGAAGCATTTCTCCCTGCTGAATCCAATCAGCGGGTAATCTGAAGATGACAGGTTTTCCTCGTTGAGGTCCATTCTACGGAACATGTTGTATAACATAAAGTTGAGCGAGCTTCCTGTGTCCACCAGAACTCTTTTTACCTCCCACCTTACAATGGAGACCGAGATGACTAGTGCGTCGTTGTGCGGCACTCGAACTCCTTCGAGGTCTTTGTCCATAAAGGTCAAGGTGGGAATGGGGCTCTGAACCCTCGAGTTGCAAATGTGTCTGTCCTCATTCGCGGGTTGTGTCCGCATCTCTAGTAGAGTCCGCTTGCGGGACCTGTACGACAAGTCTTCACTCGGCCTGACTCCATGAAGGACATAGATTATCCCTAGAGTCTCTTTATCTCTTTCTTTAACTGACTCCCCCCGATCCTTGGTTCATTCTGGTCGTTTCTCAGAGTTCAAGAATTCTTTTAGTTGGCCCCTGCGGATCCAGTACTCAACCTCATACCTCATACTCTTGCAGTCGTTGGTATCGTGACCACCCTCCTTATGGTACGTACAGTACTTGCCATTGTCACCCTTGGAGGGGTCTCCGCGCTGCTTTGGGGGACACTTCAAATCCTCCCAGTTTTTCATGGAGTTTAGTACGTCCGATACGCTAGAGTTGAGGGATGTCACGGCTCTGGATCCAACGTAGTTTGAGGCTTTTCTAGACTTGACCAACTAGGGTCTGATTTGTTGTCACTGCACTTTCTCTTGCTCATTTCTTCATCCTCATGTGACTTTCCCTCCTTCTTGTCCTTAAGAGCAGATGGCTTCTTCTCGCCTTCGGTTTCCCTCTTCACGGTTCAACTCCTCCAAGGTAATGTGCTTATGGGTGCTCTTGAGGAGCTCCGTCATGTCCAGAGAGGGCTCCAAGGTGAGGTCTTCATAGAACTTTCCCTTATTGAGGCACGCAATGAAGGCTATCACGGTTGTGTCGTCGTTGCATCCGTCAATGTGAGTCAACTTGTTGTTGAAGAACGTGACATACTCTCTGAGTGTCTCATTGGACTTCTGCTTTAGAAAGAGTATGTAGTGTGGGCCTTTTCAAAAACACTGGCTCCCAATGAAACGTGTCAGGAACTCCTTTACCAGCGTTTTGAAAGAGTCGATCGACCTCAGCGGAAGGCTGTGAAACCACGTTAGTGTTGGCTTTTTCAGGTTAGTGGGAAAAGTTATGCACATCACCGACTTAGATCATTTTTTTAGAGCCATTACATGCTGGTAATGGTGCATGTGGTCGAATGGGTTGGTGGTTTCATTGTAGAAGTCAAGCTTCGGGGGATTGAACTTCCTCGGAAGGGCCTCATTCATAATTCGGTCCACAAATGGTGGGACAGAGAAACGGTACAGCACGTCTGGGTCTTGTGCCCCTCTGCGGAGGGGGTTCTGAGGGTCGGGCCTCTCTGCCCCGGCGGTGGGCATAGCGTTAGCTGCAACCTCCTCTAGTCCCATGAGAACTGGCGAGAGCTTGGCTCTCATGTGCTTGCTCTCTGCCATCCACCGGAGACAATGGTCTGTGATGCTCCTGGTCTCCATTAGCAGGTGGTGGAATTTGTCGCGTGAGAGTCTCCACCACTTTGGCGATCTGTTGTATCTGAGATGACAACATATCTATTATGGGGACCGTCGTTGCTGCTGTCGGTGCGGGGGCGTGAGTCTGTTGTCCGTGCATGATCGGAACCGCTGAAAGCGGTGGTACAATGCTAGCCTGAGCGTTTGACGTGTCCCCTTGTTCTCCGTTGTTGCGTGATCTAGTGGTCACCATCTCTCTTGATTTGAAGGGAGATGGTGCTGGTAAAAAGTTAGAAACTTTGTCGTCCCCATGGGCGGTACCAAACTGATGTAGTTATTTTTCGTTCCCTATTTTGAGCTAGTCCCACTGACCTGCTGACCTGCACAAGTAACACACGTGAGCCACAGACCACCATTGTGGTGATCGATGACACTTCGATGCTAACGTCAAACAGGGATCTGAGGAAGGTGTAATGTTGTAAACAGGGAATTTGTAGCGTACTTTAGCTTACCAACCTCATGTCTTATTTATATTGCAGGAATCCTGGTTCTACCAGGCCATCGAAGGCATAGTTTAGGAAGAAGATCTTCGTGGAGATCCTTCTCTAATTAGGAGTTGTGTTGTACGAGGGAACTTCCCTATTAGCCCTGTGCTCCTAGATACGCGGGAGATAGTTCCCAATCCAAGAGCAATCCGTAGAAGAAAAGTTTCCCTGTGTGGAATGTACTCTGGTATTTGCTTCCTAGTTGGAAGTAGAGAGTTGTTGTAATTGCCTGTCCGACGTTGGTCCTTGAGATGCTTGCCTTAGTAGGACTTATGGGTATTGAGGATAGTTGTGAGATGTGTGGGCCTAGCATACTGTAAGAGTTCGAGTTCGTTTGGCGGAATGAATTAGGCGGGTTTGGAACCGCTTGGGCCTGATCAATGTTGGGCTGACGTTGGGGCCTGTAATTCCTCGAGATCATCATGACACATGTTTGGCTCAGGGATGTGAACGTTTTTGTGTATCATCAGTATCTATATTATAAATTAGAATGGTTTTTAAGGTTGGAGATAAAAGACGGTTGAGATTGACCCAAATATAAGAATCTAATGGATCACATAGAACTTAAAGTACCAAGAGATAAGTTTGTAGATAAACATAATTTATGGTTCAAATTCGTTTCATCTAATGGATGGGGCTTAATGAGTTCGATTCTCATACTCAACGTTTTTAACCAACACTTACCTTCCAAGTGCCTTTGGAGGTTCAATACTGAGGATCCTTTATGGAGAATTTCGATTATGAAAAACTATAGGCTTGATGGTATTGGTTGGTTTTCTAGGACCATATTTGTTTCTAGGGTTGTCCTTGTTGGCAAGCAACCATGAATGCCACATCTAAATTGAGAAGCACACCTCCTACAAAGCGATCGCATGGAAAAAGATTCACTTCTGGAGTGATAAATAGGCGATGGAAAGGTCCTTGAAAAGACGAGTTCTCTTGATATTTTCATAATTTCTAAAAGAAAAAGGTAAGGTTATATTGCCCAATTTTCGGTTGGCACAAAGTTAATTCAGGTACTAGACTTATTTGTTTGTAGAGATTTCTATAATTGGAAGCTTAGCTTCAAATAGATAAGAGTACGCATGACATACATGAGCGTGGAATGTCTAACACGGGGAATTTTGTAAAAAAAAAAAAAGCTCATGGACACAACAATATATTAATTATTTAATATTGAAATTTATATACAATCACTATAAAAATTATTGAGATATAATATATTAAGCCACATGTCATTATAAAAAACAAATCATTCATAATTATATATAACCATGGAAGAGTCGCAATCAAGTATTAATCTCGGGTTCCTATCGACATAGTAAAGTAAGTAGCCCACTACTTTTAAAGTAATTATTGCTACAGTTGCATATTTATGGGCAAAAGAAGGGATATTGCTAATTAGGTTTGCAATGAGATTAAGGTTTTTGTGTGGCTGTCTCATGTCACTTGGGGATTCTGTCTGTCCAGTGCCATTTCATGTTTGTATTTTCAATTGTCTAGTTTGGTTGTCACATGTTTGTTAATTGTTTGTCCTGTTTGGTACGAGTTTCTCACTCACTTATTTCATATATAACATAACCTTTAATTCATTTTTACCAATACAAAACATTTAAATAATAATATAAAATTTATTTGTTTTGACTTTTGAGTGTCATTGTGCAACTATGTGATTTGATTTGTGTGAGAAGAAGAAGAAAGGAGGAGGAAAAAACGGGAAAATTTGACACATTGAAAAATGTTTAAGAAAATGAAAACATTTTTTACATCTGGAAAGATAAAATCTAAAATATCACATTTTTATGATGTTTCTAACAGTTGAGCTTTTGTAGGCTTCCCTTTAAGCTGCTTCTTGACATATTGTCTAAGAAGCTTGGCGTCAGAGGGAGGATCACTTGGAGTCACCTGTGGAGCAGGGGACAATTCTTTGTTGGAGAAGAAACGAAGAACTCCTTCCTTTGTAACCTTTGAATGGTCAAACTGTGCCCACCATTTAACCTTGAAACGGCGGCAGAACCATAAAGGAGCTTGCTTGTATTGAAACGAAATTGAAAGGGTTGTACAGACGTAGTCCCAACAACAGATCCAAGACAAACCAAATATGATGAAGAACCAGAGAGACAAAACCTATTCGAAAGCAGGTATTGGGGGCTGGTACTTTTCTTTAAAAAACTTCCAACCTTCTTGAACAGCAGGGGGAAGAATCTCTTGAATCAGACCAAATTGATTTCACCAAGTGTGCTGAAACCAAAAAGGAACAGATTTCTGATTGAACTTTTTGCAAAATAGGAAGAACCAAGAATGGCCACAATTCTGCGATTGAATGAAGAACGCTCTTGACCAGGCAAGCTTGTAGTCAAGATAATTGTAAGTCTGAGGAACATAGCTCACATAGAACTTCTTGTGGTAGCACGGGACCTGGTGCCAATCGGCTTCTGAAAAGAACTTTAAGAATCTGACACTTTAAATGTGTGATTCTTTCTGGATGAGATTGATCTTGATGATGGGTGATGATCACAGAGTCTGAATCTACAATAATGAACTCATAGAATTCCTGTGATTTTGTATTGTCTGCTTCTTCAAATTGTTGCTGCTGAGGAAACAGATTCTTGGCAATGAGCTGGGGCTCTTTGGATAAAGCATACAAAGATGGTTCGATCATGGTGATCTGATCAAGGCATGCTTTTGGAATGTAAGGATTTGGTGTCGAAGTCTGCGGTTTTGCAAAGCTGGTCATGGATGAACCAGTTTCTTCTTCATGAGCCAAAGGGCTAAATTTTTTAGAAAGAGAAAGGGCATAAGAAAGAGAGGCTTGATGCTGTGAAACAGAAGGCTTCATGGCATATTGGGATTTTGATTTGGGTTTGGAAAAAGGAGGAGGGCGAGAAGAGGATGAGTTAGAAGAACTCATCTCTGAAGGAATTCTCTAGTCAGAAAATCTGCAAGAGAGTTGTCAGCTCCTTTTATAAACTCAATTTCAAAATCAAAGGCTGAAAGAAGTCTTTGCCATCTGGCAAAAATCTGTTTGGAAACGAGATTTAAAACATCTTTAGTCAAAATCTCTTTGGCAGATTTGTAATCAACTCGTAACAAAAACTTTTGATTTATCAAATCATCTTGAAATTTCATGATGCACAAAACGATTGATAAAACTTCTTTTTTAACTGTTGAGTAATTGATTTGAACAGAGTTCCAAATACCAGAATGGTACCGGACTAATTGGATGGTAGTAGAATCAAGATGACGTTGTTTAAGAATACCACCGTATCCTTGGTTAGACGCATCTGTTTCTACAATCTTGAAAGCATCTGGGTTGGAAATCCCTAGACAAGGAAGAGGCTTAACTTAAGCCTAGCAAACAAGGGCTTTAAGAGAACACGGAGGCCTTTGTAAAAGTCTGCAACATAATTGAGGGAACCTAAAAACCTTTGCAATTGGTTTTTATCTTTTAATTCATCTGAGAATTTATTTGCAAAATCAATTGCTCTTGAAATGGGGGTGAGAGTCCCATGAAAAATCTTATGTCCTAAAAACTGAACATTGGTTTGAAAAAGATCAATTTTGGTTGGAGAAAGAACTAAACCATTTTCTTTGATAATTCTTTCAAATTGATACAAATGTTTCCAGTGAGCTGGGATTGATTCAGAGAATACAAGTATATCATCGATATACACGATTGTAAAGGCTGAGAATGGGGAAAGAATATCATTCATGATATTCTGAAACTCACTAGGAGCATTCTTAAGACCAAAGGGCATAACATTCCATTCGAAATGGCCGAAGGGAACATTAAAAGTTGTTTTGTATCTATCGAATGGATGAATCTGAATTTGCCGAAATCCAGATTTGAGATCAAACTTAGAGAATATACAAGCTGAGTGTAATCTTTTGAGTAAATCTCTTTTGTTAGGTATAGGGTACCTAATCCATTGTAAAGTCTGGTTCAAAGGCTTGTAATTGATGACCAAACAAGGGCTTCCTCTTTCTAATTCAACAGCTTTTCTAACATAAAAGGCTGAACAACTCCAAGGGGATTTGGAATGACGAATGAGGTTTTTAGCAAGCAAAGCTTGGATTTCTTGTTTACAATATTCCATTAATTCAACATTCATTTGAATTGGCCGAGATTTAGTGGGAATCATTGTTTCTTTGAAAGATGAGTCGTAGGGAAGATGAACAACATGGCGTTTACGATGCCAAAAAGCATTAGGAAGTTCAGAACATAACTCTTTCTTCAAATGTTATTGGTACTGAACAATTTGAGTTTAGAAAACAAGTATCACGTTTGATGTGATTGATTTCTATCATTTCTGGTTTGAAAAGAAAAGAGAATTCAACATCAGTTCCAAGGATCTGGGTTTTAATGCCAGATTCTGTAACAGAAAACGGATAAATTGCAGCAAAAAATGGAGTTCCAAGAATCATTTTTTGGTATATATCTTGTACAAGCAAGAAATCCTGTTTGATACAGACTTTTCCTTGACAGATGTGAGCATTGGTTAATTTGTATTGTATTGTATAGCTAACTTGTTGTTGTTAGTGGTATACAATTTTTGTTTTGTTAATTGATAATACTTTGTAGGACTTAGTCCTTCAGCAACACAGTTAAGATCAGCACCAGAATCAACAAGAGCAGTGGTTGAAATCACCAGTTCTTTGTTGATAACTAATTTAACAGAAATATACCATTTCTGGAGCTTAACTTTGTTGATTTCATTAAGAAAGAAGAGGATTAATTTTTGTTTGAGGTTCAAAAGAAGAAGGCATATCAGGTAAGGAAGTTGTCTGCAAACTTTGAACACGAAGATCAAGAACAGACTGATTTTGTTTTAAAATCATAATTTCCTTTTTGATATGATTGACTTCTTGCTGAAGATCAGATAAATCAACAGGGATAGAAGAACTTGGTCTTTTAAATCTGTCAATTATAGCTTTTGGATCATAAAATGGATTTATGACTTCAGGTGATGGTTTTGAAGTTAGATTATGTTTAATGTATTGAAGATATTATGTTTTAAGATTGGGATCTTCAATACGATCAACAAAATCTAAAAGAATACTTGATACTGTGAAGAGCATGACAATGGCATGCTTCAAGACAGTGTTCATCTTCACTCTGATTAGATTGATTAGAATCAGAAGAATGATTCAAATTGTAAATTTGAAGTTCTTCGTCCGAAGATTCAGATTCAGAATTCATCAGAACTTGGAGAAACAATTGTTTAATGTCTTCAGGAGCCTGAAGTTCTTGAATCTTTTGAGTTGTTCTACAATTTTTAGCACAATGTCCTGGTCTACCACATTTAAAGCAAACGGGTTTTGGATGGGATTGGGCCGGATTCTTTTTAAATTGTTTGGTAGGTTGGGGCTTATGCATACCATGTCTTTTTTGTTTATTGTAATATTGATTGTATTCTTTGGGTTTGAGTTGCTTAGGCCCATAAGGTTTATTGGACTTAAATTGTCGAGCAGGATGGGACCTATATTTGAGTTTGGACTGTGATGGTTTATGATTTGGAAACTTAAATTCCTCATAGCCATACTGTTGACAGAAATCACCTAGCTCTTTCGGGCCATGGATATTTTGTTTCTTTAGTTGGGCTTTGAGCCTTAAATCATTACTAATATGCAGAGCACATTTGTTAATAAAACCAATTATATCTCCAAAGGTAAGATGTTCATAAGGAATGTCATATTTGTAGATTTCTTGTAATTTTTCTCTAGCATTTTCAGCAAAGATAGGAGAAAGACCAGAAATGAACTTTCTCTTCCAAAAGGGGTTACTTGCATCAGATTGAAACATAACCTTTTTGAGAAAGATATCTTTGCACCACCAAAAGTGGCTCAAAGTTGGACATTTAGGGATCATCAGCAAATCTTTGGATTTGTTTTGAAATTCACTGGGATCTCCCATAAAATGCTTGAGAATGCAAAAAATCAGAGTATGAACTGAATCAGGGATCTCTGATCCTTGTTCTATTTTTATGGAGTTTCCTAAGTGATCAATTTTTATAGCATTAAAGATTGATTGTTGTTCTCCTAAGGATAAATAATTATCCCACCATCCTTTGAGTAGACCAGAAAAGCCTGCAATGATAAGAGAGGCAATAGTCCTATCATAATTACCTTCACTGCGATGAGCCGAAGCCATCATAACCATTTCTTGGGTTAACTGAATAATATTTTCTTCAGTTAAACCATCTATATTCTAAGTATAGAGGTTACCTGTAGAAAATGACCCATATGTATGAAGAAATTTTTCTTCATATTGAATATCAGGAAGTGATGGTCTAGGATAAAAAATTTCTAGTTGTGGGAAGAGGATTTTGATTTTTCCCATAAGGTTTGGCAAACTTAATGGGATTGGCTTGGTAATGGATGTAATTTAAACGATCCAATTCTGCCATAAGATCAAAATCATCATTGCTATCAGAATCCATAGATAACCCTGGATTTGATAGGGTATTGATATGAAGATTTGATTTCAAATTGAGAGCAGCTAATTTAGAATCAATTTCTTTAATTAACTGACTAGGTGTGGTTAAAACATTTTGTTCAACCGACGTAGGTGTAAAGTACGTGGCTGGTTTGGAGATTTTTTTTATTAAAGACTTGCTTTTGAGACAATTGAGTGTGAGTCAATTGATCTTGAAGAACTTGATCTTGGATCAATTTATCTCCAATCTCATGGAGCAAGATATTAGTATAATTATTCTGTTGAATAATTTTACCAATTCCTTTAAACGTATTATCTGTTTGAGGATCTTTGAAAGGTGATGCTAAAATATCACTACCTAAAGTAGAAAATTTAATTTCTTCTAGAGGTGGCAAAATTGATTCTTTAGCAGAATTTGTTTCAGTTGTATGCCAAAATTTTGAATATGTTTTTATGACATTGATGCTAGGAATATGCACAGAAAAATACCAATCTAAGAAAGGTAGATTTTCTTGTAATTCTTCACAGAATGCATAAAATTGTTTACCTAATTCATGTCTTTGTTCTTCTGTTGTTTGAGCATACAATTGTTCTCTTCTTGAATGATTGAAAGGTTTTAAAAAATCTTGTTTAATCCATTCTTTGTCAAGAATGAACTCTATTTTTAAAACATTCAATTGTGGTGTGTGGAATATCATCCATCTCAGAACGAGTAAGAGATTCCGGATTGTAAATTGGTTGCGGGATCTGAGGAAATTGTGGATTATTTCTCAGACTAGCAAGATCTAAATGAGGAAGGACTTCAGGAGGTGTTTGAGTCCTTGGGATTTGAGAGGGAGCAGTTCTAAAAGAAGAAGTGGATCTTCTTCCTGATTGGGAGTCAGACAGTTATACTAGTCTTTCTGGACTCAGAAAATTGGAGTTCAACCGTACCATCTTCTAGAGTCAAAATCTGACTCAGTCTACTAGGAAGTGGCTTTGTTGGTTCTGTGGGAACCTGCCATGTAACTGGAAGTGTGACTTGGCTCCAGTGGATTGTCTTTGGGACAATAACACTAGTTTTTTCTTTGTTAGTCTGGAAGAGGATGGTATATCCTTTCGCAGACTCCATCAAAGCCTTAGGACTCAGTTGAGTCTTCATGGCCTTGTAGGTAATCTTGTAGATCAAAGCCAAAGGTTTTGATCCTGGAAGCATATCAAATCCAGAGGTCTGGATATTGAGTGTCAGGGTCTCAAGGACATTTGGGTCCGTAAGAGACACAGAAAAGTTTGGGTAGCAATCAAAATAGATTGGACCCATCGCAATAGTCGACTCTGCAATTCCTAGGAGAGAATCATCAAACATATTGTGCCGACAATCACGAAGAGAGATCAAAGCACAGGTATCTAATCATGTTCTTATCAATGGTTTAATCCCAATTTGAATCAATCCCATATGGATATATTTGTATTCTTGACTTTGTAAATATTGTAAGGTTTCATTTTAAAACAATTGTTTTGAATCCATAGATCCATCAAAAGATACAGTTTGTTCAACCATATCAATCAGATCTTCTGTTTTTTGAGGAAACAGAGATTTTGAAATATTGTAAACATTTTTGTTAAGGAATTTCTGGTATTGACCATTTTTGTAAATTCTTTTCTACATCAGAAATTCTACATTCCATATGGTTTATACGTTCTGGAATCTGTCTTGACCTAGAGCTAGAAGCTCGGGTAAATTTTGAAAGCAAAGAAATACTGACAAAACTTTGAGGTTGGAGGATTGGGAACACTGTACTCGGACCACCTATAGCTAGAACACCAGTATGGGACCACCTAACCCGTAAACACTGCGCTCAACATGGCGACTTACTCAGGGTTCATAACAGCTGACCAACATACCTTAAATGTTTACCAACGTTATCAACGGCTGACCAACAGTACCTAGGACTCGCCAATACTATTTCTCCGAAGAAAAAGGAGCATGGCTCTGATACCAATTTCTTAGACAGCATATCAAGAAGCAGCTTAAAGGGAAGCCTACAAAAGCTCAATTGTTAGAAACATTGTCCAAGATTTGTTCAGAAGATTCAGATGGAGACGATGAATCTACAGTCCCTCTCAATGAAGAGGATTGCTACAATGTCTTCTCCCTCCATGATTGATGGACCCACTGTCCATTCCTACAAAGGTGGCATCTGCCAGCAGTCACTACAAACAAAAGTGCTTTCGGTTCCGACAACATCTTTCTTTTCAAAAAGGCATCCACGTGAAGCCACAGTTCCAACACTACAAAAGCAGCAACAGTCGAAACATCTTCAACAGTTCCTGCTGACACTCAAAAGCAAATAGTATTCACATTTTTCAAAAAGGACAAGTTGTCCCCTCTTTCCCTTATCCTCCAGCGAGGCTTATCCTCTCTTTCCCTTATCCTACGGCTTTTCCATGTAAGTTTTCTTCTTTCAGTTTTGTAAATTATCTTTTATTAATAAATCATGCATTATCTTTATTCCTTTTCCATTTTATTCTATGAACTATTCTAGTATGATCTTACAGATAATACCCAAGTGTAAACCAGGAAACTGGCTTGAGGCTGTATCGATCTCTTTAACAGTTTAAAGAATAATTTTAATTTATTTTGTAACTTTTATCTACTCATTGTTCTTCATCCTACTGTTTAGTATCTTCTATATTTGTCTTCTCTTTTGTTAGCAATCCTGGGTAGAAATTGGTCACATTTTTATGATATTAATTTATAAGTTCACTTTTACTTTTAGGGATTAAAAGTCCTACAAGTAGTTCAAAATCAGAAATAAATACTGCTATTGAACTCTAAAACTCTAAATAATTTCTTTAATTGTAAGACTATATATTTGTCCTCCTATTTATTGTGCGTCAAACAGAGACTAAGTTGACTAATTATTGATTTATTTCCATTAGACTTGGATTCATTTTCTATTCAAATGTTATTAATTGTTCAATCACTCAAATTTAAATAAAAAGTTTAAATGGGGCGTATGTCCCTTATGACGACCGCATCAGAAGGCCACTTGAATTGGAGTTAATCAGATGAGTGTTTTCAAGTAGTAGTTCTCAAACAACCATGTATCCCCATCCTGCTCATACAAAACAAGCCTAGTATAGAACTTGGGACTATACTTTTGTATGAAGACAGGGCTATTATGAGTCCCTGAAATAACCCACAACTAACAGAACTTCTAACAATATTTTGAGAGGGGAGACTGCTGTTAGGGGAGGGAGAAGGATCCAACAAAACTCAATTTCTAGACTCGGGAAATGTTTACGATTTAGATGACATTATGAAACTACTGAATTTAGCTGAGACCACCTAAACCAGCATCCTACTAAACAAGCAAAATAGATCATGTGCATAAAACTGACAACATGTTAGTGTCACTTCGTGGGACAATTAACCTGGGACTTTAAGGTTTATGGAATTTCAACAATTGACATACACAAAGCGTCTAGCTGCCAGGCTGAAAGTTCATATGCATACTCTGATCTCTCCTTATCAGTCAGCTACAGTGGAAGCCAGACAGCTGATTGATGGCCCCCTCATGGTTAGGGGTGGGCATCCCATCCCGCAATCCCGATTTTTTTCGAGTCATATTGAAATTGATCAATCCCATCCTGATCCCGTCCCTTCTCGATCTAGAGTGGGATGTGATCCAGATGAAGATTTCCAATCTCGCCCATCCCGTCCCTTCGCCAATTGATTTTTTTTAAATATTTCTATTAGAAATGTTCTTGTAGTTGAGGGCGAGTAGTATTTTTTTCCTCTTTGTAACGTGCAATTTCTAGTTTGTGTGTATCTTTTATGTGTCCAAAACATACATACATTCTATGAAAACACTTAGAATTTCATTAAAATTTAGTCATATACTACGAACCCAAATAAAATCAAGGCTCTGAAAACCTTTTAAATTGGTTCATCATTTGATCCCTTTGTTTTTTCATGTGTGCTCAATGTCTAACCATTGAAATTACTTTAAACATAGTTAATTATTCATCCCAGTGTCGTCTTGAATTCATAAAATTGATATTTATAAATACATACATCAAATTTGTTTAACTTATATTACAGAATTGGCATCAACTAGAGGATTTTGTCGTTGTTCGTACGCACATGGGCCTATCACTTTCCTCCTATGCGTTAGTTTTGAGTAGTATTTTGTACTTTTCTCTACATACAAATTAAAACATGCTAATCTTGTTCCGTCCCGAACGTGTTTGGGATGGGACGAGGTTGGATGAGGTCTATTTCGTCCCGATCCCTAATGAATGGGATGGAATAGGGATGGGATCCATCTCATCCCATGCCCACCCCTTACTCATGGCTAATGAACTCATTGACTCTAGGCTTAAGTCTAACAGATCTGGCTTAGTTTGCAAGTTGGATTTCTCTAAAGCCTTTAACACTTTCACTGGGGATTATTTGGATTATATTATCCAGAGGATGGAGTTTGGTATTAAAGCTGGATTAATGTCATCCTCAAATCAGCCCAGTTTTCTGTCAAAATTAATGGGGTTGTGGAAGGCTTTTTTAAAGCTTCCAGAGACATCATGCAAGGTGACCCCTATCACAAACTACTTTTTCTCCTTGGTGGCTGAAGGGCTTACTCAAATGATCCTTAGAGTGGAACACTATGACCTTATCAATGGCTTTTAAGTCAAACCTCATTGTACCTCCAATCACGTCCTGCAGTACGCTGCTACACACTCCTCTTTCTTGAACTTAGTACTCAAAGTATACTTAATTTGCAATTTATCCTTCACTGGTTTGAAGTGGTATTTGGACTCAGCATCAACTTTCGGTAATCTATCATTTACCCTATAAAGAAGGTGGAACACTTGGTTGAATTGGTGAATGTTATGCATTATCAGCTAGGTTCTCTCCGCACCACCTATCTAGGTCTTATTTTGGAAGCTAAGTATAAATGCAAAGCTAGTTGGGAACCCACAACTGATAGGATTAGAAGTAGGTTGGTTGTATAGAAAACTAAGTACATCTCTCAGGGTGGCAGAGTAACTCTGATTAAAAGCACACTCGCTAGTATACCAATATTTTTGATGTCCCATCTTTATACAGCAGGACATAGAGATGATATGCGAAGATTTTATTTGGGGGACGAATCAACGGAACAAAGGCTTTCATTGGGTCAGATGGAGTGAGATCTGTAAACCCAAGGATCAGTGTGGTCTTGGCATTAGGAAGATAGCTCTTTCCAATAAAGCTTTATTGGCCAAATGGTTATGGAGATTTATCTTGAGCAACAAGCTCTATGGAGGACAATCATCAAATAGAAATATGGGTCAGAAAAAAGGGGGTGGTTCACCAACCCAATTAACATCCCTAACCGTTGCTTCTGGTGGAAGGGATTCTCAGCTTCAAACATTTTAATAAGGCTCACACATCTATAGAGTTATGGAATGATACTAATACTCACTTTTGGGAAGATAAATGGTGCACTAACCAGGGCTTTAGTAAGTTATTCCCTCATCTATAGATTTTCCCAACTTTTTCATAGCTCAACATTGACACTCGTAATTGGGATTTGAAGATGAGGATAGGGGTTAAAAATGAAGAACTTACCACCCTTTTTATGCTGCTAGAAGTCACTCATCACCAAGGATTGTGATTTTGTTTTTCGAGTTAATTTCAGTCTCCTAATTTTAAGAAATATTTTGACGTGTAAAGGAAAACATAAAAACTTCGATGATACATGAACTATATATAATGAATTTCGAGGGTATATGCAGTATGTAAAAAAATGCAAGTAAATAAATCTATTAAACACATTAAATGAACCATAAATACCAAGAAATGAAATAAACATGAAATCAAATAATTAGAAAATCTGGGGTGGTTTCAAAAATCCAAATACAAGTAAAATAAATGATAATTAGAAATGAGACGGTGGTTTTAAAAATCAATAAATTATTAGAAGAGATGATAATTAGAAAAAAAAAACCCAAAATTTACAAAAAGCCCCGTAATGTTTTGAAAAAAACCCTCAAAAAATGTAATTTTTGGTAGCTAGTTTTTGTATTTTTACGAAAAATGAAATTTACAAAAAAAAACCCAAAATTAACGAAAAAACCTTCGAAAAATGTACTTTTTTCTATCGCCTTTTCTTTTAGTAATTTAAAAAAAAACAAAAATTTCAACGAAATTTCATGAAAACACAATCCTTGATCGACGTTCAACTCTTTGACAGAGAAGACAAGTTGGAACGGGAAAACAAATCAAGCGACTTCACTATCTCCAAGGCTCACCAGAACCTTAATATTTCCATTTTGAGTCTAATTTGGCCTTCTTTCCCTCCCCTTTTGTTCACAACGTGTTCTGGCAAAAAGAGGTTCCCCCAATAGTGAATTTCTTTGTTTGGGCAATGGGTCAGGAAAGGTCTTTATTGTTATTTTCTAATGAGCAAAGACATCTCCATACCTAACTGATGTGTTCTCTGTCAACTCCACTCTGTATCACTGGAACACATTTTCTTCTCTTGTCCCTGCACTAGTAGTAGGGCTGAAAACCGAACTGACGGTTCGGTTTTTCACCTAAACCGTGAACCGAACCGAACCGAATTAGGTCCGTTTTAAAAATTTCAAACCGAAACCGAACCGACCATTAACAAAATCGATCCGATTTTAATTTATGCAAACCGTAACCAAACCAAACCGACTAAAATCGAACCAAAATCGAAATAAAACCGACTATTTTAAACATATTGTATTATTTATATATAAAATATATATTATTTCTTATATATATTCGGTCGGTTCGGTTTGGTCGGTTAAAATCACATAGAAACCGAAAACCGAACCGACCACTTCCGTTTTGAATTTTTTAAACCGAAACCGATCCAAACCGAATCTAAACCAAACTAATCGATTCGGTTTAGATCTGTTTGGTCGGTTTAATCGGTTTGATCGGTTTTTTGTTCAGCCCTAACTAGTAGCTTGTGGACCTCTATTTGCAATGAAGCCAACTACCATCCTCCAAGGGTTCAGTCATTATATCATTGCGTGACTGCTTGGAAAAGAAGGCACATGACTCTAAAAGGTGCTTGGCTCTAAGACAAAGTTCTTATTGCTTCCATCTGGATTATTTGGAAATAGGGAAATAACAGAATCTTCAAAAGAAAATTTAAAGACATCACCCAACTTTGATAAAGACTTTAGTATGGCAATGGGGTTTCACTTAGGGAGTCTTAATTGACCAACCCTTTCATTTTTGTATTTTTAATTGGCAATGGGGTTTCACTTAGGGAGTCTTAAATGACCAACTCTTTCATTTTTGTATTTTTAATTGGGATAGGATGTTCTATTTGTAATTCTGTTTGACTGAATAACATTGCCTTGTTTTATTGATTAAAAAAAATACACAATTCATTTGTGTTGAAAGGTAACTTACATATCTCCTCATATTAAGAAGGGTGATTCTAAATGTTGAGGAAATGGGCGAGCGAGGCTCCCTCGCACGTGCCCGAGCTTTGTTTCAAAAAAAAAAAAAAAAAAAAGCGGGAAAACTAAAACTTTCGAAACTTAAAAACACGGCCTTTTTCATTCTCTTTCTTCCCAAAACCTCACTTAAATTAAATCACCCTTCATTTTCAACCATCTCTCTCCGTCAATCTCTCTGATTTGGTCTTCTCCTCTGTTTCTGAAGCATGGGTGAGCAGGAAAACTGTGTGAGAGTCACTCGTGCCGCGACAGCGAAGAAGAGGGCGGCGAGTTCTATGTTCGGAGGGGATACTCAGCCGAACAAGAAAAGGGTTGTCTTGGGGGAGCTTACGAATGTCGCCACTGCGGCGAATCGAGGTGGTTCTGAGGTTCAGAAACCCAAAACCAGGGCAAAGAAGGAGCAACAACAGCAGCGAATCGAGGTGTTCTTGTTCGTTGTCGACTCACTTCTTGTTGAAATCAGTTCAAGTGTGTGTCTTGGTTGACTCCTCAAATTGTAATAATCTTGGTTTGCATACTAGATGTATGGTTGTTTCGAATCCGAAGAGCACATAAAGATACAGTACCACAAGTTTGACAAGAACTATTTCTATTCTGGAGCTTCCTTTGTACCAAAAAATGAAGGTCAACAAGAGGATGATGGTTGGCTTATCTGTTTTGTTCACAATGAAGAAACTGATATATCTCAAGTAAGTTCATCAATTGGAATCGAACATGGCATGTTTCACCACAAAAGCAAAAGTGAAACCAAGCCTATCTTTTGCAGGTACATATAATCGATGCAAAGGAATTTGAATCAGAGCCGGTTGCAAAGATTAGACTTCCATACAGAGTACCATATGGATTTCATGGCACTTACATTTCAAACTCAATGCAACAGTAGAAAATGAAATCTCTTTAGGATTTCAATCCATTTTTGTTTATAATTCTTCATGTAATGTCTTGTAATTATGCTCGTGTACGTAGTTCAGAAGCCTACTATGTATATGGTTTTGACATAACAGAGTGGTTATAGTTGATATTAAATAAAGAAAAGTTAAGTTTTATGTTCAAAGACTGGTTTTATGTAAAGGTCTCTTCAATTTTCTTCTCTTAAAGGATCAGAGGAAGGCCTAGAGTGTGCTGCATATTTATCAAAATTTGAAGATGCAGAGATTCTTCGCTCGTTGCTAAAATGCAAGCATGCATTTCATCCAAGTTGTGTGGATAAGTGGCTTGAGAGTCATTCTAGCTGCCCTCTTTGTAGACAAAGAGTCGACCAGGAAGACTTCAATGATTTCACGCATTCTTCATCGAATTTTATACTATCTAACGGTCAATCAGACCTTACTGAGGATTCAAACCTCAAGTTGTCTGTTTTCAGGAAAGCCAGACAATCAAGGGTCGTCTAGGTTCAGCGTGGGAAGCAGTTTCCAAAAAATTGAAATGGGTGATCAACTACATGACAAAACACTGAATCAAGAATTTGAGAATGGTAATGAAAGTGCCAAGACGCTCCCTCATAATAACGTGATATTAAAATAGTGGAGCGACGGGAGTTCATCATCGAACCTTATCATATCAGTGAACTTGGACATGATGAACTTCCATTCAAATAAAAGATTATCTTCGTTTGATTCTGCAAGTTGGGGTGGCATGCCAACTTTGTTTGACAACACAACCATGTCATCTTTAGAGGAGACGGCATAGAAAAAAAATGTTAAAGAGTGAGGTTGGTAGTGGTAATATAAGCCATAGATTTTCTACCTTGACAAGTATTTAGTTGTTCTAATTACATTTGGGTTAAAACTTTTTCAATGATTTCAGAAGCATTTTGAATATATATGGAAAAAGAGTCAAGAGACCAATATCACTTTTATAGTTATGTATCACATTTCTGTTTTCTTAGGATATGGTTTTCATATGTGGTTTGTTCATGAACTTTAACCAGATCTCAACGAAAGATACTGAAGTCCTTAGCATATAGAACCCAGTTTCAACATATCACGAACTCACGAACCAAATTACAAGAACACTGATACAGATAATAACTTCACGAATGGAAAAAAGTTCTGAAGACATGACGGCATCCAATGCACATAGTGCACTCGTGCCGCTTAACACTTTCTTCAATCTTCCATCTTAATATTTCCATCTTAATGAAATCAGAACCACTCTGTTCTGTCAAAACCATATACATAGTAGGCTTCTGAACTATGTACACGAGCATAATTACAAGACATTACATGAAGAATTATAAACAAAAATGGATTGAAATCCTAAAGAGATTTCATTTTCTACTGTTGCATTGAGTTTGAAATGTAAGTGCCATGAAATCCATATGGTACTCTGTGTGGAAGTCTCATCTTTGCAACCAACTCTGATTCAAGTTCCTTTGCATCGATTATATGTACTTGCAAAAGATAGGCTTGGTTTCTCTTTTGCTTTTGTGGTGAAACATGCCATGTTCGATTCCAATTGATGAACTTACTTGAGATATATCGGTTTCTTCATTGTGAACAAAACAGATAAGCCAGCCATCATCCACTTGTTGACCTTCATTTTTTGGTACAAAGGAAGCTCCAAAACAGAAATAGTTCTTGTCAAACTTGTGGTACTCTATCTTTATGTGCTCTTCGGATTTGGAACAGCCATACATCTAGTATGCAAACCAAGATTATTACAATTTGAGGAGTCAACCAAGACACACACTTGAACTGATTTCAACAAGAAGTGAGTCAGACAACGAACAAGAACACCTCGATTCGGTGCTGTTGTTGCTCATTCTTCGCTCTGGTTTTGGGTTTCTGAACCTCAAAACCACCTCGATTCGCCGCAGTGGCGACATTCGTAAGCTCCCCCAAGACAACCCTTTTCTTGTTCGGCTGAGTATCCCCTCCGAACATAGAACTCGCCGCCCTCTTCTTCGTTGTCGCGGCACGAGTGACTCTCACACAGTTTTCCTGCTCACCCATGCTTCAGAAACAGAGGAGGAGACCAAAACAGAGAGATCGGCGGAGAGATGGTTGAAAATGAAGGGTGATTTGATTTAAGTGAGGTTTTGGGAAGAAAGAAAATGAAAAAGGTCGCGTTTTTAAGTTTCGAAAGTTTTAGTTTTCCCGCTCTTTTTTTTTTAAACAAAGCTCGGGCACATGCGAGGGAGCCTCCCTTGCCCATTTCCTCGACATTTAGAATCACCTTATTAAGAAACATTAAGTTTGTCTACTGAATGAGATACATGGTCAAATCAGGAAAATATCAATCAAATGCATCTGGACAAATTGATGGAAAGTGATACATTCAAGACAAGTACAAGTATTTTAATTTATGATTTCTTTTGTTGATTAGTAGTAAGTTTGGTTCAGCCTAAATAAGCCCTTCATTAAAGGGCTCTAGTTCAGTTTTAGCTATCCATTGGCTTGCTTAACAAATTTTGTTTAGTTAGTGATTATATCAAACCATCATCTGATCAGCATCGTACACGTGTCATGATAATCTCGTCAACAGAACAAATAACATATGATTGTATGTTTAATCCAGCGAGGCCCAATTAGCACTAAACCCATCATTGGCAGGACCCAGACGGTCGAGTCCAAGTTGCAATGAGTCATTAAGCCCACACGTCACGCGGTCAAGCCTAATACTCATAAGACCTCTAAGGCAAATATCTGAGAGATCTACCCAAGATTGGTAGACCAACAACACATTGGATCTGACGAGGAATCAAATACTAGAGTATAAGTCGAGCAAAGAAACTTCCTTGCATATACAACACTCAGAAAGTGAAGCCTCTCCCGCAGATCTAGAAGCACGAGTCGTGTAGGGATACTATCCCACATAGACAGCTCCCAATCAAGAAAGGATATCCCGCAAGATTTCTTTATTAAACTACGCCACCAAAGGCCTATCCGCACAAGGACTCCTACACTACAAAAGGGAGATAAGGTCGATGAACTTGAGGTTTACTACAAAATCTCATTTTACAGTTTTAAGCCTATCTTAAGCCTTATCTAACTTAAGAATAAGAGTGCCATCGGCCGCTACACGTTGGTCCTTGGCTCACGTTTACTACCTGTGCAGATTCAGGTAAGCAGTCAGGAAGAATAGCAGGAATCGACTACATTAGTTTGGCGTCGTCCGTGGCGAACGACAGAGTTCCTCAGAAAAAGCAGTAGTACTACCTTTTCTAGAAAATCAGCGAGATGGTGACAACAATGTCTTGCAACAATGGAATGTTGTCGAGCCTTTGAACGCTCAAACCGACAGGGTGCCGCTCATTCTACCACCACCACCACAGGAGGAACCTCCTCAGATCCCGTGCCATTGGCAGCCGCAACAGACCCAAGGGTGGATCTACTTTCAACACAGATGCAACAAATCGTAGAAACGTTGGAGGCTCTCAAACAACAGAACCCTCCACCTGCAGAGGGAAACCGTGAGCAGCAAAGGACCCGGTCTCTAGAGAGTTCCAGAAAGCATGTTCAGGGGAGCCATGCTGCCCCAACAACTTCTTAATGGACACGAGGCGAAGGATCAGCTAATAGAGACCCAGCGTCCGAAGTCGACAGGCACGTCTTGCCAACCCTGTTCGCAACGGGGCCACAAACCCAGACGTTTTGTTTAGTCTCATGGTCCCTCCGTTCATGGACCATATCATGCATGAACTGCTGCCAAAAAAAATACACACCACCAAAGTTGGAGTTTTACGACGGGACAAGAGATTCGTCCGATCACTTATGCCACTTCCAGCACGTTATGGCACTCAAGGAAGGGTCCAATGCAATAATGTGTCGATCATTCCCTGCAAGCCTGAAGACATCAGTACTGACAGGGTTCCACAACCATCAACTCATTCCGGACGTTGGCATTTGCGTTACTCACACACTTGGTGGGCAACCAACAGCTCAGGAAGGGCCCACATTATCTGCTAACCCTAAAGCAAAAACAGAATGAGACATTAAGGGAGTACGTCACTCGTTTTAACGATGAGTTGACCCTCATCAATAGCTGTAGTGATGACACTGTCGTCACGGCTTTCACTTCAGGTCTGAGAAGAGGCAAGTTCTATGACTTCCTTACCCTGGACGCTCCAACCAATATGACAGACTTGCTCAGAGATGCCCAGAGATACATCACTCTAGACGAAATGCTGGTCGCCAAGAGAGAAGCGGAGTCAGAGAAGAAACCTTATGTTCCAAAGGACAGGAAAGAGAGGGAGAAAAAATAGGACAATGACACTAACAAAAAAAAGCGCACAGACTGCAAGACCGACTCGGGCCACACCAGGCAAGACAAGGCCTCAAATTATGTCGGGACAGGTCTGCCACCCTTTTCAATACTAGTCTGTCCGACATCCTTGATACCATCAAGGATTGGGAAGAGCTAAAGTGGCTGCCTAAGCAGTGAGGAGACCCCGCTCGGCGCGACAACAACAAATACTGCTCCTACCACAAAGAAGGACATGATACTGAGGATTGCAGAAACCTCAGAGGAGAAGTCAAGTACTGGATCATGAAAAGGCAAACTCAAGGAGTTTCTAGGCTCGGACATGAGGTAGGGCCGAGCAAAGGAAAGAACAGACGCTATCAAGGAAGGAAAACAATCAAATATGTCTCGTAAGAGGACACTAACCAAGATGCGGACACCATCTCAGTATGAGGACTGACAAGTGCAGCACGCACGAGTTCACAACTCGATCCCATCACTGAAGTTTACGGAGAGGGATCTCCAAGGGTACATTCTCCTCACAATGTCGCTCTGCTCATCTCCATCCTTATTGCTAAGTGGGAGGTAAAAAGTGTCTTGGTGGACATTGGAAGCTCATTAAATGTCATGTTACTCAGTGCTTTCCGCCAACAGAAGTATAGCCATTTTTATTAGGTAAATATCTAGAACTTATAATAGGGGTATGGCCTACTCATAGTGATATATGGTGCTCTCTTCCGAATCTCCCTATATTTTATGTCTCTAATCGAGGGTTCCTCTCTACCTCCTCCTATTGACATTCCAATAGGTACATGCAGCTATAGGAGAAAGAATTAACACCCGCCACCCACCATATGGTCGGATTCAGCAGAAAGAGGTGCCTCCCCATCGGAAAGATCAATCTAATGGTGGTGGCAGGACAGCCACAGTTATGGAAGTACCTTGTCCAAGAGTTCATGGTAGTTGATGCCCCGTCCACCTACAACATTATTCTAAGAAGGTCGTGGCTTCGTCATATGGAAGCAGTGGTCTCCACCCTGCATCAATGCATAAAATACAACCAACCATGCCCAAGGGACTATTCGAGGAGATCAGCCAGTAGCAAGAGACTGCCATTATGTAGCTCTGAAGTAGTTAAATTGTTGCCAGTTACAGTTTGGGCTTACATAACCAACAAGTCAGGCATCAGGCGTAGACAAAAAAGAAGAATCACTCTATGAAGGCGGAGGAGCCCAGATAACCAAAGTGCGACGGAGATCTAGGAGTCAAAACTAGCAACACAATCCAGACTAAAAAAAAAGCTAAGTAACGATACTTCAGCAAACGGGC
Source organism: Berberis vulgaris (assembly GCA_963556465.1). NCBI lineage: Eukaryota > Viridiplantae > Streptophyta > Magnoliopsida > Ranunculales > Berberidaceae > Berberis > Berberis vulgaris. Next base: position 53,549,935 of record OY747127.1, on the reverse strand, counting down.
ATCAACTCCAAGAGTTGTTAGTCAGCAAGGAATTGCCTGCCAGCGCGAAATCCAGTATTCAGTAACTTCGTTAGCTTTTAAAAAAACTTTGCTGGAAAGACCATGCAATCCGAGCCAAGACAATTTGCGCCTCCATCAAGGCCGGATTAGCTCAGTCTTCGCTCGGAGTTAAATTATTTGTTGCTTTGATTTCGTTTCTTGTTTTCTATTTTTCATTTCAGTTTATAAGAGTTGTTCGTACAAGACACATTCCAGAAATAAAACAGATTTTATTGATTGCAATGCGAGTTATTACAAAGCTTGCCAGCCAATTAGTACATAAGTTTATACACTACAAGTATCTAAGTGTGATGCAAGTATCTATCCGCTGAAACAAGGGCAGAGACTCTGATCTGCTAATCCACCTCTGGAAGAGCAGGTGGTTAAAGTAAATCGTCTGCAACAAAATATGAAAGAGCGCATTCAATTAATTGCTCCGTCGAATCACCCCAGAAAGACGATTCGAAAGTGGCAAACAAAGTACATAAAGAAGGTTGCGAGTGATCCATTAATTCTTTGCTTTGCCAGTTTGCCTCATGAAGAGGAACAAAGGAAGCAACAGAAATCTAACGAAAACGTCACAGAATAACAGGATCGTCGAGGTCTCACAATGCTGCCAAATGGGGACGCCTTTCAAATGTGTAATGCCTGGGATGACGCTGAGATACCACCCTTGGACGAGAGTCACGACCTCCAACGCTCCCATCAACCATAAACTAGTGGTGAGGACCATCCCTCGGCAGCAGTATATAGATGAGAGAGTGCTTGAGCACCGAAAGATGGAAGACAAACCTGACCCTTGAGAGGAAGTCTGTAACTCTTTTTCGCAATGTAAGAAGATATTACAAGACCTCATGGGGTCAACCTGGTGCCCACCAAGATCAAGCGGCACCGCATAATAACAAGTATTATCATGACTCATCGGTGCAAATGTCAGAACATTCGAATACCCCAGTAAGGGAGATCTTCCTGTAGCCTTCGAAAAACCCAAAGCAAACTATCTGGTAAAATGCATCTAATTAACATGTTCATGCTTGAACGCTTAATAGTCAATCCATATATAGGCAAAATGGATCACAAAGAGGCGTCAACACGTAGTTACTCCAACATTTAATGTCGTATCGAAAATCGGGAAAACAACGTTTCCAATTGCAAATGCACAAGTCCACATCTTTATAATTAATGACCCTGCAATCAGCCCCATTAACTAGGAGGAGTAATTGATACTGAATCGTCTCGTAGAATGCGTTGTATCCCTAGCATGTTGATCCACGAAGATTTTTTCTAATTAGGCCCTTCAACTAATGGGGCCAAGCTTATGCCCAGCCAGATCCAGCCTAGCACATGCAAAAGAACAAACAACAAAGGCTTTGAGTGCCCATAGAATAAGGAGCACTCCTATAGAGTGTTATCATCAAATCCAAGGCATCAGCTCCACTATTATTCAGTTGTTGTTCATTAAAGCCCGTCAATCTATTATTAGTTCGATCAATCGATCCGACCAAGGAATCAGACCTCCAGGCGAGTTAAGTAAGTCAAGACACTGAAGTCAAACTTATACTCCCAAATTTTTATTCTGACCAAAACTTAGTCAGCTCCGACTTTACAACAACTTATAGTCTGTTCTAACACCTAGCCCGCAAGGAGTGGACAATGATGGGTTAGAAAGTGGGAGCTTACTCAGTGTTTGTAATACCTGATCGCGATGGCTTGCTAGGGACCATTGTCCAACTATAGATAATGTCGTTGAACCTATCTAAAGCTTAGTCGGTTTCGACCTATGATAATAGCTTCTGGTACGCTCTAACGCCCAGGCCGTTAAATTAAACGGGTGTCAATGGTTTAGAGAGTGGCAGCTTAGTCAACGCTCAGATGCCTGATCGAGACGGCTTGGCAGGGATCAATGTCCAAACATGGGCAATAGAGACAAAACTTGACCAAAGCTTAGTCGGTAACGATCGACGATGATGGCTTTTGGTCTTCTCGAAGCCTAGTCCTCAAATAACAGATTTTGATGGCCTAGAAAATAGGAGTCTAGTTAGCACTCTTGATGCCTAATTAAGATGGTTTGCTAGGGGTCACTACTCATACGCAGATAATGATCGTCGAACCTCAACCAAAACTTAGTCAGTGGCCGCTAATGATGATGGTTTTGGTATGCTCGAAGCCTAGTTCACTGCGCGAGGATTTTGGTATCCTAAAAAGTGGAAGCTTAGTCAATGCTCATGTAGCCTAGTGAAGATGACTTGCCAGGGATCATTGGCCAACTACATACAATGATTGTCGAACCCCCACCAAAGTTTAGTCAAAACTACTGACGGATAACTTATGGCTCACTCCAATAACCAATTCCTAGTCTGCCACGAACGGATCAAGATGGGTTGGAAAGTGGGAGTCTAGTCAGTGCCATCGATCGATCAAGATGGCTTGCTAGGGACCACCATGGTCGCCAAAACCTGACCCCGGTTTAGTCAGTTATAACTGGCAATAACAACCCCCGGTTCAATTAAGCCTATTATACAAATATTAAATAAAAACAAGTCAAAAGTCCAGTCAGGGTTCTGAAAACTCGACCCAGGTGACGCGCAAGGACCACTATCCAATCATCTACAAGGTTGTAAGCGTTGGGGACCATAGTCTGACTAATTCGCTTATAACAGCAACAACAATTGTTGGTCCAACAAACAGCCAAGCTGCCAGATAGAGGGTGTATTACACTCTCCGATCTCTAAAAAAAAGTCTGACCAAAGCTGCACAAACTATTGCAAGACAAGAAGTCAGATCTCTCAACATCGGATCAATCATAAAGCTTCCTAGCCTATCAGAGCTTCTCGTTCGACAATTAAAATCGAAATAAGACAAAGCAGGTAAAAGCTAGTAGAAAAAGCATAGGAAGACAAACAAGTGTGAAGCACTATTCATTTGCAAACTGGAAAGAAAATACAAGATTCACTCCTCATCAGGAGGAGAGTCAGGCACAACAAAACTAGATTTAGCAGGGAAGAAGCAGGAGACACATTTGTAGGTGTTGCCTCTCGATCCCCCTCATTAGGATCACCTTCTTCTTCGAACGAATTGGAAGTCACTCAAAACTCTACATATGCATTCTCTTTATAATAGGAGAGATCCCAGTCGATATCCTCCTCCTTCATCAGATGCAATAGCTCTAGCCTTCCATGCACGACTCTGCTGAATTCAATAGTGCCTTGGGCTTTGATAATCTTCTTCTCACGCCCTCTGGATTCAATGAGCTCTCGCTCCAGCTGCTCCAGTGTGTCAATCTTGGACTGTTTGGCACCTAGCTTATCATTGACGATATTCAACTCATGTTGCACGAGAAAAAACTGCTCTTCAGCTGTCCGTGCTCTCTTGGCATTGAACTCAATGCCGACCTCCAACTGCTGACATCGAACAATCCATTTGGACTCTTTCTTGATCCCATCAGCATGCAGAACCTGCAGTTCAGCCTGCACTCCAACTGCAGTCTCACAAGCAAGCTCAAGTCATGATGGAGAAGGTTCAATTCATTCTTGAACCGATCCCTCGTGGACACTGCCCCAGCCAAGTCGGACTCAAGCGTCTCCAAGCGAACCTTCTGAACCTCCGACCTAATGGAGTTGGACTCCGCTCCACTATCTGAGAAAGCTTCAAATTGCTTCCTCAATGACTCAATCTCGTGGAGAGCGTCGGAGTATGACTTTTGCAAGTTTGTGAAGACTCGCTCCAAGGTACACACTCTCTCACGAGCGACCTCAACTTCAATTCCAGCTGCGGCCACTTGATTCAGATATGACATCCCTAGCACAAGATGTTTCTGCCCTTTATCTAAACGCCCTCCTAGTGTCTCTACCACTGGCTTCGGAGCACAATCCGCCAGCTAGTCATTCCACTTGCTAATATGCTTCCTCACAACATAAGAGAAGTCAACGTCCTGATGCCAAGCTTGCTTGCTCATCCTTAACACGTTCGGAGCAAACAAACTGATCCGAGCATCCGGACAAAGATCATTCATAATCACCCCAGCACTGCCTTTAGCTGTCTTCACTGCATCAGGGCACTCATCAACAACTTTCTTTGTGCCCGCAACGATAAACTCTTTTTACTCATCCATCCAGAATCAATTGACGGAGAAGAGGGAAGCGAGTTATTCCTTGGACCCGTCGTCAACTCAATATGAGGACGGGAAGGAGATGGAGCACAATACGGGCGATGACAGAGGGACCCATCACCGTGGCATCGACAATCGGACGACTATTCAATAGTTTCATGATCCAGAGAAAGGCGGAGCTCAAAGTCCTTTATTGAAAATGGATGACCATCTGAAGCTTCCATGCCTGTCTGCGTCAACATTTTATTTAGAAACTCCACCTGTTTGGTGCTCAGTTTGGTCACATCTTCCACACCAACCATTTGCAGATACTCCCTCTCCAAGTTAGGAAGGGAGATAGGGCCACGGCCTGAGCATCACGCCCCTCAGAAACAACAGTCTCATCATGCACTTGCTCAACAGCATCGAGTCCTTCGGACTAGGCCAAGCGCATGCGGACGGACTTAGATAAAGCATGAGACTTCTTCGGATGCACAGGAGAAGGAAGCGCCTCATCTATTTATGCCCTCCTTGAAGGGCTTGGAACCTTGATTTTGGGAAGTTTCCTCTTTTTCAAAACAGACCCACATTCGAGTTTCGGCTTCTTTACCTGAAAAAGCGTAGGAGCCACGTGCCAATGAGCCCATAGTCCACTGTGCTCAATATTAGAAGACTTAACGACATCTTCTACCTCCATGTGAGGCATGTCACATAACGCATCCGAAGTTATTTTATCTTCAACAGAAAGTGGCGAAATTGAAAATCTCCCTGTAAAAACCATAACGGTTCAATCTAATATGCGGTTAACACAAGCAAGACCGGAAAAAGAGTCAACTTACTTAGTAGTCTAAATTCACACTCGACCGGATGACCAGCAAGCTCAAAGTACGTCGAGTCCACAGGGGCCATCAAACAAAACTTCTGCCATGATTTAAAATCATCAGGCAGTGTGCCGAAGCAATCTCGCGACATCAACACGCACAACATGCTCGTTATCCAAGGAGAAGTAAGCAATTGCAGCGCCTTCGAAGACACTCAGACATTAGCGTCCTTAGCCCTAATCAGAATGGCAATCAATGTTCTATACTCGTTAGGCACAAGTTGAGCGGGTGCAATGCCCAAATACGCCAGGAACTCCCAGATCTCCTTGATAACAGGAAAGCGGGCACCCGATTAAAGCATACCTCGGTGAAGACAGATAAACCCCTCAGGAGGGTAAAATGGCATCAGATCGGCAGCCAGAGTGCAGAGTACCAGATCATCAAGAATCCCATATGTCTTACGAAAGACTTTCGGATCAGATTCAGAGAGCAACCTCTCGACAAAAAACTTATGGCTCTTAGCTAAAAGTTCATCAAGAAGCTGGCCATGAGAAAAAGTACAAGTTTTTTAATACGAAGGTTAACCAAAGTCAAAAACATAAAAGACATTACAGCAAAGCGGAATCTCTAAGATCAAAAGAGTAAAGGAGCGATACTCCACAGGCAGGACATCTATATGGAATTTGCTTTTAAGCTGACACACGCTCAATTAATGCAATTTGTCGCTCGAGGAAACAACTCAGACTCAATCATCATGACTGCACAATTGCTTAATGAAATGACCTAGTGGACCGATAAAACAACCCACTAACTCAGGGAGGAGTAGCTGATGATACATCAAACTGTCCTCTGATCAACAATGTACACGTGTCATGATAATCTCGTCAACTGAACAAAGTAGGCCCAATTGCATGCTCAATCCAGCGAGGACCAAACAACACTAAGCCCATAATTGGCAGGATCCAAACAATCGGGTCCGAGTTGCAATGAGCTATTAAGCCCAAACATCACGTGGTCAAGCCCAATACTTATAAGACCTCCAAGGCAAGTATCTGGAAGATCTACCCAAGAATGGTAGGCCAGCAGCACATTGGATTCGATGAGGAAATAAATACTAGAATATAAGTCGAGTAAGGAAACTTCCTTGCATTGACAACACTCAGAAAGGGAAATCTCTCCCACAGATCTAGAAAGCACGAGTTGTGCAGAGAAACTATCGCACATGGACAGCTCCCAATCAGGAAAGGATATCTTACAAGAATTTTTTCCTAAACTACGCCACCAAAGGCCTAGCCGAACAAGAACTCCTACACTATCAAAGGGAGATAAGGTCGATGAACTTGAGGTATGTTACAGAATCCCAGTTTACAGTTTTAAGCCTCTTCTAAGCCTTATCTAACTTATGCATTCGAGTGCCATCGGCCGCCATATAGTGGTCCTTGGCTCACATTGCTACCTGTGTAGGTCTAGGTAAGCAGCTAGGAGGGAGAGTAGGAATTGACTACATCAGTTATAAGTAAGGCTGAATAGTCACTATCGTAAAAATTGGCTTGGATTGAGGTTATTTAATTTTATTAGTTTTCAATTTCATTTTTAATTTTCAGCAGTTGAATTATATTATATTGAATAGTTTTAGTATATAATACATAATATGGTATTAGAGTGAATCCAGGAATTAAGTTGCATGATCACAAAGATTGGCAAGTACGCAAAAGAGAAGCCAGCCCATGATGGCAAAGGAAGAGCGGGCAAATGTTATTGAAGCAATGGAGGAATGGAACCGTGCAAATGGAGACTATAGACTTATTGGCACAAAAGATTGTAAGAATGGCAAGAGATGTTTGATGCTAAAAGAAAAAAAAAAAGAAATAGGAGTGCAATGAGGATATGGCTCTAAAAAACGTCTACAAGTGATTGAAGAAGCCAACAACCTGTGCAAGAACCCCACCCAATTGTCTCTCCGTCTACCCCCCCCCCCCCCCCCCCCCCCCTTTGAGTTAACAAATCCATCTACTTTTTTACGGAAACTCCTCCTACCTACCAATACGTTACAGTTCCTTGTGGGTTTCCTCTCTCCCCTTTTTACACATATTCAGTGTCTAAATCCCCGCATGTGAGACATGAAACTTTTTTTTTAAATCCCCACTATGTTTCCGCACCTACCTAACAATATTGATCATCAGTTTTCCCATCTACGAATAATAAGTTTTTTGTCCATCTAATAGTTGGTTAACTCCAAAATTTTTACTCCATTACCAAATTCCCCAGCTACGATGTCCCCAGTATGGTTCCAGTGCCCCTTAACCACCTAATATCATACCTTCCTACCTGTGAAGAGTATGATGGGTGGTTTAACCCAATATCGCATTATTTCTTTGATTAAAACGTGATCAAGGGAATGGAAAAGCACACCACTAGTTGAAAAAACAACATGTAGAACCACAACCTCATCCTTGGCAGCGACAACAAGTACAACCACTAGCCGTGATGTATTTTGGCTGTGGGTGTAGAACGGGTAGGGGCACACCAGCACCATTGTTATCCCTTGTTTTGGGAGATCGAGACGCAGTGGTGGGAAACTATGATGAAAATGATTGATTTGACAAACTACTAGTAGTAGTGGACAGCAAAAACAGTACAAGACCAAGGTTTGAAGCTAGATGTCTTTATTTATGATAGATGGGAGTTATGACATTCCTATATTGGATGTTAGAGATAAACTGAATTTTGAGTTCAAAAACATGCAAGGAATCAAGGTCGTGCAGTTGGTTGGTACTAAATTAAAGGCACAACTGATTTGTGCCATTATAATGGCAAGAAGGATGTGATCGACGAGGTGATGCGACTGATGATACACCAAACCGTTTTCGGATCAACACCGTACACGTCATGATGATCTCGTCAACAAAATAAAACAAGTTCGACTGCATGCTCAATCCAGTGAGGCCCAAACAACACTAAGCCCATTACTGGCAGAATTCAGACAGTCGGGTCTGAGTTGCAATGAGCCATTAAGCCCACACATCACGCGGTCAGGCCCAATACTCATAAGACCTCTAAGGCAAGTATCTGAGATATCTACCCAAGACTAGTAGGCCAGCAACACATTGGATCCGACTAGAAAACAAATATTAGAATATAAATCGGGCAAGGGAACTTCCTTGCATGGACAACACTCAGAAAAGAAAAATCTCTCCCGCAGATCTAGGAGCATGAGTCGTGTAGAGAAACTATCCCACATGAACAGCTCCCCAATTAAGAAAGGGTTTCCAGCAAGATCTCTTTCCTAAACTGCGCCACTAAAGGCCTAGCTGAACAAGGACTCTCACACTATAAAAGGAAGATAAGGTCGATGAATTTAAGGTATGCTAGAGAAACCCAATTTACAACTTTAAGCCTATCCTAAGCCTTATCTAACTTAAGCATCAGAGTGTCATCGGCCGCCACACGACGGTCCTTGGCTCACGTGTGCTACTTGTGTAGGTCTAGGTAAGCAGCAAAGAAGGAGAATAAGAATCGACTACATCAGTTTGGCATCGAACATGGGTAACGAAAAAGTTCTTTAGAAAAAGCACTAGTATCACTCTTCACAGAAAACCAGAAAGATGGTGACAGCAAGGTTTCTCAACAATGGAGACGTGGCGGAAACCTCAAACGCTCGAAGCAGCAGAGAGCTGCTTCGGCGCAACCGCAACCACGGGAGGAACTTTCGTAGACCCCCGCACCGACTGTAGCCACTACAAACCCAATGTAGAATTTATTGTCAACTCATATACATCAAATCTTGCAAACAATGAAGATGCTCAAATCCATGAAACTGAAGTCGAATGAGACGTTGAGGGCATACGTCACACGCTTCAATGGCGAGTTAACGCTCATCAACGATTGTAGGGACGCAACAGCCATCGCAGCCTTTACCGACGGTCTAAGGAACGACAAGTTCTATAACTTCCTTACTTTGGACCCCCCCCCAGTCAAATATGGTGAACCTGGTGAAGGAAGCGCAAAATTACATCGTTCTAGACGAGAAGCTGTCGCCAAGAAAAAGGTAGAATCCGATAAGAAACCATCCGTCCCTAAGGACAAGAACAAGGAAAAAAATGAGGAGCATGAAAATGAAGTATGTGTCCTACAAGAAGTAAACTTGGAAACTAAACAATCCAATCGATCCCCAAAAAGGTTATTCCGAGAATTGCAGACCAAGTCAGCCTATGAGGAACAACTGACACAGCATATTCATTCTCAGAGCTAGATCCTGCCCCTAACTTTCACAGATAGGGACCTCCAAGGCGTCCACACTACGCATAATGATGCCCTGGTGATATCGGTCTCCATAGCAAACTGGGAAGTGAGAAGGTCCTTAGTAGACACTGGAAGTTTTATGAACGTGTTGTTCCTGAACACATTCTACAACATGCAACTGAAGGAAGAAAACCTAAGCTCCTCGACAATCCCTAGTCGGACTCAGCGAGAAGTGCTTCCCTATGGGGAGGATCAAATTAACAATAGTGGCAGGAGAACCACAACTCCAAAAAATAATCCTTCAAGAATTCATGGTGGTCGACGCGTCATCCACCTACAACATCATTCTAGGGAGGCCCTGGCTTCACTAGATGGAGGCGGCAATATCCACTTTACACCAGTGCGTCAAATATTCTATCAATCGGATAGTAGGCACCTTATTAAGAAATCAGCCCACCGCTAGAGACTGCCATTATGCAGCACTGAAGTGGCTCGACGACAGCCAACTATAGATCAAGACCATGACTAGCACGCCAGACTCTCCCGACCCTGAAGAAGAGGTCCCTGACACCCCAAGGGGAAGACCCAACGTCGGTCAACTCGAAGAAGAATCGATGACCGTGTACCTAGACAGCCCTCGCAACAGCAGAGCCATCCAAATAGGCTCTTCCTGCCTAAGCAAAGAATTCGCGGAACAACTGATAACACTACTGCGACATAATCAAGACGTATTTTCCTGGACGATGAGGGATATGGATGGAATAGACCCCTCCATAATCACCCATTGACTAATTCTAGACCCAACACTAAAACCGGTCAGACAGAAGAAAAGACAAGTGGCCTCCAAAGGAACAAGATGATAAACGAAAAAGTGCTTAGGCTATTTAATGTCGACATGATCAAATAGGCGTGGTACCCAGATTGGTTGGCAAACATCATCCTCGCTAAAAAGAAAAATGGAAAGTGGAGAGTCTGCATAGACTACATCGACTTGAACAAGGCATGCCCGAATGACAGTTTTTTGCTTCCCCACAGCGATCAAATTGTAGATGCCACGTCCGGACACGACCTCCTAAGTTTCATGGATGCCTACTCCGGATATAACCAAATACAGATGAACCTCCCGAATCAAGATAAAATGTCTTTTATAATCGAAAGAGGGATATACAGCTATCGGGTGATGCCATTCGGCCTCAAGAACGCGGGTGCAACATACCAATGGCTAGTGAACCGGATGTTCAAAAATCAAATCGAAAGGATATGGAGGTCTACATAAACAACATAATGGTCAAGAGCCTCCATAGCCCAGATCATATATTCGATCTTGCCGAAGCATTTGGCCAAGTCCGCAAGTATCGGATGAAGCTCAACCCACAAAAATGCATGTTTGGGGTTGAATTGGGAAATTTCCTAGGTTACATATTGAACCAGAGAGGAATAAAAGCATATCCATGCTCTTCTGGATATGAAGTCCCCAACCTCCATCAGGGAAGTTCAGAGCTTGATCGGAAGGGTGGAAACACTTAATAGGTCGATCTCCAAGTCATCAGACAAGTGCCTCCCTTTCTTCAAGATTCTCAGAGGAAGCAAGGCCTTCATCTGGAACGAAGAGTGCGAGCAGGCATTTCAAAACCTAAAATCATACATGGGAAGTACCGAGCTACTTTGGAAACCAACCCCAGGAGAGATGTTTTATTTATATCTAGCCATCAGTTCAACGCTTGTACGGATGACAAGGGGATACAGAGGCTAATGTACTACGCCAACAAACTTTTGTGCAACAAACTTTTGTGGAAGCCGAAGCAAACTATCCGGATCTAAAAAAGCTAGCTTTGGCGTTGGTCATCTCTTTCAGGAAGCTGAGGCCCTACTTTCAGGCTCACTCAATCACAGTTCTTACCAAAACCTACTTCGCACAGTATTGCACAAGCTGGAATTATCTGGCGGGATGGTTAAATGGTCAGTCGAACTGGGACAGTTTGACATCAACTATGTTCAAGAATGGCCATACAAGCCCAAACATTAGCAGACTTCATCGCCGAATTTACTGGTAGTGGGGAACATGAGCCGAACAGCTCAGAGCAGAGTCCAGATGATCCAGGTTGGGTTCTGCACAGCGATGGGTCAGCCACGCAGAAAGGAAGCAGTGTCGGTGTCACACTCCACACTCCAAGCGGCTTAGTATTGGAAAAGGCGATCATATTTGGTTTCCCAACCTCGAACAATGAAGCAGAATATGAGACCTTCTTGTTCGGCATGAAGCTAGCGAAAGGAATCGAGGTAACTGTGCTAACTGATTATAATGACTCTCGTCTGGTAGTCAACCAAGTTATAGGGGATTTTAACAGTAAAGACTCGAGGATGACAGCCTATCGCAAGAAGGTCATTAATGCAGCAGACCAATTCAGAAGATTTGAACTTCTGCAGTATCCGCGAGACGACAATGAAAAATACGACGCAATAGCTAGACAGGCCTCAACCACTGCAGAGACCGCTAATGGGCTTATCGAGTTCCATGAGCTGTCAAGTTTGGAAGAATAGGAGGTCAATGTGTTCTACGCAATTGAAGCGGATTCAAGCTAGATGAATCCCATTGTTGAGTACATCAAAGATGGGGCCCTCCCGATTGAAAAATCAGAGACCAAAAAATTGAAAAATAGGGTAGCATGGTACGCCCTCCTGAACGACCGGCTCTATAGAAGATCAGCCACGGGTCCCTTGCTCAGATGTCTAGCCTCCTAGGAGGCAAATCACGTCCTTAGAGAGATCCATGATGACATTTGTGGGAGTCACCCATGCGGTAGAACCCTGGCCTATAAGGCCCTGACTCTGGGATACTACAGGTCGCAAATGCAGCAGGATGTGAAAGACATCGTCCACAAGTGGGATAAGTGCCAGAGGTTCACGTCGTATACTCACATGCCCGTTCAACCCTTGACTCAAATGACCAGCCCATGGCCATTTGCACAGTTGGGAATGGACATCGTTGGACCGTTCCCGGCCTCAACCAATAAGATGTTTCTCCTTATACCAATTGATTACCTCACTAAATGGGTCGAAGTTGAGGATCTGTCCAATTAGGACAGGACAAAATTGAAAAATTCATATGGACGCCAATCATCTGCAAGTTCGGAAATCCAAGGACACTAGTCAGCGATAACGGAACCCAATTTGAAGGCAGTAAGGTCGAGAAACTATGCAAAGACCTCGGCATCAGTCACCATTTCTCCTCGTCAGGGTATCCGCAAGCCAACGGCACGGCGGAAGTCACCAATAGAACCATCTTGGAGGCACTCAAAAGAAAGCTCGACGTGGCAAAGAGAAATGGGTCTCAGCAGTGCCAAGAATACTCTGGGCGTATTGGACCACCAAAAGGATACCCATCGGAGAAACACCTTTCGCCCTAGTGTACAGGTCAGAAACAATGGTCCCGGTAGAACTTAGAATACCAACTTTCCAGACTGAGGAATTCAGACCAAAGAACAATGATGAAGCTTTGCGCGTTAGTTTAGATTTCCTTGAGGAAATGAGAAATCAGGTCTCTATTAGAATAGTCGCCTACCAACGAAAGATGGCTCAGTACTACAACAATAAAGTCAATCCACGAGAATTCAAAGTAGGAAACTAGGTACTCATAAAGACTTAGCATAACACTAAAGAACCAGGAGGAGGAAAACTAAACCCGAGTGGGAGAGGCCTTATAAAGTAACCAAAGTCAACAGGTCGAGGACGTATTACTTGGAAGACATGGACGGTAGAAGCCTTATGCAACCATGGAATATAGAACACCTTAAAAAGTATTATCAATAAAGAACATTTGTTTTTTCCAAAATTCCACTACCAGTCTTCCATTACCTAACTCTGTATATATAAATCAAGACCTTAAGTCAGATTTATCAAGTGAGCCAGGACGACCAAAGTCAGACTTGTAGAATAAGTAAGGAAGACCACAGTCAGGCTTGCACTCTGTGTATATAAATCAGGACCCTTAAGTCAGACAGGACGACCAAAGTCAGACTTGTAGAATAAGTAAGAACGACCACAGTCACAGGCTTGCACTCTGTATATATAAATCAGGACCTTTAAGTCAGATTTAGTAAGTGAGCCAGGACAACAAAAGTCGAACTTATGAGTCAGTCAGGATGGCCATAGTCAAGATGGCCATAGTCAGGATGGCCATAGTCAGGCTTGCACTCTGTATATATGAATCAGGACTTTTAAGTAAGATTTATTGAGTGAGCCAGGATGGCCAAACTCAGACTTATTGAGTGAGCCAGGTCGGCCAAAGTCAGACTTATCGTGAAAGTCAGGGCGGCCACAGTCAGGCTTGCACCCTTTGAACACAAGTCAGAACGACCACAGTCAGGCTTGCACTCTTTAGACATGAGTTGGGACCCCCAAGTCAGACTTATTGAGTGAGCCAGGATGACCATAGTCAGACTTGTGCTTGTTCCAACCAAAGCTTAGTCGGTGACTACCGATAACGATAGCTTCAGATTTGCTCGAAGCCTAGTCCGAGTAAAGCAGGCAACAACGGCCTAGAAAGTGGGAGCTTAGTCAGTGCTCATGCAACCTGGTGAAGACAACTTGCCAAGGATCATCATCCAACTATAGATAATGATCGTCGAATCTTTTCGCTCGGAGCCTAACCCGAGTAAAACGAGCTACGACGACCTATAAAATGGAAGCCTAGTCAGTGCTCATGCAGCCTAGTGAAAACAGCTTGCCAGGGATCATTGTCCTTCCGCAAACAATGACCACTGAGCCTTATCACTCTAACACCCCGTTCGCAAATAACATAAGACAATACAAAAAAACAGAAGCATAATCACACTCATACAACATTGCGTATGCTTGCCCGAATTGTTCTACTCTCGAGAGTAACAGTTAGCCAGCTTCAGCTACTAACAATAGATCAAGACTAAAGCTACGACCTAGTACTTAAGAAAGTCAAAAGGGGTCAAAGAAAGAGAAGTGCAAAACATTAGGATCAAGCATGCAAACAAAATACTACACAATAGCATGATAACATTGTTGGGTCTAGGTACAAAGCTATTTGATTAACACTCTTTAAGTTGGACTTTAAAAGTTGCAATTGTTTTGGAGAGCTTTCTCCAGAGGCCGAAGAGCCACTTACATCAGAAGGAACTGCAGGAAATAAAACAACATTGTTTGAAGCCAGTCTTGAGTTGCCAGACAGGGACCCAGGATCGAAAACTTATGCCTCGTTAATCATCCAGAAAACAGCCTTTTGTACTAATCAAAGTCAAGCTTCACGTGGGGATTCTCATCTTCAATCAGTCCAAGCAACTCCAGCCTACCCCGGGCAATGTCAGAAGATCGTGAAGTTCCACGTTGAGCCTTGGGCTCCGCTAACCTTGCCTCTTCCTCCGATAGTCTATGGGAAAGCACAACCACATGAGATTCATCCTCCACCAATTGCTCTCACAGCGAATTCAGCTCCCCCAGAGCATCTGCAGCCCAAGCCTTAGCTTCATGAACTTGGCGTCACCTTCCGGCTGGATCAAATTTAGACTCTAAGCACAAAACAACCAACTCAGATTCATGAGACTGCACATTGCCCGCCAACCCCTTCAGCTGCTTACTTAAGATGCCCAACCTGTAGAGCGCGTCCAAGTATGACCTGCAAAACTCCACAAAAGGCTCATCCACATCATGAACTGTACTAATAGCGTCAGGGTGTAGATTACCCATTACAAACAATGACAAGGAACCTTTGGGAGACGTCAGTTTCGCATCCAAAGACTTTTCAATAGGAAGATTTGCCTGGTGCTCAACATCAGGCCTAGGGGGGAATCTACTTCTCAAGGTAGCAAGCTCAGTGTGCCGAAAATCATAAGGGACATCATTGACTTTGTCGGCATCCGCTAGCCCTAAATAATTCCCCTCCAATACAACTAAAAGAGCATGAGTTTCCAGACAAAATCTCCACTCCCCAGAAGCCATCTCTTTAGTGGACTGCTTGGGCCCAGATTCCACAATCATCACTTCCTGCTCTAGCAGGATCGGTCTAGGAGAAGAACCAGCCTTGCTGCTAGCCCGCCTTCTCATGGGACGACCGATAAGCAGCATGGTCGCCTCCAACTCAGCTTGTTTCAAAAGGCTAGGTATTGTGAGCCTTATCTTCCTGGAACGACCACCGCCAATCTCCCTCGAAGACGACCTAGGCACAGTAGGGTATTCATGAAAGTACCTGAACAATCCACTCCACGCGACGTTGTTTGCGGCCATGACATCCTCAACAACAATCGAGGGAAACTCATTAAACGCCCTCCTCACTGATTCCTCCTCCTCAGTAAGAGTTGGAGCCACGAATTTACCTGCACAGAATAGCAAGACAATATGTCAATTTCTACAAAAGCACATGGAAGTATAAAATGAGGAAATGCATTACACTCACTAAGGTCAAATTTGAAGTGTCTGACAAGAGACTGCCCATCCACCTTGAAGTACGGGGAATTAGATAAAGCCAAAAAACAATGGTTTTGCCAAAACTTGAAGTCGACAGACAAGGAGCCCAAACACTTCGAAATACTCAATCAACAGACTCCATGAGCATTAAGATGGGGAAAAGTCAGCAATTGGAGTATATGCGGAGTCAACAGGAGGCCATCAAACATGGCCTTGATAAAGACATAAATCAAAGTTCTGAACTCATTAGGCACCATTTGAGCAGGGGGAATGCGAAGGTGCACAAGGAGCACCAAATAACCTCTGGAACTGGAAAGTAAAGCCTTGCTTGGAACATGCTTTTATGGAAGGCAATGAACCCTTACCTGAGCATCAACGGATTGTGAGTGGCACTCAGCAGGGTAAGCTCCAAGTCTTCAGGAACCCCATAGTCCTCAGGAAGCTTATCCAAATCGGACCCCTTCTGTTTCTGGTAAAAAGTATGGCAAACATATAACATGTTCTATCCGGGGGTAAATTCAACGCTTTCCGCCATAAAGATAAAGTTTTAAATTAAAAAAAAAGATTTGCAACAAAAAGCACAGAGAAAAAAAAATAGGAAGGTTGTAGAAGAGATACAAGGTGAATAGACTCCTCACAAAAGCACGACTTATATAAGCACCAGGCAGTCACGCCCCCTTTCCTTATTGAATGGTCACAAACTCATTTAATGTTGTGTGCTGCTCGAGACAACGTTTCGGGTTCAATCATCACAAGTGTACAGATTCTATCAAAGCGATTTAGTGGACTGATTAGATGGCCCACTAACTCGGGGGGGAGAGAAGCTGATGATACACCAAACCGTCTTCTAATTAGCACCGTACACGTGTCATGATGATCTTGTTAACAAATAAAGCAGGCCTGACTGCATGCTTAATCTAACGAGGCCCAAACAGTACTAAGCTCATTATTAGCAAAATCCAGACAGTCGGGTCCAAGTTGCAATGAGCCATTCAGCCCACAAGTCACGTGGTCAGGCCCAATACTCATAAAACCTCTAAGGCAAGTATCTGAGAGGTCTACCCAAGACTGGCATGTCAGCAACACATTGGATCCGACTAGGAAACAAATATTAGAGTATAAGTCGAACAAGGAAACTTCCTTGCATGGACAACACTTAGAAAGTGAAACCTCTCCCGCAAATCTTGGAGCACGAGTCATGTGGGGAAATTATCCCACATGGACAACTCCCAATTAAGAAAGAGTCTCCAGCAAGATCTTTTTGCTAAACTACGTCACCAAAGGCCTAGCCGAACAAGGACTCTCACACTATAAGAGGGAGATAAGGTCAATGAACTTATGGTATGCTACAGAATCCCAATTTACAGCTTTAAGCCTCTCTTAAGCCTTATCTAACTTAAGCATCGGAGTGCCATTAGTCGCCACACGGTGGTCCTTGGCTCACATGTGCTACTTTTGCAGGTCTAGGTAAGCGGCGAGGAAGAAGAGCAGAAATCGACTACATCAGTGACTATCTTGCATTAATACATATATATTTTACATGACTTAATGTATGCAGCCTTTGTGCCATTAGACTATGAAAGAGATTTGTCTTGTAAGTTATGGCAAGTTTATGTCTGTGGGACAAAATGGACGCATTGTGAATGTGGAGTTTCACATCATTAACATGTTTGCTAAACATCAAATAATTGAGTGTCAGCATGTATTTCATTTTTATAATGGTTTGGACATGAGGATCAAATTTGTTTTGGCCTTAAGAATTTGACATACTAGCAGCAGAGTAAATGGCTAAAAAGTGGGCTAAATCCAAGCTCCAGATTCAAGAACGCATTGACAAAAGGTAGCAAGTGTGTCACCGTGCCCTAATGTATTTTTGCGAGGACCATCACTTCATACCTCTTTAAAATGTTTTGGATGTGGTCATCCTACTCACCTATAACGTGATTGCTCTAAAGGAAAAATTGTTTACTTACAGATGAGGTGGATGAGCATGACTATGGATATTGGTGTCCCACAGCAGGAAGATGAAAGTGGAATGATCTCCTTGCGTAGGGCACTGCATGTACCCGTAAAGCTTGTAGACAAGCTTCTTCCGGCCAGGGAGATGATGGAAAGTGATACACTCAAGCCAAGTACAACTATTTTAATTTATGATTTATTTGATTGATTAGTAATAGGTTGGTTTGGGCCGAAGTAAGCTCATAGTTATTAAAGAAGTAAGCTCATACTTATTAAAGAGATCTAGTTTAGTTTTAGGGCTTTATTGGCTTGTTTAAGAAGCCTTGTTCAACTATAACTAAGGTTGAACAACCGCTCTTGTAAAATTGGCTTGAGTTGGAAGAAAAGTTTATTTCGTTTTATTGGTTTTCAATTTCCAGTAGTTTATTTATTTTTTGCCGAGTAGTTTGAGTAGAAAATGATCCTTTAATTCTCTTTGCATTCTTAAATGCATTTACCACTTGCGTCCACAACACCTTTAAATGTTAAAGGTAGGTGATTGCAATATTGCTTCAGTAGAATTTGCAATTGATAGCCTAGTTAATGAGAAAGGTTTTAGCATTTTTGACGATTGAGCGGGATGAGGGTGGGGACAATGATAGGGAAGGGTTTGGTTTGGGCTAAGATTCGTAATGCATTTTTGTTCTGGTGGGGTTTGGTCAATTTTTGCATTATGTAATTTTCTATCTTTGCTTCATAATGGATCAATTCTACATAACTGCCCCAACTCCTTTACGATCTTTCATTGCGTGGGGATGGGGGGTTCCATTGTGCTTGTTTTTTCTCACGTTCCAACTGAATCGGTAACAACAAGCAATTACTACCCTTATGTAGCAAAAATATCTTCAGTGGAGTTAATATACCCTTATCTATAAATCACTTCTTCCCATAGCTTCAAAGTGGACACTCATATCCGCTTTTTTCATGTCTATGCATGGTGGTTATTGTGCAACATATACGTATATGTTTTTCTTGCAATAATTTCCAATATTCAAGATGTTTCATCAATAACGTAGTTTCATTAGATATATCATACATATCTTTCATATTTTCACTTGGGGATCTATGTTATGTTAGGCTCTGACATGTCTTTTCTTTGCCTCATCGAGGTGCAACTTTTTATAAAAGTGCATCAACACAATGTAGCTGACGTCCAAGGCACACACCTAGGTATTTTTTTGGAAAGGTAACTTAAGTAAAGAGAACAAAAATAAAATAAAAACTCTAGAAAAATAACTCACTCTTCAACATGAAACATTTTTCTTTTCTTCTTTTTGGAGAAGTTAAAATTCTATTGAACGATGTGCTGCCATGACATCTAAAAGAAGTAAAAATTTACCTTCAAAAGATGTTTTGCTGCAACAAATCTCAGCCTTGAAAACATAGCTTAAGATTTTTGGTTCTTGGAGAGGACACTCACCAACAACCATAGGTTAGACATTTTTTCCATTGATATTTTATTTGGCCATAATCTTGGTCATTGATCGGTCTAGGAGCAATATGAGACGATTTGGGATTAATCGAAACTAATCGGAAAATTAGTTAATCAGTAACTTCCAGATTAATTGCAGATTTAATTGGCCAAAATATTCGAAGCAATTTTCTGGTAAAACTGTAACATCTGAGTTAGCGGTAAGGTTAACCTGGGAAAGTAATCAGGTACTTCGTAACACATTATTTGCTATAAAGAGAAGTATAGGTTGGTTTGGTCGAGCGTAGGATATAATGTCGTATATATGGATCAAAGGAGTGCAGATTGAACATTAAAAATTGACTAGGGCCAAAGCAAAGCAAACCAAAGCATTTTGGTTTGACAACCCCACCCTTGACATTAATAATAATAATAATAATAATAATAATAATAATAATAATAATAATAATAATAATAATAATAATAATAATAATAATAATAATAATAAGAGCAACCAAACGAAAAGCTTAATCATTACCCTCAACCTCAACCAATAGGGAAAAAACTGAAAACAATTAAAACAAGGATAAAAAATAAAAATAAAAAAGCCCTAGAGAAAGGCTATATAATCTTTCTCTACAGTGTGGACATAAAATACCCGAAAGGAAGTGAACAATGATGAAGGGAAGGAAGTGTAGGGGATTCAACTTCAATTCATTACTCTTTTTCCTCTCTCTATCCAACTTGGTTTTGCTTTGTGTTGCGCACGCGTTAGTCAGAACATGATGCCCCCAATAACACACAAGTTCCGAAGATTGAATCTGGATTTCGCTTTGAGGACCAAGAAGAAGAATGCCTAGTGTGTTGGTACTGGGGTGCCCTTCCCATTTCATTTTAGCCTTCTTGTGTGAATAAACAAGGGAATTGCTTTGCTCACCCGAACCCAAATTCCTTCCCACACCCTAACTTGAGGTGTGTAACTTTTGTTTTTCAAAATTGTTGGGACACCCAACTGTAAATGTCAGGTTTTTTTTTGTTTTTTTTAATATATGAAAATTACTCTTAACATCATTCATTCATCAAAAAAAAAAAAGGTTTCATGCTCTCAAGGGTATTCCTTTTAGTCTAGGAAACCAACATCCCCTTTTCAAAAGTATCCAACTACTTAACATCTACTATATAGAGTGAAGCATTAGGATCTGAACTAGAGAATGTGTGGTCTCCCTTACATGTCTGACCTGACATGACCTATTTTCATAGTAGTTCCAGGTATGTTCGTTGTCTAGTTAGTTTGCATGTGTATTAGAAATATTTCCTCTGAACTTATGTATTGACCTCCGAACTTATGTATTGAATGAATCATTCCTCCTTATGTACCTTTTTTGTACTGTCTTACTTATTACCTCATGTTGATATTACTATTGCTCAAGTTGTGTTCTAGCTAATTGAAGTTGCATAGTTTTAGTCGAACCTTAGACTTATTACTGAATTCCATTGCCAGTGTTGCACGAGCATTGCTACTCAGTGATACATGATGTTAAATCATTTATTTGTACCGAGGAACAAGACCTGCTACTAGACTTAACATAACTACTACTACATTGATTAGGGGTGGGCAAAGTCGGTTCAGTTTGGTTTGAGGCCCAAACCGCTTTCGAACCATTTTCAATCGGTTAGCCCAAATCCAAAACCGAAACCGATTTTGTATATGGTAAATCCTGAAATTCGATTGGGCCGAAATTCGGTTCGGTCCGGTTCGGTTGGGCTGAAAATTCGGTTTTAACTTTTTCAGCCCATTTTGAAAGGCCCATTTTTAGCCCAAATGAAAATTGACAATGAAATTTTTTAGCCCAAATGAAAATTGACAAAGAAAATTGACAATGTAAAAAAGAGAAACTTTGGATGAATCTGCATGTTTACTGAGATTAAGCTTTAAAGCAATCCTTCCAAGCCAGACAATGTGCATTACCGAGAGTGGGCTATGAGTTCCACATTTAACCTCTTGGTCAATGAAAAAGATTTGTCCTCCATAAAGTTTACTACAATTGGTTATATTTTCATTCACTGTAACAGGGACTACGCATTTACATAGGCAGTTTAGTGATTCTTGTTGCGTGTACACGAGTAAGAGCAAGCATTTCAGTATATAATATAAGAAACTCCCAAGGGGGTGGGCAACATTAGCATACCTGTATCTCTTCTGGAATTATTTGATGACACAATCCTGACTAACTAAATTACAAAATTCAGAATGTTTTGCCGAGTAGGATTGAATTTGACGTGAAAAACCTAATGTGAACCTGGTGATATTGGTCCTATTGGACTTGGAAGAGACTCAACATTTTGTATTTGATGAAACGTTGTGTTTTCAAGATTTATTTAACAAAGATGCAAGAGCCAAAGTGTACGATAACATAAGACCATGTTTTTGCATTTGCATCTAATAAATAACTTACAGCTTTTAACTTTGATGAACTTTTCACCTTCTTTGTGCTGGCAGGACGATTGACAGTCTTGGGAAATCATGCATGTACATGATACAGACTAGATGTGCAGCCCATGGTTAGTGTTATGATCACCTGAATCAACGATCTTCTTTCATCACATGTACAACTAACTGTATCTATCCCACCACATCTGTCACTGTTCTTTGCGGAATGAAGCTTCATAAATTAGTAGTAACATTTCCACCAAGTGAAAATCATGCGAGTCTCGATGGGAATCCTCGCTGTTGCTTATCCTTTATTTGAACTGCATTAATTCGCCATCTCCTATAAGATCAAACAAGGAAAATGTTATGTCAGGCAAATATCCTTCATCCTTCATCTCCAGCATTAAGCACTCTAGAATTTCTTGGATATGGTTGAATTCTTTATACATTCGATCTTTAGCATGAAATGAATGAACAACATGTCCAACTTAAATCCAGCTATTTCCAGGTTTCTTTGTCAAACCCTTCTCTTTTATCATTGATCTGACCTTGGATGCATCTGCCCATTTCCCCTTTGAAGCATATATATTCAATAAAAGAACATAATATCCTGTGTCTCCCGTATTTATCTGGAACAGTTCCCTCCCAACAAGCTCAGCAAGTTCAACCCTGTGGTGCAATCTGCAAGCGGCAAGCAGGCTTCAATGAAAAACAGTATTTGTAATTCTGTAAAACAGTATATTCTGTAATTCTGTAATTCTGTAAAACAATATATTCTATAATTCTGTAAAACAATATTTGTACCTCTGACAAACTGTATTTGTAATTCTGTAAAACAGTATATTCTGTAATTCTGTAAAACAGTATTCTGTCTGTAAAACAGTATATGAAAAACTGAAGGATTGCAGATTTCATATATTCTTGATATGAAAAACTAGCACAAACACACCTCTGACAAGTACAATTATACTTGAAAAAACTAGCATTAGCACAATCACAATTATACTTGTCACAAACTAGCACAATCACAATTATACTTGTCACAATTATACTTGTCACAAACTAGCACTAGCACAATTACAATTATACTTGAAAAAACACTAGTATACTTGTAAAAGTACAAGTATATTTGTAAAATCACCTTGAACTTGAAGTATAGTTGATTGAACATGAAATCACCTAATAACCAAACGTGTAATCTTAAAACTGAAAGTTTGAAAGTAAATAATATAAACCCAAATAGAAATCTTAACAACTTCAATAGAAATCTTAACAACTTCAACTAAAAAATAGAAATTCATTCTTGAGCAACTCAGCAATTCAGCAACCAGCAATTCAATCTTCAGAAATAGAAATTTGTGCAACCCCAGACTCTAGTTCATAGAAACAAAAACAAAACCAGAATTAGAAATCTGTAAAGTCTAGAAATGAGAAATAAATAATATTATAATAAACAAGTAAGATTACCTGCTTCAAGTTTCTCCAGTTCGGTATACAAATCAAGCTCAGTCTTGGTTGGCTCTTTATATAGGGAACACATACTATTACCCATCAACCAGTCATTGCAACATACTAGACATTCAACCATCTTGGGAGTTAAGCTGGCCCTAAAAGGATCAATGAACCTTTTTCCTAAGCTGAAAGCACTCTCGGATGCAACAGTAGAGGCAGGAACAGCAAATACATCTCTTGCAAGCTGAGATAAAATAGGATATCTAGTTGCATTTTCCTTCCACCAGCCAAGAAGATTGAAATTTCTATTTGAAGGGTCTTCAGTTGGTTCTAGCAAATATTTGTCCACCTCAGTTTTAATCTCCACAACATCCTGCTCCTTCCTGAGCTTCATAAACTCGTAAATTGTTTGAGCATGAATGTCCTCACCAACATCAACAAGTGCATTTTATGATCTTGGCATGGTGGCATTTATAGAAGCTTGGGCAGCCTCTGGATCAACATCAGAATACTCATAAAAAAGCTGCAAAAAAATGGTCTTGATCTCTTCAACCATCACTCCAACCATGGTCTTGTCTTGCTGCAACTTGGGAAAGAAGTATTGCAGATACAACAACTTGTACCTAGGATCCATGACTAAAGCAATCACACATATTTTGTTCAAGTCCTCCAGCCTTCTCCAATACTTGTCAAACTTCTTATTCATTGATGTCCCAATGCTGACTAATAGGTGATCATCACTACTGATGCATTTCTCTATCTCTCCTACAATTGTGCACATCCAAAGAAGAGGTTGGTTTGCTGTCACAACCTTGGTACCACTGAATTGTAGTGTTGCATCATAGAAAATCTTCAAAAACTTCACAAGTCTTGCTGCCTTATCCCAATCAACTGAATTTGGAGGCCCATCCTTTTTTTTCCACCCATCCTTTCTAAGAAATAACTCTCCATCTGAGTATCCTCATCCTCCAACCTCATAAAAGCCTTTTTAAACTTCACAGCTATATCTAACATGAAATAGGTAGAGTTCCACCTTGTGCAAACATCCAAAGGAACAATCCCACCCTTGTACTCTATTTTTTCCTGAGCAGCACACTTCCTAAACTTCTCTAATCTTGCAGGAGAGGATCTGATGTACTTCACACAATTCCTAATAGCATCTATCGAGGCATCCAACTCCTCCATGCCATCCTTAACAATTAAGTTAAGGATATGGCAGCAGCACCTCATGTGCAAAAATATCCCATTCAGCACTAGCTCCTTCCAATTTCCTATTTTCTCCCTCATATAATCAAGTGCAACTTGATTCGGGCTAGCATTATCAACCACAATAGTAAAAATCTTATCTATTCCCCATCCTATCAAGCATGACTCTACAAGCTTCCCAATGGTCTTGCCCTTATGATTAGGAATTACAACAAAGTTTATTATTCTTTTATGTAAAACCCAATTTTCATCAATAAAGTGTGTTGTTAGGACCATGTAATTGACATTCTGGATTGAAGTCCAGGTGTCAGTTGTCAAGGACACTCTCTGAGAATAGGTACTGAATATTTTTTTCATCCTAGTTTTCTCACTTTGAAAAAGATCCCAGATATCTCTCACTAGAGTCCTACGGGAAGGGAGCTTGAATAGAGGCTAAGTTACCCTCATAAAATCTACAAACCCTTGACCCTCAACACGATTAAAGGGAAGTTCATCTCTAATTATCATCCTAGCACAAGCAAGCCTAGAAACCTCAGCATCATAACTAACAGACCTCATATTACCACCATTTTCAGCTGAATCAAAAGTAAGAAACCTCTGTTTTTTACTTGGAATGTAGAGGGGACATTTTTTGCATTGATAGAGCATGTGAGTCCTCATACTTGAAGTCCCATTAGACTTGGAATGAACATTGTAGACTTGGGGGCAGTAGTTGCACTTAGCTTGAGGCTTGTCCATCTTAGAACCATCTGGGTTGGTGAGCTTGGTGAAGTGATCCCATGCTACACTCTTGTTCTTCCTTTTGGATAAAGAATTATCACGAGGAACTTCAGTAGGCTGGACAGCTGGATTGACTACTAAACCACTTGCTGCAGGAGTAGTTAATGGTGTGGTTCCATTGGTTTCTATGTTAGAACAAGTTATTTGAGTCGGTGTTGGAGTCTCACAGTTGCCTTCCATAATCTGTACAATGGAACGTACATAAACAATCTGAAAAATGCATATTCAACAAACTACCCAACAGACATTACGCTTATTCATTCAACAACAAATGAATATTCAAACACTATTAAGTACATACTGCATATATAAATGATTGGAGTAAATGATCCCTATATATAAATGACTGGTTTATGATCCCTATATATAAATGATTGGAGTAAATGATCCCTATATATAAAGCAAATTTTTTACTTAATTTTTGGTAGATACTTTCAAGGAAAGTTGTATGAGTTTTTTTCACTGGTCCTACTACCCTATTTCAAAAGGATTTAAATATTTTGCTGGTGAGCATCACTACTGTCATGCCAAAAAAACAACAATAAAGCAACTAGTTGAGTTATGCTGAAATCCTGAAACGCATCGCAACAATTACTGCTAGCAGCTCTCAAGAGTAGTTAGAGATCAAACAAATCTGAACATTTCAAGATGTAAATGGTGAGTTCAAATATGCAATATATAGATGTTTCATTAAACTATAAGTCATTCACAGAAAAGTTAAAAGGACTCGGTAAAAAACAGACACAAACCCCCAATGTATGATGTTTTGGAATCTAGGAGTTCCTACAATGAAACCAACTTTGTTCCTACATTTGTATTTTTTATTTGTATCCTCCTGTATGTTTGTTTTATGCTCTGGAAAACTGAAAAAAAGAAGCCACGACTTGAAAAGATCAGCTAAGACGAGACAAATCCAAGCTAACTGACAGTTTGAACAAACAAACAATTTGAAAAAACAAACAAACAAACAATTTTACTCTGTAATAGATGCCGATTTGATCTCTCTCCAGTCTCCACACTCCAACTTAATACCCATAGTTCCATAGCAATGTCCCCTTCTACATCACTATTAGACCATACAACTACAACACACCTCTCATACAAAAAAAAAACCACATTCTTCATTATTCATTTCCCCAACTTGTTTTAATCTTTGGTAACAAGAATCCATCAGATCAAACCATTATCATAAATAATGAAAAAGAAAACACATAAAAAATAAAATCTTTCAATGACTAACCTGAGTTATTGGAGAATAACTAGAAGCCAATGAGCAACAAGAAAGGGCTTCAGTGGGTGTTTAAAAGGAGGCTCCAATGGGGTTTTAATGAATGATTGCAGAGGAGTTGAGGAAGGATTTCGATGAGTGATTGCAAAGAAGAGGAGGCCTTTCATTGTAGAAGAGGAAGAGGTTTTAAGGTTGGATTTAGGGTTTGAGAGTTTGAGTTTGAGTGAATCTGAGATACGGTAAGATATTAAGAAACCAAGATATTGAATTTATCAATTTAAGGTTGGTTTCCTCGCTATTTAGAATTTCTGCAAGAAGAAATGGAAACAGAAAGATTGGGTTTTCGTTTTTTTCTTTGGGGTGTGATACAGTGCGACAGTATGCAACATATGCACCAATCGGTCGGTTCGGTTTTTAATCGGATGGTTTAAAATTGTGAACCGCTTCCGAACCGTTTGGAACCGATTTCGGTTCGGTTTTACAGATTCTTTTATCATTTCTTATTCGGTTCGGTTACCGAACCGTATTTAACAACCGGTTCAGTCGATTAACCGAAATTAATTCGATTTATGCCCACCCCTAACATTGATAACATGACCACATGCCCAACACTATTATTATTTGTATTAATATGAATCAATATGCCGTAATCAAATTTATATGTTACAGACTTAGTTGTTTATGGTAAATAGTTGGGAATGGATAAAAACATCTTGATTTAAAATTCCATAATCGATGTCCTAGTCGATTTTATATGTTAATAACTAAAGATTTATATGATGAATAAAAATCCTAAAGAATCGATGAAAACCAATCAATCTAAAATTTAAATTTGATATGTATTAGTCGATTATATATGTTAATATGCTAGAGGACAAATCACATGTTATTGATTAGAACATAACAATTTAAAATTTTGAAATTGATGTATTAGTCGACTTTATGTCTTAACAAATTTAGGGCTCTTTTCCTCATTTATGCCAACCCCTCTTTGTCAATTGACCACCACCACCACTCTCCTCTTCTCTTAGTCAATCAAACATAATTACCACTACCCTTTCTACTTTGTTAATCGACTACCGTCACCCCTCCTTATCGTCTTCGTAATAAAGAAACAAGGGAGATCCGCGGGGGAGGTTGGTGTTGGTGAAATAAATCACGTAGGTGGGAGAAGGAAAAAAAACTAAAGCCAGTGGGTGTCTTTAGACTCATGCATAGGAAGGAATTTGACTAGGTGAGCAAATCAATTCCTATAAAAAAAAAAAAAGGTCAGTTGTTATTTGTCCCCTAATAGATGTTTGTATTCCAGTCTCCCCTTATGAATAGTGGTCCACACTCGTTGACTGTGAAAAATCTAATATTACACTTGTTTTACTAAAATACTCTTTTAAGTAATTGAACTACGTATCTCAAGAAAAAAGCTAATGGCCAAGACTTACAAAGGGGTGGATTGGAGAATATATATCTATTAACCATGAAATTGTGATTGAGATATGCTGGTCGGATATAAAACATTCAATTTCAATCCTTAGATCTTTTAGGAGTATTTTGGTGATAAAATCGTGACTGTTTTGAAAACAACTCGTGCCTCACAATGAAAGGATAGGAAACACTAGTTTTGGGAGAGATTGTAATGTTGATATGTAATGGTGGGTAACCTTAAATTTTATTTTGGGGTGTGATGCAATCATTTTTTGTTTCGTGCTTTGACCTTGACCTGCAAACCTACTAACCTGCACAAGGAAAGCACATGAGCCACAGACCACCGTTGTGGTGGCCGATGGCACTCGGATTATAAAGTTAGACAGGGATATGAGGAAGGCATAATGTTGTAAACAAGGAATTTGTAGTGTACCTTAGCTTACCAACCTCATGTCTTATTTATAGTGTTGGAGTCTTGGTACGTGCAGGCCATCGATGGCATAGATTAGGGAAGATCTTCGTTAAGATCCTTCTTTAATTAGAAGTCAGGTTGTGAAGAGGAGTTTCCCTATTAGCCTTGTGCTCCTAGATACGCGGGAGGTAGTTCCCATTTTGAGAGTAGTCCTTAGATAGAAGTCTCTATGTCTGAAATATATTATGGAATTTGCTTCCTAGTGGGGAAGCGAATAGCTGTTGTAATTTCCCGTCCGAAGCTGATCTTCGAGATACTTGCCTTAGCCGGGCTTATGGGTATTGAGGATAGTTGTGAGACACGTAGGCTTGGCAGGTTGTAAGAATTTGAGTTCGTCTGGCGGACTGCATTGGGTGATCTTAGAACCGCTTGGGCCGGATAGTGTTGGGCTGACGTTAGGGCTTATCATTCCTCGAAATTATCATGACACGTGTATGTCATGGAGGAGGGACTGTTTTGGTGTATCATCAGCTACTGCCCCCTCTAGTTAGTGGGCCATCGCATCGGTCACTAAGTCACTTCTTGAAATGATATGTCGCTCATGATGATTGAGTCTCAATCGTTATTTAAGTCGCACGCTTCATTAATTGAATATGTGTTGGTTCAGTGGAGAAGAGACGGGAATCCAATCCCTATTTAGGTCTTCCTTTATGCGGGAACTGACTTTTCTATTTTCTTTACTCTTAGAGATTTGTTCTATTCATCTTTTGATTGAAAAAGATTGTTCATTTTTTCATGGCTCACCAAAACCATATTGATGACGCCACTTTGGCCAAGGGCTTTGAGTTTTTCAAAGACAAGTCGCTTTCTGAATCGAGCCTCGCTGAAATCTGGAAGACGTTCGGGGTCCCTGAGGACCTGCCACTATATGCTCTGAAGGATGATCAGACACCAATGTTTTCGCCGGTGGGGTTTATCTGTTTGCACCGCGGGATGCTCCAAACTGGAGTTTGTTTCCCTGTTCTTGACGTGATTTGGGACTTCTTGGATTTTCTTGGAATTCCTCCTACCAAATGGGTACAGGATCAGCCTTCTTATTTTTATTAGAGCGAAGGAGACTGGCCTCCACGTGACTCTGCGGGTGATCCAGTTGTTGACTTCTCCTTGGCTGAATGATCACGCCATTTGTAAGATGACGTCGCCGACTTGTTTTAGGAACTTGACGAATGACTTCAACTTCTAGCAGAAATATTGTTCTTTGGCTCCTGTAGACTCAAAGTACTTCTAGTTCAAGGGTTGTCCGCTCGAATGAGAGTTCAAGTCACTTCGTAAGTGTAGCTTTATCTTCCGATTTCGTTGCACTGATTGTATGCTAACATTTGCTTGTGTTTCTTCGCAAAGAGGTTCCCCACTACTCCTCTTCCCCAGAGGAGCAAAACACTATAAAGAAATTATGCGACTTGCGGAAGCAGAGTGTGGAGGAGGTCCTATGTACTATCAACTTCAGTCGCAGTGGGTTGTGGGACAACTGGCATGAGGCCCCCACTCTTTACCGATCATCGCGAGTTAAGCCCGAAGGTGGGGCCCCTTCTAGAAAAAAGAAATCCGCCAAATTTAAGGCTCCCATTTTGTCTGACACGGAGGGGCTTTCTGAGATGCTTGCCTCATTTGTAGGCTCGAAGAAATCCCGTGTTAGGACTGGGTCGTCTTCCAAACGGTCCGCTCCAGTAAGGGACGGGCGTGACTCTGATCGACCGGCAAGGGCAGAGGTTGAAGTGTTCGGCTGGGAAAGGGACCAACTCTGATTAGCAGGGGTTGAAGATGCATCGAATCTTAGTACCGCACATGCGAAAGCTCTGAGCAAGAAGCTGATGTTAGCCGTTGTGGCGGCTTCTACTAGTGTTGATCCGTCCAGGACTGTTCTACTAGAGGGTTCTGAAAAGGATTCGCCTGAGGTCTCGGAGTCTAACCGTTCCATTGGTGGGTAGTCTGATAGTGGTTGTGGTGACATAGGCCAAGTTTCTCATAGTCCGCATTGTTCCCCATCTCGCTCTAGGCCGCATCTCAGGGTAATGGAAGGTCTGTTGGACAACTCGCTTCCTTCTCTTCCTTTGGATTCCGCTGAGCTATCTCGCAATAAAGGGTCAGTTGTTGGTGACAAATGAATGGCTATAGATGAGGGCTTGGGAGCAGTGGCAACTACGAATGGTGGTCCTGGCATAATTCCTCATCCGGGAGAGCTCCATCCGGACGCGAGGATAAGTCTGTTTGCCCCGGACTAGTGAAGATGAGCAATCAGGACTGGAAGGTTGATGTGGATTATGCTTCGAGGAAGCACATAAGCAGGCGTCATGGCTAGCTGATGGATCACCCTCCAAAACCCTAGGAGGATGTGCTAAGAGAGCGTATGGATAAGGGTTTAAAATACCTTATGTTGGGAATGTCTCACTTGAGCCAGGTGGTCGTCGCTGGGATGGAAGTTGAGGCGGCTCGTGAGAGGGTGTAAACCATGGAAGTGTCTTCTCGAACATGCAGAAGTTGTACTCTGTTGCGCTTTTTGAAATTGAGCTGTTGAGGAAGCAAATTGAGGAGAGAAGGCTGGAACAGTCAATCGTTGTTGCTGAGACTCAGAAGGTTGGTCTGGAGGCCCTTGAGTCTAATTTGGCAGAGGCGGTGTCCGCAAGGGACACATTCAAGTGAGAGTTGGATCTGGTCCGCCTTGATCTAGAGGTTGCGCAGGAAGCTGCGGCTGATGCACGCTTTGAATTGCAATTTCTCACTGAGGAGGAAGCTAGGAAAGAGATTGATTGGGTTGCCTAAAGGCATCAGTTAGAGGCCGACCTGGAATTCAATGCTCGAGTAGCGAGGAAGGCTGGAGAGCAACTTCAACTGGAGCAACATGAGCTCATTGCTGTTAAGAGCAGACTGGCTACGGAGCAATCTCAAGTCGATGCGCTGACAGGTAAGCTGGAGTGTGAACTTACTGAAGCGAAAACGCACGAGGAAGAGCTTATCCAGGAACAAGGTATGTGTGAATTCTGCTGGGTTGTACACAGTAGATTGGAGCTGCTGACGCTGATGAAGGAGGAGCATCCGGAATAGGACCTCGATCACTATAAGAAGATGTCGTATGCAAACTTATCAGTGGTTTCTGCGTCATTGGATGAAGAGGGCTATCTGGATCATGATGTTCAGATTTCGACACATAAGGACTCAAATCCTGCTCATTTCTCCGTTAAGTTTAGCTCTTATGTTTCTATACCCTCTCCTGACGAGGAATAGGCTTTGTAAACTTGTATCTTTTTTGCTTCAGTTGTTAATGAAAACATATTGATCTTGAGTATGTTTTGTACTCATATTATGCTCGGTTTCCCTATTATGTGTTTTCTGTTTTGCCTATCGTTTTACTTTGGCATCTGCTGGTTGGGTCGATAGGAAGTCGAGTGGTATGTCTGCTATTGAGAGTTTGACCATTTGTGTTGCGAGTGATTCTGACCTATTCTGCTACGAGGTCTCAGAGTCACTGTTGTTTAGTTACATCCAATAGTGTGTGTTCCGTGGATGGTTTAGAAGTGGGATATGCTACCCATGCTGTAGTCCATCCTAAACGTAAGCCACTGCGAGCTTGTTTCGCCTACCTGACTGTCGGTGGCGGTTGCGGTTGCTGGCATGAGTGAACTGTGATAGCCGAGCACATGCATTGTGTTTGAGCTAGAGCGTTTGTCCCAAGTCAAGTTTCATAAACTCGGGCTGGCATTCCATGTAGTATTCGTTCATGTGTTGGTGGGACGGTTTATGGGTCGCCGTGAGCGGCCTTTGCTGATAATAGAATGTCAACCTGTGTGAGCGTGAAGACGCTGCCTGAGTTGTGATTTATCTTTGCAACCATTGCTTCGAAAGAGAGCGGTGGTCACGTGGCGAGCCATCTAGGGCTCCCACCTTCCGAACCATCTATGTCCGAGTAGAGTGGACTACAGGTTCGAGGAGTGAGGATTCGGCGATCATGGTCTGTTGAAGAGCCATGATCCCATGGCAAGTCATCGACATCAGTTCGGGACTGATTAGGATCCCACTTTTCAAACCATCTACATTCGCGCGTAGCGGGCTACAAGTTTGAGACGAGGGGATTCGGCGACCATGATTTGTAGAAGAGCAGTGGTCCCGTGGCAAGTCGTCGGAATCAGTTCAGGACTAACTAAGCTCTCACCTTCCAAATCATCTACACTCGTGCGCATTGAGCAACAAATTTGGGGTTTTCGGCAACCATGATCCGTAGAAGAGCAGTAGTCCCGCGACAATCCGTCTAAATCAGTTTGGGATTTACTAGGCTCCCACTTTCCAAACCATCTACACCCGCGCAATGGGGGCTACAAGTCTTGGGGTTTTCGGCGACCATGGTCTGCAGAAGAGCAGTGGTCCCGTGGCAAGCCGTCGGAATCAGTTAGGGACTGACTAGGTTCCCACCTTCTACACCTGCACAGTAGGGGCTACAAGTCTGAGGTTGGTAATTCGGCGACCATAGTCTGTAGAAGAGCGGTCCCGTGGTGAACCGTCGACATCAATCGGAACTAACTAGGCTCCCACCTTCCAAACCATCTACACTCGTATAGTCGGGGCTACAGGTCTGGGCTTTGATCAAAAGTTGTTGTTGCCAGTTGTCACCAGCTAGGCTTACCTGATCGGGTTTGGCGACCGTTGTCCACGAAGGGGGCAACAGTCCCTAGCGAGTCGTCGTCACCAGGCGTGATAGCACTGATTAGACTCCCACTTCCTAAACCAGTAAACCATCGACATCCGCACTAGGCGGACTAGGTGTCAGGATGAACCGAAAGTTGTCATCAGCCAAGGCTGACTAAGCTTGCCCGGCTAAGTGGGGGTTCCACCAGCTGCGGGCGTGCGAGCCTATATCCATGAGCGGAGTGCATTCTGCTAACAAGTTTTGAAAAGACGGGAGTACCTTGAATTAGCTGTTGATATGCAGGTGTGATCCATGTGTCAAGAATGACTAGGGTTTCTAATGCTCATGACAGACATGTGATAGAATATTGCTTGAATAGTGAGCCGAACACATGGGCCCGTAGAGTTAGAGCTAGGTTTTATTATATGAAATACGCTATGTACATCGTAAATTGCATGGTTACACGTGTACTACATAGATTGCGAAACGGTTGAGTATTGGTTACTCCCCCCAGTTAATGGGGTTGTGTGCAGCCTCGTTGATTGGACAAACGTGGTCTTGTGCAGTTTCCTTGGAAACCATCGTCTCCTCGTTTTCCATACGGTATTCAATGCTGACAATTAATGTTGAAGCGCCCGTTTGGTGAACCAATATGTCTATATAATGGTGTTTCTTCATCATTGTAGGCACTATCTCTTGCAAAGCGTATCTCTTGTAATGCTCTTACTTGAAGGACATGCTTTGGGTTTTCCAAAGGCTGAAGGGAGATTTCCATTGTTGGAGTCTTTTAATGTTCTGGCATTTGCGCCTATGAGTCATGATAAGACTTACTGTTAGAGTGACCACCCAATTGGTTTGCTGAGATCTCATAATTTATTTTCATATTTCGAAGAAGTAGTACGGACTCCCTCCCAAGGGATGAATATGTCGTTTATGCGTTGGAGCCCTGTCGTTGTTTCAGAGCACTTAATTTTAGATATAACACCAGCAACTAACTCCGGAGCTTCCATCACTTCTCGATTAACCCCATTGTCTCGCCTTGTGCTGGAATTCGGGATTTCAAGTCGGCGTGGAATTGGACATGGTCTGTTGGAGTGGGCCATTTACTTCTGGATGTCCTTCTCATCCCTTCAGCGGGAGGGTGCACTCAATCTGTTTCAACCTGATACTTGTCCCAAGTTCGTCTGGTCAACCGAATCGAGCGTGTGAGTAGGCTATAGCTTTGGCTGGTGTTTTGTGGGGCCATCGATTGCCAATTGTGTACCACCTCAGACCATATTCGAGGGTTGTGTCTGAAGGGGCCTTGAATTGGACATGTTATTTCATCTTGCTTTTGCTCTTGCTCATGTTAGTCCTTCATCCTACTATTGCTCGCGGATAATGTTCATCGGAGAGTTTGCGAAGCCTACTTTGAGTACCTTAGTTGTCTTATGGAGTCAGACTGTTTAAGCGAGCCTTTATTTTATGTCACATCGGATTCAGATGTTTGTAGTATGTAGTATTTTGTATCCGCCTTAGAACACTCGTTACGTCTTTCTAGTAATCAATAGAATGTGTTTGCGTAATTCTTTTTTATTTCTTAAATGATTGCAAATCACATAAGCTTCTAAGAACTAAAACTCTACATTGACTATGGAAAGGAAAATAAACAACTGAAATAGACTAACTGTTGGTAGAGAGAAGTCGACCCGACCCTGAAGTGAATTCGCATGGCCCTTGCTGGATCATTGATACTTTCAGCGAACTGCCAAGCTTCGTTGATGTCCCTTAGGTTACTGAAGAGTAAACCTTGTGTGGGAGTTAATTTTCGCGCTAACGGATTGTCGGGGGGTTGTACTCCCATCTGCATTAACCTCTCCGCTCTGCTGGGTTGAGTAGCGGATTGCTTCTATATCGCTTGAATGTCCCTCGTTTCTAAAACGTGCCACCGTTGTTGGGATCTCGTGTGAGTGGAGTTACTCATCCACAGTTTCTAGGTCTGACTTCAGTTCTAATCGCCCCGTGGGCTTCGATTGGATTTTGGAACATTCTATTTGCTTCAGTGCAGCGTAGTGGCAACCTCGTGCCATTTGTTGATCCCTACGTATTGTTCCTTCCAAGTGGTTAGCATGTACTTAACGCATTGGTGAAGGGTAGAGACTAATGCTTCCATCTGGTGGAGCCATGGTCTTCCCAAGATAAGGTTGTAGGTAGATGACGCGTCTATTACCATGAAGTCCAGGAACATGACTTTTCTCAGTTGTGGTTGTTTGGCTACTACTTCTAACCTTATCTTCCCTATCGGGAAACACTTCTCTCCGTTGAATCCAATCAGCAGGTAGTTTGAGGACATCATTGTAGAACATGACGTTGAGTGAACATGACGTCATTGTAGAACCTTATCTTCCCTAACCTTATATTCCCTACGGAACGCATTGTAGAACATGACGTTGAGTGAGCTTCCCGTATCCACCAGAGCTCTCTTTACCTCCTATCTTGCAATGGAGACCGATATGACGAGAGCGTCATTGTGTGGTGCTCAGACTCCTTTGAGGTCCTTGTCTATAAAGGTTAAGGTGGGGATGAGCCTTTGCACCCTCGAGTAGTAAATGCATTTGTCTTCATATGCGGGCTATGTCCGCATCTCCAGTAGAGTTCACTTGCAGGATCTGTGTGACTGGTCTTCATTCGATCCGACTCCATGAATGACAGATTATGCCCGGAGTCTCCTTCTCGATCTCATTAACTGACTCCCCTTGTCCCTAGGTCGTTCTAGTCGCTTCTCAGAGCTCAGGAATTCCTTTAGCTTGCCCCTGCGGATCCAGTAGTCGATCTCGTACCTTAGAATTTTGCAGTCATTGGTGTCATGAACACCCTCTTTGTGGTATGAACAATACTTGTTGTTGTCACGTTTCGAGGGGTTTCCGCGTTGCTTGTGGGCCACTTTAGATCTTCCCAATTTTTCATGAAATTTAGGACGTTCGATAGGCTAGAATTAATGGGGGTTATGAATCTGGATCCAACGTAATTGGAAACTTTTTCTGGCCTGGTCGGGCCTGTTGTCATTGCATTTTTCATTTGCTCATTTTCATCCCCTCGCATCCTTTTCTCCTTCTTGTCCTTAGGAAATGAGGGCTTCTTCTCAATTTATGTTTCCCTCTTCACAGTTATTTTCTCTTCTAAGGTGATGTATCTCTGGGCGCCCTTAAGGAGTTCCGTCATATCAGAAGGGGGTTCCAAGGTGAGGAAGTCATAAAGTTTGCCCTCTTTTAAGCTCACGGTAAAAGTCGTCACGACTGTGTCGTCGTGCAGCCGTCAATGAGTGTCACCTTGTCATTGAAGCGTGTGACATACTCTCTGAGTGTTTCATTGGATCTTCGTTTTAAAGAGAGTATGTAGTGTGGGCCTTTTTGAATGCGCTGACTTCCGACAAAATGCGTCAGGAACTCCTTTGCCAACGTTTTGAATGAGTTGATCGACTTTGGCGGGAGGCTGCGAAACCATGTTAGCGTTGACTTCTTTAGGCTGGTAGGGAAAGTCCTGCACATCACCAACTTATATCCTTCTTTGAGTGCCATTACGTGCTGGTAATGGTATAGGTAATCGAATGGGTCGGTAGTCCCATCGTAGAAGTCGAGCTTTAGAGGCGTGAACTTCTTTGAAAGAGTCTCGTTAATTATACGGTTCACGAACGATGGAACAGAAAAATGGTACAACACGTCTGGGTCGTGTTCCCCTTTGCGGAGAAGGTTTTGAAGGGCGAGCCACTCTGCCCTGAGATTCGGTTCCACGTTAGCTATGTCCCATCCTCTAGTCTAATAAGAACTAGCAGGGGTTTGACTATCATGTGCTTTCTTTCTGTTGTCTTTTGGAGATGGATGCATGTGTTGCTCTTGATCTTCATTAACGGGTGGATGGTTTTGTTGTATAAGAGCCTTCACTGCTTTGGTGTTGTATTTGAGATGACATCAAATCTATTTTGGGATTCGTCGTTGTTGTGGCTGGCTTGGGGGCGTGAGTCTGCTGTCCGTGTGCCATCAGCACCGCTGAAAGCGACGGTATAACGCCAGTCTGGGCGTTTGACGTGTCCCCTTGTTCTCCATTGTTGCATGATCTAGTGGTCACCATATCTTTGTATCCCGAAGAGAGATGATGCTAGTGAATAGGAACTTTGTCGTCCCCACGGACGGCGCCAAACTGATCCAGTTGTTTTTCGCTCCCTGCTTTGACCTTGACATGCAAACCTGCACAAGGAACGCACGTGAGCCACATACCACCGTTGTGGTGTCCGATGACACTCTGATGCTAAATTCAGTTAGAGATATGAGGAAGACGTAATGTTGTAAACAGAGAATTTGTAGCGTACCTTAGTTTATCAACTCCATGTCTTATTTATAGTATTAATGGAGTCCTGGTTCAACTATGCCATCTATGACATAGATTAGGGAAGAAGATCTTCATGGATATCCTTCTTTAATTAGGAGTCGTGTTGTGAAGGGGAGTTTCACTGTTAGTCTCATTCTCCTAGATACGCGGAAGGTAGTTCCCGTTTGGATAGTAGTCCTTAGATAGAAGTCTCCATGTGTGACATATACTCAAGAATTTGCTTCCTAGTGGAAAGCGAAAAGCTGCTGTAATTGCCCATCCAAAGCTGATCCTCGAGATACTTGCCTTAGCAGGGCTTATGATTATTGAGCATAGTTGTGAGACACATGAGCTTAACATGCTGTAAGAATTCGAGTCCGTCCGGCGGACTGTATTGGTCGGGCTTAGAACTGCTTGGGCCGGATCGGTGTTGGACTGACGTTAGAGCCTATCATTCCTTGAGATCATCATGACACGTGTACGACGCAAAGGAGGGACCGTTTTGGTGTATCATCAGGGTGTAATTACGTGACTGGTCGAGATGTTTCTCGAGTAGGTGTTTGATCACCAAGTTTTCTTTCTCCACTGCCCTCTTTTAGCTCACTCATAATCAGTGTTCTAAAAAGCGCTAGGCGCTGGGTGGGCGGCGAGCAGGTGCCTAGCGCCCAGAGGCCTAAGCGGTCTTAGATTTTGTATTATAACTTTAATAATTTACAAAAGTTAAACATAATATATTATCAATTACATCCAATTTAATGCCAAGATACATATGCAAAATTTAAAAACATGAAAAATTAACAATTATGAACAAAATTTATTAAAACTCAAATGATTGAAGTTGGTCATGATGAATACTTTATATAAAATTGAATTTGTGGACTAATATCCAAACCTGCTCTTTTATTTTTCTTCAAATTGCATGAATAACCTCAGTCATATTTGATAAAATCTACATTAATAAAATTGGTACCGGTAGATCCTTTGAGAATTTCATTAAGTAATCATCATTTGCTACAATTAAACATATACTGAATAAAAAACAATAAAATAATTTATTTCTAATAAAGATGAAAGAAAAATAAAATAAGAACATAATCAGCCTTATTAAAAAAAAATATCACCCAGACCGCCTAGATCTGCCCAGCCATTAATCTGGACAATTTTCTACCTTCTAACACCTAGATCGATTTTTAGAACACCTCACTTTATAATGAATCTTCCTGACTTGTCTCAGATACCTTTACATCTCTTTTACCACTCCCCTTTACCCTTTATTGGCAAGACCTTCCGAGTCTCAGCCTTGATCTGTGCTTACTTTTCTTTTTAACATTACCTTATCATCTAGATTCAATGTCCTGATTCTCCACATGGCAGGATCGCTATGATGAGACAATTAATGTGTAGAGGAGTGTGAGCAGCACATGTTTCTATTGTTGGTCACGTGGCTGACACGTGATATGGATAGCGAAAATAGCCCTCGCAAGGGGCAAGTTGCAATTAACCTAAAATAATTTAAGGGTACCTAAAAAAGAAGCACACGAACGGAAGGGGATGGTTAGGGGGATTGACTTGGTTGGGAATTATGATATACCACGCGCATCGCATCACTTCACGCGTGCGTGCGGCTTGGTTTTCCTCGTTGCAGCAGCAGAAGCGGAAGCGGAAGAAGAAGAAGAAGAAGAAGATTAACAGAACAACACCAACGACTCGACTATCTTAGTGGAGAAAGAAGTAGTACTGGTGTTTGATGTGGCTGTGCGATTGCTGTTAGGAAGGAGGACGGTCCTCTTCCAGTTTTACAAGGGGGGTTGGGTTGGGCTGTGTTTCCAATAAATAAAAATGGAGAAGTTCAGCATAGAACTGAGGCCAGGTGAGACCACCATAGTTTCCTGGAAGAAACTCCTCAAGGATTCCTCCAAAAGCTCAACCTCCACCTCTTCCACTCTCCTTACTCTCGCTCAACCTGCTGCTACTGCTGCTCTCCTCCAGGTCACAGTTTCATTTCCCTTTATTCATTTATTTGAATCTGATTGTTTCGCCCTTTCATCTTTTTTATATCAATTACTTGAAATGAAATTAGAGCAGCAGAACACAATCAACTCTCTCTCTATCGCAACATCAATCACACACAATCTCCCCCAATTCTCTCAGTAGGCATACTATTTGTAACCCTACAAATATTGCTTATTACTTATTTACTTATTAGTCCCTTTCACTTGTTCCAAATCACCAATTGATGATCAAAAAGCATCACTTCTTCCTGTCCGTCCGACCAGGGTTTTTTTTTTAATCAATCAAACAGCAAGGGATATATTAATAGACAAAACGGTGACTGAGAAAGTCACAGAGTACAAAACAGGGGAATAACCCTGAGAAAAAACACAAAATTACAGCCTAATAAGCTATCCCAATCAAAGATACATACATGGAACTCCAACCCCCACCCCCCACACCCAATGCCACACTATGGATTTGATGTCTCTGTAAAGGCATAGACTATCTCTCTTCCCGCTTTTTAAATTTCTACCATTTCTCTTTTCCAAATAGTCCAAAGAGTGGCTTAGAGCACTCTGACCAAGATCCTTTAATGGAGCAACCATCTTTTTTCCAATTGGCCACCGAAGCAGGAAAAGAGGAGCAAGACGGAATATGAGCAAGGATTCCCCACAAATACTATCCCAGATGAAGATGGAGATGGAAAATGGGCAATTGAAGAAAAGGTGCTCAATGGTCTCAGGTTCTTCTTCACGCAAGGAGCATTTGTCTGGCCAGTTAAAGCCTTTCTTGATGAGATTATCAATGTTGAGAATCCTTCCATGAGCCAGAGACCAGATTAAAAAGCTTACCCTTGCAGGAATTTCCTTCATCCAATTTTTTTTGTTGCCAATGATGGAAGGGAGGTAAACAACATTAGTGATGAAACTGGAATTCTCTTTGGTGAAGCTGGCTATTGAAAATTTGCACGTTTATCTTTCAAACCCAATCATCTCCCTCCTTAGAAAGTCTAATTTGCTGCAAGAGATCAATGAGCTGCACCAATTCTGGAATTTCTTGGTCCTTGAGTCCATTTCTGAATGCCAAATCCTAGCTGCTTAAGTTGTTTTCCATTCCCAAATAGAATTGGGAGATTGGTGGCTAACAATTGATGAAGGTGTCCTTCCAGTCTTGGAAATGTACTTAGCTTTCCAGACTGTCATTCTAGATTTGATTCTGTTAATTCTGAGGCTTGTCTGCTCTTGAATTTTGCACCAAAAGGCAATCCTTAGTACTTAGTAGGAAGTTTCCCTTCAACACAATTGAGGATATCAACCAGACAGCTCCCCAACTAGGAGAAGGGTTGTTTGTGAAAGTTGATGGCTAGCCCAAAAACCACCCCAAACCGAAAAAGGACAAAGTGAGTAGCTTTGAATTGTTCAGGATAAGGATCCAGGTAGAGAATGGTGTCATCTGCATATTGCACGATGGGAATAAAGTGCCTTGGTCAGTAATTCCGAAACCTATAATTAGCTGGAAACTGTCTGCGCCGAGGATCATTTGGGTGAGAGTTCCGTTCGATTAGGTTCTATCCTACATTCATGGAATTGGATTATCTCACTTGTTTCTGGAATGCCTTATCATCCATTTGAGTTCCATACTATTCCTCGTGATTTCCCTTTTTCTCTAATGTCACTTGCAATGCTTTTTTTTTTTTTTTCCTTTTCTTTTCATCCTCGTATATATCTTCTTTCTTCAACCTTGAACCTTCGATTGCTAACAAATCTTTTTTATTTTTTAACTTTACAAAGGTTAAGCTTCACTCAAGTGTCTCAATTTCAATTGGCCTGAGATGTCATTTGATGGACTCCATCTTTTATTGGCATATGAAAGATGATACCAACATACAGTGACTGCTATATTTAACATCTTTTGGCATATGGAAGATGATACCAACATACAGTGACAACTATATTTAACAACCTTATTGGCTTTAACTATTGTAGGGCGAACCCGCAGAAACTGAACCAAAAGATAAACCTGCTCCAAGTCGTTTTAGTGCTGTCATTGAGAAGATTGAACGTGTGTACGTGGTAATGTTTGTTCCATCTCACAGTACAAGAAATTTAAATCCATAGAAATCAAATTGCTAGGATATTGCTGCTTTTGTTGCTTGATTTTGTCATCTGAGCTTAGCATAGTAACCTATGTTTTTTAGGGTAATCAAAGCAGTGATGAGGAAGAACTTGGTGGTGTGCCAGATGATGATCAGTATGACACAGGGGATTCATTTATAGATGATGCTGACCTGGTTGGTATAGTAGTTGATAGTTTTGTGTGATGCTGCTGATTAAACCTTTTGTTTCTATGACTTGGTACTGGAATGGTAACATTCATGTAAGAGATTTTTTTTTTTTTTTTTGAAGTTGATGTTTTAGTAAGTTGGCATCATTGAAAACAGGAATGAATGAAGGGCATAGCCTACCTGGTTCGGAACCTCGAGCCTGTTTAAATTTGGACTTTAAAAGAAAATTTTGTTAGAATTAAACATAGATATATTTCTTCATGTAAAAGAAGGGAAACAATCTGACAAGAACTTCTGCTTTCTAAGCAGAATGCAAATCCTATAAACAATTACTATATGGCTTTTTACGATCAATTAGATGTAAATATCACTTGATTTGTTTTCCCTGCAGGATGAGTATTTTCAAGTTGACAAGTCAACGACAAAACATAATGGTTTCTTCGTTAACAGGGGGAAGTTGGAGAGCATGTGAGC
This sequence comes from Berberis vulgaris, assembly GCA_963556465.1. NCBI lineage: Eukaryota > Viridiplantae > Streptophyta > Magnoliopsida > Ranunculales > Berberidaceae > Berberis > Berberis vulgaris. Next base: position 53,508,199 of record OY747127.1, on the reverse strand, counting down.
TTCTTTTTCACCTATCGTGTTAACAATCTTCTGTTTTTAATTGTTGGTTACTTGGTTGTGTACTCTGCTTGCTGCACCCACTGCATGATCTAAAGCAAGACCTCAAAATCATTTCTTTTGCTGGAATTATTCTCATTTGGAATTTATCTTTTAATCTTGTTTTGTCTCAATAATTTGATGCTCAAGCTACTTCTATACATCCCCCTTTTTTCTTAATAAAGCATCTCCTAATTGACCAAATCTGTTTACTGGATGGGTTTAGTTTACAAGGATTGCAAAACTCATAACATTTTATTGGACTTCTACCTAGGTTCTGATTAGAATATTGTGGATCATTTGTCCTTGGTATAAAATATATTATTATCCTAGACACGAAGATGTGGCTGTCAAGCAATCTCTAGGAAAAGGGCTGGGTTGTGTAATCTCACATAAGAGGGAGAAATTGGTTGGGAAGAATCTCTGAGATGTAGTGGTTTGTGTCGGGGCAGGTCTGATCAATCAAGTGTTGTGCAATTTCTTTGGGTTTTCTAATGCTCACCTTGAGAAGTTGAAGGTAGGGGATTTTTTCTTTCAAATACTATTGAGTATTCGTTATACACTTTCTCTCTTGAACAATAAATTAAACCTTTTCAAAAGGGAAAAAAAAATTGAAACACAAATGTTACATACACGTATTAGTTATACTTTTCTTGAATATTTAAGAGAATGCTTTCATTAATGATAGAGGCGTCATTGTGAAATTTGGCAAATAGTGTGAAGTTGTCTTAAGGGGAAATCTGATGAAATCTTTTCTTCTTTTTGTTAAAATGAATATTTCTAGAACAGAGAGTGATAATGAATAATGATAGACATATTTTAAAATTTTTGGATGGGGCTAAGAATTGATTGTTTGCATTGTGTGAGCAGTAGTATGGTTGATTGTCTGATTTTGGTAGGCAGGTTAGGTTAATAGCTCTTTGCGGTGGGACTTTCATTTGCGTAGGATTGCTCTCTCAAGGGGTGAGATAGAAGAGTTTTCTATTATGTTGGGGACACTGGAGGGAGTTATGTTGGGTTAGGATAATGATAGATGGGTGTGGAAGGAGCATAAGGAGAGGGGTTTCCAGTTGGTGCATATTTCTCAAAATTGGCTATGTGAACTTGCCTATAGTTGCATTTCCAAGGATATGGAAAAAAAGGATTACTCTTGAGGGTGTCTTTTTTCATGTGGACGGGTTGCATGGAACAAGCCAAAGGTTGAGCTGATTTCCAAGGATATAGACATAAAAGTGGGATGTAATGTTTGTGGTGTTAGTTGGATAGTTCAGTTCATGTTCTTATGCGTTATTGGTGTTAGTTGGGTGATAACTGAAATCAAAAAAATGTTGTTAATAAGTTGGAGGACACCAAGTTATTTATCTTCGAGAGGGTAAGAGATTTGGAGGTTACTTTCTTGTGCAGTGTCATGGACAATATGGAGAAAGAACGTATAAGAGAATATTTTGTGACTAGTTGTCAAATATTGGGTCGGTAACTATGGAGGTTTTTCACTTTTTGGGGATGGATGTACCATTTGCCGTTTTTCATGGGGACATTCTTTGAGAATCCATTTAGTAATTTGATGGGTTAATTGCCGCTTTGCCCCCATTATGAACAACTAATACACGTTTGCCTCCAAAAGATCTCCCCCGAGACTAGTGGTCAATGTTGACTATGAAACTCCTTCACGTGCTGCATTTTTCTTACCAAAATACCCTTGGTGCATGATAAACATCAACATGCCGATACGTATCGCGAGGAAATTGAATGGGAACAAGGACCAAGTGAACCTTGAGATGCTAAAAATATCTCAAGAAATCTAATGGCTGAAAAAAAACTGAACGTATCTTCTTCCTCATAGCAACATCAGGTGGGGTGGGTGTTCTGTAGTGTAGAGGCATGGATGGGTTCTCCAAAGCAAAGGGTTGAGTCGGGTGTTCAGATTGGTGGAAGGCGAAGTGAGTGTGGCAGGTGGAATCGGTAGTCATTGGTTAAGCAAATCAGATAGAGGAAGGGGGTGTTCGGTAACCGTTTGTGAAATGAAATCATGAAATCGGAGAGAGGACGGGGGAGGGTATGGTTGGTGGTTATTGACGAATTGAGCAGAGAAGGAAGGTCGCCGGTGGTGATTGCCAAATTGAAAAGAGAGGAAGGGTCGTAGTGGTTGGTAATCAGATTAGAGAGCAAATAGGAAGGAGAGGGGCAACCGGTGGCAGTTGGTTGGTGATATGAATAGAGATGGAGGAAGGGGAGCGCGGTTGTTTGTAGAGAGAGACAGGGAGGGGTTAGGGTGGAGAAGATGTTTTTTTTTTCTTTTTTCGCAACCATGAATATTCATCGAGATACAAATTAAAAAAATTGATTTGCATTTCAGACTACTCATTTTCTTCAAGATACTTATTATGTGTTGCTTGAGAAACAAAACTTTTGATGTCATCCCTTGGATCAATTAGGGGCATTTTATTCAACAAAATATGTCTCTTTAAAAATTAATTTGTGCCTTAACAATCAACGTCTATTGACCACTAGTCTTGGGAGGAGATTGTAATACAAATTTCTTTTTGGAGCAAGTTGCTATTTATAATGGGGGGTAAAGCTCAATTAACCCTAATTTGATTGCCTTAGCCTTGGGACTTTGACACTTTATACCACGAGTATTGCTCCAATAAATTTTAACGTTAATTTTTTTTTTGATTGTTTGTTGGCATGGCAGCAAAACAGATGCAAATCTGGGCCATCTGTCGCATCTTATAGTTACAGTCTTCAATGTGAAAAGCAAGAAGAATCCATCAATCATCTCTTTTCACTTGTTATTCTCTAAACAAGTTTGGAATCTGATTGGGGGTGAATCTCAAACCCATATCCCCATTTTTGATTCTTTCTTCCATACGGGATTTGAGTCAGAGTTTTCCTAGCATGCAATGCATTTGGTTGCTTTGGAAGGAAAGAAACTCTAGAATCTTCAAAGGAAAAAATACTTTGAAGAAAAGAAAAATGAAGAAACTATCAAGCAAGAGTGCAAGGCTTTAGTGTGGCATAGGGGAAATATCTAAGACAAATGGCAGATCAGCCATCATGTCTGCATCTTTGATTGGGAAAGCATTTTCGAGATAGTAGTTTTTCTTATTTTTGCTTTGTTTTTCTCCTTTATAATATGTCTTTCTCAGCCAGCTTTTCATTTTCTCAATTAATATACTCACTTTTGTCTTGCTAATAAATAATTAAGAGAGTCAAATTTGACAGAGATTTGTATGTTGGGACATGTCTGCCCGTGATGATCATCTGGGTCATGCACTAAATTTTCCTAATTAGTTGTTAGTTTCTTTCTAGAATAAGGTTTCTGCGTTGCACTTAGCGTTTTAAGGCTTCGTCCCCATGTAATGGTCGGTTGCTTTTAGTTTAAGTTGCATTGTCTTAGCCGTGAAATAATATTTTATAAGTGACCTGTGATAGCCTTGTTATAGACATGTAATTTTAATCATATGTTCACTGTTCAGTTGTTTTATGGATTTAATAGAGAAGAGAAGTTGGTTCTTTGGGTTTGAATCTGTAGTTATTCAAAGAATGTTTGTGATTTTAATTGGTATTATCTTCTTTTTCACTTCTGTCTAGAGTATACATCAGAAATGTTTTCAAGGAAAGAATTACTATTACCAAATTATAGCATACCATTGCTTTCTATGAACATAGCCATGTAAACATCTCGTACTCTAGCTTCATTTATATACATATATATTTGATGCGTCGTGTACCGTTGTGAGAATTTTTTGCTTCATAACAGTTCAAAATTTTCAAAATTGTTAATTTCTTACATTCATAGGTTCTGATTTCATTCTTTTTCCTGGATTCCTTTTTCACTTTTTAGGAATGAACTCTCCTCTTCCCCCCCTAAGCACCAACGAATCAGAAGAGGAAGGAATGCTATGACAACATGTAGCGAGATGGATAATGAACATATACAAAATAAACATGCCCAAATGGGTAATATGGGGGTGCAAGCTGCGAGTACTACAGCATTGTTGGGGAGCAAGTCTTCTAGTCCATCCCAAAGTTTGGTTGTGAAATCTGATCATTATGACAATGAGAAATTGAGTCAACCGAATGCTACAACAGGACCTCCCACAGAAAAGTCTACTGATTCAAACATTAAAATGGAGAATTCCATCAGGGATGCTTCTACGTTCCCATTGAAAGCTAAGGGTAGAGAAAAGCTGAAGGTTGCAGGTGAATCTGATGATTCCCCTCAGATATACAAGGATAGAAGCCCTCCTACTCAAATGAACCTTCAGTCCAAAAGACCACTAACTGATATGAAAGAAATGCAGTTATCCAGCAACAAGCAGCAAAAGAAAAATGTCAGTACTGAATTGCCTGACCTTAATTTTCCAAGAAGTGAAATTCCATTGAAAATTCCGGTAAGTGCTCATCCTGTATTTTGATTGCGTGTTACAATTAATTTCTTTCAACCATTTTTTAATTCATGCTTCATTTTTATTTCATATTTGTTGTTTACTGTTATCTCATTTTCTTCTAAGTGAACTGGATTGCTTTGAAGGCTATGAGTATTGCATTATCATTGACACATAAACATAGGATATTGTACTTAAAAGGGTTTTTTTTTTTTTTTGGTTTTGTTTTGTTTTTTAACTTCTTTTTTGTAACTTGTCTGTTTTCATCATGCATATCATTTTGCAACAATCTTGATTCTGTGTCAGATTGATTTTGAGATGGATACACGTTACTGATACTGGTTTCTATTGTGAAAACACTCTTTGATTGTACTCAAATCTTTATGCAGAATCCTTCAATGCATGTGAAGGAAGGTTCTAGTACTCGCTCAAAATGTTCAGTTCTTGAGAGGGCCATAAGGGAGTTAGAGAAAGTAGTTTCTGAATGTAAGTTTGGTGATTATTGTGAAGTCCAAGTTCTTGGTTTCTATTTTTTGTTGATCTATTAATGTTATTTTTTATCATGAAAATCTTGCATTTGCAGCGGCACCACAGAGTGTGGAAATTCTGGTTGCTAATACTTCGCAGCAAGTGAAGAGAAGATTACCTCGAGAAGTCAAACAGAAGCTTGCTAAAGTTGCTAGGCTAGCGGTAATGAACAAAGCAAATAACTATCAATTAATCAATTAGCATCAGGGTCACCTGTGTGACATCAACATTGAAGATGGTGCAAATTTGTTTCCTTGTTAACTTAATGTCTTAAAAGACTTTCTAAGCTAGTTTGACATAATGGTTGCTGCAGTCTAGCCAAGGAAAAATAACCGAAGAGCTAATCAATCGCCTTATGAGTATTCTTGGCCACATGGTGCAACGCAAAACACTGCAGGTATCTTGTTTGATGATATGATCAGATGAACAATAAGAACATCAGTACCTTTTTGCTTTTCTTTCATTGCTAATTTATGTGAAAGGAAAGTCATTGTGAATTTGTATACCTGTTCTCTAGTACCTAGACACATACAATTCTTATTATATAACTTCTTGAATTGACTCTTTTTACATCTGAATGAGATTATTTTCTTTTAATGAAGTTACAAGCACTCGATGCTGACCTAACGTTTCTTTGCACCAGAGAAATTTGAAGGAGATGGCTGAACTTGGCTTGTCAGCAAAAAAAGAGAAAGATGATAAGTTTCAACATGTAAAGAAAGAGGTGGCTGAAATGATCAGAATTCGGGCTCCCTCTTTGAAGGCCAAGGCAAGTGATGAAAGCATGAGAAAATTAGGATATTAGCATGCCAGAATCTGGGCTCCCTCTTTGAAATCCCTCTATTTTATTGATAAAAACAAATTTCAACATTCTTTAATGTTAGGTTTGAGATGATGCAGCTAGTTATTAGAATTTGGAAGCACTTTTTGTTCATTAACACATAAAGATAAATATTGCATTCACACGAGCTCCCTAACTAAGGAATGTTTGGCACTAACCAAGAAAGTCACCTTTCTTGGAAATCAAATATATTGCTGCAGCTACACCAATAAACTTATAATTATCCCTTTTCTTTTGATTAGTTCTCATTTAGGATAGGAAAGAAATAATAATTTTAAGGTTGCTACACCTCTAATTAATGTCTGACCCTCTCAGGTGAATATGCAGCGAGATGAAGGATCTAATGACTTTAAGGAAGTATATGATTCTGAAGGAAAGGGAGTTCTTAAAATAAGATACATGGACAATGCAATGGAGGATAAAATATGCAATCTCTATGATTTATATGTCGAGGTACCTAATCATGATTCTGACATCTCTATTTGTATCACGGGGTACTTTTGCACCTTCATCATCTGCATCTTATTTGTTATTTGGTTTCAGGGACTGGATGAAGACAAGGGTCCCCAGATTAGGAAGCTATATGTGGAGGTAATTCATGTCCTTGTTCTTTCATCTTGTGTTGCATATCTTGATATGCAACTACTTTGGATTTGTGCTCCCCGCCCCCGGGGCCCACAAAATTAATAATAAACAAAAATGAAATAAATGAAGTAAAGGTTTTGGTTTGAGAGATTTGAGGCTTGCCGGAGTTTCTATGGTGAAGTTTTTTCACACTGGTAATCGCACAAATCTTTTCATCGCAAAAACTTGCAGATCTATTACACCACGTCACCGAAGCCCAACACAATTCCAAAGCCCATCTCAATTCCATAGCCCAACAAATTGCAACCAAACCGCAAGATCACAATACTAAAGCCCAACACCGCCATCTAAAGCCCACCACGCCCCCAGATTCCACATAATGGACAACACCACATCTCACCCTACACGTGCATCACCCTCTATACTCCACATGGCCTGTTCCCAACCTTCATCTTCATCCTCTCGTCCCATCACTCATAGAACAGTGAAAGTTTACAAACCAAAGCTAAAGAGCATCATAGTGGCTCCTTCCTCACCAGGACATCACTCGATCTCTGAGGATCTACCCACTAGTGATTCTGAATTATGAACTGCAATGGCTTGGCCCGCAATCCCCCTCTTCTACGTCAGTTCATCTCGCTGGCAAGTGTAGCAACCCCTGCAATTACAGCTCAGCAGTTAACTCTAACTGTAGACCTGGCCTCTGTCTGTCGCCTGATCCAAGCTGCAGCTTGACAACTGATCCTTCACTTGATGCCACTAATGTCAAACACCTGCTTGCTACAAGTAGCCAACTTGGTATTTCATGGGACCAAACAGTGACATGGTGATCAGGCTTTTGGAAAATGCTTCTAAGCCTTGGTTTACTGTTACCGATAGGATTGCTTCTCCAACATCTCTTAGGAACGGTGTTTTTCATGGAGATTAAATATGTAACTTGCAATTACAGAGATCTAGGCTCTTCAGAAAGAGTGGCAGGTTAGTTACCAAAAATAAGCCTCTGATCACACTGATTCAAGTGACAAAGAAATATTATTGTAGGGAATGTAATTCATCACATTTGGGACAGAGACAGTTGGGAGTTCATTGAAGATATTGGAAAATCAGGAGGTTTGCTCACAGTATGGCAAAAAGATCAACTTCAAGTTATTGATGTCCCTAAGGGTGCATTTTCACTGTCCATCAAATTTGAAAACACCAATGATGGGTGATGAACAATGTTTATGGGCCAGTTGACAGTAGCTTCTCCACTCAATTCTGGGAAGAGTTAGAAAGCAAAGCTGGCTTATGGGAGGAGCCTTGGCTTATTGAGGGTGAGTTCAATGTGGTCTTGAGCAACAAAGAGAGGAAAGGGCAAGTCCAAATAGCTACCAAGAGAAGGGCCTTTAGGGACTTCATCAACAACTACAACTTCTCCTTCCATGTCTAGATTAGACAGATTCATCTGCTCAAACATTGGGGAGTTCATGGGGAGATCACTTGCCTGATGTTAATGAGCTTCTTCCGGAGAGGTTCGGTTCTGATCATAATGCAGTGGCTCTGTCTATACTCCCAAACCATTCAAATTTAAACGCATGTGCTTTGAGCACCCATCCCTCAGTGATATATCGAAACTCATTCACAGGGGCTCTCTTTAGTGGCTAACAAAGGTTACATTCTTTGGAGCAAACTCAAGCAACTAAAGGGCTTCCACAAAGACTGGAATCATTGTGTCTTTGGACAGCTGCATACCATTATTAACAACACCTATAACTCAGTGCACACAACTTGACCTTATTCAGGAAGATAGATCCTCAATCTTTTTATTGTAGGAGACACGGATTAGAGAATTGACACATGCTGAATGCAGAGAGCAAATGATAGAACCACTCTCATAAAGCTATTACAAAGAGATCACTTATGTTGGAAGAGGAAGGCACGCATCAAATGGGGCAAAATAGGGGATTACTGCTCAAAACCATTTCACAAACTTTCAATGTGTGTGGGAGCCAAAAGTAATCCTTAGCCCAACAGGATAAGGACACCAAAAGATTTATGTTCCTGAGAAGTTCGAAAATTACCCACGAAAGTTATAAGTTGATAAAGCCCAAGTTTGGGCTCAATGCAGCCCATGTCTGAGCCCAATGCAACCCAAGTCTGGGTCCAATACAACTCAGCAGAACACTATTTTCTCAGCAGATGAGTAGTGTTCGGAGCTGACCACCATGCTCAGCTGAGCACACGAGCTTGTACGAGAGGTGTCTCCAAACAGGAAGTTACAACCATCAACGAGAGGTTACAACTATTTACGAAAGTTACAACCACCTAAGAGAAGTTACAACTACCTCGAAGAGGTTACAACCGCCTGCAAGCAGATGACTGACTCATCTGCCACATGTCTCATTCATCTGCCACATGTATCACTCATGTATCAACAGTTTACTCGTTCTGCTTCTATAAATAGCCAAACACAAAGCCATCTGTAGGTAACTCTTTCTTGATTCACAATTCTTTCTTCAAATACAGAGAAATAAATATTTTTCTAATGGCATTGTTCTAACTTTGGCATCGGAGTTTGCGTGGCAAGCACCACATCGGTGTAAAAAATTAATCTATATCTTATGCAGATTGCTTCGCGTGATCAACACGTGATCCGGTGGAAATTTGCATCCACAAATTGGTGCTTTCAATGAGAGCTTAAATCAAATTCATTGCATGCTCTCTTCCCCCTTGAATTTTCCTTAACAAACTTTTTCAAAGTTCTTTTTTAACACAATGGTGGGAACTCGAAAACAAACTAGCAAAAATAACATTGCACAGTCCTCTGCTCGAACCAGACCGCCATTATCGCCATGGTTCAACTGCTTTCGGCTGAACAACCATTGGTAGTAGGTCTACCACTGCCGGCTGATCATCAATTATAATTTTCTGCCCAATAACTGAGCCCAATGGAAATGAAACAACAAGAAAATCTTGCAAGTCGGATCGCCAATTTGATTAAAATATTGGATGAGCAAACTCGGGTGGTAGAGCAATTGGTGAGTGAACAACCAAGGCACAAGACACATTATCGTCTACTAGCAGACCATGCACATGGGAGTGAGTAGCCCAAGATTGGTTCTACACTTTGATCCCCCAGTCGATCAATAAATTTTGAAATCTCTCCCTTTGTCTTCACAAAAGATTATTCATCCTATTAAACCATCAAAAAACATGTTGACCACCTCTTCAACATGAAGAAAAAGTCAAATGAATCCGTGCGACACTTCATCAAAATATTTAAGGCAGAAAGGGCAAGCATAAATGTGTGTGATGACCAAATTGCATCCTTAGCTTTCAAGAAGGGTCAGCCCGCAGATCACCGATTATATGGGGAATTAACCATGAAGCCGATAAACTCTTGTCGAAATCTTCACCATGGCAGGCAGAACGTTATGCATTGTGGGATGACAAAAAAATGAATGCCAAGGCTCTAGATGTACCCGAGAAAGATAGTCAACATGCACTAATGAATGTTGATCAGAAGGAGAATAAAAAGAACAAGGGTGACAAGCGTAGAACACGCCCCTCAACAAGAGACTCCTCAGCCAGTAGAACATACACAAAGTTCACCATTGCGATCAATCAAACTCTCCAACGCTGAAGAATCTGATGATTGTGCCAACCAACCATTTCACAAAGTGGATTGAAGCTGAGGCGTCCTAGATTTTTTTTTCCAGCTTTTAAAAAAAAAAGATGCAATGTACATATAAGAAAATTTTGATTGTATTTTATCTCTTTATTGTATTTTGTCTCTTTAACAAGAGATTTCTCATCCGGTAGAACTTACATAGAGTTTTTCGTTTCTGGTCAATCAAATTTTCCACGAGAAGAACCAACCTTGGCTGAAGAGACAACCACCAATGAAAGGAGATCCTGCAAAAAAAAAAGATCCAAACAAATATTTACACATACCTCAGTCGAGAATATGTTATTTTGGTTCTCAGCAGAGGACACACCTTCTTCAATTGAAATAGTGAAATACGATAATTCGTTCTACATGTCCTTCAGCAGAAGACATTCAGAAATACAAACATTTATCACACCTCAGTAAAGGATGACACTCTCACTAAGTGGTTAATTCAATGCATAAAAACATCTTACTCAAGACTACTTAAATCCGTTTAAGTTTAGTCAAATAATCAGCAGTCCACGCAAGCAAAATGCGTCAATAGAGAATCACACCTCAGTAGAGATGTCACTCTCAGTGAGTGGGTTATTCAATGCATAAAAACATCTTACTCGGGACTATTTAAATCCGTTTAAGTTTAGTCAAGTGGTCAGCAGACCACACAAGCCAAATGTCTCAGTAGAGGATGTCACTCTCCGTGAGTGAGTAATTCAATTAATCAATCACTGAACATAGAAACATGGTACTCAGGATTACTTAAATCTCTTTAAGTTTTGTCAAGTGGTCAGCAGATCACACAATATTTTCATGCAATTTCTAAGATAAATAGATTTGAATCCATGATTAATTTCTTCAAGTTATACTTAAATTTTGACTTAAGCATATTGGAAACTCATGAAAGAGGCCAATCAAACTTTTACGCCATTATGAAAATATTTCTAAGTCAGCAAACCAACAAACATACACAAAATTTGGGGATCATAAAAGCAAATAAGACACTACTTGACATGAAGTCACCATCAACTCCGAAAGAGATTCAAAGTCGTACTAGTAGAGCAACAACTTTGGATAGATTCTTGAGTAGATCACATTTACTTGGCAGCTTGAAATGTAGCAGTTAGCTCAGTTCTTATGAGCGAAAAAGCGAAGAGTTGGGGGCACAACTTCCTCTCAGTTGCTTGATCTACCGATCGAGGACAACTTTAAAGGCTCAAGCTTTAGCAGAATTCATTCCCTCCTTAACTAGGAAAACAAGGTCAGCCAACAGATCAGTGTCACGTCACAAAATCTACCAGCCGAGGACAACTATAAAGGCTCAAGCCTTAGCAAATTTCATAGTAGAATTTGCTCCCTCTTCAACTGGGGAAACAAAGTTAGCTAGCTAATTAGTATCACTTCGTTCAATAAATGAAGACTCTTCAACTCATGCTGAAACATGCCAGGTCAACCCAAAGATATGTGGCATTTATATGTGGATGGGTCGTTAAATCACATGGATGTCAGAGTAGGACTTGTTTTATTCACCAAAGGATGATTTTCTACTTGGACAAAGTCCAAGAGCCCATGAAATTACTATGTATGATTCATCTGGTAGATCACCTCATTTGCAACAAAAGCCTCTACATGCATATCATTTTGTCTTCAGCAGACTACACTTCAACAACAGTAGAAACTTCTACATGTAGATCCTTTACTTGTATCAATAGAGGCAGATAAGTCAACAAGATCATGGGCATTCTACTTCTATAATTGCTGGGGTTCCTTAATCAAAATACATCTCATCTGCTTTTAACTAAGGAAAAGAAAAACGGTCCAGCTCAAAAGCAAACGAAATGAGGGGCATTTGTTGGAGCCAAAAATAATCCTTAGCCCAACAAGATAAGAAAGCCCAAAGATTTGGATTATTCTCGAGAAGCCCGAAAATTAACCATGAAAGTTACAAGTAGAGAAACCCAAGTTTGGGCCCAATGCAGCGCAAATTTGGGCCAATACAACTCAGCTAAGCACTATTTTCTCAGCAAAGAAGTAGTGTTCGACGCTGACCACCATGCTCAGCTAAGCACACAAGCTTACATGAGAGGTGTCTCCAAATAGGAAGTTACAACTACCAACGGGAGGTTACAACTATCTACGGAAGTTACAACTACCTAAGAGAAGTTACAACCACCTGCAAGCAGATGACTCTCTCATCTGCCATGTGCCTCACTCATTTGTAGCAAATTACTCATTCTGCCTCTATAAATATCAGTTACTCTTTCTTGATTCACAATTCTCTCTTCAAATACAGATAAATAAATATTTTCCTAAAGACATTGTTCTAACTTTGACATCGGAGTTCCCGTGGCAGGCACCACACCAGTGTCAAGAATTAATCTCTATCTTATGTTCTTATGTAGATTGCTCCGTGTGATCAGCACGTTATCCGGTGGAAATTTGCATCCACAGTGTGCATAACACCATTTCTCACCCTTTGATTCAAGGAGAAACTTCAATCAATCAAGAGCAGCTCCAACCATATTATGTCATTTTACAATTATCTTATCTTGATCTTGTTTCTTCGTGGCCCTCCTTAGATGGTTTCCAAGTCACCCAAATACCAAGCGAGCTTCTTGATCAACTTCAAGCAAATATATCTGAAGGTGAAATGCTTTCATCTATGAACTCTCTCAAATGGGACTTTGCTTCAGGAATTGGTGGATTTCCCACTGATTTCACTGTCAAGTGTTGGGGTTTCATCCATACAAACGTGTTAGGCATAATTGACGATTTCAACAACCGAGGTTTTCTTGAGTGGAGGTTGAACACTACACTGATCACACTTATCCCTGAAAATATGGAGCTGAAAGAATTGAGGACTTCAGACCAATTAGTTTGATCTCTTTAGTCAGCAAGTGCATCTCTAAAGTTCTTTCTTCCAGGCTCAGTACCATCCTCCCACTCATCATGTCTCTCTAGTTGACAAAAGGCAATTGATGGACGGGTTTTCATTGCTAATAAAATACTTGACTTAAGGTTGAAGTAGAGAAGGCCTGGTCTTATGCTCGAAATTGATTTTTACAAATCTTTTGATACTCTCTCATGGAGTTTCTTAAGCACATGATGGACAAGTTTGGAAAGGGTTCTAAGTTTGGAATGGGTTGACACTCCTCTCTACAACTTCCTTTTCTATTTCCATCAATGGCTTTCTCTCTAGACAATTCAAAGCTACAAGAGGTGTGCGACAAAGGGACCCCCTTCCCCCTATCCTCTTTGTTCTTGTTGCACAGGGTCTTACTTCTTTGGTACGGATGACACACTGCTCTTCTTTGAGGCCAATGAACTCGAAGTAACTGCTGTAAAAGAATTACTCATTTGGTTTGAAGTAGCATCAGGCTTGAAGGTAAACTAATCCAAAACCAAACTTTTTGCAGTTGGCGAAGTCTCTTAGATCAGTCATTGAGCCTCTTGTCTTGGTTGTAACACTGGGTCTTTTTCTTGCAAATATTTAGGTCTCCTTCTTGGAGCAAAATACAAAGACACGAGTTTTGGAGGAAACTCTGGAACTTATTGAAGGCAGACCTAACACTTGGAAGAAAAAAGTACATTGCTAAGGTTGGTCCGACAACTTTGATCAAGAGCACCATTGCGAGCATCCCTGCTCATATGCTTTCTCTTTGCACCATACCAACATCAATTGCAAACAGGATTGAGAAGACTATGCGCAGCTTTCTTTGGAGTAGAGCCTCTCAACCCAAAGACGAAGGAGGGCTAGGGATTAGAAGAGTGAAAGTTTTTGACAAAGCTCTTAAAATAAAATGGATATGGAGGTTTGGATTGGAAGTTGATGCCTTTATGGAGAATAATCATTGCAACTAAATATGGTGCTAGCCTGGCTGATTGGTTTGCTCATTCTCATATCACCACTCATGGGTGGTCCCTTTGGAAAAGCACCATGAGTCACAAGCAGATCCTGGTAAAGAATAGCGCTTGAAGCTCTAGAAACCTAAATGATTGGGAGGTCCCTCAAATCGTGTACCTTATACATGACAATGAGGAGGATGTTCAGCTTGATGTAGAAGATGATAAATGGTGCGAGACAGGTCATGGTGACTACTTTTCAGTAAAGGACTGTTACGATATTATCATGCCTAACATCCAATTCTCTGATGGTTAACTCAGAATAAACAAGCTCCACCACCTGATTTGGCTGAAAGATGTACCACCTAGAGCTTGCTTTCTTCTCTAGATCATACTCCAAGGGAGACTTCTCACAATTGATAACATCAGTAGAAGAGGAATGGTGATAGAAACCATTGTGTTACGTGTGGAGCTGCACCAGAGAGTATTGACCATTTGCTACTCACTTGTCCATTCACTAGCAGCATATGGATAGAATCTTCTTGAGTTCAGATTGCAATCAAACATTCCCACCTCATTTTAACAGTGGACTTTAGCTTTGACTGTTCCAAAAATTTGGGAGGGCCTTATCTTTCATTGATTGGGAAATGGTCCTCGAACATACTACTCCATGCTCTAGCATGGGCGGTTTGGAGAGAAAGGAACAATAGGATATTTAAAGGTGAAACTAAGGATGTATATAGTCTGTGGATAGATGTTAAGGTTACTCTTTGTGTTTGGGGCCATACTTTGGGTATATTTAAGGACACTCAGTTCTCATGTATGTTTGACTGGGGTGAAATAGTGAGAAACACAAATAAAATAATTAACACTAAAGTTGTATACCTTTTGTTCTTTATATTGGAATGAGATACATTTTGTTTTGTTGATTAAAAAAAAAAAAAAAAAATGACCTAAAAATAAGTGAGGAGCTTACAACAGATTAATAACTAGAAGCAGATTTACAAAGAAAATAAGTTATCCAAGCTAAACATGAAGAAATCTAAAGGCGTCTTTTGCTAGAGAATTAAAATCCAGAGCCCAATTCCAGAATTTTCCAAAAACACTCCCCCTCTCAAATCCATTTCCCCACTCTTGAAAGATTATTGAGATTTTTTCCTGCCACCACGCGTGAATGGTCCCTTATATTGGCCTGGACACTCTAGTTAATTAAAAAATGTTGGCCATACAGCTTGAGAAAACTGTCGGCAGGAAGGTGATTCACACACTCTTCATTATCTTCACAAAGAACACAATGGTTTGGAGTCTGAATACTTCACTTTTTTAATTTGTCACCCGTGAGGATCTTAGCTTGGATCTCAGTCCAAATGAAGAAACTAAGTCTGTGAGGGTAGCATTTAATCTAGATCTTCCATAGGTTGCAACCAATGCAGGAATTCCCATGTATTGTTGACTGAATTTTAAACATTCAGCTCACTACAAATCCATCTCCTTTGCCTTCCAATACTAGTTGGTCTTGCCCATCAGTTTGTAGAGCAATTTTGCATGGTTGAGATGAGGTTTATCATTGCTTCAATCTCTAATTCATTGCGGTTTGGTCAATGAGTTATGGATGCTTTTTATAGGCATGTTTGGCTTATCTTGGGTTATGCTGACTTCGCTAAAAAAACTCTTAAAGAGTTGGAAGAAATCGAGTCACCTTGAAGAGAGGTATTATGGGATGTTCTTCCATTTGTGTTCTGTTGGATAATCTGGAATGAAAGAAACAATAAATACTTTCAGGATAAGGCCTTGGATGATGAAGCCATCGTGATGGAAGTGCTTATTTCTCTTTGGGGTTGAGTTTCTCATCATTCATCATTCACGGAGATGTATTTTGAGTCGTTGTATGCGAACTAGGATAACATTATTTGAGGGCCTTAATTTTTTTAAGTTCGGGATTGTAACCTTTTTACAATCAAGTTCTAATAAAAATTTTACTGTAAAAAAACATGAATTTGTGGCTCTATTGGATATTTTGGAGGGAGTTAGGCTGGGGATGAGAATGATAAATAGGTTTGGAAAGAGGACAAACAGAAGGTTTTGGTTTTTCAATGTATTCATATTATCCAATGATGACTAGGATCATAGGCCTATGGATGTGGCTCAAAATTTCCTGATGAAGTTTGTATGAAAAAAATGAGTTCCATCTAGGTCTCTTTCTTTACATGGACAGCATAACAAATTCCCCACAAAAGTGGAATTGGTACATAGAGGTATAGATATTGATACGACATGCCCTTTCTAAGACACAAATCTAGAGACTATGCCTCATCTTCTTCATTGTAAGTGGGCCATCAGGGTATGGATGCATCTGATGAGTTTTGGTTTGTATCGGTGATGTCTGCTTCGATGGATGCCCCTTTCCACAAGGGAAGGCTTTATGGAATGTGTTCCATTTGTGTTGAGCTGGACGATTTGTAAAGGAACAGAAGAATATAACTTTTTTCGTGGCCGGTGATAATGGAGGTCGTCATCACTGAATAGGTGTAGCATCTTCTGCCTTTCAAAGAGATTTTTTTTTTTTTAGAATTTGATTGCTGGCTGGGATTTTCTAGTGGCGAGACCTTAATTCTTTAAGGTTAAACACACACACCTTTAAGGTTAAACACACACACAGACACAGACACAGACACATGGTCCTGGAAGTTGTTCTTGTTGAGATTTTGATTTCTCTTTGTGGTTGGATTTCTCATTTTCCCTCGTTTAAAGAATTGTATTTTGAAGTTCAGTAAGAAAGCTGAGAGAATATTGTATTGTATCCTTAATGTTATAAGGCGGTCTTCTATGAATTAGACACATAATTTCAATATAGTCTTAACCTTAAAAAAATAAAAATAATGCAAAAGGATTAATCAGGAAAACTTTTGTGTTAAATGTATGAGTGGTAATAGTTTTTACATAAAACGTGTTTCGGAGACTACTACAGATTTCATGCTCCACTGTAGATGGGCTAGTGAGGTTTGACCGTATTTAGTGTTCTTTATGTAATGGTATGAGTTATACCCAACTCCATGGAGGCTCTTTTGAGGTCTTGGAAATGCCCGTCTTATCTTTTTCCTAAACGGCAAATTTTACGGAGGTTCAATTCCTTTGCTATAGTGTGGGTGTTGGGGGTGCAACTGGTGAATCTTTAACAAGTGTCAGATTTTAGAGGGATTGTTTTGGATATGTTAGATTTGTTTATGAGGATGGGGATCTCAATTTTCTTTGTTTAAGAGGTTCTTTTTATTCCTTGTATGCTAATGGGATGCGGTAGTGTTGGGGCCTTAATTATTTTAAGGTGCTCTTTTCTTTTGCATCTTTCCTCTTTCGAATTATGTTGAACCTTTGTAAAAAACAATGTCCTGAGGTTACTGGAATTAGACTTTGATCTCAGTATTGACCAAATTGGTTGAGTTGAGAATTAATACTGAGACGAAACTTTGCCCCCAAGTTTTAACTTACTGGAAAGTATCTGGAGTGTGTTTTTAGCCACCTTTATACTGCATCAAGTAGTTTGCAGTTTCTTTTCTTTCATTGGATATCCCACTCTTTAATCTCAGTTAAAGAGATTTGTATTTTTTGTGATTATCATTCTGAGCGTCACTTATTTTTGTGAACTTTTGGATTACTTATTAAAATATTGTTTATCATGGCCACTGTTAACTTATTTGCTTGGGGGAGTTACTGACATTCTTCAATTTTCCTGTACGTTCTCCCATTCAGCTTGCAGAGCTATGGCCAGGTGGAACCATGGACAGCCATGGGATCAGAAATGCGATCTGTAGATCAAAGGCGAGGAAGAGGGCGACAAATAGTCGGCTCAAGGTATGGGTCTTTTTCCTGGGACTGTTGTGTGTAAAAAAGGTTGTTTATTTATACTTTCTGTATTACTAATGTTTGAAAATTTATTTACTCTAATAAGGAATGTCCTTACCAATAGAAGGGAATTATAATTTGAGTCCAGTGTTTCTTGTATACAATCCTGTTGAGTTTCCTTGTCATGGGGCATTCTCAACTAAAGGCCTACTCAGCTGCTCAGTTCAGGTGAATTTATGATGTGGATAATGTGTCCTTCCCATGTTGGGTAGGGATTATAATGATGGATTAGAAAGCAAACTGAATCTGGTTAAATGTTCTCTTTGTTGCATCCAAAGAGATCAATGGTTCAAAATCATTTCTTTCCCTTCTGATATTCGAAATTATCAGAACTTCATTTAGAACAACATGCAAGACAAAGAATAGTATTAATCTGAATAATATTAATCCTAGAAAATGAAATTGATATAGGAAGACCTAAGAGAGAAGATAGCCTTCTTTTGGTAAAAAACAACCGTGCATTGCAATCTTGAGATGCTCTCAAATAAGGCCTAAGTGTTAATACTTTGCCCAAGGGGTGCAAGGTGGTAACCACTCATTTATTCAATTTTCATTCGAATGACCGGTCAACTAAGGCATGAAGTCAAATATAAGGTGGCATTCAAGATATGAGATCTCGTAATATGTCTGCAAAGATCAGACACAAGGGATTATCTCTATGTCATGCATATCATCAGAACCTGGCTATCCATTATTTGAATTGTATCCTCTATTGAATTTCTCTGCAGTCTAGAAAATACCATAGAAAACCTTTTACCTGCTAGCCACACACACACACACACAAATATATATATATAATAATAATAAAGAAATAGCCCAAACACTTGCACGTGGATGGGCAACATTCGATTTTAAGAAACTATCACTTCTGTCAAAAAACTATCTACGTCCTTCCCTAAATTGCCTAATCCATTTTTGGAGGAAGAGCATTATTCATCATTGGGCAGCATTCAATTTTAAGAAACTATCACTTCTGTCGGAAAACTATCTACTTCCCTAAATTGCCACATCCATTTTTGTAGGAAGAACATTATTCATCATTCTCAAGTCTCCTGTCTTAGGTCTACAAGCCTTTGACAAGCATCATCATCTTTGAACTCAAGTGATATATACATTCTTTTTATTACCTATGAAGTTAAATCGTATGCAAGATCAATGATATTATAGCTAGTGGATCGGGCATAATTTAGTTCATAGCTTGTGAGTGAAGTATCAGATCATGACTCCTTGGGTCGATTGCTTCCTCTCGACACGGATGACTATCCGGTGCACCTTCTAAAGGTTTGTTTACTTGAGCAGCCTACCAATTAATTATAGATCACGTTACATATAATGTTGAGTTTAGCAAACAACACTACCTTGAAACAAAAAGCTTACGTACGGAGCCCCAATTCCAAACATAAATCTGGGGAAGGGAAATAAAAGAAGGAAAATCGAACTCAAAATCTTTTATGCCCTCATGAAAGAGAAAGGGAAGAAAAAAGTCATTTCTGCTATCCAGTTGCCTAATAGGCTAGTTAGCAGATGGAGAAATGGATAGATAGGGAGATGTAGAGTCAGAAGGCTTGGCTTATTGCTTTGAACCTTCGCTTCCACCGGCTTCGAGGTGGAAGAACTCGCCCAGATCAAGTAGTTGCGTCAACTCAGCCCGAAGTTAGGAGGCAGGAGTTCTAGGTCACAATATGAAACCCAATATCCAACCTCTTCTTAGAGGGTCTGCCGCCTTTTCTATCTCTCTCTCTATATATATATATATATATTCTTTTATCTTAAACCTTTTCACACTTGTTATTACCCTATGGGTTAGAGTGTTCACGAGGTTGAGGCAAATCATTCATCATCATCAAAGCCCATTCCCGAGATTTTCGGGGAGGTTGAGACAAAATTAAAAAAAAAAAATTAACATTAATTTTCTCTCGTTTATTTATAATATTAAAAAAAAAACAATAGATTAATCGGTAATTTTGAAAGTGATTAATCAGCAAGAAATCGCCGCTTACTTAGGCTAGAGATTGTTAAAACGGTTAATTCGAAAATCATAACGCTCTACTAGCGAGAAGAGATTAATCGGATTAATCGCCAATCAATCACCGATTTAATAACAAGACTTCTTACATACGCATAAGAATTTTACAAGTTAATACCCAACTCTAGGGTACCAATCACATTGCTCGTGTATCGAAAAAGCAGTATAAGATATTTTTTGAAGAGTCCTCAAGCCTCTTCTGATTCGTTTATATATTCCAGTTAGCACCAAACATGTAGTTTTTGCCGACTGCTCATGTTGTAATACTATTACTGAAAACATTCCTAATCAGGGTATTCAGTACTCCAACTTTAATACTATCCTTGTAATGCAAAGGCCCCCTCATTTTAACTTTTCGCAAGTGGGGTATATGGTGAAACTAGCAATACTGGTTGACTATTCTAATGGTACCTTTGACTTATTATATATCTCCAAAACAAAGTCATTGAAATGATGCAAATAGGAGCATGTCTATGTAGATATATCTTCAAATTTCATTAAATAGGTTTCTAATTTTATTTGCCAAAACTCAGGACCACGGTGTCCAGTTCTACTATAGTAGTACTTGTTCAAGATGCTAATATGCTCTGATCATTTTTAAATGTTTTCATGCTCCATTCATAATTTCTCCTAGAAATATACTTGGTTCTCATCCCAGTCGAGTGTTTCATGCCATGGCATTTGATTTGTTGTGTGTTCAGAATCTGGAAAAAATGAAGCAAAACAAATTGTCGGCCACAACAAGGTCAGAGGGAGTCATTCGTGGAGAAGGTAGTTCAGTTGCTCAACCACGTGTCCATGCGTTTGATTCCAGTACTATAGTTGAAAATTTACTGAACCACATATCTTCTAATAGCCCAAATCAATACCATGTTATATCCGAAAGGATGTCGAATTCCTCTACAAATGTCTCTGGTATGAATCAGCCAAAACGTGAGAAAATAAAGGGAAACTCAACAACCTATCTAGATGAGCTAAAGAAAACAACAGAACATGCTGTTTTGAACAAAAAGGTGAAGAGTAGGCCAGATTCAGACTAGCAAGGAAAAGAAAGGCATGAATCCCAAATGCAGTCAACAAATTATTTTCACAAATCAAGCATGCAGATGGATGCTCTTCCAGCCTGTGGACGTATTAACTGATGGTATCTTAAATAGGAGTTTTCATGAAAAAAAAAGGGGTTTTAAAGTGGCGGTTTTACTTTCTTTTTTTTGGTAAAAAGAAAAACCTAAAGCACAAAATGCCCTCTGTGCTAATTTGCTAGTTTGTAAGTAAATGTTTATGAGGTACGTTTGCGTGTTTGTAATAATATATGTACACTAGTTCGGCTGTTATGAAACTAATGCCTTTACATTACATTGTTGGATTTTCCGTTATCAATCGCGATGAGAACCCTCAGGTCTTGGGTGACCGGATTTGAGTCCTTGCCTTTGAACCAAGGGCTTTTTTCTCCATTTTCAATGGGGCGGCAGGCATATTACTCATAACTACCGTTAAAAGTTGCTAAAGACATTTTTCAGTGTCCTCTTTTCTTTCTGATCGCGGTTAAGTTAAAGATTGGAATTTTTCGAGTGTCCTCTTTTCTTTCCGCTAATGGTTCAGTTAAAGATATGATGTGTAAACTAAAGAAGCATAAGGTTGTATTCTAATATAGAGGATGAATATTAAGCTAAAATTTTCACCGCAAATGTGTAGAGCTCTCAAGATATTAGTCTTCCACTGCTCCTGGAATTATCTGGAGAGAATTACTTGGTCAAACTAGATGCATGTATTGTTCCTCAAATCGTTGTTTCAGCAATTATGATAATCATCTTTTAAATTTTAAACTGAAAAAGAATAATGTAAATGTGAACCATAAACAATTTTGGTGGATATGAATATTTAAGTTTTGTCAGAATGCGCAAAATCTCGGGTTGAATTTTTCTTCCGGGAGGCATTGGAGACAATATCTCTTTGTTGTTGCTTACGAATGAGGGATATAGATTGCTCTAAATTGTTTAATGCTTCAATTATAAGCAATAGCTGATTGTACAGCGCAGAGAACTCGGTCCTCATAATTTGCTCGCTGTCTTGAATGGCAACCTCGTTCACCCCCTCTTCCATCAAACGATGCCTCAACTTATCGGTGGAGACTCTAGCACAATTATTACTGTTACTAATGATGAGCTCTGCAGGTTGTAGCTTCGGAAACATATCCCTTTTCATTGCTTGGAATTCTTGCATCCACTCTGTTCGGTCCTCCCGATTCTCAGCTCTCAGTTGTATCCTTTTTGTGCCTGTGAAGACCGAGAATCTCTTGCTGCTGGATTTACTATCTTGTATGGTGGCAATCTGATCATATCTAATTATTAGAATGACAAACATCCAAGCAAAAAAGAACATATGTTTGTGTTCCAAAGCAAACAAAGTAAATAAATAAATAATAATAATTAAAAATTATACCATGAGATGGACTTGACCAGCTGGGTTGGGAAGTAGTTGGGATTGAACCTCATTTTTGAGGTGCTGGTGGTGATTTTGATGAGTAATTGTTCCAATGAGTTTGGTATTAGAGGAAGATGATTCTAACCTGTCATTGAGTTCCATTAAAGTTGGTGCATGGATCTTGTAGTAAGAAAGAATGCCATCTTGGAGCACGAACAATCGCTTGCGCCAACGTTTGCCACAATTCACCCATTTATTTAGGACACCGGCAACAACACGGTGGTGATAATTTGAAGAGGAGGTGGTTGTGGTCGTAATGGCTGTTGATGATGATATTGAATATCTTGGGGTTGGCATAATCGAGTCCGGTACACCACATATTCTATTCTCTCTCTCTCTCTACACCCAACAAGTTGGTAAGAATGGTGATGATGCCTGGAGGAAGAAGAGCATCAGCAGGATGATGATCAATAGTGAACACAGATAGATTGGTATTGAAGGGAAGGGTGAACAAAACTAATAAAACAATAAACTTTAATTAGATAGCAGCAATTAGTCCATAGTTGAATGCCATATACAACTAGAAAATGAATGCATGAAATGGAATTCAAAGGAAAGTTGGTACAAAACTCTCTCTCTCTCTCTCTTGTCCACTTTTTGTGTCTACAATTGGGAGAGAGAGTTGGAATTTAGAAAAGAAAGACACAACGATTGATTCCTACAACTCCGTCTTCCCAAGTAACTGATTGCTTCTCCGGATGGTTAGGAAGCTCATGATATTGACACCCACATCATTTTCTCTTTAGTATGTAATGATGGCAAGCTAAGGTTTTATTTACACTTTTTTTTTAAAAAAATAAAAACCTTCATTTAGTTTTCAACTTCATGCCAACCATTTTTTTTTTCCAAGTACTGGATAGATACTTAGAGCCTCATTTCCCGCCATATAGTTTCTTCAATTCTGTCCTAGGCACTAATATAGCTCTTATTTACAGCTTTAGCATAATCATCATCAGACCTTAAATTATCAGGTAATTTATATGCCACGGACCTTAAATCCTTAAGAATTTGTATAAACATAATTATAGAACCATCAGATTAAGCAACTATTTCTACAAAATGAACCATAGTATTTAAAAAAAAAAAAAAAAACAGCTAAAAAGGCATTGGCTTGGTTGAAATGAAGGAACCAGAAAACTACATTTCTGTGCCAAATCATGGTACCATGTAAGCAAGGTGGACAAATTCTTTCTTCATCAAATCCATGCATGTTTCTGCAAGAAAACAATATTATTCTTCACTGAATATCCCACCATGTTGCTGGATACACAAATATCTAATCTAAATTAGCTTTGCACCGTTTGAAAACATCATTACAATAACTTAGTCTTCCTTAACCCCAGGTAATGCTTCCCTATTTTCATTCTCAGCACTAGAACTGCTTGTAACGTCACCACCAACCTTACTCTGACGAACATCATCTGCATCTGGTTTGTTAATGCTCTGGATGAGTATCAAAATCGCAACTAAGAAGACAAGAATGTATACAGTTCGAATGCCAATTAGCGAATTAAAGAAGCCAATAATCGAGGGACCACTGATCTTTTTCTGTGTTGTTCTTCCATCTCTATATCCTTCAATAAATCGGGTTATTTGAGACCCTTGATCTTCATCCTCAAGACTTTCTGAACCTATAACCTTTTGGACAGAAACCAAATATTTTTCAGTAGGTATTCACATTAAAACAAAATGCACCAGAAGAAAAATAAACTATAGCTAATATATTGAAATGTATTATGTCATATAATCTTTCTTATGACAGAGGGTAGTATCCTGAGAGCTGCAAATTGAAATAATAAATAGAAGGCAACGACTACATCGCACCACCATTTCCTCTCTCTCACACCACCCACTTTCTTTCTCACACCACCATACTTTCTCGCACCACCTATATAAAAAAAAATCATTCATTTTTTCTCCCTCACCATTCAAATCGACAATGGTTCCTCCCTCCCCCATTCGAAATCTCTTGCAAATCAATAATGAGGAATTATTGAACCCGGTTTGGAGGCCTTGGGATTTTGTATAGTTTTCTTTTCTTACCTTAATGAAATTTGAACTTCTCTTCCTATTTTTGGGCGACATGAAACAGTTTAATAATCCATAGAGACTTCCAACCCCAATCAAACATTTTTTTTGTAAAGATTCATATTTTATTGAAATGGAATACTAAATGCAGAGGTCACAGCCACCAACCCTGAGAACGAAATTAGTGAGCCTTCATAAATTTATCCCATGCTATGAAAATCTTGGAACGGAACCTAAGCCCTTTGAAACGAACATGGGAAGAACGCATGTACCACAGAAGGTCCATAAAATCCATAACAATGTGGTCCCTGTATGAAACTGCAGAAATCTCATGTCCTTTCATGCTAAATGGTCCATAAATTGCATAAGGGATGAGAGACCAACTACCCCACTTCTACCCTTGAAAAAGGCTTGGCACTTCCAATCATGACCCACAACCAAGATGGTCCACAGCATCACCTAAGCAATCCCACTAGTGAAATGGGATCAGACTGACCTAGCAAGATTGCAATGAAAAAGAGTGGTCCCTCAACTCAAATCTACCTTGACACAATGGACAGCCCACATCCACTTCTGAACTTCTACTATCTAAGACATCTAAAAAAGGATCACGCTTCCACATAAGCTACCACACAAAGGAAATTTTAAGGGGTACACATCTCCTCCCAACCAGATTCTCTGGGAAATTAACACTAGCCCCAAAGGAGGCCCATCAGACTAAGCGATTATAGGATTATCGAAGGACCATAAAAGAACCTCTACTAGACCACTTCCATTTCCACCCATCCTCATCAAAATCCGACATCTTTAATGCAAGAGCAAGCATCACATTTCCAGCTTCTTCTTCTTCCCATTCATAAACAGCCCTCCTAAGGTGAAAGACCCACGACCCCCATTACGTCCTAACAGATAGAAATTGCCTTGCCCCACTCAAGAAGGGACACCCGGAATAGTCTAGTAGGGAAAGTGTCTTTGAGAGCCACCATACCACGCCATTAGTCATGTCAAAAATCTAATCTTGTTCCCTTTCCCAAGAAAGTGCTTCACCTCTTGGAGGAAGCTAGGCATCACACTGAATAGCTTTCCACAAAGTTGTACCATAGGATCCCATAGGATGCAGAGGATGCCACGACCCCCATTACGTCCTAACAGATAGAAATTGCCTTGCCCCACTCAAGAAGGGACACCCGGAATAGTCTAGTAGGGAAAGTGTCTTTGAGAGCCACCATACCACGCCATTAGTCATGTCAAAAATCTAATCTTGTTCCCTTTCCCAAGAAAGTGCTTCACCTCTTGGAGGAAGCTAGGCATCACACTGAATAGCTTTCCACAAAGTTGTACCATAGGATCCCATAGGATGCAGAGGATGGCACCCCTACCCATTTCCGTTATATTTAATCAAAATCCTCCAAAGGCTATTTGACTCCTTGTTGCATCTCCAAAACCACTTACCCAAAAAAGCAATATTCATTTTGCTCTTGAAAGTTCAAAGGCTCGAGCCTCCCCTTTCTTATGGAAGAGCCACCAACTCCTATCTCAGTGGATGAAATTTCTTCCTGCCCTCCACCCAACTCCCAATCAAACTTACTGGATTTTTTTTTTAATCTAATTGCTTGTTCGCTTTAGGTAAACATATTTCAGGCGGTAATTTAGTTACTTGGCAGAGTAAGAAGTAGAACATGGTTGCTACATTCTCGGGAGGTCAAGTGTACAAGTACAACACATGCATCATTTGAAACAATCATGGTACAATCATATATTCATGAGACGTTCTTTATGTTCCATTTACCAGAAACGGTACGTTGTGGCAGTGAAGATTCAATTTTAATTGCAAGCAATCACGTTTTTCGTGATTATGTGAATTGAGGTGTATTGTAAGTTCCTATGGAACTCGGTACAAAGCAAGAAAAATGGTTAAACAACGTATCAAATAGGTAAATCAGAGTGGAGATGTCTTGGTCCAAATCATTCAGCGAAGTTTACTTTTGGATTCATATAGATATGTATGTATGAGCTACACATTTTGCCGGAACCTATCTGTTTTCTTTTCATCCTATAAATGTTTCAGCAGGCCCAAGCTAAGAAAAGATAAATTGGATGACCTACAAATTAAAAAAGCACCTTGAAGAAAGCAGATAAATAAAAAGTGAAGCCACGAATCTGCATGAAGAAAAAATGTGTAAACTTTGACAAAATGATCTACTTACTGAAAAGTATTCATCATTTTGATTCCAAATGACCATTTTTGGCAGTTTTGTCTTTTTATCGACCTCAAATGTCTCAGCAAAATCATCCCACTGCTTGACTCCAACATACCCAAATACTAAATCACGATTTGCAGATGCTGCAGCCCTCAAGAGCTTGATCAAGGCCAGTGATTTCTCATCTGACTCGTCCTTAACAATTGTCAGAACAATCTGCCTTTCATCGTCTTTGAGCAACTTGAGAGTGTCATAGTTTATGGGAATTGAAAGGGGCAACAAATTTTGCTTGATAAAATCCTCTAAGAAATCACCTGCATAATGAAAAAATGGATGGGGAAAATACTAAAATCATCAATATATGTTTTTTCTGCATTGCATACTCAAGACAAACTCATTGGTGAAGTGACAAAGTCGAGCATTAACTGCAAATTACATGATAGAGGTGACTTATACTGATGTTTATAGGCTGAAACATAGAACTTATTATGATTAAGGCTTGTACACTGATTTTTCACCATAGAGAAAAATTCAATCACTCATGTGAAATACCGAAAACCCAAATATCCAAAAAAAATGGATATTAGGTTGTAGTAAAGAATCACATACCAAAAAATATAGATGACATGTGCATCTGGTAAATCTCACCACATAAAATTGCGTATGTTTATCGGGTCAAACCACTTTATTGTCAACTTAATCAACTTGCACCTCTGAAAGCAATCAAAGAAAATATAATAACTTTGTATTTATTTATTTATTTAATTTATCCAAGATTTAAACTTGGCAAGTAATTCCTGTTTTAATCAGATGAATAATTAAAGTAATGCAACATGTTCTGAATAGAAGTGCTAAATCGCAAAGCTAACTTGCTGAATCTACAATAACTAATTGTTTCCAATTATAATCTAGTCATATTCCAGTGGAAATCTATTAACAATACAAAGTAGTGTTTCATACTTTCAGACATAACATCAGTTCAATGACAGAGTTCTTGCATGATTTGTTAAATATTGACTGTGTCATAGGAGAAGGATGCACAAAACAGATTGATTTTAGGATGGAGATCACCTGTACCTAGGTGTGCGATTCTCAACCTGCACCTAATGAAATAAAATTCTTTTACACACTCATCCATGTATTTCAGGCTTTCCCAAATTGATCCATAAAATGTTGATGTGGGATTTTCTTTCTATTGAGTGTAGAGTTCAAATCACTATACCCCAAGTGTAGATGATCCGAACTTTTGACTCCATCAAAATAACATATAGACGTTAATCGACACTCGATAGTTCGTGGAAGGGCACTTGTTATCAAAATTGAAAATTAATTTATGACCAAAGTGTCTCTAGTTCGTGATGTAATCTTCAACTGATGCCCCCTAAATTCCAAGAAACACTACACTAACTGAAAATATAGCTTTCACTATCCATCTCGAGAGCAACCCCCTCAAATAATCAACTGTTCTTTGGTCCCTATATTCTGAGAAGGTGGGCTTTGGAATCATCCACAGTCTCATACATTATAGCAATGGTACCCATGGAAGTTGTAGTCTGAGTGGTCGAATTGTTGCAGTGCTTAGATCGGTTTCTTGTTTGTTGAAGGAACTTGATTGGTTCAACAGTAATGTATTTATCTTAAGGGCTGATGAAATCAAGCTTTAGGTTAAACAACTATCCTTTATGAATCAGAACTTAGGATTTTGTAACACTAGCTTATAATAAATTTATGAAACAAAACCGAGTCATCATAAATATATATATATATATATATATATATATATACTTATGTACTGCCCAAGCCGTTGGCACGATAGAAGGTGGGTCGTGGCAATAGGTAAAGCTCGGTTAGATTTTAAACAATTAGGAAAAAACACATTTAAAACCCGCCACAATTAATCCTCCCCAAACTTTGATTTTCCAAAATATGGAGTTCATGGTTTTTGTTTGAATGTGTCTTAATATTGAAAATACTTACGATGTGAAGTGTATTAGATTACAATTATTTTTTTGGGAAAAATGCATACAACGTGAAATGCATATTTAATACTTTAAGCGTTTGTATTAATGATAGGTTTCAATGGAAAGATCTTCAAAAATGCATTTCAACCATACCAAGTTTACTAAAATCCGACAAGTAGATAGTTATGATGATACCAAGTTTCCTCAAATGCATTTAAAAAAACACAAATTTATTTCTTCGCCACATATGCATTTCACTAACTTTTTCACTTTTTTTTTTATTAATTTTCTTTGCCCTTTTACTTCCAACTTATTGACAAACATGTCATTGTTGATAATGAATCTCTACCATCAACATCTTCCCCACCTTTCATCCTGACCGTCTTTTATATCCAAACCCAAACACCTTTCATCCTAACTCTCCCATCAACAAAAACCTTAACATCAAACAAGCTAAAAGAAGTTGATCTTGGCTTTTGCGTTGGGTTTTTTGGATTTTCGTGAATAACTAACTGTTCAGATAGATCCACCAAAATCCCTAACTGCTAAAACCCAAATTTCTCAAACTTTCTAAGTTTTGGTCTTCTTCTCTCTATGGCACTCATCATAAGGTAACTTCTCCAAACATCTAGGGTTCTACATTTCATCATCAAGTTAGAAATTCCGATAGTTGAGGATATAGAAATCTGGATTTTAGGGTTCTTAAAACCACTTTCATCAACCCAAAATCCACATTCAAAGCTCAGTTTTGAGATTATGATATTTGGGGTTTTGAAATTACAACAATTCAGTTTCAAAATTCTACTACTATTTGGGTTTAAATTTTGGGATTTTTAGGTTCTTAAACCAACCATCTGTTTGGTTCCTTCCACATTCAAAACCTAGTTTGTGATTATGATATTTGGGGGTTTGAAATTCTGAGAATATATATATTTATGCAAACCAAGCATTCAGTGAAATGTAAAAAATAAAAAAAAATAAAAATATATATATATATATTGGCAATCTACCTCTTTAATTTAAATTCTTTTTTATGCAATCTTTTTAATTAAAATTCACACAGTTTTATTTGAGGTTCAATGCTTAAAAAAAGTGGGAAATTTATGTGAGTTTTCTATGGTTTATGTCTAAATTGTTTGCACGATCCCCATCTCCATTGCACCTTTTGTAGGCTCTAATGGTTTTCTTTATCTCAATCTTAACCATTGTTTAGTGATTATATAATGCATTAGTCTAAACTATAGATTGTTCTTCCAAAAGATTTTTGTTGTTCCACAATGGTTAATCATTGGGATGTTTTCTAGGTATATTTCTTGATGTTTATCTTACTTCTTTAATGGATACTTAGGTCTCTTAGCCAATATAGATTCTAGCATGTGGTTAATAATGATCTTGGTCAAATACATATGGGTTGCAATTCTAATATAGAGTGGCTTACATGAACCTCTGATTAAGATACCCCATTTGGTTGTTTTGCCCTTAAAGAGAGGAATGAGAACATGCAAGCTGAATCCAAAGTCTATTCTATGTGAAAGTCACATCCATCTCAAAATGTGTAGTTAACACAATATTGGATTTTTACATAGCAAATATTGAAAAGAAGGATATTCGGAGATCTCAAAGGGAGAATGGAATAAAGGGAAGAATTCAATAGAAGGAGAATAATTTAGGGAGAATTGTAGAATAAGAAATAATAAAGAGGATGATAGTTAGTAGAAAATATAATTGATTGATATTTTGTTTGTTGTTACAATACTTGTCTTTCTCCCCTTTTAAATAAAAAAATGATCCTAGCTAATCTAGAAAGCAAAAATAGAAATAAACCTACTATATCTATTGTAAATCCTAAAACAACTAAACTTGCTTAATTGAAATCCTAATAAAATTAGAAAATCATAATAATAAGAAAATTTTATATGTTCCTACATCAGGCTCCCCTTCTTTAAAACAACTCGTCTTCTCGAGTTGCACATCAAGAAGATGATGCAATCACTTACCTCTGATGACGAGAACACGATGCAAACAATTTTCCAACGCTTCTTACGGCTCTTGGGTCAAATTTTCCTCACTGATCTTTTTGATATTGACATGATTATATCAAAAATGGTATTTTTTACGTTCCAAAAGATAAGAAAATCGCAAATATTCTTGCCATAAAAAATGTGACTTCTCGCAATGGTTTGCACATGGATGTATAGGTTGAAAAAATTGGTACCTCCCTTTATTTAGAAAGAGTCTTGATAGGGGTGTTAACCGGTTTGGTCGGTTCAAAGTTGGACCAAAACCAAACTGAACCAAACCAAGAATTCGGTTCTCGGTTAGGTTTCCACATTTATCAAATAAATAACCAAACCCGAACCAAACCAATCGGTTCAGTTATTTTCAGTTTTTTCCCTTTTTATTCTTTTTCTTTTATTTATTTTCTGCTGCTAAATACAACCGAGTTGGCTCTAGCACAAAAGGAATAAGTCAAAGCTACAAAGAATGGAAAGAAGGAAATGAAGCTTGGTTTACAAAGGAGGAAAACCCAGAGACAGAGAGAGTACAAATACAATCAAAGAGAGAGAAGGGAAAGCAGTAAAGGGAAAGCAAATGCCAGATGAACACAGAGAGTTTCAAGGCTTCGACTATTCATTAATAGAGAATTCTTTCAAATTTTTCTTGCCTATTTCTCTTGATAATTCCATAAGATTAAAAAAAATTTGCCTTGTCTCTCATATACACAATACTATAACATCATACAAAAAACTATAACCATATCTACATTGTTTGCATCTTAGGCTCCGTTTGGTACACTAAAAAATGATGCATTTCGCAAATTGATGCATATGCATTAGTTTGGAATGCATTACTTTACGGACGCTTGGTATTAATTAAAGAAAATCAATGCAAAACAGACAAATGATTGTGGGTGGTGTTGATAATGGTAGTAGTTGTAATTGAGGCATGGTCACGATGGTTGTGATTGTGGTGATGGTGATTGCGAATGTGGACAATGATGGTGGTGGTGGCGGCGGCTATTAAAATGGTGTTGGTTGTGCTGCCAGTTGTGGTGGCGGTGGCGGTGATGGTTGCGGTGGCTATGGTGGTTGTGGCGGTGGTAGTGTTAGTGGTGGAGGTGGCAACGGCGACGGTGATTATACTATGGTAGTGGTAGTGGTGGAGGTGGTTGCAGTGGTGATTATGCTATGGTAGTGGTAATAGCGGTGGAGGTGGCGGCGACAGTGGTATTGGCGTAGTGGTGGTGGTTGTGATGGTTATGGTATGGTGGTCGTGGTAGTAGCGACGATGGTAGTTGTGAAAGTGATGATTTTTGGGGTGTTTATGAAGGAGTTGAAAGTACTCGAGGAGATGATGAAAGTTTTGCAAAGTAATGCGGGAGATTTTGTCCCGCAAAGTTTTGCAAAATTTTATAACTAGGAGATGCAAAGGTCTTGAATTCAAATTCCAAAAATAGTTTTTCGTAAATCCAACCAAGCACCAAATTTATGTAACCGCCGTAAACTTTTACATTATGCATTATTTTACCGTATAGCAAGTGGAGCCTTAATCTATCTCCACCACACCCATGTAATGATCTGAACAAGACCGAAACCTTCTATGACGATTCCACAAGTCTCGTAATTTCATCCTAAAAGGTTTTTTTTATCAAATCAGAAGTGTCGAAGTTGTCGCCATCGCCATTGTTCATCTTTGCTGCAAGCAAGCAAGTGAAAATTTTGGTTTTCTTCAACAAGATTGAGTCAAACTCTATCTCTCCTCCTCAACTTGCAAGTGGTTGGATAGAGAGAAAAAGAAAGAGTTAAAAAAGAGAAAAAGAACATTAATAAAGAAAAAAAAGTTGGGTAGGTGGGGCTTAAATAATATAGAGAATGTAGGTTTTTTCAACTCTTTCTCTGAATGGGCATTAAGAAAAGGAAAAAGTGATAGTTAAGGGAGAGGGTGGGGACGTGGGTGCATTGGAATGGGGTGAGAATTTAAATAAGAGTGGGTTGGTGGGGGATTAAATAAGAGAGAGAGGGTTAGGGGATTAAAAACAAGATAAGAGGAAGGGTTCGATTCGGTTTTTCGGATGTATGAAAAACAAAAACCGAAACCAAACCAAACCAACTCGGTTCGGTTCGGTTTTCTAATATTCGGTTTCAATTTTTCTCGGTTTGGGCTTTTTCGGTTATATTTCGGTTCGGTCGGTTTTCAGTAACCAATTAACACCCCTAGGTCTTGATCATACAGCTTGTCTTGAATAACCATTTCCATTTCTTCAAACACGTATTTTTTATTTTGGTGGAAGAGAACAATCAACCTGCACATCTAAGTCTTGTGTTGTCACATTCTCTATTGTAGGTACAACTGATTCTAGTTGTTCAATCTCCAAAGGTATCGGTTTTTGCGCCTTCAATGGTTGTAACTTCGCCAATAATTTCTTTCACCACAATAGTAATACTCTCCATTAGTTTGTAGTTTGCCTTTTTAAATTTGCTTGCAATATAGCTTAGATATCATAAATGTTGTGATCTGTCTGGTTTGGTTGGGAAGAGTTAGTCATGATGACGGATTTATTTTTAAACAAAGGAGGGTGGTGCCTAAAGAAAACATAGGATGCAAATACAAAGGAATAAGGTGAGTTAACTAAGTCTAGAATTGGATGTATGGGATCAAGACAAAGTGGCTAGTTGTTTCTATTGGAAGTCAGGGTAATGGGTATTTCACAATAACGAAGCAAATTTTATGCACGACAATTGTGCGGGTTACGGAATTGGCTCGATCTGCGATTGAGGTGAGGTTTGATTGGGGTAATTAAATATGGTGATGGGATTAACAACAGGACTGGGATCGACTATTTGAGGAAGGGCTCACGGCTAGGTTTTTTTTTTTAACGGAGTGATGAAGAGGAAAAACAAATTGTGGAATAAATTGATGATAACGAACAATGAGATGACAAACAATGTGATGGTAGGAAGGGTGTAAAGCATTTTTTTGTTTTGTTTTGAAGATGGAGGAGGCGGAAGGGGTAGTGGGTGTAAACGAAGAACACGATGGATGTGATGAAAATAATGGAGATAAACAATTGGCTCTAATATCAACTGGCACAATGGATATTGAAAAGAAGTAGATTCAGAGATCTCAAAGGGATAATATAAAAGAAAGGGAAGAATTCAATAAAAGGACAATAATTTAAGGAGAATTGTAGAATAAGAAATAATAAAGAAGATGATAATTATAAGAAAAAATAATTGATTGATAATTTGTTCGTTGTTTGTTGTTACAATGCTTGACTTTCTCCCTTTAAATAAAAAAACTAATCCTAGCTAAACTAGAAATAAACCTATTGTTTCTATTGTAACTCCTAAAACAGCTAGACTTGCTCAATTGAAATCCTAATAAAACTAGAAAATCCTAAAAAAAAAATTTAAAACCTTCTATGTTCCTAACATCAGTTTAGGTACGTTGATAAGATGTGATTTTAAGGGTCGCGTTGTTGATGTGCATTTTAGTTTTGTTTGGATATATCATAGTTTGTGTTGAGCTGAAGTTTTTATTAGTTAAAAGTAATTTAATATAACATGCTCATTGGTAAATTTATATTTTCACAAGTTTTTAGGTTATGACTTGAATGGTATACCAAAGGCATGTTGTACCGTCGACCCGGGTACACGCTATGGAGAAAGTGTGTGACCATGGTCGCATGTTGAAGGCATGATACAGTAGTCATGCTGAAGGTGCAGGTACATGCTACGAGGGAAAGTGTGTGGTTGTAACGACACGATATATATATATATATATATATATATATATATATATATATATATATAAAGGGCTTCATTAAAAAGTATTATTAGGCCAATTCTTCTTTTCTATTAATCCAGATCAATCAGATTAAGAATCAAATGAATTGCTGGAGAAATGATTCTAGCAATAGTGGTTGGGCATAAAGCTATGGGAGATATACCCTTAACCACCTCAGCATAGGTCTCATAAACCTTAATATATACCTCTCTACTTTTTCGGGGTCATATGGTACTTTTTCGGGGTCATATGGGACATAGATGATCACATTGCCTCTTTTGCACCCACACCATTCTTTGTTGGCATACATGATATGTGAAACATTTTTTGCAAATAGACGATCCCATGGCGTTTTCGGATTCGTATGTGAAAGTATGGGGTCATGGAGGTGATCTCTGTGTTATAAACATTTGTGATGCTTGAGGTATGATTTGTGTGTGTAAGTTAAGCATCTTTTAAAATTTCAAGGGCTTAAACACTATTAGAACTGAAAAAATAATAATAATAATAATAACAATATTAATAAATAAATAAATAAAATAGAGGACCCTAACTTTGTCAAAATTTTTGAATGTAACTAACAATAATGCTTTTATGTTTATGTTGGACTCTTGTGGAATCTCCATTCGCTGAAAACTTGGGTATTCCTCCCAACTTCATGCCCCAAAGCGGTAAGGCCCCAACTGCTTTGACGAAATTCAGTCTAAAGTCTAAAGTACATTTAATTCTATGGAGCACCAAATTCCAATTGTTTGTTTAGATTTTTTTTATTTAAATCAGGCAATTTCAAATATTTTATTCAACCAAATGCAAAAGTCAATACCTTAAAGTTCATTAATGGACATAATTTAAGCCATAAATATTTTATCCAACCAACCGCAGTTGAAACTTTTATTTTTCTGACATCAGATAGCACAAAACAACAGGATAAACAGAAAACCAAGGTCTTAGTATGACTAATAACATGGCTCCAAGGTTTCTGCAACTTAAAATCAACTCGACGCAATAGGCAGTATGTGTATGTATGCAGAGAAGTTAATGATAATAATAAATGCTCAAATAAATGGCACTGAAAACTCACCTTCAAAAGGACCGTAAAAGACACTCCGCTCGTTATAACTTGGATGAACACAGACCAAAGCAGGAACTTTGTCAAAATCATGAATTACCATTACTTCTTCTGAGAAATCCTTTGCCAAAGAAAACCATGCTCTTTTCTTATACTTAATGGCAAACTCTGATATCATTGATTCGTTCATGCCAAAGGCTGTATAGATTGGAAAATGTGTGCCTGCCGATTCAATAAATCTAGTAATAGCTGAGTCTGACTCAAGAAGGAGAACATCAGGAGCAACAAACTTCTTCAAGAACCGAACAAGTAAATCTGCTTTCCTTGGACCAGAATATTCTACAGGTTGACCATGCATAAAGAGTTTGAGTGTAGGAAACCCGCTGCATCATAAGACAAGTACACCCCCAATCAGTGTAATAATAATGATCACAAGTGTAGAATAGAAATTACCTTGAGTGAAAGTAAGCTACGACACTCTCATAGCAAGTTATGAACACTAAGCACTTATGTTAAACTTAAATCTGCTTTAGTTCAATACACCCTACTGTTCACAAGAAAATAAGTTTAGGTGACACATATTGATCTCTACAGAGGGTTTACTACAACATTACTATGGGAGAATACATTAAATCTAATGTTCAGTTTTCAAGTTTAAAAACATAATAAAAGCATACAACGAACTTAATTCAATACAACAATATCTACCACTAATTATTTCCCTAACAAAAAATTGGATCCGCATGCATAGTCACTGTCCATGCCTATGGCAGTTCCTGTTAATTTCATCTATACTAAAAAATTTTACGCCTAGCATGCCTTAAGCATACCCCATGTCTCGCCCATATCTTATTGATCCAAACACATGCATCAGTGCTGATTTTAAACTTTATCAAACTAATGTCTCTTTAACAGATACTGAGCTTGCTAGACTTTCTAAAGTTTTCCACAGCTATGCAACTCCATGGTGAATGGCTCATTGGTCACACTCAGGGTGTGTTTGGTTGAATGTAATCCTACGCCATGGGAATCTATGAGGGTCTACCTAAATCTAAGCTAATTTGAGGTTCACTCACCAATGCACCATTAGATTTTGTGATCAATGGTGGGAATAAAAATCCCATGAACATGAGAATCACACTTCTTCACCCCCCCAAAGCATATGATTCACATGTTCGTGGGACTTCCATTACCACCATTGATCACAAAATCTATTGATGGATTGGTGACTGAACCTCAAATTAGCTTAGATTTAGATAGTTCCCTAATGAATTCCCATGGCATAGGATTCCATGCAACCTAGGAAGCACGGATTCTCGGTAAAACCCTCCGAATCCTAGTAATACGTGAGTCGAATATGGATACGCGTGCGATTCGCGTTCGATACGTATCCGACACGCGGTCAACGTATCGGTCAACGTGACTTGGTCAGGATACGTCCTGACCCGATCCGGATACGGTCTGGACACGATCAGGATTCGGTTGCCAATAATTTTTTTTTTCAGATCTTGATAAAATCGGACAGCTGAAATCTACCCAGAGATCGAGCACATAGATCCATCGATCAGAGAGATCGATCGAGCAAGGAGATCCATCGATCAGAGAGATCGATCGAGCAGGGAGAGAGATCTAGCAGGGAGAGAGATCGACTGGGAGTCTGGGAGCTTTCGCTGCCTTCTTCAACCTCCTGCGCCTTCCATCTTCTATAAGTTAAACTGAATTATCATCAACTGTGGTGATGAGTTGGTTCTTCTTAACGAAAGCAAACGGAGAGAGAGAGAAAAAGAGAGAGCAGCGTGTCACTCTCCTATTGGTCCTTTTCCACCGTCCTCTTAACACTATAAACTCCAAACACAGCACACACACAAAGACATAGACACAGACACCTCTCTCCCTCTCTCTCTCTATCATTTATGAGATATGGATTGATTTCCATTGCTATCTATATGGATTCCATTGATGTGTTGGGTAGGGTCCAAGTTAGGCCCGGCCCATATTAGAATCAATTACCCTAATTTTCACTTATGTACCCAAACTTTTCATTCATTCAAATAGTTTCATTAATTAAGCTCATTGCATTTAGATGTTTTATATATTTAGATTATTAATTATTGTTTATGAGTTATGACATGTTAATAAATTTTTAATAAAATATAAAAATAAAAATAAGGTTTGACGTGTCGCCGAGTCCCCAAGTCCTAGTTTTTTGAAAATTGCCGAGTCGCCGTATCGTATCCGTGTCCGATACGATACGCGTATCCGAGTCCGTGCATCCCAGCATGCAACCAAACACACCCTCAGCTTATTAGCATGATTTCTACATGGTAGTCCAATCATATGCCTAAAAAGGTCAAATATATTTCAAATGGAAAGAAATATAGTTATACAATCTCACAAATAAAGCTTAGTGACAAAAAAGTAATAAATCCCAATTAGCCCATAGCCCTCTCAAAAGTCACTCCAAAGAGTTCATTCATTGTCGATGCCCAATGCCATACAAGGATAAGGCACTTCATACAAAGTTTAGCCTCTTCCATCGCCGAATTTTCGAAAACTCTCATATTTTATTCCTACCATTAAGTCTAACAAATAGCATATGGAGTGAGCTTCCAAACAAAATCCCAGATAAGTCATTCATTCTAGATCTAGCAAACTCAATTCTCAAAGCCTTAGTTAGCTAAGAAGTAGAAAATTAAGGTTTTCTGTGTGCTTGGCTCACCATAAAGAAAAAATTGCTTTGTTATTACATGGAATTCCAAAAAAAAAAGGAAAAAATCTCATTACAAGCTAATTATTGATTTTGACTTGCTTTAGAAAAATATTATACACAAAAACTTTTGTTTTAACATTTTTTTTAGACTCTACCACTGATGACTTTCACTTCATTTTTTAAACTTTTTATAATTTCACTTTTACCCTTATGTTGAAATGGAGGAAGGCTACCCACCACCGATCTCCAGCAAACACTAGCGACGGCCACCGACAACCTCTGACAAAGTAATCGGCCACCGAATCCGGCCAACTCCCTAAACCTCAATATTATTTTCGATAAAATAATCATTTTAAAATGTTAGGTTTTTTCCAAGAAATAGGTTGGAAGATTTTTTTCAAAAAAAATTGTGAGTTGTGGGTTCCTTTATAAACCCCCTTGTTTTATGGAGTCTTGTGCAAACAAGTTGACAAACAATCCAATGTAAAAGAAAACATTTATCTTGTAGTTCTTCGGTATTATATTCTTTAGGATACTTTTTTTTTATGTAGATATATGCAGTCTTCAATTGGGTTTTGAATTCCATTTGTAAAGCTGAATTGAGATAGTGACAAAACTTGCAAGATCATCACAGTTCCAAGCATGACCCCGCATGACCCCAAGGGATACCAAACTTGGCAAGAAAGAAATTCCATGCCCTTGTGAATAAAGGGTGTAATGCAATGCAAGAGCAAATATGTCCTCCACAGGTCAACCTCATAAAGATATCTCTAGTTAGCAAACAATCCCAAAGACATTGCCATACAAAACACATAAGAGAGAAATAATTTATTTCACACCAAAGAGTATGGGAAATTAGTTGGGGCTTCATTATGAATCCTCCCTTCCTTCAATTTGACAAACAAGGATTTAATGGAGAATCAATTCTCAACCATTGTCTAGCCACACACACTTCCTTGCAGGCCAACCAATTGAAAAATATCCCCTCCTCTTATTCGAGAAGTTTCTCCTAGGATGAAGATTCCACACCCCCCATACTCCACCTTGAATCCAAACCAAGCTTCCTTGAGGACACTAAGAGTCTAGGGAAACCTTTCCCTGAAGAGAACCATCCTCAACCAATCATCATTTTTATGTTGTAACTTAAATTTTACCTAATTTTATGTCATTAACCATTTTTCAAAAAAAAATTTCATTTTATTTTTCTTGTAAAGATTCCATGAGATCAACCTAATGCGAAGATGAGTATTTTGAAAATTGGTGCAGGTTGCTGTATCAATTAACAAATTTTTTTTTCTTTCTAAAAGTCAATTCGTGTGAAGACTTTATTCTAATCAGTAAAGATGGTTTTATATATATAATCGGAAAAACAAAAGTATTGTATTAAGTATGAAATACAGGAGGGAAGAGGGGAGCTCCACCAGGGAGAATCCCCACAAAATTATGCAACAATTGCTGGTATTGTAAACTATGTTCTCCCAACTAAACATACAAGAGGAGAATTCAATTTCCCTAACCGTATCCCAGTTATGTCCTCACATCCAGACGTAGCTTTGGTCTCTATACACAAACTATCAGTGGACTTTTGTAAATTTCTAAAAATTTTGTTGTTTGTTTTTCTCCACGTATCTAAAAGATGGTTTTAATATTTAGTGTTACATAATTTATTATGGGATCTCTTTAACGACTGCCATAGAGTTGCACCGGTTGGTTTTTTTTTTAACAAGCATTTAAATGAATCAACCCTGCACACAACATGTTACCAATCCAATCAACTAAATGATATGGGGATCAAAATAGTCACTGAAGGGGGAATGCCTGATTGTCCTCCATAACATGCTATAAAAGGCATTCACGACATTTCATTCTAAAAGAGTCATCTGTCCCCCATTCAACTAAATGATATGGGGATCAAAATAGTAACTGAAGGGGAAATGCCCAATCGTCCTCCATAACATGCGATAGAAGGCATTCACGACATTTCATGCTGGCATCAAGCAAAAGTCACTTGTCCCCCATCCTTTCTCATGGGCCTATCGTCAACGCCAACGAAGATCCACAATGGCCAGCCACTTAATATGTTCAATAAATTCATAAATGTGGCAGAAAGGATGGATTATGGATGAGCTTAATTAACTCCAAAGTATTTTAACATTCAATAATCAAATGAAGACACATTTTTATTTTTATTTTGGTATAAGGGTCAAATAGTTTCAAAACATCTTGCTCTTTTAATATTTGTGATACCCCCAAGCTATCCCGCTCCATTCTAAATCCCCAAGTCTATGAAGCTTAAGTCAACTTATATGTATTACTTATGTATTATACATGTATCATTTAGTCGTGTGACAATTTGGGTTGATTAATAGATGTTAATTTAACGTATGAACTAAACACGATCTCAAATTTGTCAACTTATATCTATTATTAGTCGTGCTACCATTTTGGGTGGATTATTCGATGCTAAATGAAATTAGCTGTGAAGCATGGGTTCCTAGCTTACCAAAGTCAAATGTTTTAGTTTAAAAACCATTCATATACAAGTTAACCGTGCTGAGCACGGATTACAAAAGCTAGTCGACAAAGTAATCCAAAAAGAGAACAAGAGCCATCATAACAAACAGATGACTTCCAAGCAAAATTAGAACCTTCGTTAACTAAGTTTCCATTTTTCAAAAGAAAAAAGATATTGCAAAACCAGCCATAAAATGATACATAAATAAGAAGATAAACAAATAAGCCTACAATACAAGGGCAGAGCAAATCATAACACCTCACTCTAGTATCATTGAAATTATCCCCACTCAACTGCCCCAAAAGTGTGTGGCTTTATCTAAAATTAGTAATTTGGTGTTGTTGGTGGGGATCAAAGGCCACACCTGTGGCGTCATTAGGGCCAGAGAAAGCTCAGGCTTAAGGTGGGAATTATGACACTCTGAATCCAAGGAGGTGGCTATTGGAAAAGGCACTTAAGGCTTCTATCAAGATTTGTCCCAAAGTCGTCCAAGTGAAGATTAAGCGTGGACTTGTACTTAACTATCATTGAAGTCTTTTTAGCTCAAACATTAAAGCCTGCAGTCAGTGACACCATACCTCTGTGGTTTGAGCACAAAGAGCAATTTATTGATTTGAGCTAAAAACACACATATATAACCAGTGGTTGAGTGGCAATATTGGTGGTTATCACACTATTATTGGATAAAATTAGGCTCGAGATCACTATTTTTGGTCCTAACTCTAAAGAATTAACATATTCAGGCCCAGAAGCTCCATGAGTTTTTGATATATCTAAATTGTTTTGCTATCAAAGACACCACGACTTAATCCATCACATTTTTTCCTCATTAATAGAAACACCAAAGCTACTAATATAGACTCCATTGCCCAGACCAAGAAATAGCTTCATAGCTCAAAGAAACAACTTCCAGTTCCCATACAGATGAAAATCCTAATCATATTCTAGCATAATTCACTCAGCATCATTTTGGTTAACACTCCAGGATGAAAATTTTAAAATACAATTCTCATTCCTAACAGCTTTCCTTTTGCCAAAGTAAAAACATAAATATCACTCAACACGCAGATGACACTTATTTGCCTCAAACACCTTTCATTGATGGCATTACAACTTTCCCAAACAGTGCTAAAAAATAAAGATTAATAAAGGTTATTCTAACTATGTAACTATCAAGAGCTCTAAATTATGCCTTAAATGGCTAATTTGACATTGAATTCAAGGACGAACAAAATCTCTAATATACATAATTATGTTACTAAACAAAATAGAAATTTCAAAAGTGTAAATCACATACTCAATTTCATATTTTGAACCTAGACGTCTGTACTTGTCAGCATTTACTTTTGCAATCAGAATGGGTTTGTCCAATTTGGCAAGTTCAGGAGCAGCCACGTCTAACTGCAATAAAATAAACCAAATTTTTTTTAAAACAATCACCTCTTTACATTAAATTGATGCATTATAAACAGGAAAAGACTAATGGCTTTAAAATGATAACATTAAAAAATAATAGAAACCAACAGCTTAATTACATTGTTAGAGAAACCAACGACTTTAAAATATTATGAGATTGCTACAGAACTCCTTATAAGTGTAGTTTTTATAATAAAGAAACATCCATTGGTTTAACAAAACATAGGGTGTTAGTTGAATGCTTGGAAAATTTGAAGAAAATATCAACTTCCAGGGGAAAATGACTAGTTTTCATTGTTTCTTCAAAAATTGTAGGGAAAATGATTTTATAGTCCACTTGTGTTGCCCCATTTATTTTCTCAATTTGCTCCGTGAAAAAGAATGCTCTCGTCCTTTGAAGGAAAATTACAAGACAAGAGAAAGTACAACAAATGGGATCCTATCTAAAACTACCACCACTGTTAGTGAAGCGTGAATCATATTGTAAATCGTAAACTTTAAGATTCAGATTTACTTGTAGATCATAAGATTTTTGTAAATATTACACATATATGCCTATCACTATGATATCCAAATATAGCTATATGAATTTGACAAGTGCAGAGCACAAGACTTTATCCACATTGTGACTTCAACAAAAAAAAAAGGAAATGTCGTTGACATATCACTCTTTGAGGTTCAATTGTTGAAAATTAAAATGGTCTTCAGTCTATAGTGATTCTTAATATAATTTAAAGAATTGAAGAGCGGATGCTCTGACTTGCTTTGGGTAGTCACAAGTCACAGATCAATCTTCATACCATCACAAAATTCAGTGCAAAATCACTGCCACGGGAAAGTCTCCTACACACAATTTGAATTATAAAAAGCAATGCAAAACCATGATTTGCACTTCATACCTAAATCATTTGCAATTTGGTATTATACCAGAACTTGTCCAATTTGAGTTGAATTGCGAATTAAATTGAGATCTGAATACCGCCACGTCATCACCATTGCAAATTTGCACACCAGGTCCACACCACTAGCTCACACTTCCATTTCCATTGTTACCATACTCTCACCATGAAAACCTGCCACCAGCAACAGCAACAACAATAACTGACACACATCACCACGACATCAAACCACCACCACCACTACAGCATGATACCACCAACAACAATGACAACCAACACCTTCACACACCACAGCCACCACCAATACAATTTTCATATCACACCAACGTTTATCGCTGCCAATACAAAAATGACACCATCCCATACCCTGACCTCAACCACTATCATCTCACTGTCGTCAACACAATACCACTCTACCCCACAACCACTTCAATTTACATTGTTTGCGTTGATGCAATTTTTCTCGCCATTTTCTTTAATTGGTAATTGATGCAATACAAGAATTGGCTAACCGTATCTTGAGGCTATGGAGTGGAAAGATTGCTAACACCAGTTTTATGGATAACGACGTGCTGAGAATTGGTTTCTCTCTTTGTTCTCAAGTGTTGTTTCGTTTTGTGCGCTTAATCTCGCATCAGTAATCAAACATGTGAACGAGGAATTCAATTTACAATTATCATTTTGGTAGCAAAGTTACTTTGATGGGAAAGGATGTTCACCGATCAAACACATCCATGTTTGCCTACTAAAGTTTATCGTCCTAGAATTTGTTCAAGGACATGTCAGTAAAGCATCAAACAGGGCCCAATACAAAATAAGAATAGAACGCAAAGATGATGCTTCACAAATCTTTAGTTGTTATCTTTAACCTGACAAGTGTTAATTTTATTTTTGGTTAATTGTGATATGTCTCCTTTAATAAATAGCTAATATCAGATTATTCCAGAACATATCGGTATTTCGGTCTCTCCCCCCCCCCCCCCCCCCGGACTAGGGGTCCATGTTCGTCGACCGTCTGTTTTTAAAAGTCAATGTTTAGATGACTAACCTTTAAAAATCTAAGGTTGAGATTCAATGTTTTGAATCTCAAAAAACTCGTCTTGAAGTAAATCAAAGTGTTCGATCAAAATAATAAGCGTGTCTCGAGAAAAATCCAACCGTTACTTAAAAAAACATCTTCTTCCCCAACCCACCACCTTCCTCTTTACCTCTCTGATTGGATTTCCCCACGACAACACCACCCTCAATCCCAACCTTCCTTTGCCTCCTCTTTTGTTTCAAAACCACTGCCCCCTTTCCCCACCTCTCTGTTTCAGCCAACCACCCCCAGCCCCACCTCTTTGTTTCAGCACCACCGCTCCTCTCCCTTTCACATTTCACATTTCATATTTGCAGAAGAAGAGAGAGCGAAAACTCATCGTCGTGAGAGAGGAAGAGAGAAGCCAAAACCAACAACACACAAATTGCTCTACTTAAAAAACCGATTAAATCTCGAAACAACTCTTTCTTTCTTATTTAATCTCATTTTCTATAAGTTCAGATCTTCCCATTTGTTTCCTTTGTTTCCTTTGCTTCTAAATTAAAATTTTAACACTCTTGTTCCAATCAAGAGTGTTATTAGAATTTAATCCTTTTTTTACCTCCTTTTTCACTTTCATTGCTGTTGTTGAACAACCCCTTGAATTTCTCTATACTAATCCAATTGTGGTGTGATGCTACTACTCTTCTCTCTTAAGCAGCTTTTTTTTATTTTATAAACAACTATCTATATATTCAGTAACTTGCAAAAGATAAAAGGATTAGTGTGTACGCACTAATCAATACAAAAGATTTACTAATATGCAAAAGATGAGTTGAGAAGAATGTATCCCAACTAAACATACAAGAATATCCCTACATTATCCC
Organism: Berberis vulgaris; assembly: GCA_963556465.1. NCBI lineage: Eukaryota > Viridiplantae > Streptophyta > Magnoliopsida > Ranunculales > Berberidaceae > Berberis > Berberis vulgaris. Next base: position 53,463,431 of record OY747127.1, on the reverse strand, counting down.
AATTTGAAGCCCATAACCACAAAGAAACTTTTACATCAATCCATAACTTATCAATATCTTTTCTACAGTCTCTGAAAATTCTATTGTTTCTTTCCCTCCAAATAATTCAAACCATAGCATGGATTAGTCTTTCCCAAAGAAAAAGAGATTGGAAGGAAAATAAAAAAGAGTGTCAGAGTTCCACCCACTTAGGAAAAGACTAAGAAGTGGTAGCTTGGACCTAAAATTCAGCAATAGCAAACTTCCAAAGTTGTTTGACAAGAGGACAAGACAAAAATAGAGGATCAATCGACTCCCCATGTTGTTGGGAAAACACACATTGATTTGGAAGTAAGAGGGCTCTTCTGATAATGTCGTCGACAATAAGGGCTCTACCATGAAGAATAGTCCAAATCAGAGAAGTAGCTCTTGGGGGATTTTTCATCCAAATGAAGGGATGAAGTTTGGACACTTTGTCAAAAATATTTGAAAAAGAGCGAAGGGAGGGCCATATGCTTATAACACTCTTTGATGAAAAATCAGATCTTTGTCATGCCAAAGCCATTTGTCTCACTAAGAGCAAACAGATCAATCAATTGAGGAAGTCCCAGTCATTAAGGTTTCTTCTTAACTGGATATTCCATTGTTGTCCCAAAAATCTTTAATATTGTGAGCTATATTAAAGATGGCAAGAAAGGATAACTTTAGAGGATGATCATTCAATCACTTCTGAATCATCTCCCCATTATGAGCTTCAAAGCTAATGCTAGAATGCACCAGATGCTTCAATTTCATAATACATTTCCATAGAGAGCATCCACAAGAAGAAGGCGCTCTAGTGAACTAATCAAGCTGAGAAGCCCTATATTTATCTGCTGCCTCAAGAAGGCATCAGTTTGACACCAAACCTCTAAATCCACTTGAGGAGAAAAGCTTTGTTAAAACTCCCTGATTTTTCTAAGTTGAGGACCCCTTTAGATCTAGGATGGCCTACCTGCTTCCAGTTCAAAGGATGGAACTTCTTATTAGAAGGAGAAGATCCCAAAAAGCCTCTCATGCACTTTTTAATGTGATTAGCCACTGAAGCGGGAATCAAACACTAAGACATCATGTGGACAAGAATAGAAGCTATAGTGCTTTGAACAAGAGTGGTTCTTCCAGCCTTAGAAATATATTTCTTCTTCCATGTTGCAAGCCTGTCTTCAATTCTATCAATAGTAGCATCCCAAATTCTTAAATTTCTGAATTTGAATCGAAAAGGTAAACCAAGATAGGAGCAAGGTAAATCTCCCACAATACAGCCTAACATAGAGGCCCATTCTTGAATAGCAGGGACAACTCCAATGGGATAAATAATAGATTTGGATAAGTTAGCTTTTAGTCCAGAGATCACCTTAACCATAAAAGCGAATCTCTAACAACAATTACTTCATCAACAAAAAACATTGATAAACATCAATGAAAGCCATGAATAGCTCCCCCAAATTGAGCTTGAGAGACCTTCAGCTGCCATGGAAAAAAAAAAAAAAAAGAGGGGAGAGGGGGTCACCGTGTCTAATCCCTATGAAGATCTAAAATGACCAGTGGGGGAAACCGTTTACAGCAATAGAGAAGGAAGCAATTGAGTGTGAATCCAAGCAATCCATTTCTCACCAAACCCAAAAGCACCCATCATGTTTTGTAAGTAGCTCCATGAGACTGAATCAAAAGCTTTACAGAAATCATCTTTAATCACCAATCTAAGCCTATTCTCCCTTAATCTAGAATCAATGATCTCATTGGCAATGAGTACAACATCAACAAGTTGCCTCTTTCCAATCCCTGCAAATTGAAAAGGGAAGATGATCTGTGGCACACATCTTCATCTCAAATAGTTTGTCAATGAAGATGTGCACATGTTAAGCGAATCTCCCCCGCCACCCCTCTGTGCACGTTAAGACCAAACCACATGGATATATAGTTCATCCATTCATTCAACCGTTTCAAAAACGAAGAGGAAGAGGAGAAAATCTCTCAATCGAGTTTGGGTTTTTTTCTCCCATGTGACACAGTTCATGTCAAGGATGAAGCATCTTCTCCGCAAGCTCCACATGAAGCGTCAACAAGCACTCCAACAGGTTGGGCAAAATGAAATGCCCAAACCAGAATCTGAATCTTAGCGCCACCATCAACAACAACAATAACAACAAAAACACTTCGTTTTCTTCAACTACATCATCTTCTCTGCAATCTCTGCTTCAGTGTATTTCAACTTCTTCGAGGAGTTCCAGGTGCAGCTCGCTTTGGGGACCAGTGCTTCGGATCCCAACGGAATAGAGGATCCAGAGTTCACGTACAGATCAAGGTGGCCAAGCGGATGATTCTAAATGTCCTTCTGTTGCAATCGATGAAACCCTCCATCGACCGGTTTGGAGAGCTAGAAGGAAGTGGTGTTTAGTGATTTTACTCTTATGATTTTGGCAACATTACAACTCCATCTATGTGAATCATGAGGGAGAGATAGAGGGAAAGGGAAGGGGGAGGGGCGGTGGGCTAAAACAGAGAGACGAGGAAGGGGGCGATGGTTCTGAACAACGAGGGAAAGGAAGGCAATGATTGGGGGCAGGGATGTCGCGTGGAAATTCAATCAAAGAGAGGGAGAGGGGAAGGTAAGAGGAGGTGGTGGGTTGAGAAAGAATATGGTATTTTTTTTAAAATAACTGTTAGATTTTCCTCGAGATACGCTCACAATTTTGATTGGTTACAAGAGAACAACGAGAACTATTCCATTCTAAACAATCTTTCTAATGTAATTGGAATTAGTTAAACATGTTAGTAGGTGGGATCGACTCACTAAGGCCCATACTAAGGTTAGGGCACTAGCCATATAAGGGTCACATGAATAGACCGCTAGCCAGACAAGCCAGTAGGCTCTATAAATAAGGAATGAAACTATGATTGTAGTTGGTCTTGATTGAACATGAATATTGAGTTATTTTATTTATCTTTTATTTCGTAGATTAGTTCTAGCTTAAGGTTAGAATACATAACTTTTCCATTCAAAATACACAATCACGCACATGGACTTGAAGTCCATTCAACTTATCCCACACATTAACCCAATGCCAAACCAAGGATCTGATGCCATTCTAAGCATTGGTTTGATGTATCTTGATGCCCCTGAAAAATTTGGTATTCCTTTTCTTCCAAATACTCCAGAGACCAGCTAGCATTACTTTGATAGTTTGATCCACAACCATCAATACCCATCCTTTCTCCACTTACCAATCCTAATACATGCAAATTTAACCTAATTTGTTATTTGTCTAATGACACCTCTCTTATTTGGCACCGGTACAAGTCCATTGTCTTTGTCTTCTTGTCCATGTAACCCGTCTTTGTTTCCCACTCTCTATTTCTTCATCAATGTTTAATGAGGCCCAACACAAAAAAAATTTAACATTTTTTCATTAATTTAAGGACAATGTTCTCTTTCGGGATTTTCATTTGAGGAGAAACCTCAATGATTGGGATCTTCCCCAAATGGTCAACCTCTTGGAGGTCATTTGTTCAATTCAGTTGGATGATGAAAGTGACAAATTGCTGAAGCAAGGGCAGCCCTTTCATAGTCAAAGATTGTTATGAAGCCATAGCCCACATCTTCAATTCTCTGCTCAAGAGTTTAGAGCTCATAAAATTCATAGCTTGGTGTGTAAAAGAAATCCTCCCAAGGGGTTGTTTCCTTTATTGGACCTTCTTGAATGGCTTAACACTCGCTTGGACAACGTCAACAAACAAGAGATTCAACTACCTAATCATTGTGTCCTTTGTGGGCTTGCTCAAGAAATATTCACCACATCTTGCTCTCTTGTGCATTCGTTGCAAGCATTTAGAGGAGTTGCTTCAGAATCAATGACCCTAATTCCACATCCATACTTAAATGGGCTGAGTTATGGATTGTTGCCAATGGATTTAGAGCTCACTTGTCACTGTTAGAAACTAAGGATGTGAGAATCCTTCATGCTTTTGCTTGGATCATTTGGCAGGAAAGAAATACTAGGATTTTTAGAGAAGTTGCTAAAATGTACATAATTTGTGGATAGACATCAAAGTTACCGTGTGGGTTTGGGGATACAATTGGGGCATATTCAAAGATTCTCACTACTCCTCTTGTATGTTTGATGTGGGAGATGTTGTGAACAATATAAATACATAATGTATACCTTTTGCTCCTTCCGCTAGCAATTAGTTTCAAATAATTTTGTTTTGCTGATTAAAAAAAAAAACTTTTGATGCTAGTGCAATGTTAGGTCACATTAGAAAAGATGAAATGCCATATTAGAAATACCTCAATGCTAAGGAAACACATAACTTCCATAGAGAGCCCTTTTCTATTGATCTTCTTTATAGATTCTACTAAACCATATACACCATAAGATATTGTATCAAGTAGGGGATTTTAAAATTTCCTCGCTCTCTTTTTAAGTCTTACTTTCTTGTTAATTCAGATATAGCAATGATTTAAAAAATATAATAAAAAAAAGACAGATATAGTAATGATAAAAAAAAAAAAAAAAAGAGATATAGTAAAGAGAACAGAAGTTTCTTAATGTAATTGGTAATACTTAAAAGGTCCTATTCTCTACAATTTCTTCTTCAACTTTCTCCTCCACAACTATAACCTCTTGTCTTCCTTAACATTCCTCTCAAGTTGGAGGTACCATTCAACTTGCAAGTTACTTTTTTTATCAACAAAATAAAGCAGATTTCAATAAAAGAAGAAGAGAAATGCTGACTTAGTAGGTCTAGGCAAAGAAAACAAAGACCTCAGTTACAAATAAACATACTCTCCCACTCAAACATGCTAAGTCAACTTGCTCATTGCTTCAACCCCAAATTTCGAACATTGTCCTTCCTGTGCCACACCCCATAAATTCAAGAGAAGGAAGTTTGTGAGACGTCTCACCACACCAAACATTGTCCCTGTACCTGACTTGTTCCCCTTTCCAAAAGAAATGAATCTCTTTAAGAATTTATTTTTTCACAATGTATATTACGCCATAAATTAGGTGTTGTTGTTGTTGTCGTCGTCATCGTCGTGTGTGTTTTACATTAGATATGTTACACCATTAAACTAGTTTCATAGGATGTTGATGGATAGCAATGAAACCAATCCTGCCTTTCATCTTGGTTTGAACTTCGAATAATCCTACTCCGCAAACTACTTGGCTATTTGTGTACATCCACAAGTATTTCTGAATACATGTATAGGCCCTTCGTGAAGCACACTTAAGAGAAAAGAGGTTTTAGCCTTGACAAAGTTGTTATCGGTCTGTGAAAGTTCAGCGTCAAGGATTATGCCGTTGATATGCATATCAACTCCTTGATCGGCAAGAATAACCACATTTAGCAATGAACACGACAATGAAACAAGATTCCCATGATTTTGAAGACGTATCAAAGAATATGGAAATAAGATGGTACTGCATGATGTGGATCTCTCTAACCTAATAATAATTAGTTTAATGAATTGTCAAGCTTACTGGTTGTTGTAATTATGTAACCCCAATTCAGGTTTCCAAACTACTAGTGCATGTGCAACAAAAAAAAACTTGAAAAATCAAACTCTCTCTAAATATTTCCATCATTCCCTTTCTTCAAATGTCAATCAATTTAGTCCCGCAAAAAGATCAAGATTGTTGTGAAATTCTAATTGTTTTTTCAGTCAATCTACTCAGTGAATGATATTTTAGGTAATCGAACCAAGAAAGAAAATTGATTAGTAGAGTAGAAGATAGTGAAACTTACCTCAGGAGCGAGCCTTTTGCAGTGGCCACACCAAGGGGCATAAAAGTCGACGAGGATGAAATCATGGGTTGCGATGGCTGACTCGAAGTTGGATTCATCCAATTCCAACACTTTTCCCTCCTCTATTGCTGTTTCAACAAAAGAAGAAGAAGAAGCAATCAGCGGTGCCAGCCCCAAGAACAAGACCAACACCCCAAACACCACCGATACAAGTTGTTGATGACGATGCATCATCATCATCTAATTTATAATTCACTTCGATCCGCTACTCTTCTTCTTCAGTCACCCTTGCAATATGCGAAAACGGAAAGAAAGGAAGGGAACGACTTCGTGCGAGATCCAGTTGGGTGTTTTGAGCACTGTGAAACAACTTTGATGCAGCACCCTAGTCGAGATTAATTTACAGGTCCCAACCAAGGATTGTGATTTCGAGTCAATTTCGAACCCTGATTTTTAGAAATATCTAGTGAAATATTTCGTTCGTGTAGAAAAAAATTAAAATATTTCAATTGTGATTTTAAATTTAACAATATAAATTATGCATTTTAATCTCTTAAATACTTTATAAAAAGTCTCAGACGATTCGTAGTGTTATACTGAATATTACATAAGAATCAATCACATAACAAACTTTGATACTAAGGGGGGTGTATTGTATCTGGATTTTGTGGGCAATTTAATAAATTTCATGGATTTTGAAAATCCAAGTGTATTCAATCTGGATTTTAAAAAGTCCACAAAAGTCTAGGGGTATTCAATCAGGATTTTAAAAAGTCTTTCTGAAATCCACAAAGTCTAGGGGTATTCAATATGGATTTCAAAAAGTCCATAAAAGTTTTAGGGTATTCAAAATATCATTCATATTTATGGATTTAGAAAATCATGGATTCTCATGGACTTTGTAGTGTTAGGTATAAATAACAAAGTTCAATAATTTGCCAGCCTCCATATCAAAGATTTCAACGTGAAAAAAAAGTCTCTCAAAGTTCTTCCTTGTGCCACCCGTGAAGAGGTTGGTTCTCATCCTCTTGTTTTCTCAATTCTTTTTCTATCTTTGCATAGCATGTTCTAATAACCATTGTTTTTTGTCACTGCTTCCTCAAATCAAAGCATATAGTATTATTGTTTATTGTTTATGGATTTTTGAAGTGGATTGTTTACTGCATTGTGCATAGTGTTCTAAATACCCATTGTATTATTGTTTATGGATTTTTGAAGTGGAATACGTAATCAGTGCATGCATTGTATTATTGTTTAATGGAAGTTGAAAGTCTTACTGTAACAATGTTTGATATAAAACATATCACAAATAAATATCTTGATGTATCCGTACAAGAAAGGGAAAGGAAGGAGGGTGTTGTTGTTGTTGCCTCCCTTTGTGTGAGTAAAGAGACAGAGACCTTTGCCTCTAGACTCTCTGAAACAATGAAGGAGAGTGGAGGGAGGAAAGTGGTTTCAAGGGTTGATTTGTGGGTTGTTTCAGGTCTGATTTATTCGGAGGGCATAAAAGAGGGTTTATTCGGAGTTGTTTCAAGGGTTGATTTGTGGGTTGTTTCAGGTCTGATTTGGCGGTTCTTTCAGGTCTGATTCAGAGTTGTTTCAGGTCTAATTCAGAGTTGTTTTAAGGGCAGAATCAGGGCGTGTTTCAGGTCTGATTCGGAGCAGTTTCAAGGGTTGTTCAACGGGGTTTTCAAAGGACTGTTTCAGAGCTAAATCAGGGCATGAAGATGGCTGAATTAGGACTATTTTAGGGTCTGAATCAAGGCATGAAGAGGACTGTTTCAGGGCTGAATAAAAAGTTGATTCAAGGTCTGATTTGGAGCTGATTCGGAGTTGATTAAGAGGTTGTAACATGGCCAATCAAATACTGGGTTTTCAATTGAAAGGCCAGGGGTAAAAAGGGTTCCCCTGCATAGAGAGCATGTTGAGTTTGAGAGGAGCCATGTGTCTATACAATGTATATGGAAGGCATGGCTACATAGAGGAAGCAATCTCAAATTATCTTCCTCAGAAAATTCGCACAGTTTAACTGCACAATCATAGGGTTCTTTCAGACCCATTATCTCTCTATTAAGTCCCTGAATTCTTGTTATGAGATACAGGAGGGCATTTCCATTATTAACATATTCGATGCATGCTTTGTTTAACAATGACCAGGCCATGTCATATATAGTGGGATGTTATACAAAACTTCATTCTGAATTAGGGGAACTAGCAGCCTCAAGGTACTAAAGATGCAAGCTAAGAACATGAAAGATGAACAAATGGCCATAATGAATACTGAGCCACAATACTCTGAAAATTCTTTGGTCATAAAAGGTCATCATCTCAGCTTACGGTTCAATGATACAATCAAAATTTTGGCCTTAATTTACCAGCTCATTTCTTGTCTTTTCACTTTGGTCAAAACAAGAGGTTGTATGAGTGAATCCCATTGTCCATAGGCCCCTATCTTTATCTATGCTATAGCTACATTTACCTTTCTTATAGCTGACATTTTTAGAGTAGGTGGCAATTGGACATGGTGTTAAAGCATCAGTGGCAAACCAAACAACTTCAAAATAAACCTCTTTTACCCTGCTCCTTCTTCTCTATCTTCTCCCTAAGCAACATCAGCTAACTTGGCTTTCACAACTTATAGCATATATATAGGCTTAATCATACATGCTTCATGTGCTTCATGTATGATAGATTACCTTCATGCATGTAGTAATTATATAGAGGAATGAAACTACTTTCGAGTTGTGTCTGATGTAGTAGCATATATTTGCTTCATAAAATATCTGTTGTAATATATAGATGGGAGATTCACAAGGTAACGGTAAACGAAAAGATTATAAAACTTGGACCGCGGAAGAGAGCAATGCTTTGCTCCAGCTCATGGTTGAAGGTGCCATGCTTGGGTTCAGGGATATTAATGGTGTTATAAGTAAAACAACCGTAGAGGCAAAGTTACTTCCAAAACTTAAGGAGAAAATTAGTAAGGAGATAACTTATAGTCAATATCAAAGCCGAGTGAAATGGTTTAAGAAGAAATACAGCAATTACTCTCAGCTTATGCGCCACAATTCTGGGTTTGGATGGGACCCGATCACAAAGAGATTCACTGCGCCTGATGAAGTATGGGCAGACTATTTGAAGGTGGGTTAAATATCTTGAACTTTTATTCTATTTTACAGCTTAATTTTTTTGACTCTTTAACATATTAACTTTCTTTATATTTTGAATCTTTTTTTTAGTCACATCCAGCGCATGCGCACTTTCAGTCAGAAACTTTTGCAGACTATGAGGATTTGAAGATTGCAGTTGGTAATGGAACTGCAACTGGGATGGGGTCAATAGGTCTAGGTGATGATACAGATGCCACAACATATGATGAAGAAGGAAATGGATCTTGGGAATTTGGTGGCATGGATGACTTGGTCTTTGATCAAGACAACAATGCATTTCCTTACAAGACACAAGCGGAGCTTGTTTTGGCATGTGCAAGATTGCATAATTTTCTGCGACAAGAATGTCGTTCAGATGAATTTCCTCCTGAACCAGAAAATGATCCGGTAGAGAATGATGAAGATAATTTTGAATGGGATGATATTCAAACCCAAGAGCAGCAAAGAGAAAATGCTAATCAATGGAGAATGAGTATTGCTAATCAAATATGGGCAGCAGCTCAAGCAAATATCAATGTTGCTAACAATGATAATGAAGAAAGTGACCATGATCATGAAGGAGAAGAATGATCATAATACAATTTTATGGATGTTTACTTCTTATTTTAAAGATGTTAATTAACGACATTTTATTTTTCTAGTTTTTTTAGCACATGTATCTCTATTTTATGGACGTTTTTTTGTTTCATCACTATTTACAAACTTCTTTTTTATCTTGCAAATAATTAGAAATCTGTAAAAGTCATTCATACAAAGTCCGTGGATTTTCATAAATCTCTAGAAAGTCTGTAGCAAAAGTCTATGGATTTAAGAAATCAGCAGAAGTCCGTGGACAATTTAAAAAGTCTGTGGATAATTTAAAGAGTCCATGGACTTTTCAAATTATTTATCAATTCCATAAGAATCCATATACAATACACCCCCCTAAAATAACATTATAACATGTTAAAATATACAAAGATTAAAAATTTTATTTCTTTTCTCGAGAAAATTTCAATATATTTTGGATTTCAAAAGAGATTTCGGTAACTTCAAAATAAGAAATATTCGATGAAATTTCGACATATTTCAAGAAATCACATTCCTTGGTCCCAACAACCAAGCCAAGGCTCCGCAAGGCACGTGGTAAAAGAATGTGCAATGCAAAAAATTATCAGGCAGTTACATAATTTTTGGTGTTTAATTGATTTTATGAATATATAATTATTAGAATTTGAATTCGACACCTCCATATCTCCTAGTTATAAAATTCGCAAAACTTTGCGAGAAAAAAATCTCATACATTCTTTTACAAAACTCTCATTATCTCCTCTTAATTGAATTCTACTCCCAACTCCTTCATAAACACCCTAATCAACATCACATTCACAAGTATCATTGTCACCACCTCCACCACCACCACCATAATTATCATCACCATTATCGCCATTGCCACTACGACAACTGCCTCCACCTCCATAACCACCACCGCTGCCGCCAGTCTCACAACCACCATGATCACCACCATCACCACCCCCACCCTCAACATTATATCTATCAAACCACCATAACGTAACCACCACAACCACAATCATCGCCACCAGAATCATACCACAATTAATATTACTATCACCTTCACCACCTCCTCCAATCCACTTGTTTGCATATTTTTCTTTAATTATTATCAATCGCCGTAAAGTAATGCATTACAAACCAATATAGGCTTTGCTTGGCACACTGTAAAAAGATGTATATTACAAAGTAATGCAAATGCATTAATTTGCAATGCATTACTTTGCGATTGTTTGGTATTAGTTAGAGAAAAACAATGCTAGTTCCACGACTTTTTGTTTTTTTTGTTTTTTTTTTTCTATTGGCGTGCATTTCACATACCTTATGTTCTCCCATATATATTATATTACATATATTTATTCAAATATGTAACTGAATAGTATGTATGAAAAATAATGACTATTTGAAAGTGTTTTAATTATAATAAACTCTTGTAAATGTGGACTTTATTGAGTTTCAATATGAAGTCTATTAAGGATGTTTTATCCCGTAAAGTAATGTGGGATCTCATAATGTGAAGATGCGGAGGTTATGCATTTTAATTTCATAACCGCTTTACGTAAATCTGTACCAAACACCTATTTTTTGTAACAGCCCGCAAAGAAATGCATTTGGGTTCACTACACCAAAAGACCTGATTAGCTACACAGGGGTGGCCACGGTTCTAAGCCGTTGGTGTGTTTGCCACGGCTAAAAACTGTGGCTATAGTGCCCAATGGCTTAAAACCGTGGCTAAAAAAAGGCTTGGCCACGGTTCTAAACCGTTGGTGTGTTTGCCACGGCTAAAAACCGTGGCTATAGTGACCCACGGCTTAAAACCGTTGCAAACGTGCACGTGCGTTGCACGTGAAGGTGTGGAGAATTAGGTCGATTTCAAGCGGGTGAAATTTTGCGAAAATTTTTTTCTTCCCGCGCGTTCCCGCTGCATCTCCCCCTTTTCAACCCTTTGCATCTAACCCTAAAATTTCAAGGAGAGGGAAAGAGAGAAGGAGAAAGAGAAGGAGAAAGAGAAGGAGAAGGAAAGAGAGAGGGAGAATTCGAGCTTCTAATTGATTCATCATTTTTGGTTCTGTTTCTGTTCTGATTTATCATTTTTCAGTAATTTTCACTGATTTGAACTTGATTATTGCAAATCTAGTAGAAGAAGGTGTTGATTTGTTCGTGTTCATAACAAATCCAGTTGTTGTTTTGATGTTTCGCTCACCATTTGTTTGTTAAAATTGAGTTTCTCTCTTCTCGCCAGGTATTCCTTCCATCTTATACTATTTCTTTTTCTTTGCTATGGCTACTTCGATCTAATAGTATTAGTTTATCTCTTTGAATTCAAATGTAGAATAATTTTCATTCAAATAGATCAATTTCCATTGAAACTCGGATTATTTCATATTCAAATAGCTCAAGTGTGCAAGATTCAAACTTTGATTTTCTGATAAGAATGAGGTATACCCTTCCTGATTACAGAGTGTTTATTTGGTTAACTGTTTCTTTACAAACTAAAGTCCTTTATGGTATTTGATTTTCCAATGTATATCGGTACAACTCATGCAGGATATTCAGCCTAGGGAAAATGCAAATGATTTCACTGGGACCCCTTATCTTCCTGTCTATGTGATGCTTCCTGTAAGTAGCTTTTTTAATTTCTTAGTTGATTCTTCAATGAAGTGTACTGAAATCTATGTCTAAAAAGAAGGCGTACCTCCTCTCTTTTATTAGTTATTACAAGTAAGGGCCATAACTTTGAGATTTTTTTTTTGGTTGTTAAATTTTTGGCTAGGGAGAATTATTGTCTTGAGAATTAGGATTTCTCTATAGGGGCTCCAGAATCATATTCACAGGTTCCATATTTTGATAAAAAACAAAGTCTATTTCTTGCTTTGGTGTATTACACATGGTAAAATTCGTACACTTGACAACCTTTCCAAGAGAGGGTTTTTGATCCCCAGTCGCTGTGTTTTGCGCTTTTCCCATGTGTAATCAATTTGACATCTATCCTTTGAATGTTGTGTTGTTACTAAGGTTTGGTCGAAGCTGGTTAGTGGGTTTGGTATCCCTTTGCTCGATTGCTTTCCATCATTGGCTAAAGTGGAGTAATAGGTTTTGTCTTCTAAAGGGCATGGTGTGGGAGAGGCTGTCCTCTATGATGCTTTGGATACTTAGGAAGGAATGGCATGCCAGGGGTGTACTAATTCTTACAATCTTACCAAGGTATTCAAGGCATTTTTTGTTTTGTTTTTGTTTTGGTTTTGGTTTTTTTTGTTTTTCGTTTTGGCCAAAGTGAAGCAATTGTCGTTGCTTTGCTTCTTGCTTTAAGCATACATTTTTTTGCTCATTTTGACTCTTACAAAGATATATCTCAAATATATCGGGAGATTAAGGCCATCTTATGGTGTTTGGGACTAATTGGGGTAGTTTAATCATCATGCCTTTTCATATGAATACGTAAGTCCAATCATTATGCACTATTTATTCTTCTTCACAGTGGGAGTTTCTCACATGTATTGCCTGCCTCTCCTTTATTTTTCTGATTAAAAACAATGATTTCCCTTTTGTGAACCCTTGCTTGATTTGTGGAAGTTCTTTGATTAGTCAGTTGGGATTCATCTCTATATCGCTTCTGTGCAGAGTTTACAATTTTTCTGATGAGTAATGATGATATGCAAGTTGTTGGTCTTTGCGGCTATGGAGCAGAACCAACATAAAAACATTAAATTAGACACTTGAATTTGATGGGTATAAATGCATACACTTTTGGTGATTGTTGATCATTAAAAGAAAAATTTGCAGTATAAATATGTAGTAGGGCTTTGTTTGGTGCGTTGTATAATAATGTATTTTGCAAATTAACACAATTGCAATAGTTTATGATGCATTTCTTTATGGTTGATCGATAGTAATTAACAAAACCAATGCAACTTTCGACTAATATTTGGTTATGTACATGGTGTTGGTGATTGTGATGATTATGATACGGTGGTTGTAGCAGTGGTGGGGTGGTTGTGAAGGTGTCAATGTTGGTTATGCTATGGTGGTTGTGGTGTTGTTGGTTGTGGCATGGCGCTAGCGGTGGTGATGGTTTATGCATGGCGCTAGCGGTGGTGTAGTCGTAGAGTTGAAGTGGTAGTTGTAAATATATGTTAGTTAGCGGTGGTGACATTGAAAGTTGAAATAGTGCATTGGGTGCTAAAGTGAGAGGTTTGCTAAATGAATACAATAACCAAATTTTGCAAATGATACCAAACATTAAAATTGGGGTGCTTTTATTTTAATCAATAAAATCGGGGTGCTTTTTATACCAAACATTATAAAAAATGAAGCCTAGGGTGCTTTTATTCTAATCAATAAAATTAACTCATCAAGAAACGAAAAATAGGAAACAAGATAGGTTGATCTAGGCTACCATACAATGACAAAGAATTGAAAATCCAACAAAAGGACACGATGCGTAACACATTACACGAGTAGAAGTTTTCTCCAGTTTTATGCAACACTTGTGTTCATTGACTTGCTTGTGCTCATGCATTTGATTAACTTTATTTTCTCTTTGATATTGCGGCAGAGTGGTGTTATCAACAGTTTCTGCCAATTAGTGAACCCTGAAGGCGTCAGAGAGGAGTTAAGGCATTTAAAATCATTAAATGTTGATGGAGTGATTGTAACTTGTTGGTGGGGTATTGTTGAAGGATGGAGCCCGCAGAAATACCTATGGTCTGGGTATAAAGAACTGTTTAACATTATCCATGAATTCAAGATGAAATTATAGGTGACTTTTTCAGGACATACTGAAAATCTGTGCATTTTTTTGGGTTAGCTAAATTTTCTTTGGCTCTCTTTTCCTTGCATGAATGTTCTGTTTTTAGCATTCTATAATTTTTTATGGCTTTTTTTTTCTTCCTATACCATCTCCACCTAATGCCCGTGGTTAACTGATCTTTCCTAGGCAGAATACTTGCTTGGAAATAATTTACATGCATGTTATTTTCAACAACCATTTAACAATCAAATATATGCTAGAATGTGCAACACAAAGCTTCACGGAGCAAGCATGTCATAGAAAACAACTGCAACTTGAATAAAATCATGGTCTTTAAATGGCTTGTTAAGCTCTCTTATGTATTAACTCAGGGGATTTATTTAGGTTGTAATGGCCTTTCATGAGTGTGGAGGAAATGCCTCTGGCAATATTCCAATCTCCCTACCCAAGTAGGTTCTAGAGATTGGAAAGGACAACCAAGAGATATTTTTCACAGAGCGAGAAGGAAGAAGAAATATTGAATGCCTATCATGGGGTGTGGATAAAGTGCGAGTACTAAAAGGAAGGACTGGTATAGAGGTATTATATGATTTATCTTGGCAGTTCATCAAATTCCAGACAAAACAAATGATACAGAAGGATTTTTAATATTTTGCTTTAATTTTTTTTTTTATTCACTCTAAATTTTAGAATAACACGTAAGGTCAACGTTTGAATTGTTAATGAGATACAAAGTTTCCAATATGCTCTTATAACAAGCACCCACGAATATCTGCAGGTTTATTTTGACTTTACGAAAAACTTCAGGGTGGAATTTGACGACTTATTCATATTGGGATTAATTTCTGCTGTTGAAATTGGTCTTGGTGCTTCTGGGGACCTAAAGTATCCATCCTTTTCTGAAAGGATGGGATGGCAAAAGGATGGCGATACCCTGGCATCGGTGAGTTTCAGGTAATTGGTTTGAGTTGGCCACATAATTCACATTTTCTGCCCTTTTGCTTATGGTTCTCCGAAATAGTAGATACAAATCCCATTTATATCATGTAAGCTAGTAGGATTATTTAGGTGACTGTACATGCTGGTAATGTTCTGTCTATGGCTAACCTTGCATTCGAGGACACCCAGATAATCGTGAAGGTAGGAGAATTGTCAATTAGTTTAACAGTTTTGGTTGGTCATGCATGCCCTTTCTGAGTCTTTTGCATCCATCACAATGTTTAGTTTATTTATTAAGTCAGTTTAATCTTCAAGACGTGGATTGAGATAGAATTCATTTGATGGAAAATTTTTTTTGCCTCGCATTAATAGTTGGATACATCATGGATTGGATAAGCTCCCATGTGTTTTCACACTTCCATGTCGATTACTGCTATTTCATTGTATACAGTTGATTAGAGAGACTTTCATGTGTGCAGATCCCAGTGTTGTTATGGCGGACGCCTAGGCGCGCCTCGAGGCGTTTTGACAAAGAGACGCCTCAAAATGATGCAAGGCGGAGCGGTGAAGTGAGGTATCCTGGCTAGATGGCCAAACCCCAAATTCGAGCTTCAAGATCCTCCTCCTCCTTCGTAGCCTTCAATCGGATCTCCTCTCCTCCTCTGTGATCTCATCTCCCTCCTCCAGGTTTGCCAAATCCTAATGATGCTGCTGTGTTTGCTAGATGGTTGGTCTCTGAGAACACATGGGGGGTCTTAAGGTGAATCTCTATCTCTCTCTCTCTCTCTATTTCCATTTTTTCCAATTAGAATTTTGTATGAGTCTAATTTAAGTGTTCGTGGATTGTAACGGTGTTTTATCTTTGGTTATATGAAATGGGTTATGGTTATTCTTAGGTTTATATAATTGGTTGTAGCTGGATTTGGTTAATAATTGTTAAATGTGGTTTGTTGGAGGCACCTTTGGTTCTCTTTGTAAAATGGGTTAGTTGATTTGGTGGAGATAAAAGAAGTCTTGTCAATTTTTATGACTAACACTTGGATTGTGTTTGTCTCAATGATGATGAAAACACCCATTTTACAATTCTGTCTAAATACATGTCATCATGTCTGTGACTGGCTGAATAAAAGAATTGTTGAGGTATAGATTTTAACTGAAAACTGAACAAACAAACAAGCAACTATTTTTAAGATTACAAATACGATACAAAGCATGAAAGCATTGAAAGGCTCATTTACGAGATCTTTGAACACATTCTATACTTTCTGCATTTTTTGATCTCTATGTAATATGAAAAGAACGACTCGTATATGTTTCTTTTGATAAATTAATGTGGCATTAGCCACTATCCTTGTTCTGGGAAGCAAAATTTGTATTTGTGGTTAAGTCCTCATATGAATTTGGACCATGATGTTAACATTGATACTTTGTTCCTGCAGTATCATCTCCAGAGACTGGGGAGGAGCTCCCTTTCACATATGGAATAATCTAATAATCATTGATACTTTGCACCTTCACAAGACTTCCAGAAGAGGTGCAAGTGCAAAATGCTCTGCCTACAAATATAGCTGATGGGAATGCCAATGCCAAGGCTTCAATCCAGGATGGTTTTGCCACTGATGTGTGCTACAAAAGGGACTTGGCTGGAAGAATGCTTGCTCGACATGGTTATGGTAAATTTTCAGTCTTTAACATTTAAATCTAATGAGAAACTATTCAGACAATCAATAAAATCTGATGCTGCTGTTGCTGATGCTGCTGTTGCTACGCGGCGTTGATGCTGCTGCTGCTGCTGCTGCTGCTGCTACGCTTTGGCGCGTTACTGCTGCTGCTGCCCTGCTTTGCTGTTGCTGTTGCTGCTGGGTTTGCTGCTGCTGGGATGCATTGCTGCTGTCTGTCGCAGCGTTGACATGCTGAGATATGGCGACATGCGGTTGGAGCGTGTGTATGCCGGTTGATCTGGGCAGTCCGGTGTAACTTAATTTGTCGCAGAAACGCGCGTGTGCTGCGTGTTCTACGGTTGAGAGACTGACTGTGAGTTGATTTAAGTTGATTGCTTTAAGTTTTGTATTTTCATTGTTTTTAGTTTTTGCCTTGGCTTTCATTGTGATTCAAACTAAATGCATATTGGAATTCTACTATGGCTTTCATCCCATTCCCAAACACTTTTTCTTGGGGTCAAGCTCCTTTAAATTATTCAGTTAAAAAGATAATACTTTGAAAGGCAGCCTTACCAAACTCCTTAAACCATCTTATGTCGCAGAATTTTTACAAAACTTTGTTAAAAGTCCCCTTTATAATTATTTACTTCAACAAATTAGTCATTTCAAAGGAACTGACATCGTCTATCATTCCACAATCACAGGAGGCAATCAAGTGCATGCGACACTCAAAGCGAACTATTTTGACAACAGATGATGTGGATAGTGCACTTAAATTACGCAATGTGGAGGTATATAACTGCTAAAATGATAAAATACTTAAAGAATTGAGTGTTTTTACCTGCCTGTTTGCTATTCTTAGGTCTGTTTTTGTTTGTTTGTTATCTGGAGAACGTACACGTTCGCATCCAGAAACTGCAAATGTTTAATTTTGCCTTTCCCACTGAAGTTCTAATGGTTTTTGTTTATTTGCATTTCTGCCTTGGGGAAAGGTATTTGTTGATGTTTAAGGGTTCCAATGTACTTCATTTCAATGGTTCTGCATGTGTATGGTGTTTTTTATTTGGGAAGTATTCGTTTTCTTTTCTCAAAGTAAATTTATATAAATTTTATTACAGGATTTCCATTTGCTTATGTATGTCAACTCTTGTTACTTCAGCCAATTTATGGCTTTGCTACTGGAGATCCTTTGCGCTTCAAAAGAGCTATAGGTCACAAGGATTTATTCTACATTGACAACAAGGATGTCGAATTTAAAGATGTAAGAATCAATCGTCTTGTTAACTCCAGATTATTATTTGTAACTATTTTCAGATTCGTTCTATCCCACACAGTATTCGATTGTGTAGGTGATCGAAGCTCCCCTGCCGAAAGCCCCTCTAGATACATCAGTTGTAGCTCATTGGCTTGCTATTGAAGGTGTACAACCAGCCATTCCAGAAAATGCTCCAGTTGAAGGTCTGTCTCTTAGCTCCAGTTTCACCTTATGCAGAAATTACTCGTATAAAGAGTTTGAGACAACCTTTTACATTGTCATTTTTTTAACATTGACATTTTCAACATCACATGCATGTATTTCAAATTAATCCAAGAACCCCATCATAGTTAGAAACTAAACATTACAGAGAAAATTGGTTAAGGCATTGCTTGAATATATAAATCTTATTAGGTGAGTGTGAAATTAGTGTCAAACTGTCAATACTCATCTCAGTCATGCCATATTGGAGCCACTTGGTCTGAAAGTATTCTAGTGGTGTTCTATCTTTTGATTCCTTGTTTTAGTTGCAACTGCTAAATGAATGAACAAAAAAAGTTAGAATCAAAGAATTGCATTAGAGTTGTTTTGTTCCCTTTTGTTTTATGAGAAGTAGCCCGAGAACGAAGAAGCAAGTAATAGCATCTTGTTTCCTTTCTCTATATTGCTCCGATCATGTGGATGTCACTCCTTTCCAAAAATATATTTTGAAGTTTAATTTCTTTTTATAAAGAGGGGAAATTAACTGCCATGCTTCATTTGTAGCGCTGGTAGCTCCGACTGAGAACAGAAAGTCAGAACACAAAGAGGATGCGCTACCTGTTGAAATTAAATTACCTTTAAGCACGTATTATCTAGGGAACTTCAGGTATACAGTGTTATATATGTATTGCAATTTTCTTATTAACTTCCATCAATCAACTTGAATGAAATGCTTATTGATTGTATCTGCAGTTATACTTTGATAAAATCACAGAGCTGACTGTCACTAAATCTGACACGGTTCTATTCAAACAAGCATTAGCAAGTTTGGCTACAGATTCAGGACTTCATCCCTTAGTTCCTTACTTCACATACTTCATTTCTGATGAGGTATAGTTCATTTTTATCCCTAAATTTCCACTCTTCTTTTTTGGTGGTAAAGATGATATTTTTAATTAAATTTTCCACAATACAAAACCCTAGGTTAGCTCATTCCAAATTTGTGTTTTTTCTGATAACCCTAGGTTACTCGGAGTTTGAATGATTTTCGTCTCTTGTTTGCTTTGATGCGCGTTGTCCGGAGCCTTCTCCAGAATCCACATATACATATCGAACCTTATGTAAGTTCATAATTTAATTCGTAAAATAGTAATTATCTCAATTCAAGATTTTTGGCAGAATAGTCCCACTGCGTGTGAGTCATGTCACCACTTGATGGTTCCCCATGTCTACGTCGAATGATAGATACCATCTTGCATGTTTACTGAATTAACCATTTGCATGGCAGGAAGGATATGTACAATTGTCTAATGTACAATCTGTTATTACTTGCCTTGTTGCTAAAAGGTTGGGCAATAGGTTTTCAGATAATCACTGGGATCAGGGCAAATTTAAAGGTGATGTGTGCTCGTTTGCATAATCTATTTATTTTAATGCTTATATTACTCCTTTGTGAAATAGAAATGAATATATGAATGTATGACATTGCTACCTTTCTACTGGAAATGGTAAGTGCTTTGCTAATCTTGTGTCTTTTATGATATCCATTAGCTGTTTACTTAAAGTAAATATGAGGCTGCTATCTTATAGTATTCATATAACTTAGAAAATTTAAAAGGACTTGCACACATTGGAATTTTTTGAAGTCCACAAGAAGTATCCATTGTGCTTTGCTAATCTTGTTGGCTAAAACTGCTTCCCTTGAAATTCATTTTTCTTTTAAATGTTCTAGTTAGTTTATTTTTTTTTTGTTTTTTATTTTGAAGGGTGGAAAAGGCCTTCACGCAACTCTGAATTCTTTCTCCAAAAAGTTTTGTGGAGTTCTCAATGGAATTGATACTGAGGCATGGGATCCTTCTACTGATACTTCTCTTGAAGTTCAATATAATGCTGATGATCTTCAAGGGAAAGCAGAAAACAAAGAAGCTCTGAGAAAGAATTTAGAACTCTCCTCTGCCAACTCTGGGCAGCCACTGGTAATCACTTTATGCCTTTCTCATACTTTTTTCATATCAGCCAATCAGTGATCACTGATCAGTGACCGACACTGTGAGATAAAACCTCATGATTCTGTCACGAGGTTGAGCATCATATCACGATGATCAACACTGACCAAGCATAGGAAAGTGTTTGTAAACATCCATAAGAGCAGGTTATGTATGTCAGTGACAAGGCCTACAATCTAACTTTTAGATAAAGTTTCTGTATTTTTATATAGATAACTTTTCTACCAGTGTGGGTTTTTCATGGATTGAATCTTGTTCATGAATGTATTCTTAATGCAACTTTTTTGCTGCTTCTTAATAGTGGATAAGCAGTTGATCATTCTTAAATTTTCACTATGTTCATACTTCTTACTTGAATTCTTTGATGTATGCTGAACTAGGTTGGGTGCATAACAAGGTTAGTTCCACAGAAGGGTGTCCATCTCATTAGGCATGCAATATTTCGAACAATGGAGCTAGGAGGGCAGTTTGTTCTTTTAGGTTCAAGTCCTGACGAGCATATCCAAGTAATTTTCCCTTAAAGACTTCAGTTTGCATGTTTTCTACATTTCCTTTCAGATTGATCAAAGCACCAACTGCAACAATGCTTGTCAAACCAAAGACTTATCTCTTTTATGTTGTATGTTGCCCACAAGTAGTAGAGTTTTCGGCTGATTTTTTTTAATATGATGGTTTCTCTACAATGAAGATCATCTTCACAAAAATTAGTCTGTTCTTACATAATGTTGTTGTTCTTAAGAATCAAGAAAAAATTAAGATAGACAGTAGAAGTTGGCACCATACTAATATACTATTACTCATGTTTGAGTTTGATTGACCTATATATTAAATACAAAAACATTGGTTTCAGTATTTTTCGGACATACATTCTAAAGTTTTACACGTTGATCACCACCAGGGGCAGCTAAACAGCTAAACAGGGGCAGATGCTTGGCTGCGACACAGCTAAACAGGGGCAGATGCTGTTTAGGCAGAGTACTCTGTCGCAAAACAGAGTTGCTCTGTTCTGTTCTGCGCTGCGTTGCTGTTGCTGATGTTGCTGCTGCGTTGCTGATGCTGTTGCCTGCTGCTGCTGCTGCTGCTACGCTGAGTTGCTGCTGATGCTGGTTTTGCTGCTGCTGGGACGCCTGCTGTCTGTCGCAGCGTTGGTTGGAGCATTTGTTTTGGGCAATCCGGGGTACACTCGGGTCGCAGAAACGCGCGTGTGCTGCGTGTTCTATGGCTGAGAGCACTGCATGGAGCCATTTTTTGTGTTTCAGGTTTGTTATTATTCAAATTAGGCAGTTATAACATGTTGTTTGTTGTCTTTGGTCATTTTCCTCGGATTTTCATAATATTTATGGTGATGCTTCGTGCTTTTAGGTATTTTGTGTCGGTTCTTGCAATAATTTAACTCAATTATCTGTCTATATCTCTTGAAATCTATACTTGTCATTCTGGAAAAACGTGGATGCTTCATTTCAAGCTTTTTAGTCTCATCACAGCTCAGACTGTTGCAGTCATCAAACATCCCAAATCTGGAATAAAATGCATGTGAGCTTGTGTATGGAAATTGCTTTATAAATTTGTTTCTTCATATTTTTGGCTGTCTTACATTGTTTAATTGCTTCATTTCAGGACATACTGGAGAACATACTGAAATTCTCTTTTCTTGTTCATCACGGTATTCAATGTAAATTCTCTTTTCTTGTTCATTTTATACTGGAGAACATACTGAAATTCAAACTTCTCTTCCAAAACTAAAAACCAAGAAAATCATCGATATCTGAAACCAATCATTTCTCCACAGTTGCTGCCAAAGTTTATACAAACAGACACAATAAATGAACTGCAGTTGTTTTCTAGAGTACTAGGTTCAAGGTTGAACTTCATTTCATTCCATAATTGACAACTCTACTACAAATATATTTCTTTCATAAATGCTTTTATCAACCCGAAGTAGCGTTTATGATTGACCTCGTCATTGACTATTGGCTATGAACAGGTACAGAACATTAGCCAACAGCAAAAATATGGATTTGGTGGAACCTGGGAAAATCTGGCCAAAATTTCAGGATGTAAGATTTTCGCAAATTTGATGACTGCATTGAGTTTACCTAAACGAGAACACTTTCTCATATTCAGAAGATCTTATGAATTTTTCTTTAAACTGGTGCAGGGTGAGAAGGATCATCCACTTGATATCCAAGATAGGAAATGTTTTCTCGAAAAATTGGATGAGGTTGCTGATGATAGGGACGCTAAGGAGGATTTAAATATGAAATGCCTCCTAGATATGCTTAAAGACTCTCATTGACCATATGAAGAACTATAGTGGTACTCACATGAACAATCAACAAAGTTTAACAAGGAAAAGTCAAGATTCAAACAGTAGAAGAAATTTGGATGAAACAAGCTTAGATATGCTCCTAGATATGCCTCCTAGAAATTTGTATTTGAGATATTATTTGATAGATTTTGACTCAATGTAATACATTTTCTTATTAATTACATTACTTTGCCTCCATTAATTACATTACTTTGCCTCCATTATTTGATAGATTTTGACTCAAATGACTCAAAGTCATTTGATAGCAAAAAATAATAATAATAATAATAATAATAAATTAAAAAAAAAAAAAAATTTGCCACGGTTTTAAACCGTGGATAACTATTGCAACGGCTCAAAACCGTTGCTATCACGTTTGCCACGGTTTAAAACCGTTGCTAATAGCTACATCTTGTCACGGCTTAAAACCGTGGCCAGGGTTAGCCACGGCTAAAAACCGTTGCTACCTTGTTAGCCACGGTTTAAAACCGTTGCTAATATCTACACCTTGTCACGGCTTAAAACCGTGGCTATTTTTGCCACGGCTAAAAACCGTTGCTATTCTCCTTGCAACGGTTTAAAACCGTGGCTAAATGCTGAAAATCACAACCCCTACTCAAACATAAAACCGTTGCTAAACATTTTAGCAACGGTTTATAGCCGTTGCAACAAATTTCGCGACGCCTCTGTAGCCAACGGCTCTTAGCCGTGGCAATGGGTTACACCCACGGTACAGAACCGTTGCTAAAGGGGATTTTTGGTGTAGTGGTTATTTTCAAAATACCAAGCGGAGCCGTAATACAAACTAATGAATTTGCATAAATTTACAAAATATATTATTTTATAATGTACCAAGCGGAGCCAGGAAACAAGCTGAGGTGTCTTTATTTGGGGAGGACTTGAAATAAATTTAAATCCACTCAATCTGCTTTGGAGCATCTCCACCCCAAAGGGCATCTCTACCCATAGAAGAAGGGGAAAAATAATTTGCTCCCACAATTGTGCCAAGGATGGATAAATTCATATTTTGAAGGGAATATCCACCCTTATCTCCCTCCACATTGACTACATCCCCTGATTCAAAGTGGAGAGAGATAAAATATTATTCACATTCAAAATCAAAAGTCGAGTAACTCTTTTGACTTTTTTTTCACAAAATGAAAATAATAGCACAATTTTCATCCTTGAGGGGGGTGGATGCAAATGCAAACGAAGGATGGAAAACCTCAATTTTAGCTTTTGTTTTCCACCCATGGGTTGAGACGCTCTTATGACTTATGAGGCATAATTTGCAATGTCCCATATTGAGGTTATGTACACCGCTCGGGATATCTTTCTAATGCCATTCTTATCCAATCCTAGCCCGCGTATCATGGAAATAGAGATAGAGGTCGACATGTAAAAATATACATTTATTTTACAAACATATGTATTGCAAGCTTGAGTATGCATGCCCTTTCTAACTCTCTATTACACTTTTCATTCATTCTTTCAATACTAACTTCAGCATCGGAGTGTTTGCCCACGTATCAGGCCAGACTGGAGTTTTGTGCAAGCATCTGAGACATCAATACCTATTTTGGCTCCGTGGGAGAACTTCTGCTCCTAAAAGTACCCTTAACATTCTCAAGTCATGACACTTCACCCTGGTTGCCTAGAATATACATTATTTTTTGCCTCGATTTTATCTGTCAAGAAGGCAAAATACTGAAAAGGAGATAATATATAGATATGAAAAATGTAATCAAGTAGCTCACGGAAGATAAATCAAAGTAAAGCATAAGTGTATAACTGGTCAAATATATTGGTTTCAAACTACTAAATATCTCAAGGAAGATAATCAAAGCATAACTATTATGATTGTCTCAAACTACTAAAGTGCAAATTATTGACAAACACACACAAAGCTAATGATGGATACACAAGATATAATAAAAGATCGAAGGCTTCAAATACATTCAACTTCCAGTAATTAGAGATAAGTAAGAAATCTTGTTTTTTGCTAAATACTTAATTTGACATTAAAGTCTGGTTAGTCTTCAAGTACACAACAAACATCATTTCATTCGCATGTTATTTTCTTAATGTGTCATACTTAATTTGGTATTAAGACGGGTTAGAATTTAGACACATTCACAAACACCACTTAATTCACATTTTTTTTTTCTTAATAAGGAAATCATCAGAGGGCATTGTACTTTTAGTTTATACTCTAAAATGTTACGATAGTAAGGATACCAGTGAGATTGTGATAGATTGTGAGTAGGCTATATGATTTGAAGTTGTGAA
The DNA here is from genome assembly GCA_963556465.1 of Berberis vulgaris. Taxonomy (NCBI): domain Eukaryota; kingdom Viridiplantae; phylum Streptophyta; class Magnoliopsida; order Ranunculales; family Berberidaceae; genus Berberis; species Berberis vulgaris. The sequence goes on along the minus strand of OY747127.1, from coordinate 53,438,534 downwards.
TTGAGACATACCAAAAATCAATTAACTACTTGAATTATTTAAACCCTGTGTAGTTAAAATTTTAACTTCATTTCATATTATGAAGGCACCCAACCCAACAAGGGTTTTCAAGTAATTTCACTTATTTTATGTATCTCAACTTAAAGTTCTTTTTCCCCTCTCCATCATTAGCGGGTTAAGTTTGCGGAGCTATAGGTTTTCAAACTTTAATTCTTTGAAAGCTTAGGTTCGTTGTTAATCTTGTACTTGCTTAAAAGTGCTAAAATGTTCTACTGGAAATTTTTAGATATGAGATGATGAAATATATGTGTGTGTGTTTAAATGTCATAATCTCATTTGTGATGATGGGGCTTTTGAAATTTTTATAACTTTCTTTTTTGTCCAAAGCCTTCCATTTAACATTGCTCGTCACATCCAAATGAGCATTTGTAAATCCATTGATGAGAAAGAAACTCATCAAGTAGAAGAGTTTGGTCCTATTAAAAACTTATCTTTAGTAATTATGATATTTGCTCCACAAAATGAAGCTAAGTCATTGACGAGGTATAGATTACAGAGAAAATGAAATGAATAGAAAGAAGTAGATCATGAAAAAATGATCGTGAAAGGTGAGGGAATTACTATAATTAGGTTTTTTTGTAAATTTACAGAAGCAACACTAAAAATCCATTCGACTACCATTACCCTTTTGATTTTTTTTAACGTCTTAGCAAATTTGATTGATGTTCCCTCATTATATGGTGAGGTTTAAATAAAATTTCCTAGCTTCAATTGTCATTTTGTTTTTTTTTTTTTTTTGGGGGGGGGGCTAAAAAATTTTCGTAACCAACAATTGATTTTTTCAAAACTAACTTTAATGCATATAAAGACCAATAAAGAAGTTTATGTAGAAATAGAAGCAAAAGGAGACACAAGGATTTGGGTGGTGGTTTAGTGATTAGAAGAAAATGTAAGAGCTCTATTACACTGGCGAGAAAGAGATAAGGAAAGACCTCTGTTACAGACAGATATTGAAAATGGGGAAAGATAACTCTATTACGGAAATTGAGACAAATAGATCTAATCTAGAGAGAGTATGCATTGATGTTTCACATTACGAATAAATAAATAATTAACCAAACTTTCTAATTTGCACTCACGTGTAGGGTCTTTTTAACACAATAAAACCATGTTGGGTCCTAAAAGGGCAGTGAAAATGTAAATTAGGCCCTTGTGGATTGTGGCTCAATTTATTTAAAAAAAATCATAAATGCGATGTCACTATCAGATGATTTATTTTGGGTTTTTCATTGAGTTTCCTCAAGTTCTTAATTTTCTTTTAGCGCAATATAAAGTTCACCAATTTCCAATTCTAATGGTGACAATTGTATTTATTTATTTACTTATTTAATTTATTTAGCAAATGAGTATGGATGCCTTCTATGAAGGCGAGAATACATTTTGGTGTGAAAAAAGGGAGTTGTTATTCCTATCCACAAAATCTTTTTTCGACACCCACATCAAATTTCATAACTTGATAAGCACACTCATCTTTTCTCACATACCCATATATACCAATTAAAAACGTTTCCGGAGAAAACTCTAAAACTCGCACTCGAACCCTAATGGTCTCCCTTATTTTTAGCATTCTTTCACGCCTACAAGAGATTTTTTAGGCTCCATCTACAATCTTCACCTCGTGGGGTAGTTGTGGACCGTTCAACCTCGATTTCATGAATTTGAATAAGCATTGCCACTCCGTCACAACCCTCATACTCTGAAAAGAAGAAGCTTCCTTGTTTTTATCATCATCCCCCTTCAATTCATATGGTTGTTTGTAGACCTTTACGAAGATCAATATTTATTTCCCTCTTCTCTCCTCAAACGTGGAACATAGACCCATGAAAACAACTTTGCACTCTTCCTCAACTCAAATAATGTATGGAACAAAACAAATATGAACTAGATGGGGATTTGGCATGAAGAATAGGCCTTGAATGTTCTTAAAAAAATATATTTGGAACTTGTATTGTCTTTAAACCGCAGTCTAGATGAATAAGAAATCTCACAACCATAAACACAAAAAACTCGTATGCGTGTAACTATGTTAGTAACCAGATGAAGTATTAGCATAAAGAAAACATAATATTTTAAGCAGAGATGTAAAAAAAAAAAAAATTTAATTGATGTAGTTGATTCCTGCTTTCCTTCATCACTGCTTACCAAGACCTGCATAGGTAGCAAACATGAGCCAAGGACCACCGTATGGTGGCTGATGGCATTCTGATGCTTAAGTTAGATAAGGCTTAGGAAAGACTTAAAACTGTAAATTGGGATGTAGCGTACCTCTAGTTCATCGACCTTATCTATCTTTTATAGTGTAAGAGTCATTGTTCGGCTAGGCTCTTGGTGGCATAGTTTAGGGAAAGAGATTTTGTTGTGGAAATCATTTCCTAATTGGGAGTTGTCCATGTGGGATAGTTTCCCTTCACGACTCATGCTCCTAGATCCACAGGAGAGGTTTCCCTTTCTAAGTGTTGTCCATGCAAGGAAGTTTTTTTGCTCGACTCATACTCTAATATATGTTTTCTAGTCGGATCTAATGTGTTGTTGGCCTACCAGTCCTAGGTAGATCTCTCAGATACTGCATTAGATATCTTATGAGTATTGGGCCTGACCACATGACGTGTGGGTTTACTGGCTCATTGCAACTCGGACTCGACTATTTGGATCCCGCCAATGATGGGCTTAGTGTTGTTTGGGCCTCTTTGGATTGAGCATGCAATTGGGGCTACTTTATTTTGTTTACGAGATTATCATGACACGTGTACGGTGTTGATCAAATGATAGTTTGATGTATCATCAGCTACTCCCCCGAGTTAGTGTGCGTCTTATCAGTCCACTAGGTCATTTCATGAATCAATTGTGTAGCGACAATGATTGAGTTTGAGTGGTTTCCTCGAACGACGAATTGCATTAATTGAGTGTGCGCCAGCTTATAAGCAGGAAAGGCGAGAGTTCAAATTTATATATAGATCTCTTGCCTATGGAATATAGCTCTTTTACTCTTTCAATCTCAAAGATTTTGTTTTGTTGTATTGTCTGTTGTGCTTTTGACTTTGCTTAACCTTCGTATTCGAAAACTTGTACTTTCTCTCATGGCAGGCCAGGATAAGCTTTCTGATGAACTGTTCGCCAAGGGCCATAAGTTTTTTGAAGAGATGGTGCTCTTTTAATCTGATCTGGAAGTCCTCTGTAAGATGTACGGATTCCTGATGATCTGGTGCTCTGCGCTTTGGGCGTCGATCTGATGCCATTGTACCCTCCTGAGGGGTTTATCTGTTTTCACCGAGGTATGTTTCAATCGAGTATCTATTTTCCTATTATCAAGGAGATCTGGGAGTTCCTGGCGTACCTCGACATTGCACCCGCTCAACTTGTGCCGAACGGGTATAAAACTCTTTGATTGCCATTCTGATTAGGGCTAAGGACCCTGGTGTCCGAGTGTCTTCGAGGGCGATGCAATTGCTCATTTCTCCTCGGATAAACGAGCACGCTGTGTGTGTGTTGACATCACCGGACTGGTTTGGCAAACTGCCTGATGATTTTAAATCATGGTAGAAGTTTTGTTTCATGGCTCCCGCGGACTCCACGTACTTTGAGCTTGTTGGTCATCTCGTCGAGCATGAATTTAGACCATTGAGTAAGTTGACTCCTTTTTCGGTCTTGCTTGTGTTAACTGCATATTAGATTGACCTGTTGTGGTTTTTCCAGAAGATTCCCAACTTTGCCACTTTCTACTGAAGATAAAGCTACTTTGGATGCATTCCGCAACATGCCTCGTCTAGATGTAGATGATGTTGTTAAGCCTTCTAATGTCGAATGCAACGGACTGTGGGCTCATTGGCACCTGACTCCCACTTTGTTTCGGATGAGGAAGCCAAAGCCTGAAGGTGCGTCTATTTCGCGGAAGAGGAAGCTTCCCAAGATCAAGGTTCCAAGCCCTTCGAGAAGGGCAGAAATATATGAGGCGTTTCTCTCTCTTGTGCATTCGAAGATGTCTCGTGTTTTGTCTAGGTCCGTCCGACGGCGTCTGGCCTCGTCTGAAGGACATGATGTTGTTAGGTAAGAGCCTAATGAAACTGTTGTTTCTGAGGAGCGTGATGCTCAAGTTGTGGTCCCTCTCTCCCTTCCTAACTTGGAGAGGGAGTATCTGCAAATGGTTGGCATAGAGGATGTAACCAAATTGAACACCAAGCAGGCATAGTTTCTGAATAAAATACTGTTGCAGGCGGGCATGGAATCTTTGAATGGTCGTCCTATTTCAATAAATGACTTTGAAATCCGCTTTTTTCTGGATCGTGAACATGTCGAAGAGTCATTCGTTCGTCGGCTTCATGGTGAAGGGTCCCCTTCTTGTCGCCCTTACGACGCTTCATCTCGTTCCCGTCCCCATATTCAACTGACGATGGGTCTAAGGAATAATTAACTTTCCTCTTCTCCGTCAACTGATTTTTGGATCAGTGCGTGAAAGAGAGTCAATTGTTGCGGGGTAAAGGAAAAGTTGTTGATGAGGGCTTTGATGCAGTGAAAATGGCTAAGGGCGGTGCTGGGGTGATTCCGATTTCGAATGATCTTCATCCAGATGTGCAAATCAGTCTGTTTGCTCTAGATGTAATAAGGATGAGCAACCAAGCTTGGCATCAGGAGGTTGACATCTCTTACGCTTCAAGGAAGCATATCAGCAGGTGGAATGACTGGCTGGCGAACTGCACTCCGGAGCCAGTGTGAGAAACGCTAGGAGGGCGTTTAGATAAAGAGTAGAAACATCTTGTGCTGGGGATGTCATATTTGAATCAAGTGAACGCAGTTGGAATTGAAGTCGAGGCCACTTGTGAGAGAGTGTATACCATGGAGCTAGTCTTTGCAAACTTGCAGAAGTCATACTCTGATGCTCTCCACGAGATTGAGTCATTGAGGAAGCAACTTGAAGCTTTCTCAGATACAGGAGCGGAGTCCTGGTCCATGAGGTTGGATGCTCAGAAGGCTCTCTTGGAGGCGTTTGAGTCCGACTTGGCGGGGGTAGTGTCTGCGAGGGATCGGTTCGAGAAAGAATTGAACCTTGTCCGTCGTGACTTGTAGTTTGCCCGTGAGACTATGGCTAAAGTGCAGGCTGAACTATAGGCTTTGCTTGCTGAGAGGATTACAAAAATACTAAATGAACTGTCCGATGTCAGCAGTTGAAGGCCGACGTTGAGTTCAATGCCAAGAGTGTGCGGACTGCTGGAGAACAACTCCTTGTGGTGCAGAGTGAGTTGAATATCGTCAATGATAAGATCGACGCTGAGCAATCCAAGAATGAAATGTTGTTGGGCGAGCTGGAGCGTCTAAAATAGGAGCTCAATGAGTCAAGAGGGCGCAAAAAGAAGCTTCACAAGGCTTAGGGCACGTTTGAATTCAGCAGAGTCGTGCATGGAAGGCTGGAGCTGTTGCATCTGATGAAGGAGGAGTATCTTGATTGTGATCTCTCCTATTATAAAGAGATTGCATATGTAGAGCTTTGAGCGGCCTCCGATTCGTCAGAAGAAGAAGGCGACCTTGATGAAGGGGATCGAAAGGCAACACATACAGATGTGTTTCTTGTTTCATCCCTTGCTAAATCCAATTCTGTTGTATCTGACTCTCCTCCTGATGAGGGGCGAATCTTGTATTTTCTTTCCAGTTTGCAAATGAATAATACTTTACAATTGTTTGTCTTCCTTTGTTTTTCCTGCTAGCTTTTACCTGTTTTGTCTTACTTCACATTAATTGTCAGACGAGGAACTCTGCTGAGCTAGGAAGCTTTATGTTTGATCCACTATTGGAAGCTCTGACTTCTTGTGCTGCAATAGTTTGTGTTGTTCCAGTTATACTCCTTTTTAGCGATAAGGGATTGTAATACACCTTTTGTTTGGCGGCTTGGCTGTCCGTTGGACCAGCAATTGTTGCTGCTACTATAAGCGTATTAGTCAGACTGAGGTCCCAGTGCTTGCACCTTTGTAGATGATCGGACAATAGTCCTTGCGAGTCGTCTGGGTCGAGTTTTAGAACCCTGACAAAACTTTTGACTCATATTTGTTTGTTATTCGTAGAATAGGCTTAATTGGACCGGGGGTTGTTATCGCCTGTTATGACTGACTAAACCGAGGTCAGGTTTCGGCGACCATGGTGGTCCTTGGCAAGCCATCTTGATCAGGCATCGAGGGCACTGACTAGACTCCTACTTTCCAACCCATCTTGATCCATTCGTGGCGGACTAGGAATAGGAGTGAGCCAGCAGTTATCATCGCCAGTCGTTCTGACTAAACTTTTGTCGGAGGTTCAACAATCATTGTCTATAGTTGTCCAATGATCCCTAGAAAACCGTTTTCACCAAGCTACATCAGCACTGACTAAGCTCCTACTTTATAGGCCGTAGGAATCCGCGCACAGCGAACTAGGCTTCGAGCATACCAAAACCATCGTCATCAGCGGCCACTGACTAAGTTTAGGTCGGGGTCCGGCGATCATTATCTGCGTATGAGTAGTGACCCCTGGCTAGCCATCTTAATTAGGCGTCAAGAGTGCTAATTAGACTCCCACTTTCTAGGTCGTCAAACTCCATTATTTGCGAACTAGGCTTCGAGCATACTAGAAGCCATCGTCGTTGGTCGTCATCGACTAAGCTTTGGTCGGGTTTGGTCTCTATTGCCCTTGTTTGGGCAATGATCCCTGGCAAACCGTCTTGATCAGGCATCAGAGCGTTGACTAAGCTACCACTCTCTAAACCGTTGACACCCGTTTAATTTAACAAACTGGGCGTTAAAGCGTACCAAAAGCTATTGTCATAGGTTGAAACCGACTAAGCTTTGGCTAGGTTTGGCGACCATTATCTATAGTTGGATAATGGTCCCTGGCAATCCATTGCGGTCAGGTATTAGAAACACTGAATAAGCTCCCACTTTCTAACCCATCGTTGTCCGCTTCTGGCGGGCTAGGTGTTAGAGCGGACCAGAAGCTGTTAAATCAGTCGGAATTGACTAAGCTTTGGTCAAAATAAGATTTTGGGCGTGTAAGTCTGACTTGGGTGTCCTGACTTACTTAGCTCGCATGTAAGGTTCTGGGCATGTAAATCTGACTTGGGTGTCCTGACTTACTTAGCTCGCTTGGCGGCCTGATTCCAGTGTAAGTCGGATCGATTGATCGAACTAATAATAGGTTGACTGGCTTTAATGCACAACAACTGAATAATAGTGGAGTTGATGCCTTGGATTTGGTGATAACATTCTGTAGGCACGCTCCTTATTCTGTGGGCACTCAGGGCCTTTGCTGTTTGTTCTTTTGCGTGTGCTGGGCGAATCTGGCAGGGCATAAGCTTGGGCTCATTAGTTGAGGGGCCCAATTAGAAAAAAATTTATGGATCAGCGTGCCAAGGATACGACCCATTCTATGAGAGGTTCAACATTGATTACTCCCCAAGTTAATGGGGCTGCTTGCAGGGTCATTAATTCAAAGGATGAGGACTTGTGCAGTTGCAATTGGAACCGTCGTTTTCCTTATTTCCCATACGACATTTAATGTTGAAGTAATTGCTTGTTGTCGCCTCTTCATGAACCATTTCACTACAATGAGAATAGTATGCCATGTTAATCAAATGCATCTTACAAAAGAGTTTGCTTTGGGTTTTCCAAAGCCTGAAGGAAGATTTCCCTCACTGGAGTCTTCGAATGTTCTGACATTTACGCCGATGAGTTTTAATAAGACTTGTTATTATGCGGTGCTGCCTGATATGGGTGGCATCTGATTGATCCCATGAGATCTTGTAATAACTTCTTACATTTCGTAGAAAAAGTACGGATTGTTCCTCAAGGGATAGGTCTGTCTTTTATCTTGTGCGGCTCCCGTGTTCCCGTTCGCCACTACTGTTGGGTGATAATACCAGCAGCTAGTTTGTGGCATTTGTTCACTCTGGGTTTCTCGTGTGAATTTCCAACCGGAAGGAAGATTGGCATAGCAGGGTTCTGATGAATGCATCATTTTTTCCAGTGACGTTAGCTCAGCCGCATTTCAGACACTTCCTTATTTAGGGTCATCCTCATTTTGCCTCATTCTGCTCCAGTTTCCGTCCCTTTCTGTAAAGTAGTCCGACGGGTTGAATACGTCTGTGTTTTGTTTCGAGGCTCATGTTGCCACAATTGAATCATCTCTACAAGGTGATTTGACGGAGTAATGAATTGAGTGTTTTCCTTCGCCTTCTATTGCGGATGCTTTACTTTAACCACCTTATCTTCTGGAGGCGGATTAGCAGATCGGGGTCTCTACCCTTGTTTCAACAGATACATGATTGCATCGAACTTAGATACTTGTAGTGTATAAACTGATGTACTAGTTGATCGTCAAGCTTTGTAATAACTCTCATTGCAATCAATAAAATCTGTTTTATTTCTGGAATGTGTCTTATACAAACAACTCTTCTAAACTAAAATGAAAAATAGAAAATAAGAAACGAAATCAAAGCAACAAATAGTTTTTCACCAAGCGGAGACTGAGCTAATCTAGCCCTAAAAGAGGCGCAAATCGTCCTGGCTCGAATTGCATGGTCCCTCTAGAAGATTTTTTTAAAAAGCTAACGAATTTACTGAACAGTGGACTTCGTGCTGGCAGGCAGTTCTTTGCTGATTAACATCTCTTGGAATTGGTGCCCATTTGCTGAAGTATCGTTACTTAGTTCTTTATTAGTCTGGATAGCCTTGCTAGCTTTGACTTTTGGATCTCCACCTAGTTGCGCCTTGGTTATTCGGGCTCCTCCACCCTCATAGAATGATTTTCCTCGTTTGTCTAGGCCTGATGCCTGACATGTTGGTTTGTGGGCTCAAGCTGTAACTGGCAACAATTCAGGTGTTTCAGGGCTGCATAATAGCAGTCTTTTGCTGCTGGCTGATTTCTTTGGATAGTCCCTTGGGCATGGTTGGCTGTATATTTTATGCATTGGTGCAGGTTGGATACCACTGCTTCCTTATGATGAAGCCACGACCTTATCAGAATAATGTTGTAACTGGACGGAGCGTCAACTACCATGAACTATTGGAAAAGGTACTTCCGTAATTGTGGTTCTCCTGCCACCACCATTCCCGATAGGGAAACACTTATCTCTGCTGAATCTGACCATAAGGTGGGTAGCGAGCATTAGGTCTTTCTTTTGTAACTGCATGTTTCGGAATGCACTGAGGAACATAACATTTAATGAGCTTCCAGTGTCCACCAAGGCTATCTTTACCTTCCACTTAGCAATAAGGACGGGGAAGACCAGGGCGTTATTGTGAGGAGAATGTACTCCCTGGAAATCCTTCTCCGTAAACGTCAGCGATGGGATCAGACTGTGAACTCATGCGTGCTGCACTTGTCGGTCCTCATACTGAGATAGTGTTCACATCTCAGTCAATGTCCTCTTGCGAGATCTGTTTGATTGCTCTCCTTTGGGACCGACACCGTGGAAGACGTAAATGATGTCAGGAGCTTCCTTTTCAATCTCCTCAATAGTGTTTGCTCTTTCATGTGTTTGCCCCTGCCTCCTATCCAAGCCCAGGAACTCCTTTAGCTTGCCTTTCCTGATCTAGTACTCGACTTCTCCTCTGAGGTTTTTCCAATCCTTAGTATCATGTCCGCCTTTCTTATGGTAGGTGCAATATTTGTTGTTGTCGCACCGAGCAGGGTCTCTTCGTTGCTTAGGCGGCCACTTCAGTTCTTCCTAATCTTTGATGGAATCTAGAATATCGGACAAATTGGTATTAAGAGGGGTTACAAACCTAGACCCAATGTAATTCGAGACGTTGTTCTGCCTGAGGTGACCCGAGTCGGTTTCGCTGTCTGTGCACGTCCTCTTGTTGTTGTCATCGTCCTTTTTCTTCTTCCCCTATTTCCTGTCCTTCAGAACAAAAGGTTTATTCTCTAACTCCACCTCTCTCTTGGCGGCCAACATTTCATCCAGAGTGATGTATTTCTGGGGTTCTCTGAGCAAGTCTGTCATATTGGTTGGGGTGTTTAGGGTGTTTAGGGTAAGGAAGTCATAGAGCTTGCCTCTTCTCATACCAGAATTGAAAGCCGCGATGGTGGTGTTATCACTACAGTCGTCAATGAGGGTCAACTCATCATTAAAATGAGTGATGTACTCCCTCAACATCTCGTTCTATTTTTGCTTTAGGGTCAACAGATAATGCGGACCCTCTTGAGTTGTTGGCTGCCCACGAAGCGTGTAAGGAACGCCAATGCCAACGTCCGTAATGAATTGATGGATTTCGGAGGAAGGTTGTGGAACCACGTCAGTGCTACGTCTTCAGAATTGCAGGGAATGATCGACACATTATCATATCGGACCCTTCCTTGAGTACCATAACGTGCTGAAAGTGACGGAAGTGATTGGACGGGTCTCCTGTCCCGACGCTCCAACTTTGGTGGGGTGTATTTCTTTGGCAGCGGTTCGTCCATGATATGATCCATGAACAGAGGGACCGTTAGACTAAATAACACATCTAGGTTTGTGGCCCCATTGTGGACGGGTTGTGTGGGACATGTCTGTTGGCTCTGAACGTTGGGTCTCTATTGGCCGTGCCTCCACCTCTTGTCCATTGAGAAGTTGCTGGGGTAGCGCGACTCTCCTAAACATGCTCTCTGGAACTTTCTGGGGATCGGGCCCTTTGCTGCTCACGGTCTCCCTTTGCAGATGGAGGATTTCGCTATTTGAGAGGCTCTAACGTTTCTGCGATTTGTTGCATCTGTGTTGAAAGTAGGTCCACCCTCGAGTTTGCTGCAACCATCATCGGCGTGCGGGTCTGAGGTGGTCCCTCTCGTGGTGGTGGTGGAACGGACGACGTTCTGCCAGTTTGAGCGTTCGAAGGCTTAGCAGCATCTCCCATGTTGCGAGACCTTGTTGTCACCATCTTGCTGATTCTCTAGAAAAGATGGTACTACTGTTCTTTCTGAGAAACTCTGTCGTTCCCCACGGACGGTACCAAACTGATGTAGTTGATTCATATTCTCCTTCCTCGCTGCTTACCTAGACCTGCATAGGTAGCAAACGTGAGCTAAGAACTACCATGTGGCGGCCGATGGCATTTCGATGCTTAAGTTAGATAAGGCTTAAAACTGTAAATTGGGATTATGTAGCGTACCTCTAGTTCATCAACCTACATGACTCGTGCTCCTAGATTTGCGAAAGAGGTTTCCCTTTTTTAGTGTTTTCCATGCAAGGAAGTTTTTTTACCCGACTTATACTCTAATATATGTTTTCTAGTTGGATCCAATGTGTTGCTGGCCTGGCAGTCCTGGGTAGATCTTTTAGATACTTGCCTTAGAAGTTTTATGAGTATTGGGCCTGACCCCATGACATGTGGGCTTACTGGCTCATTGCAACTCGGACCCGACTGTCTGGATCCTGCCAATGATGGGCTTACTGTTGTTTGAGCCTCACTGGATTGAGCGTGCAATCGGGCATGCTTTATTCTGTTGGTGAGATTATCATGACATGTGTACGATGCTGATTAGAGGTCGGTTTGATGCATCATCACAAATAAATGCAGAAAAATCAGTATGTGTACATAAATAAACACAATATATTTTTAGGTTTATCTTTGCACACTCATGCATTATTTTATTTTTTTAGTCTCTAAAGCCAAGCAAAACAAAATATAACACAACCAAAAACTACCACAAAGCTTAGATTTTAGTAATCAATCTGGACACCTTTTTTATTTATATTAAACTCGTTCAAGTACAACTCGGTATCCGAGTTTCAAATTCTTCATTTATAGGTGAACATCTTACCTCACATTCATCGTCACCGAGATTACAAGTTTTTTGCGAGTCTCTGAGTTACAATAGTATCCAAGACAACTATTCTATGTTGATTCATCATTTTTCTCTTTTTTATCGTAACCATCTCTACTATCACCAACACTTCCCTGGAAATCTTTTTCATGTTGACTCTCACACATGTTTTTATGTGTTTATTATGTTATTTACTCGCGTGCTTTCATGTATTTAACTGCATTTTGACTCTATTTTTAATTGAAATATATGAATGCATGATTTTATATGTGTTGGGTGACAATGCGTGCGTATGTCATTAGAAGCAAACTGTGGGTGTAAAAAACGTATCCTAAAGGGAGAGTCAAAATTTCATGTGGTTGTAAAAAAAGGATCATCGTGCAAATAGAAAATCTATGTCAAAGAATGTACTCAAAAGTTCACTTGTATCCATCTGATCCAATAAGGAAAAAGGTAAAATCTGATCCTCAATACTCAAATCCATATCCAATTTATTACCTTATCGGATATCTGATCCAATACTCTGATCCAAAAACTTTTTATTTGTTATCTTTCTTTTTATAATTGTTACACACTATTAATTATGTGTATATATTTAATATTTGTAAAAAAAATAAAAATATAAAATGAGTCCCAACTATTGTTGTGGCTCTACAGGACAAGGCGGCTAATTTTAGAGTTTGGGTCCTAGGAACCTGTTGTGGTAGTTAAAAGAGGCAAATTTACAATTTCAAAAATTTTAGGTTTTGGAGGTTTGTGGGAAGTGTTTTGGAAGGAAGGGCGATTTTTTATGCTTGTGATTCTACATGTGATTGGTTTTTTTGTGACTTTGTATGGGTTAGGTTATGTTAGGGTTTCCATTCTCCTATGCATCTGATCTGATCCTTTTTAGAAGTTTGATCTACCTCCGTTGATACTTCATCAAATGCCATTGAAGCTGAATCAAACTTCATTGGAAGGTTTAAATTTGCTCGATTCTTCTTAAGTAGACTGATTTTCAAGGTATCTCTTCTTATCTTCAATCTTCTTCTATTCGTTGATGTTATCTTCTTATGTTCAATCGGACTATGGTTTGTCGATTGCTAGATTGCAACTGTAGTTTCTTCTAGATGTGGTGTGTGTGATTTTATCCTATCAATTTATGTATTATCAATATGTAACTGTCTTAATATTTTTGAATTTAGAGGTTTGAAATTCTGGATTATGGTCTGGACACCTATGCTTAGAGGGGTGTCCGGTTATTGATATGAACAAATAATACTCATAAAGGTGTCCAATATTTAGGATGTATTAATATTAACATATGTCTTAATTGTTAGAGATTTTAGACTTCGAAATTGTGGTTAATGGTTATTGGTCTGGACAGTAGTACTTATATGAGGTGTCCAATGTTATGATGTATTGTTTAATAGTCTGGTGTTCGTTTAATGTCTGAAAGCATATGCCTCATTGAAGTATTCAGAGTTTAGGATGTATTGATATCAACATCTGTCTTAATGGTTTGAGGGTTTAGACCTTGAAGTTGAGGTAAATGGTTAATGGATTGGATGCATGTACCCCATTGGGGTGTCTAGTCTTATGATGTATTGTAGATTTTATTGTTGTTATTGAGTTAATAAATCAATGTACTTCAATTATTTTTTCTATGTAACATTGATTTCAAAAAATTTGTGTAATGTGTGGTGTTTTTTATGTTGCAGCCAGGTGTTTGTTTTTTATATTGCATATATAAGAAAATGATGTTTTGGCAGTATTTTGTTACTTTAGTGATAATTGCCTTGATCATATTGGTGTTGATTCAGAAGTTGCTAGGTGGAAGAGTCTCATATATTTGAGATGGGCGGAACTCATACCATGTGCAATTGAGTTGTTTGTTATTCGGGAGTCTAAAAAAGTTATTATAGAAATTGATTCAAATTTGCACTCATTGGCATGTTTTGCATTTTTTTATCCCTTAACCCCTCCCACTTCAGATGTTGCGGGCTGGGTTTGAACCGTGACCTAGTGGTATCATCCGCCACTGCTCAACCATTGAGCCATCACACCCTTGACAAAGCGTTACTTAAGGAGCAACTAGCCATTGAAATTTGTGTGGGTGTGATTGATTTTTCCAAAAGTTCGAACACAAATGAGGGTCCACGCACTAGTAATTCATTGTGTTCTGCTTCATGTATTTCTATGAACCAACAAGACGAAGCGAGATAGCCTTTGAAGTCAAAACCACAAGTCACTCTTATTCAGGGTGTTGAGCAAACATTCAATGGATTGCGACATTGGTGGATTATATATGGGTGAGTCGATGTGTAGGTTTACGAATAACCATGGAAAGAAATGGAATTCAATACTGATGATAAATTAAACCGTCCTCTAATCAGCATCGTACACATGTCATGATAATCTTGTCAACAGAACGAAGCAGGCTCGACTGCACGCACAATCTAGCGAGGCCCAAATTGTAGCAAGCCCATCATTGGCAGAATCCAGACAGTCAGGTCCTAGTTGCAATGAGCCAGTAAGCCCACACATCACGCGGTTAGGCCCAACACTCATAAGACATCTAAGGTAAGTATCTGAGAGATCTAACCAAGATAGGAAGGCCAACAACACATTGGATCCGACTAAGAAGCATATAAGTCAGGCAAATAAACTTCCTTGCATGGACATCGCTTAGAAAGGGAAATTTCTCCCGCAGATCTAGGAGCACGAGTCGTGTAGGGAGACTATCCCACATGGACAACTCCCAATCATGAAGGATCTCCACAACAATATCACTTTCCCTAAACTATGCCACTAAAGGCCTAGCTGAACAAGGATTCCTTCACTATAAAAGGAAGATAAGGTTGATGAACTAGAAGTACGCAATACAAGCCAGTTTACAGTTTTAAACCTCTCATAAGCCTTATCTAACTTAAGTATCAGAGTGCCATCGGCCACCACATGGTGGTCCTTGGCTCACGTTTGCTACCTGTGCAGGTCTAGGCAAGCAACGGGGAAGGGGAGCAGAAATCGACTACATCAAATATTATGTCCAACAAATGAGGTTCAATTCGCTAAAAATTAGGATGTTGAAATGGTCTGATTTTATTTTATTTTTAAGTTACAAATGAAAAGGTGTACCAAGTGATCTTTATCACAAATCTTGTTCATGTAACATGTGGCATATTCTTGGGTGCCCATGTGCACAAGCATTTGCTAGTATCCAAAATGTAAACCATAATAATTACCACTTCATGAAGTTGTTCTATCAAGCCCAGACCCGCCGCGGAACCCGCAACGTGCCAATCGCCTGATCTGAATCCATAACCAATGTTCGAATCATAACCGAACACAACATCATAATATAACACATTCTTGAAACGATGTATAAAATGAAACTAACCAATTATGATGAATTTGAACAAAATTAAAAGTATTTGTTTACCTTTGCATCATAGCGACCAGACCAATATACACAATCATCCAGTATTTATCAGAGTACATAAGTACAAGGGGAATACTACAAGTATTAAAAAACATACACGCACTTGGTGGACAAGACTAAACAACAACAAAACAAATCAACAACTGGAGACTGGGCCTAAACGACGCGATCAACGAGTACAACAAAACCTACACTCCAATAGAAGCACACCCCTTGCGGTTTTAGCAAAGCACAAAGCTAACTGTTGTGCGAGTGAACTAAATACAAACATCAATACAATATGTAGTAGGAAACCATGTCACCCAAGAATGAATATCTGAGTACTCCTAGATGCATGATTCATAAAATGAATAAAAAGTGTCCCTATACAAGTTTCTAAATTCTCGAGTCGCTCATGCAACAAACAACAAGATATTCAATGCTAATTAGTTACTACAAGTTTACAAGTCGAGCTTCATAACCGTTCAAAACTATGATACATGTTACAAGATGTGCTAGTCATTTCAGGTGGATAAAACATAGTAAATTTAAGGTGATCAAGACATAGTCAAGGATTGTGATTTCGTTTTCGAGTTAACTTCAGTCCCCGATTTGAAGAAATATTTTGTTTTGTATATAAAAACGTAAAAATTTCGATTGTAATTATGAATTTAACAATATGAGTGATGCATTGAAAACTCTTAAATACTATATAAAAAATCTCATATGACTCATATTGTCATACAAAGTACATATTACAAAAGGATCACTCATCTAACAAACTTTTAATAGCAAAATAACATTATAGCATATTAAAATATACAGAGATTGGAATATTTTTTTAGGGAATTCCCCTAAAAAATAATTAAATATATTGAATTTCGAAAGATTTTTCGTTAACTACAAAATTGGAAATGTTTCGTGACATTTCGACATATTTCTTGGACATAGTAAGTATCGTAAACTTGCAAAGCCTCCTAATATAGCAATCAAGGCAAAAATCATAATAAATCGCTATGTAAGTGTCTCATATCATAGGTACCTGCATAACCTACAAATGTGTCTCACCCATACATATCCCACAACGTGCACCAGTACCACTTCAGGCTTGTTTGTAACCCAATGGGCGGTTGTCTGCCAGGTACAAACTCGAAAGTCTCGAATGACTGACCTAACACGACTGACCTAATACATATCAAATCAAACATAAGTGCGCTGGGAGGGAAAGCGAGTAGTCTCAAATCACGTCCTCCAGGACCCTTCTTTTCTACTACTTCTTCTTCTTCTTCCCTACTCAGGTCACGAAAGAGAAACTCACAGCGAACAACTCAAGAATCGGCAAGGAAATCGTAGCCACAAATCAGCCGAGGTCCCCTTCTCTCACGAAACAGTAAGAGAAAAAGATACCATAGTTCTTCATACAACAACCACGCACAGACTTCACTCGCAGTCCTGGTTCCTTCGCGAATAGCAGCAATGATCAACAAGTTCTCTTATCTACAATCTCTCTTCACGCTGGCAGCAAGAAAACAACACAGCAGATCGCATAAGAGGATGTCACAATCCAAAAACAGAATCACACCACCAAGAAGGAGAAGGAATGATTTCACGTCTGAGAGAGGGAGAAAATTTGGAGTCTATTCTCCCCATTTTAAAACTCTTTATTTCCTTTTTGATTTCGCTTCCTTTCCTACCAGGTTTTGACCTAAAATTCTTTGTGAAATTGGGGTTCCTTTGATTAGGCTCTTTTTATGAGGCATTAGTTCATTTTCTCCATTAAATCACCTGCCAAAACCAAAATACACAAAATATACTAAGTAGAAAATTATTAATAAAAAAATATTAAAATTAACCAAATAATCTAACAATTATACTTAGAAAAGCTATGTTTGGAGTGCACTTTCATGCACTCATCACACCCCAACCAACTTATTGCTAATCTCTAGCAATCCAAGCGACTCAAACTTAACTAAAACTCAAGACTAACATAAAACTCTTATTTATACTACTTTCTCTGGCACTTTCAATTGCATTTAGCGAAAGAAACAAGCCTTTAAACCCCTAGGTGTTCCTAGTGGACGAGTTATAGTGTCATGATGGTCTACCAGAGTGGTACCCACAAACACTGTATTATTTTCAACAAATTGCTCAGTCTTGACTTCTAATTCAACAAATATCACACATTGTCAATGAGAGTAAAGTATCACAAAAAAAAAACATGGTTCTCATTCATTAGCAAATTTAAAACAATAAACTTCATTTCATAAGTTTTGGAACTCAAATAGGGTACATCACTTATAAATGGTTAGTAAAAAAACCACAAGTTAACACATGATTATGGAGCTTCAAAGTAATTCCTATATACATGACTTACTTCCTCAAAAATTCATTGGAATTTCTATTTTATGAAACAACCAAGAAAATGAATACTAACACTAATTAATACCTTTTTTTTTTGTTATTATTATTATTATTATTATTATTATTATCTTTTTAAGGATATTTATGTGGACTACGCAATGTTTAACTCCCTTAAGTTTTCTAATTGACCTCTGTAATGAGCTTTTGACCAATGACTCCCAAACCGGATGGTTTTAGGGCATTAGGTGTAGAAACACCCCTACAAGTTTACTAACTCAAGCCAAAAAGACTACGAAGTCAAACTAGCCACAACTTGACTTCAACATGTGCAATGTTTAGCTCCCTTAAGTTTTCTAATTGACCCCTGTAACGAGCTTTAAACCAATGACTCTGAAACCATATGGCTTTAGGGCATTAGGTGTAAAAACACCCCCTACGAGTTTACTAACTTGAGTAAAAAAGACTACGATGCTAAACTAGTTTATTTATACATCAACATTATGTAAAGGTTACTCATCCAACAAACTCCCAATTTATCCTAAGATATAAACATGCATATTTGGTTTCACCTTGTCATACCCCACACTATGTGTTGGTGTGCATGTGTTAAATTCAAAGTGAAACAAGTGGAATACTAACTAACCAAAAATAAGTAGTACAAATTTAGATTTCCTAGACATGAATTTTGAATCAAAACTAAAGTTTAGCAATACTATAAAAAAAAACAACTTAATCCATCATTGAGTTCAACCTAACCATGCTAAGACATCTTTGCAAAATTTGTTTTTTGAGTTATTGTTTTCTATAATTTTTTTGAATAAAAAAACAACCTTTCTACACCCCAACCTAAATCAGACATTGTCCTCAATGTTAAATCAATCCGTTGTGAAAAGAAGGGAAGAAAGATTAATAAAAAATTAAATAAAATTGATCTACCAACCTAGCAAAAACATAATACGAAAATAATAAAAAGTAAGCAAGGGAGGGACTTAGCTGGATTTCTATAACGCGTGAGCGCCTTAGCATAAAGTGATCATTTGCTCTTTGGGTTACCTCCCAAGTAGTGCTAAGTTTATAGTCTTCAGTCAGACTGGATGACTCCCATGCCATGTACTGAATGGAGTGGAAAGCCAAGTCCTCATCTCTAGGCTCAAAGCTCATCTCAATGTAGGGTTTCACTCTATGTCCATTCACTTTAAATGTCAAATTTTCTCATTGCTATGAACCTCTACTGCTCCATGGGGAAAAACATTGGTTACAATATAAGGACCATACCACCTAGACTTGAGCTTCCCAGGAAAAAGTTTCAATTTTGAATTGTAGATCAACACTTTCTGTCCCACATAAAAATCCTTTTTGATAAGGTACTTATCATGATATGCTTTGGTCCTTTCCTTGTATAGCTTGGCATTCTCATACGCATCGTGCCTCAATTCTTCTAACTCACTCAACTGCAGCTTCCTCTTATCACCCGCCTGTTTCATGTCAAAATTGAATTTCTTGATGGCCCGATAAGCCCTATGTTCCAACTTTACCGATAGGTGACATGCCTTTCCAAAAACTACTCGATATGAGACATGCCAATAGGAGTTTTGTAAGAAGTTCTATAGGCCCACAATGCATCATTCAAGTGAAGCGACCAATCTTTTCTTCAAGTATTCACTGTCTTCTCTAGGATGTTTTTGATCTCTCTATTACTTATCTCCACTTGACCATTGGCTTGAGGATGACATGGAGTGTCAATCTTATGTGTAATCCCATACTTTTTCATCAAGAAAGGAAAATGGTTGGTTATTGAAATGGTTACCTCCATCAGTTATTATTGCCCTTGGTTTCCCAAAACGAGAAAATATATTATCCTGCAAAAGCTTCAAAACAACTTTGTGATCACTAGTCTTTGAGGGGACAACCTCAACCCATTTAGACACATAATCCACACCCACAAGAATATATAAATAACCAAATGAGTTAGGAACTGGACCCATAAATTCAATACCCCACACATCAAATAGTTCCACCACTGGAATGTTCTGTAGTGGCATCTGATTCCTAAAAGGGATGTTTCCTGTCCGCTGGCATCTATCACAAGATCTGCAAAATGAAAAAGTGTCTTTAAACACACTAGGCCAATAAAAACCATATTACAATACCTTTAGTGTTGTTTTCTTGGCTCCAAAAAGCCCCCCACATGCAAGTTGATGACAATGGCGTAATATACTCATATGCTCCTCCTCTGGAACACACCTTTGAATAATCTGGTCGGGACAAAATTTGAACAAGTTTGGCTCGTCCCAATGGTAGTACCTCGACATTGATATCAACATCTTCCTTTCCTTGCTAGAAATCCCTGAAGGGAAAACTTTAGTAGTCATATAATTAACAATATCTACATACCAAGGAAGTGGTACCTCTACTGTGAATAACTGCTCATTTGGAAATGATTCACTCAAAGGGAAGCTCATTCCCTTCTCCATCATGAAGTAACCTGGATAAATGATCTCCCACCACATTATCACTCTCGTTCTTGTCCTTAGTCTCAAGGTCAAATTCTTGTAACAACAATACCCATCAGATCAATCTAGGCTTAGCATCTTTCTTAGCAAACAAATATCTCAAAGCAGCATGGTCAGTAAATACAATAACTTTAGAGCCAATCAAATATGACCTAAACTTCTCTAAAGCAAATATGACAACTAATAATTCTTTTCCAATAGTAGAGTAATTAAGTTGAGCATCATTTAAAGTTCGAGAAGCATAATAAATAGCATGAGGTATCTTACCAACTCTTAGACCTAGAACTACACCCAGAGCAAAATCACTAGCGTCGCACATAATCTCAAATGGAAGGTTCCAATCAGATGCCATCATAATTGGTGCGGACATGAGTAACCTTTTCAAATCGAAGAAGGTAGTCGTGCAATCTTCTGTCCATATAAACTCAACATCCTTAGTAAGTAACGCACAAAAAGGTATGGAAATCTTGGAAAAGTCTATTATAAATCTTCTATAAAACTCTGCGTGCCCTAAGAAGCTTCTCACCCCTTAACAGATGTAGAAGGTGGTAATTTGTAGATAATGTTGATCTTTGCCATGTCCACCTCAATGCCTCTACTAGAAATGACATGACCTAATACATTGCCATGTTGTACCATGTGATGATACATTAAAATAGACAGGTCATCACGGTCGTACACGTGGCATAAAGATTCATCACGAGGATATAGTGTCCACCCTATTGGGCTAGCTCGCAAAAGCCCATGAAGAATAAAGCCAATTACAGAGGCCCAGACGAGGTCCGCCAATGAGGAGAGTAAATAGGGCCTGAATCCAGGCCCAAATCTACCCCTGACACGAGTTTTCTCATAAAGAAAAGGAACGTTGCACCAAAAAATAGCCGTGGAAGGAGTTACGCCTCCACGAACACATATCCATTAAGGAGGAAACTGTTACAAGAAACATCTTCTTCCGTTGCACCTCACTAGCTTAAGTCACGCAGAGAGTTAACCACGACCATTATAAAAGGTAAAAAGAACATTTGACACAGGTATGCAACTTTAATTGAGTTTTGTCCAGATTTACTTCATTTTCCCAACAGAGTTACTAATTTAAGCATCGAAGTGCCTTCGGCCACAAAAAAGGTGGTCCTTGGCAGTCTAATGATTGTTTTGCAGGTCAAATTCACAGGAGGACGAGTTTTGGACGCATCAGTTTGGCACCGTCCGTGGGGAATGACAAGTTTCATTTCTAAAAACAAAATACACATTGACAAAGCTCACCATAACCTGACAAAAGATCAACAAGCCATCAGAGAAAATGATGCAGTCTGCAGATCCTCAATCCAGTAATAATCACGACAACTCTTCCACTAACAACAATGCATCACTGACAGCTCATGAAGAAGAAGAAGCAGCTCGAATCATCGGACCAATAGCACTCGAGAGTGCAGATCTGCAGCACACAGTAGCCCAGACAACCCAAGCGTCTGGCGGAGCTGCCACGAACCCTCGGGTGGACTTACTAATAACCCAGATGAGTCACATAACAAAGATGTTGGAGAAGATCACCCAGGCGTGCATTCAACCAACCGATCCTTTTCAGGCACCGCCACAACAGAACTCAACCAATCGAACTCAATGGAGTGACGAAGTCCCAACAGAACCCCAACAGGGAAACTTTGAAAGCAACGAGCTCCCTCGAGGCAAGAATCCACTGTGTGAAGGGACACTTACCAAAATCCCGTTCAGAATAGCAGTCACAGATCCCAACATACTATACGAGTAGGCAAAACCATTGTTCTCCGATGCCCTCATGAAAACGGAAATGTCGAAAAAGTTCACTTCGCCAAAATTTGAAGTATATGATGGTACTTCCGACACAACTGATCACCTGAGACACTTCTACCACATGACGACCTTGGAGACCACGGAGTCGATCTTATGCAGGACATTCCCAATTAGCCTCATGTCCATAGCAATGAACTGGTTCAATAGCCTACCACCGAGGTCAATAGATTCCTTTCAAGCTTTGGAAACCGCTTTTATCACCAGATTCATCGGAAGCCAGCGGATGAGGAAAGGGCCACACTACCTTCTACATATTAAGCAGAAGCCCGAAGAAACAATACGAGAATATGTCACCCGCTTTATCAATGAATTGACAATGATTGATGGATGTAGCAACAACACATCCACTGCAACCTTTGTGGCCGGATTTAAGAGATGCCCCTTTTTTGATGCTCTTAACCTGGAACCTCCAAAGGGCATGGAAATCCTGTTAAAAATAGCACAAAAACATATATCTCTTGAGGAGATAAAGGGGAAAGAAGACAGGATGACGAACAATAGGATTGTAGCAATCCATCGAAGAAACATCGAAATGGCGGAAGGAGCGATTTGCAACGACAAAATTCCGAGAAGCTACAACCAACGCAGCCTCGACATGAGCGAGTAATGAGTGTGATGAAATACCACATACAAGCCATATACAACCCTGAAAACAAGTCAAGCAAATATATTGACGCACATAGCAAAATGGGATAACATCAATTGGTTGCTTCTGATGAGAGGAAACCCGGAAGGGAGAGACAAAAGCAAATATTGTTCCTTCCATAAGGATCATGGGCACGATACCGAAGACTTTTACAATTTAAAATATGAAAACGAGCACTGGGCTCAGAAAGGACGACTCGACGAGTTCATCGGAATGCCAGATAAACAACTCACACGGAAGGAGAAAGCAGACAATGTTGTGGGATCGAAAAAACACCATAGAGAGCTAATATACGCCACACACGGCATAGCCGGAAAAAGTAAAATACACGAAGCATCCTGGAGAACTTCTCATTCGAATCGATTTATATCAAAACAAGGATAATGACAAGACATTTCACGAATGCACAAAATATGGAGAAGTTTGCATCAACCAACTAATATGAGTCAAAAGATCTTACTGGCGGATGCAAGCTCGACCCGAATCACTAACGACAAAACTGGCAGCAACAGACTCGACCAAACCCTGATGGATGACACCAAACACGGAGCCAACATCAGCATGTTGGACAATTTGGTGCTGATGTGAGCATGATTGGACAATTCGGATAGTTTGGTGTTGACAAAAGCACGATCAGACGGTTTGGTAATGACATAAGCATGATCAAACAAGCCAATACTACTCAGCCATCGGATAGAAAAACACCTTGAGATTGCCAGTCACAACATCATATACGACATACGAGGATGAAGCAAAGAAAAACAAAACAACAAAAACATCACTCTCTAATACGAAGACCAACAATGGGAAAAAGAAGACAAAACAAATCGTATTTCGAACCAACATAAATGCCTTAACAGCTAAGGCTGGAAACATCAAACAGGGAATATCAATAAGATTACGAATTCAGAGCCCCAAATTTTCGCGTGGATAGCAAAATAGATACGTCAACGAATTAGTCATACAAAACAATTAACCACAAAAGTCGGATGCATATAACTTCTGGTCTAATCAACCACGAAGTAAAGGTTGGACACCCAAGTCAACTAAACACAAAAACTTCAAGTCGACCGAGATGTCGAGTTAACAAAGTAAATGTTGGACAACCGAGTCAACTAAACACAGAAACTTCGAGTCGACCAATAACGAAGTAAATGTTGGACAACTGAGTCAACTAAACACAGAAACTTCGAGTCGACCGAGATGTCGAGTTAACGAAGTAAAGGTTAGACAGCCGAGTCAACTAAACACAGAAACTTCGAGTCGACCAAGATGTCGAGTTAACGAAGTAAAGGTTGGACACCTAAGTCAACTAAACAAAAAAAATTTCGAGTCGATTGAAATGTCGAGTTAACGAAGTAAAGGTTGGACACCTGAGTCAACTAAACACAAAAACTTCGAGTCAACTAAGATGTCAAGTTAACGAAGTAAAAGTTGGACACCCGAGTCAACTAAACATAAAACTTCAAGTCGACTGAGATGTCGAGTTAACGAAGTAAAAGTTTGACACTCGAGTCAACTTATCGCAAAAAAACTTCGAGTCGACCAAGATGTTGAGTTAACGAATAAATGCTCAATAAACAAGCTGACTTAACAAAAGGACTTCGAGTTGACAAGCACATTGAATAAACAAAGTCAGAGTTAGAAGAGCAAATCAATATGATTCGAAAAAGTATAGGCAAAAGCAACTCTTTGCGGAAAATCAGGAAGGAAAACACTAACCCACCATTAGACAAAGAACGAGCCTAAGCACAAAAGCAAGTATAAAAGAATTCAACGCAAAATCCATGACAACTACAACAAAACAAAAAAGAAGAGAAACAACAAAAGTCAATTTTTATTGATAATACTACTCTGTTACATTCAAAGAATAAGATAAAGAAGTGGGAGAAAAAACAGAAGCAATGACAAAATCATCACTCGCAGGAAGATGAGAAGAATTCTTTTCGGGAGAAAGGAATAATAATGGCTCTGGGGCGCTAGATGGTAGAAGAAGCGATGGCTCATCAGCTGCTAAAGCATTTTTTTGATATCGTCATCCTCAAAAGCTTCACCAACCAGGTGACGATACTTGGATAAATCTTTGGCGAGCCCCTTAATATAATCAAGAAGTTCAACCCGCCCGTCAACAACTCGCTTCCAATTTTCGGCTTCAACCGTACCCAGCCCATCCTAAGCAGTAGCAAGTTCATTTTTTGCCGCGACAAGCTGGCCCTCAGCAGTAGAAAGCATACCGGAAGCATCTGCCTTGACATCATCAAGCACAACAACTATCTGTTCCACCCACCTCTTAGCGGTATCACACATAACGGATTGCTCTAATTCAACATGAGAAGCTTCATTGAAAGCTGTTTTCTCAGCGGATAACTCTTTTTCCACATCACGTAGACGGGTGCAAACCCCATCTAACTTGGCTTTCAAAGAATCAAGCTCACCAGCAGATTTAACCCGCATATTTTTCACCCCCATCAATGACTTTCGAGCAGCCACTACAGCTTTCTCCAAGTCCACGCATTGCATTTTCAACACATCAAATTGAGAAAGAACATGAGAAAATACCAACAATAATGTCGTCAATATCCTCTCCAACAAAGCCACTTGATCACAACCAGCTCAATAGACCGAGCCCATTACCCCTGCGTAGGCGAGATGATTCATCCTGTCCATTATCTGCTCAAGACCGTGATCAATGTGATCAAACGGATCAAGTACAGGCATCGAAGGCCTTTCCACCAACCGCCTATGCCATGCATTTACCAACCTACCTGCACGTTAAGCTGAGTGAACCAGCATAACTTGCCATCCGACTTGATATGGATATCCTTTGGGCCAGGCTCAGTCCAACCAACCCGTGGATGAACGACACTAGGATTCGAGAGCACTGAAGAACCACCCCTGACAGCAGGAAGAATAGAAAGAATAGCAGTAACAACAAAAAAACCACGTTTACCCTCTCGTCAAGAAGCATTTGTGGCAAGAGCAGGGCTAACGATAACAGCGAGAGCAGGAGAAACTGACGAACAGGAAAGGAAACTAAGAACCTAGCTGCTTCGCTGACATCAATAGAAGGAAAAGGAGAGTGATCCTTGAAACTCTGACTACCACCAATGTTTTTAGACTGCTCCACTGCTAGCTGAAGCATTTTTCATTAATGACCCGGGGATCATCATTAGACAACTCATCAGCGTCCGAAACACCGTAAGCAGAAAAAAGATCCATCTCATTATCGTCCAACTGACGAGTAGTCTCCTTCTCCCTCTTTTTCAACACGAGCCTCAACTCCTCAACCTCCTCGAAAAAATCATGATCTCCTTTTGCAACATTGTCGTGATATGGACTTGGGTGAGACACAGCGCACGTAACATCTTAAACAAGATTCGGACGGGACACAATCCGAGCCAAACCACGATTAGAAAGTCGTTTCTTCCTTGGAACACGACTAAGGTCTACCGACAATTGCCTTGATAGACTCGTAGACCCAGCAAGCTTTCTTTTTTTCAAAGCAGGGACTGCGATATCAATAGGAGCATTGAGATCCGTAACGCGCCGATCCGTGCTCACTTCCCAATCAATGCTAGCATCACTAACACTAGCACAAGCAACAAAGGCCTTAGCACGAGACTCGATAAATAGAGCTCGCTCCACTTCACTCATGGTGCACAAACCACTATACTCTAGGATACCCTCGAAATGAAATGCCTCCACAGGAAAATGGTGAAGCTTCGAAAATTGATCACTGATCTTCTGCTCCTCAGCGTCAAGTGAAGATTCTTCCGTTTATTGGGAAATCGGATTGATTGTAAAATCAAATGACATCGCAATTAAAATTAGCCGGAATTTACGAAAGCGTAAAACCAATACCGCGACCAATTACGAATGTCATTGCTAAGTTTCTCAAAACACTCTGGAGAATGGATAAAGCAGATATCCATGTTCACCAACAGACCAACTACTGAATACAAACCCTTTACAGTCAAAGGAATGCCAAATAGAATAACCCTCGCATAAGAAGATACCATCACCTTCCAACCATTATGACCCATTTGGGCAGGAGGAATATCCAGAAAGTTCAAATACTTTCATAACAACTCCAAAACCGAAAACCGAAAGCTAGCTAGAGGAAAACATGCACGAATACAGTTCAATGTACCCAGCCTTCGGATTGCAAGGGCTATCATCCTATCCAGACAGGATAATCTCGAGGTTGAGTGGGAGATTATAATCAGAACGAAGATTGTCCAGTGTCGCCTGAGAAGCTATGTTGGGAGAATAATGGCCTCACACAGAGTTAGTGACTTACCACTTAGCTTATCGCCAACAGACATCGTTGGAAAATATAAAAGAAACGAGAACGAAAAAAACGAAGGGATGAGCTAACCCTAAATTCAAAGATAGCGTTTAGAAGGAAAATGAAGTCGTCACATCTCCTTTTATAGAACCAAGCAACGAAGGGATGGCTCATAGGACAGCGTGTGAGATGTGATAGCTACACGAAATCCCAAAAATGTGCGCAAAAAGAACATGCAAGCAAAGAATCAAAACACTAACTCGCGGAAACTTACTAATAACATTAAATACAAGGTAATGATGAAACTGAAAGGCAAACCGTCATGAAGTTAGTGACCACGTCAACATGCCCACAAACTAAAGGGGGAGTAGCTGATGATACATCAAAATAGACCGGTCATCATGACCGTACACGTGGCATAGAGATTCATCATGAGGATATAGCGTCCAACTTATTGGGCCAACTCGTAAAAGCCCAAGAAAAAAAAATCCAATTACAAAGGCCCACACGAGGTCCGCCAATGAAGAGATGTAAACAGGGCCCGAATCCAAGTCCGAACAAATCAGGGCTCGAATCCAGGCCTGAACGAATCAGAGCCAGAATCCCGGGACAACACGAGTTTTCTCATAATGAAGAGGCACATTGCACAAAAAAGAGTCGTGGAAGGAGTTACGCATCCACGAATGCATCTCCATTAAGGAGGAGACTGTTACAAGAAACATATCCTTCCGTTGCGCCTCACATGCTTAAATCACACAGAGAGTTAAGCGCGACCATTACAAAAGGTAAAGAGAACATTCGACACGGGTATGCAACTTTAACTGAGTTTTGTCCAGATTTATTTCTTTCTTCCAATAGAGTTACTAACTTAAGCATCGGAGTGCCTTCGGCCACCAAAAAGGTGGTCATTAGCAATCCAACGATTGTTTTGCAAGTCAAATTCACAGGAGGACGATTTTGGGATGCATCACCATGAAATGACATTTTTCCCAATCCATCACTAAATTGCGGTATTCGCGTCTCTTAAGGACAAGCTGCAAATGGTGAAGGCATTCATCAAAATTAGAACCAAAAACATTGAAATCATCCATGAATACCTCAATGAACCACTCCACTATGTCTGAGAATATGCATATCATACACCTCTGAAATGTGGCAGGTGCATTACATAACCCAAATGGCATCCTCCTATAAGCAAATATTCCAAATGGGCATGTGAAATTTGTATTCTGCTGGTCCTCTGGCACTATAGATATATGATTATATCCACTATACTCATCTACAAAACAATAATGACTATGACCCACCAACCTTTCTAACACCTGGTCAATAAAAGGGAGAGGGAAGTGATCTTTCCTGATTTCATTATTGAGCTTCCTAGAATCGATGCAAACTCTCCATCATGTGGTCATTCTGGTAGGAACATGCTCGTTTTCCTCATTTTTATCACTGTGATTCCATTCTTCTTAGGCACTACTTAAATTGGACACACCCACTTGCTATTTGAGATGGGATAGATAATGCCCACATCCAACAACTTCAAAACCTCTGCTCTGACTACATCCTTCATGTGTGGGTTGAGTCTTCTCTGTGCATCTCGGGTAGGCTTTGAATTGTCTTCCAAAAGGATCTTATGCATGCACTTAGTTGGACTTATTCCCTTGATGTCAGCAATGGTCCACCCTATTGCAGCTTTGTGTTATCTGAGAACTCTCAAGAACTTCTCTACTTCCCCCAAACTCAAGTTTGCAGCTACTATCACGGGTAGTGTTTGGTCCTTTCTTAGGTACGCATATTTCAAGTGGTCAGGCAGCTGCTTCAATTCCAAATTTGGTGCCCTGGCAATGGAAGGGAAAATAGTAGTATTAGTAGGCATAAGAGTTTCAAGTGGAAGTGCATACTTACTTGAATGAGACTTAAAAGCCTTAAGAGAGTGGACGGCTTCAATGACACTGTCATATCCATGTTCAGGATTCAACCTTGTGAAATTATTAGTGATGGTAGCCTCCAGTGGATCAATGTTATGTACCTGAACCAAGACATTCTCTAAAATACCTCTAGGCTTTTGATGCTTCTGTTTGCCAATTGCAATGAAATTGAGGTTGGTTTAAGTTCCCCCAACTTAAATTTCTCATAAATTGTGTAGGATAGCAAATTGATACTAGCTCCTAAATCAAGCAGAGCACGTTCAATTAATTGATCACCAATTCTGCAAGGGATAGTAAAACTGTCTGGGTCTTTTAGCTTGGGCGGTAATTTTCTCAACAAAATCGCACTTACCTCTTTAGTCAATGCAACTTTCTCATATTCCTGAAACTTTCTTTTGTGAGTACAACAATCCTTTAAAAACTTGGCATAAGATGGAATCTTTTGAATTGCATCAAGTAAAAGAATATGAATTTATACTTTCCTTAAAGTTTCAAAAATATCACGAAATTGGTTATCTTTTTTTTGTTTGACTAACCTTTAAGGGAAGGGTGGCAATATCACCTTCTCACTTACCTTGTTGTAGTTCGTGGTACCTGTTGGATGTGCTTCCACTTTTTCTTGCTCATTTTCATATGTTCTCACCTTGTTGTTAATAACTTTACCACTCCTAAGGACTGTCACGACCTTGAGTTGCTCGTGTCCTCTCGGATTTGGTATAGTTTATGCTAGAAACTCTCATTACTTTCTCTCACTCAACTCTGTGGCCATTTTCCCTACTTGTGCTTTCAATCTCTAAATGGCTTGACTGTTTTGAGCATTGGTCTGTTGGTATGTAGCAATGAACTGAAGAATGGCACCTTCGAGACCATCTTTCTTCTGCTCAGGATTTGGCTGTACCCCTTGTGGTGGACGTTGAAAATTATTTCGCTGCTGGAAAATTTTATGCTGCCCTTGTGGATCTAGATTGTTCTGATTTCCACTCCAAGCAAAATTTGGGTGATTTCTCTATTCCGAATTGTAAGTGTTGGAATAGGGATTGTTCTTGGGAGGATAGTTGTTTTGTCCCACATAGTTTGCACATTCCTGCTCTGTAAAAGAAGACATAGGACAAGTCTCAGTAGTCTGATTAGAATGAGAACATATAACACATACCTCTACTTGAGTAACTTGTTGAGCTGGAAAGATATTTTGACTTGACATTGCTTTCACAATCATATCTAGCTTCCTCTCCATTATCGTCATCTAAGTTTGGATCCCAACATTAGCGCTTACCTCATAAACACCCTTACCTTTCAATCCTGACATCCCTATTGATGAGAATTGCATAAAATTCTCACTTAGGGTCTCAAATAGCTCAATAGCTTCCTCACTGTTCTTTTCCATAAATACACCTCCACGAGCAGAATCAACAAGACTTTTGTTAGTATCATTTAAACCTTCATAAAAAGCATGTATTTGATCATCTTGAGATAGATTGTGGTGTGGACATTTGAGAAGTAGCTCATTGAAATGTTCCCATGCTTCAAAGAAAATATCTCCATCTTTCTGTAGGAAAGTTTGAATTTCCCTTCTGAGTTGCCTTGTCTTTTGAGCTGGAATGAACTTTAAAATTTAGTGGCCAACTCTTCCCATTTATTTATGGAATCTGCAGCCAAAGAGTTCAACCACAACTTAGCATATCTTTTAAAGAAAATGGAAAAATGATTAACCTAATTTCTTCCTGATCTAAGCCTTGGATATTCTGAGTCTTGCAAAGATCAAAGAAATCTCTAATGTGTAGATATGGATCCTCAGAAGGTGGCCCCTGTAATGTGGCACCATTTTAATCAAATGAGGAGATAAATTGGTTGTGTTTCACTATTGGCTAGAATGTAATGCAAGAAAGTTAATTGAGATTTTGTGGAATAAATAAGTTTTTCATTGGCTTCCGCACTGGTGGATTTCCTACTTGGTCCATTTCTTCCTCGGATTCTATCTTCACAGCTTGTTTTTAAGTTGTGTAAATGTTCGTTCAATCTTTGGATCGTATACACTGATGTTTACAGCCTGGGACCTACGACCATGCATAAACAATATTCAATCCTGCAAGACAACACGTACGAAGTAAGTGTTTCGCAAAGAATAGATACTGAATAAATCAAAGTGAAATTGTTGAACAATTTTTTTTTTAATAAACACAACTAAACTAAAGGAAAAAGAATTAAACACAATTTAGCGCAATCTTTGGCAACAACGCCAAAAACTTGTTGTACAATTATTAACCTAATTAATAAGTTTATAATTGTTTGCTTTACTCGCAAGTGCACAAGATCAAACAAATAGTATGTATGGCAAGAATGAGATCATTCCCATGAGGATTGGTTCAATTTTGTTTAAAACAATTTTCCTGATACTACTTCAATGAAACCTAATAATTAATTGAATAAGAAAAGATAATGAGAAAATTTAAATGTAAAACTAAGTAAATTCAAATAATGAGAAAGTAAGTTAGGGATTCGATATCTGCCACTAGTCATCTTCCTTTGAATAATAACATGCACAATGATACAAACCAAATTTCAATGCTCAAATTTTGCCAACCTAAGGGCTTGGTTGTCTACTCCTTAAGCTATGGATTTCTCTAAATAATGAAATAGGCATGGGTTTCTACTTTAACTATTTTCATTCTCAAGGTATTTAGCATGGTATCTACTAAGTTGCACCTTAAAAATGTATAAATCAATGGAAATCAACAAAAACATAAAACCCAAAACATGGTATCTTTTTCCATCGTCTACGTTGATTAATTCCAAGAACCGATCTTACTTGGCTATTTTTGTCACTTAGCATAGGCACAAGACTCGGTCATCTAAATTTACCTATGTAACTATCCTCATAAAAATCATGCCTATGGTGATTAAGCATAAACAAAATTAATATGAAATGTAAAATAAAACCAGAAACTAATCAATTGAGCATAGTAAAAATAGTGTATCAAGGTATGTCAAAATTCTAAAGAGTCATAACTAGTACTCCAATCTATCCCTAACTAAATTACTTAGCTACACATACTGCAGGCAAGATTGGTAGTCGAATAAATCATTGAAAAATATAAATAATAAACAAACTGTGCGTGGTTGTAAAGATTGAAGTACTTGGGGTGCAAATAGCAAAAGTTGATTTTTTTCCCCTCCCTACTACTTCTTTTTCACACGGTCTGTAATAGACTTCAACCGCGCACAACTCAGCTTGCACAACAACAACTCTTCCTTCCAGACCCTGCTTCTTCTTTTTTTTCCCTGCTCAAGTCACGAACAGAGAAACTCACAGCGAGCAGCTCACAAATCAGCAAGGAAATTGCATCCACAAATCAGTCGAGCTCTTCTTCTCTCACGAAACAACAAGAGAAAAAGAGGCCAGAGTTCTTCACACAACAACCACGCACAAACTTCACTTGTAGTCCTGGTTCCTTCATGAATAACAGCCATGATCAGCAAGTTCTCTTCTTTCTAATCTCTCTCCACGCTGGCAGCAAGAGAACAACACAACAAATCGCACAGGAGGATGTCACAACCCAAAAACAGAGTCACACCACCAAGAAGGAGAAGGAGTGAATTCATGTCTGAGAGGGAGATAATTTGGAGTCTCTTCTCCCCCTTTTAAAACTCTTTATTTCCTTTTTTATTTCGTTCCCTTTCCTACCAGGTTTTGACCTAAAATTCTTTGTGAAATTAAGTTTCCTTCATTGACTAGGCTTCCTTTTTATGAGGCATTAGTTCCTTTTCTCCATTAAATCACCTGCCAAAACCAAAATACAAAATATATACTAAGTAGAAAATTATTACAAAAAATACTAGAATTAACCAAATAATCTAACAATTATACTTAGAAAAGCGATGTTTGGAGTGCACTTTCATGCACTCATCACCCGTTTTACCGAACTCTCTAGTGGTAAGTGCATGCAGGAGCTCACCGCACCTCAACGAACATACCACGTGTAATAGTGTCCACGACACATTGGAGCCAAATACACACAAAACAATGGAACCAAGTCCTGGCGTTGGTGAATCACATCCACGAGAAAATGTTACCACAATGTCCGTTGGTGCGACAAGCATTATAACAGGGTAAAAACGCTTACACTAATTTAAGCAAGTACGCACTATGAGTCTATACAGAACCTAACACAATAGATGTGTACCAACTATCAACTAGACAATCCTCACAAGTCCACGATTACACTAGGGCCCCAACATGACCCAAATCACACCATTGAAGTCCCACGAGTCAAACAAATATACGGGTTCAAGACTCGATACTCTATGGTAAAACGCACGAACTGATGTTACAACGGTCAAACTAGACAGCCTGACCTATCGGTACTAAAATGCATGTAACTTCCAAAATGTAAGTCATGTGAGAATGTCAGGACAATATAGAAAAAATACTCGAATACGAAACTAATGGCATATGCCTTATTTTCTATTTCTTTCTAAGTTAATACAATTTTGCAAATGAAATCAGGTCAGTTGTTGGACATCTACAGCCTGACACATAGTTGCTCAATAACCAACAACTCACAAATCGTTCACTCAAACGAAGTGAATCGAGACTCATAAGAAACATCATTCTTATACACAACTAATGGCATAGAATTCAACATTAAATTCTACACGTGCAATTACATATTTGCTACAAATTCAAGTCATTAAATGTGGATACTAGTCCAATAGTGTCATACAAATCAAGATCTAAAACCCCGATTACAAGCTCAAATGGCGTTCTACCAAAGCCTAAACACATCTACATTCAAGACACACAACTAATGGTGTAAGACTCGTGTCGCACCCACAAACATAACTCTAGCAAAATACCAATACGAAACATTGAAATGACTTCCCAAAAATACAGATAGAATTGTGGAAAACTCGAATACATTAGAGCCTCAATTCCATTCTAACGGTAGGGAATCATCCGTAGCTTCATCCCTCAATTATGCAGACATACAATGCATGATAATCTTCTAAATTACTCCATTTACAACACGCATGCCTCTAAAATTACAAATCTACATAATCTCCCCCAACTTGATACAATTCCATAACATGCAACTCAACTGCAATCATGCATGTCATAAATTCAAAAAATTCAATCCATAACTCATTCATAATGGAACCAAAATAGCAAACAAAGTCTTCATAACTTTGTTTGAGTAAAATCCCTAACTTGGAGTTCAATTGCACACAATCAAAGTCATCTTATAGCAATTCAATTCAAGAATTCAACATAAAATAGCCATACGTGTCATAAATTCAACGTACACGTCCTTCAAATTAACATTATAGTACATTCACCTAATTTGAACTTTAATGGAGCAATCAAGCAACACAAATCAACAACAAGATGGAAGCAAAAAGAAGAAGAAAAATTCAGCCCCAATCCCACAATCCAAACAAGAACCAAGACTTCTACTTCAATAATCCATCCAATTCACCAATATGCAAACTTGAACAACCCCAACCAAGCAACAACTCTTCTACACCCCGCACACAAAGCTTTCATACTCAACTGGGGTAGAGAAATAAAAAGAAGAAAAGAAGAAGAAGAAGAAGGTGTTGAAATCCTATATGCAAACCCAATAATCACACCCTATAGTCAAGAAAACCCCAACTCTATTCTCTTGCTCTCTCTCGAAACCTCTCCATGAGTTTCACCAAAGATAAATGTAGAAAATGAATTCTCAATTCATCTTTACACTTGTATGTGGTGGTGGTTGGCTATATACACCCCATACAACTACTACCATGCACACTCACAAGGCAATCTAAGCTCAACCGATCGTTTTCAAATACAGAAAAATGAAGGCATTTGGGTCTACACTAACAAGTGATCATACACGTGGATCCACACTCACGGGGTCAACAACTCGTGTTGGGCCCATTGAACTCCAACCCGAGCCCACACAACCTAAGTGTCGGAACCAAAACTCAGAAAACATGAAAACGCTACGACTAACACAATAACTGATAAATAAAAGAAATCAACTAAAAAATAGATAATTGGATATCACATTATACACACCTTAAAAAGCAGTGTCCTAAAAATCGCTAGGCAGGCAATGAGTAGGGGACTAGCGCCCAGAGTCCTAGACTAGGCGATTTTTTTCTGTATGATAAATTATAATTTACAAAAGTTAAGCATAATAGCACGTAAACTACTTCGAATTTAATCCCAAGACAATATGAAAAATGTATTAAAAAAATAATCTTGGTTTTTTAATTTTTCAAACTGGAAATAAAAAATTAAAAACCCGCCCAGGCGATCGCCTAGCTCGCCCCGCCCGCATGGGCGGCTCTTAGCCACCGAGGTGGCCGCCTAAGAGTATTTTTAGAACATTGTTATAAAGATCTCATCCTCAAGATCAGACGAATCAACGACAAGGAAGATTTGATGAAGAGCTCAGGGTATTTTTGCCTCATTTGATCCTCCAACTCCCAAGTCATGTCACCCTCTCGATGACTCCACTGGACCTTCACCGACTTTTGTTAAAGTTGTTTCACATCAAAAAGAATAATGGTTACTGGCCTCACTTCCGCAATCTATGATGGCTCTGCCAAACACTTCTGCAACATGGACACTTGAAATACGTCGTGGATACCAGACATACTTTGCGACAAAGCCAATATGTAGGCTATTGGTCCAATCCTCTCAGAATCTCATATGGTCCTATATTTCTCGGTGCAAGCTTCCCTCGACCTCTAAATCTAACAACTCTGTGCATCAGGGAAACTTTCAGAAAGACTCGGTTGCCAACTGCAAACTCTAGCTCCTTAAGCCTCTTATCAGCGTAACTCTTCTATTGCTCTGGGCTATCAACAAATGCACTCTAATCAGCTCAATATTTTTAGTAGTGACTCTGATCACATCTGGTCCCATCACGGTTGAATCTCCAATCTCTGCCTAACAAACAGGGGACCTACACGGTCGTCCGTAAAGTGCCTCAAACGATGACACACTAATACTCATGTGGTAGCTGTTGTTGTAAGCAAACTCGCACAACGGTAGGTGATATTCCCAACTGCCTCCAAAGTCTAAGATGCGCGCTCTAAGCATATCTTCCACAACCTGATTCACCCTCAAACTGGCCATTTATCGATGGATGATACATTGAGCACATGTCCAATTTGGTACCCATGGTCTGCTAAAAAGTCTGCCAGAAGTGCGCAGTGAAAAACATATCTCGATCGGATACAATCGACATAGGTGATCCTTGAAGGTGAACTATCTCCAGAATAAATAATAGTGCCAGACTGTTTGTCGTTTGATGTGTGCTAGCCGGAATGAAATGTACACATTTCGTCAACCAATCAACAACGACCCATATCGACTCATGACCTCTCCTCGACCGTGGAAGTCCATCAACGAAATCCATAGTGATATGCTCACACTTCCACGTCGGGATCTCCAATGGTTGCAACAACTTAAAAGGTCTTTAATATTCGATTTTGACCTGCTGACAAGTCAAACACCTGTCACAAACTCTCCAATGTTTTTCTTCATATCACACCACCAGAAGAATGTCTCAATCTCGATACATCTTTGTTCCACCGGGCTGAATGGTGAAACGAGATCCATGAGACTCCTGTAAAATATCTTTTTTGCAGTTCCTTAGACAGAACACAAAAACGTCCACGAAACCTCAACTTCCATCCGAACCAACTGGCCAGTCGGTAAGGCAATCATCCAGTATGTCCACTACCAAATCTGCTATTTGCCTCAAAATCAATAGATCAAATGTTTGTTTATCCCCCACTCTATTGATCAACGACAGATGTACTGTTAAATTCACTATCATGCTGCATCCTGAACTAGAAGTAGGCTGAACTGCAAATGAAGCTAATGTCTCAAGTGTTCAGTACTCCTGAATCGTCATGGTTGCCATTACTGCATGTCGTCTACTCTAGGCATCGACAACCACATTGGCTATACCAGGCTGATATTGTCTCTCAAAGTTATAGTTACTAAGAAAATCAACTCATCGTTGTTGCCTCATATTCAATTCTTTCTTAGTGAATAAATACTTCAAACTCTTATGATTTGTGAACAACTCGAACTTCTCATCGCATGATAATGTCTCAAAATCTTCAAAGGGAAGACTACGACAGCCAACTCTAAATCATGTGTTGGATATTTTCTCTCATGGGGTTTCAACCGTCGGGACACATAGGTTACAACCCTATTGTCTCGCATAAACACACCACCCAATCTTGTACCACAAGCATCAGTAAATACTACCAGTCAACTACCAGGTGTCGGAAATGGAAATAGTCAACACTGGTGATGAAGTCAACCAAAGCTTAAATGTTTCCAAAGCTTATTCACACTTCTCCGACCACACAAAAGGATTATTCTTCCTTGTTAATTGAGTGAGTGGTACCCCAATCACTGAAAATTTCTTGATGAACCGTCAGTAATAACCGGCCAAACTCAGAAAACTACGGATCTTCCTCACACTACTCGATCATCTCCAAGACTTCACTGCCTCAACTTTCTCGGGATCTACTGCAATGCCTCCACTAGAAATGACATGTCCATGAAATTGAACTTCAAGCACCCAAAAACGACATTTACTGAACTTCACATACAATTGATTTTCTCTAAGTGTCTGCAACACAATGCGAATGTGCTTTTTGTGTTCCTCTAAACTCCTTGAGTACACCAGGATATCATGAATGAAGACTACCACAAACTTGTCTAAGTACGGACTGCACAATCTGTATTCATCAAATCTATGAAGAAAGCCAGAGCATCCGTCAATCCAAATGGCATCACCGAAAACTCATGCAAGCCATAACGAGTTTGAAAATTTGTGATTGGAACAGAGTGTTCCTCAACTCTCATCTGATGATACCTAGACTACAAATCCAACTGTGAAAACACTACAGCTCATCTCAGCTAATCCAACAGGTCATCAATCCGAGGCTACGAATACTTATTCTAGATGGCCACTTTGTTCAAATCCCGACAATCCATGCACATCCTCAATGATCCATCCTTCTTAGACACAAATATTGTTGGAGCTCCCAGGGTGAATTGTTCAACTGAATAAACCCCTAACGCAGCAAATCACCAAGCTATACTTTCATCTCCTCCAATTATTTAGGTGCAAGTCTATGCGCTTATTTCGATATCGGTGCAGTACCAGGAGCAAGGTCAAACCTAAACTCTACCTCACGGCGAGGAGAAAAATTGGGAATATGGCGACAGACATCAGAGAACTCACACACAACCTCAATAGAATTGGTGTCGACACTAGAAATCTCAAGAGAACATCAAGTGGAACTAATGTCACTATTTTATGCATGCAATCAATGAGCATCCAGTGACTGGTAAGCCAATCCATCCCAGAATCAAATGATAACCCTCAAAACCCAGGACAATAAAGTCAAACACAAAGGTGTGCCAAAAAAAACTCAAAGTGGGGACAATACTCATCGAACTGCCCAAAGGGGACTCAACACACTAGGGTTCAGTAACGATACTCACTCTAGATGGTCTCTAACAACTAACTATCTAGAAATAAAACACCTAGATGCTCCCATATCGAAAAGATCCCTCAACTGGGAAAACGACAAATGCACAAAACCTAAAACACAACATATATATATATATATATATCATGAGTGCACATAACAACAAGCGGTGCTGGATAGGGGCTCTCTAACCAGCTCTAGGCAGAGGTGGTAATTGTCTCTGAGGTGCTCTCTGTTATGCTGGTACATCCCTATGTTGAGGACATGCTTTGGAAAGATGCCCCGACTACCCACAAGTGTAATAAACTATCAACTCCCGTCGATCTGCCTGAAATCTGGGACAATCACAAAGCTAAGTGCCCATCCTATCCACAAGTGAAACAACCTCTCCTAGGTCCTGTCTGACCACCTCTCGTAGGTTGTTTGTGCTTTTGTGTTGTTGTTGTCGTTGATCTCCTCAAGGATGTTTGTTACATTTGCGGTCTCTGCCAGCCCTATCTAGTCCACCTCTACCAAGGTTTATGTGCTGAACAACGACACGTTCTGGTTGTTGTGCCTGATCAAATGTTTGTCTACCTTAGTCAAACCTCTGACAGTGTTCTATATCTCTGATCCATCGAGCCAAAGTCTCCTGCTTACACTCAGCGTCAACTCACTCCTGACTCAAAGTACCATCCACTAATGTCTCAAAAGGACGATCAACCATCACCATCAACTGTTTCTTCAGAAACGATTTCAGACCACTCAAGGATTTCATGTTCTTCTTCTTTGTAGTATTTATGAACCAAATGGCATAACGGCTCAACTCTATAAACTCAGTCAAGTATTTTGAAACAGGTCTGGATCCATGTTGCAGGTGTAGAAATATGTCCATTATCTCATCTCTGGCAGAATCAAGGATAAAATGTCCCTCAAACACCTCATTGAATGTATTCCAATGCATCTCTAACACATCTCGACTTTGCCGCATAGAATCCCACAAATACATAGCTTATCCGTCAAACGAGTGTGCTGCTAACTCGGTATATTGTACAAGCATCAACACCATCCTCTCAAATAAGAGCTCTATTTTATGGATCCACCAATCTGCAGCTAGTGAATCTCTAGTATAATTAAATCTTTCACCACCCAAGCTGAAATTCTTGCTGCGACGAGTACAGGGATCATCTGACCGATTTCCCTGTCTCACATTTTGTGCCCATTGTGTCATCATTTCCATGAAGGTTTGAGAAGCATCCCCTCTAGTAGTGTCAATCCCGCTTCCTGGGTTCTTTTACCACGGGTCGTCACCACACTCTCTCTTTGCAAAAGAAACATACATTTCATTACATCAAGCAACACAACAAAATTCCTAACTCCTCTGCCCAACTCACTTTAAAAAATGTCATATGATGTTGTTCTATGTGAACCGTTACACAAGGCTCTGATACCTAGTTGTCATATGATGATGTTCTACACTCTAATACGGAACTAATGGCATATGCCTTATATCCTAATTTTTTCTGAGTCAATACAGTTTAGTAAATAAAATCAGGTCAGTTGTTGGACATCTATAGCCTGACACACAATCGCTTAATTGCCAATAACTCACAAACCGTTCACTCAAACGGAGCGAAACAAGACACATAAGAAACCCCATTTACATACGCAACTAATGGCATAGGATTCAACATTAAATTCTACCTGTGCAATTATAGATTTACCAGCAAAGTGAGGTCATTAAATATGGATACTAATCCAACAGTGTCATACAAATCAGGCTCTAAAACCCCGATTACAAGCTCAAGTGGTGTTCTACCAGAGCCTAAACATATCTACATTCAGACACGCAACTAATGGTGTAGGACTTGTGCAAACTGAAAAACATAAGTCTACTAAAAAACCAATAAAATCCGTGAAACTGCTGTCAAAAAATCTGGACAGAATTGGGGAAAACTCGAAACATTAGTCTCGATTTCATTCTAATGGTGGGGAATCATCTGCAATTTCATCCATCAATTATGCAGACATACAAAGCATGATAATCATCTAAATTACTCCATTTACAACATGCATGCCTCTAAAATTACATTTCTACAAATCTCCCCCAACTTGATGCGATTCCATAACATGCAACTCAACTGCAATCATGCATGTCATAAATTCAGAAAATTCAGTCTATAACTCATTCATATTGGAACCAAATAGTAATCTAAGTCATCATAACTCCATATGAGTCAAGTCCCTAGCTTGGAGTTCAATTGCACACAATCAAAGTCATGTTGTTGCAATTCAATAATTCAACATAATATAGCAATACATGTCCTGGATTCAACATGCATGTCTTTCATATTAAATATTATAGTTACATTCACCTTATTTGAGCTTTAATCAAGCAACACAAATCAGCAACAAGATGGAAGCAAGAAGAAGAAGTGAAAATCAGCCTCAATTCCACAATCCAAGTAAGAATCATGACTCCTACTTCAATAATTCATCCAATCCACCAACATGCAAACTTGAACAACCCCAACCAAGCAACAATTCTTCTACACCCCTCACACAATGCCCTCAAACTCAACAGTGGTAGATAAATAAAAAGGAGAGAAGAAGAAGAAGATGTTGAAACCCTATATTCAACCCCAAGAATCACACCCTGCAAGCAAGTAAACCTCAACCCTACTATCGTCTCTCTCTCATAACCTCTCCATGAGATCACCAAGGCCAAATGTAAATAATGAATTCTCAATTCATCTCTACACCCTATGTGGTGGTGGTTGGCTATACACACCCCACATACCTACTGCCATGCACACCCACAAGGCAATTTATGCTCCACGATCATTTTTTAACACGAAAAAAGATGGAAAACAGGGTCCACACCCACATAGGGAGGGGTGTCTAGTGCTTAAAATGCATTTTACTAAACATGGACACCTGTCATAAGGCTAGGAGTCTAGTGGTTATTAACATTTTACTGAACATGAACACATGTCATAGGAACACCAGTGCTTATACCGCATTTTACTGAACATTGACACCTGTCATAAATAGGGGTGTCAAGTGCTTATAACGCATTTTACTGAACATGGACACTTGTCATAGGGAGGGGTGTCTAGTGCTTATAACACATCTTACTAAACATGGACACCCGTCATTATTATAGCTTCCATTGTGTAGATAAGTATGAGATAGAGACTTGATAACTATTTCTACCTCAATGGGAATGTATCAGTATTGGAATGTGTAGTTTATATAGAAGAATGGAAGTAGCATTGCCATATACACATAGTGAAGATCTACAATTGTAGATGGGGGTGGGCTTGGAGTCCCTCAAATTCTTAATACATACAACTGGACACCCTTTCATCATTTCATGTTTCGAGTCCCTAGCAAACTAAAAAAAAAAAATATGACTTTGGACCATTTAGACATTGTTCCTCAAATACATATTTAGGTCACTACCATTAAATATCATAAACGATTTTTGTGAGAGTTTAAGGATCACTCAAAGTTTTTGGACAACAAGAGCTATTGGCCACCCAAGGTGGACCATTGTTGGCTTCATGAATTAATAGAGAAATTATCTTTATCCCACTTAGTGAGGATCTCAAGGCACACATGTAGAAATGAGTTGAAACTTTTACACATTGTTTCTGATGTTGGTCTTTGATTTTCCTCAAAACTTGTTTATAGGAAAATAGGTGTCTAGTGGTTATTAATGCAATTTCATTGGACATTTGTCACACAGGACGGGTGTCCAGTGGTTATTAGCGTATTCTTCAACTATCACAACATCTGACAGTATCATAAAAAATATACAAATATATGTTTTTGTACGTTTAAAAAGACACATACATTCCAAAATACATTATGTAACAATGTCTTTGTCATAAATTCCAAAATACAAAAAATAAAGATGTTTCATGGTAAATTCAAAAATAAACAAAAATATCCTTAATCCTACTTTTGATTTCTCTTTTGTGGTGGAAGATGTTTGGCCTCCTTTTAGTTGTACTAATCTTGGACTCCTCCACTTTTGTCACTGTCCTATCAAATTCCAACACCAATTTCTACCTCATTTTTCCATGTTTTTTGTTCTCTAACTCCCTTTAGCACTTTGGAATAATAACCTTATGACTTTTTCTTACCAATTTCCTACAAAACATTACACACATTGAAGATAACAAGACAACAATTCAAACTCAATGTCTACTAGTTAAAATTTTGCACAAATTCAAACAAAAATAAAGCTCATGAAACTTAAAGTTCACTATTTAGGATACCTTTTTGTTTTGGGGGTGTCCGGATTCAGTTTTCTCTTTCTCTCAGTCAACCTTCTCTTTTGCTTCACTGTCACCGCTAACAAGCCTCCCAACCCTAAACCTAACCTAATTCTCACACCTTAGAACCCTAAATTTCACAATGAAACCAATTGTGTCACTAACAACAATCTTCAAAACCCCAAACCTAAGCCAACTCCCACACCTTAGAACCTTAAATTTTACATTGAAATCGAGTTTCAGTGGAATGGAGATAATTGATTGAAACTAAAGAGAGATTAAGTGATGTACCATAAAATTTGTTTAAGAATACGAATGAACCAAGAATAGTAGAAGGATGAGCTTGAGAGGATGAACAAACTAGAAGGAAGAGGGAGAAAAGTCGTGTGTGTGGAAGA
The DNA here is from genome assembly GCA_963556465.1 of Berberis vulgaris. Lineage (NCBI taxonomy): Eukaryota > Viridiplantae > Streptophyta > Magnoliopsida > Ranunculales > Berberidaceae > Berberis > Berberis vulgaris. Next base: position 53,395,575 of record OY747127.1, on the reverse strand, counting down.
GATGATTTTTTTAAAAACAAGAAAAAAAAGGTTTTTCATAAAGTGAAGGTTTTTGTGAAATAGATTTTCCACCTCAAGTGACTTGAGGGATTTGAAACCCAAAATAAGTGCACCTGTTCTGTAGAGTTGAAATAAGTGGTTTTGGGGGCATGAAGTGCATTTTCCCATAATTTTATATTATATAGAATTAGATCGGATTATTCTTGGATCGAATGTGCTCAAATTCATATTTGCTCCATTAAATTATCGAGCTAGCGGATTGGGATCAACCCATAAATCCATCTCCAATTTAAGGCAATGACTTTTTTAAGGGCACTATTATTGGCAAACCCTATTAAAACAGACACAAAAAAAACAGAATATTCCTTAATGTTGGATTATGGGAAACCCTCGACTTTTTTAGTTTCATGATTACGCCAAGCATGTAATTGGGAAAACAACAGTTTGAGGCAACCATGTGACTGCAAGAAGTATCCTCGAGAGCTAATTTTTTGAATGGTTGTCATTAGCTGACAGTTTGGTAAAATGTAATAAATTCATTTTCATGGTTATGGCAGACGTATAACATAAACAACCACGGTTTTAAAGGTTTTGGTCGAGATTGAGAAGTTGTTACAAGTTCCCACGGTTTGCTCAAAATTATAGGAAAAACAATTTCATGGTTGGGACAAACGTAAAATATCAAAACCACAGTTAGAGCCAACCATGAGGTTTTACTCGAATTGGAAAGTTGTTACCAGATCTCACAGTTAGACTAACCATGTCACTATGAAAAACACGGTTTAAGTCAACTGTGTGACCTGACAACAACTCTGATTTTGAATCTGTTCATGGCTACCATTAAACACTTTTAAATGAATTAGGAAGACACCACATCCGCCCACCACCATCTGTTCCACATCTCCTCACCACCTAGTCCACAACCCCGTCATTGCCTACTCCACATTGCCCGCAACCACCTTCATAATCCTCATCGTCATCAACTCCCACCCATTTTCAGTCCCTCACTCTCTAAAAAATAATAATAATAAGAGTGAGCCAATGCCTACTATGTTTTGTTTAACCGGTTTTTCTTGTCAGAGTTGATGCTTTCCTTTTTTTCTTCTTCTTTTCAATTGGGAAAGTTGGGGGAAAAGATGAGTTCAGGAATAAAATAGGAGAAGCCTTTATGTCAAGCCCTTTTGACTGTTTGGAGTTTTGTCATTTGCACATGATACCACATTTGGGATCTGCCTTAGTCGGGGGTCTGCCATAATCTAATTGGGGTCTGCCAATATCATTGACCTCTGCCAATATCATTTACCTTTTTTTAAGGTAGTAACTTTTATTTATGTGACACCACCACTTTCTCTCTCCAACAGCAAGCAATAACTAGGGGTGGGCATCCCATCTCGTGGTTATGATCCCATCTTGTCCTGAATTTATTTATTTAATATTTATTATCATTAATTTTAATCAAACTACTCTTCTAAAGGATAATTTAAGATGTGTTGAAATTAAATCAAAAATCTAATATTCAAAAAATTACTCGCTTGATTTGGCACTCTTTGTTTAGGTAGAACATTCAACTTGGATATTTTAGGTCATATAGAACCCATGAAAATTTATGCTTTTTCACATTTTAGATTAGATATAGGACAATTATTATTGTTAAAAATAAAGGCAAATGATGATTTGGGTTAGTTTTGCACTATGAGTTATGTGGTTGGAAAACATTGCTTATAATTGTATCTTGTATGAATGATATTTCAACTCTTGCAAAAATATGCAAGATAAAGGGCTCCTTCCATCTCCCAACATTCACTTGACAACCTTAATTCCATTGTAAGCCTCCACAAATTTTATATAACTTTCATCACATATGTCATCACATCAATATACGTGGAAATTTTAGTGCTTTAATTCTATCACTCCAATATGTCATCACATCGATATACGTGGATACATTAACACAACTTGTATAACTCTTTTGGGATCTCTCTTGATGACGAAAAGGATAAGATTGTTTGGGATCACAAAGGACATAGTTACCTAATTCCCTCAACCCCCCATCCAACCTCCTTGGTGCTTATTAAATTTTTCTCAATTTAGAACTTATTAAGATCATCTAATTTTGTGATTCTGATTAGAAGTAAACACAAAACACCCTGTCAAAACCAAAGTTCTTATTCGAAAACCTATTAGACCAACTTCTAATTTTGTGATTCAGATCCAAAGTTCTAAACAACTTCTAATTTTGTGATTCTGATTTCGAACCTATTAGACCACTTCCTATTCAAAACCAAAGTTCTTATCTAAACAAAAAACAAATGCCACCTTAGAGTCCATTCCTCACCTATTCTTCCATTATGAGTTTACTAAGAAGATCCAACATTTGTGGGGATTCGAGATGGGTGTCCCAACCTAGTAAAAAGAGGGACATAGCTTTGGGATAGGCTTCTTCTGGCAATTATTTGGATGACCTGGAAAGAGAGAAACAATCCCATTTTTCAAGCGAAGAAACTAGTGATCAAAATTATGGTCATTCAATGGGCTCAGAGCATAGTTGTCATCGGTCCTACCCCAACATCGCTTCAGAACTGGGAACATGGTCTATTATACAATTATCTTTTGTTGTTCCTTGGCCTTTGGCTCTCCCTGTTTTTATGTTACTTTGTACTATTTTTTCGGTATATGTTTTATTGTTGTTTGAGCTCCGGACTCTCCCTTGTATTTGTTTCTCTTTCTTCTCTCAATGAAATCTTGTCTTGTTTTATCAATCAATAAAAATAAAAAATAAAAAAAACCCTTCCTAGCAACCTCATTTTCTCAATTGTATCCTTTTTCCTCTCTACAAGTCACTCGCATCACTCCCTCGTTTCATTGAGATAATTTATTTAGATTTTTGAAAAAAGAATGCATCCAACATGCGCAAGTTCTAAAATGGTTGAGAATGTAAAACATTAGCAACATGCAAGTAACAAGATTATGTAGAATCCAAATGAAAATATAACACATAATAGCATCTCAGTATCAAATCTCTAACAAGAAGTTTGTTTGTGAACAAAGCAACTTGCATATCTGACGGGGAAAACGGGATTTGTTACATGTAAAACAAGAAGGAAGATATGATGGGCCTTTATTTTCTAGGAAAACCAGAAAGAAGCAAAAGAGAGAGGGAAAATAAGAGAATAAATACAAGGAAAATTATTATTATAAAAAAAAAAAAAAATCTTGTAAAATCAAAGAAAAAACTGGGTCTTATTTCGTGTAAAGCCAAGAAAGAGGAAATTATAATAAATGAAAAACAAGAGGTGACTAAAAAAATATTGTAAAATAAAGGGAAGACATAAAAAAAATAAAAAAAAGGTGCATGCCTAAGGCATAATGCACAAAAAGCAGTGAACAAAATTTCACCTAGTACTTAAGGCACAAGCAGACGAATAATATTAAGAAAGGCCCAAAAAAATAACTTTGGCTTCATCAATTAACTTGTATGTTAGTAGGGAACAAGCAATGGTTGTTAATCGGATACAAGTGGTGTCATAAAATTCAAAAGAAACATCTCTTAAGCATAGTTGTCAAAGTTTAATGAATCGTATATCGGAAACCCAAATTTAAGTTACAATTACATGTATTGTATCGTAATGTATATCATAAGTTATATGGAAAAAAAAATATATTATATATATATTAGTAAATTCATCCAAAATAACACTTCCATTCATATGTATTTGTGTAACATATACAAGTACATATCAATGCTCTTTTGTTGCTTCATCATTACCACTAGGAAGAGATTTTTTAAAACCGACAAAATAAATAAACACAAATAGTGGAGAAGAAACTATAAAGAGTTTGAAAAAAAACCCAAAAAGTATCACAAAGTTATCTACAATGGCCACTGATTGAACTTTCACGTGGAACCTTTAAACCTTAGATTAAACACACACTAGTTGCTCCTTCGAAAAAAGACAATTGCCCATGTAGACAAAGATTCCGAGTCATGCAGAGACATATGAGGATTTTGTTGATTTATCTACATGAAAGCTTTTTATAGGTTTTTCTCTCAAAAGCTCTCTTAGAGAAGATGAAATGGTTGGTTTTCAATCTAAAAGGGTAGATGAGGGATACGTCAAGAGTCAAAAGTGTAAATTTCACAGTTTTCGAACGCAAGTTATCATATCTGGAAGTTAGTAAAGAAGATTTTAACTATGTTTCTTTATTAGCACAAGATTATGTTTTAGGTCTTAAATACGCAGTATTCTAACAATTTTCACTTTGGTTGATTACTAAATTCATTTAGTTTGTCAGGAATTCTGCAGAATTACATATGCAAATTGATATTTGCATTATCTAATATGAAAATAGATAAAAACGAAGAAAGACCAAAAAACTACATTAATCACGCCCAGATACAAAGAAAACTCTCAGGATAAGAAAACTCTCAGGATCTCCATGGTCAATTTGATTGTATATCTATCTATCTCCTCGCTTTCAATCTACGTAACTTCTTGGAAGGAGTAGTAGTCCTCTTGCCTTTGAGCCGATTCTAGAACGATGAAACTTTATGTCTAAATATTCAATGTGTCGAACACCTTGGGGTACTCCATATTTCTAATCATGATAGCATGCTTTAAAAGGGTTTCAATATTAGACTTCTATGGTTAACCGTATCTGACACTTCCTGTAAACAACAAAATGTTTTGTGTCCTTGTTACTACCTTAATAAAGGAAAGACAAACAAACACCCCAAGACAACTAGCACATTCCACCTAGTTCCACACCATTGATATATGAAAAAACTAAAGTAGCACTAAAGTTGACATTAAAGAATATGCACCTCATGCAACTACCTTAACAAAAGAAAGACGAGAAAACACAACAATAGCTGGTTTCCATGACTGCTGCATATCCACTTAGTTCCACGCCATTGGTAGATGAAAAACTAAAGTATCTCACTGACATTAGGACATTGAACAATATGCACCTCATGCAAATGAACCTAATCAATACAAGATCATTATGAATACGGCAGCTCATCAAATTAGCTTGTTGAGAAAGTTCAGATAGACGGATACTATTAAATAGCTGAAAACGGATGATCAGATTTTAAATATAATTCCCAAAGTGGAAACAATACTTGGAACTCTATGTTCAATAAATGATAAACTTAAACCATAACCATGTTTGAATGGAAAAAATATAGAAGTGCAAACCAAGTTGCAATACAACTTACCAACCATGATGATTCATTTTGGAATGTAGGCTTAATATCTAACATTTCTGGTTGAACAAATTGTTGTACCAAAGTCATCTTCTGAGAAAGTTCTTCATCAAACTTTACATCTTTCTGGACATGATGCAAATACACGGGTACATAATTTTGTCATGACATACCTCTCTAGTCCCTGCGATTTCAGTTAAGGCACGCATGTCATATACTAGCAGGTAAACCTTGTAAGACAACCACAAACCATTTATCATTAAGACAATAACAGACCCTGACTTGTTGAACAGCATATATACATACAAACCTCGGAGCCTTTTCAGCAGGTGTCCAAGTTTCAATTCTTTTGCCAAATATATCCATCCACAAATCTAATCATTAATTTGATTTTAGTCTATGGAAATTGGAAAAGATAATCAAATCATTATTTGAGAAGACTTGGTGTTAGATAAATATGTATAATTCATCCACTTCAACATGCTCAGAGATTTTAGGGATTATCTATTGTATCTGGTATCCAAAATTACAGAACCCTAAAAACATAGCTTAAAGGCACCAAAGTTAAGCCAATAAGGATTAAATATTTTTCAGATACTTTTTGCAAATTGTTCCATTGCCACCACATATTTACAAAAACAGCTTCTTGCTCATTCACAAACCATATATTTCTCCATTTTTTTTTATATTTATATTAATTCAGTAAAATATAAATCAATCGATCCCTTCACATGTATCTAGCGGCATGTCTTGGGTCAACTATTCAGTCAATAAGCCTTTAATTGTTTTCTTCTCTTGTCCCTTCTCTCTGGGTCTAAGCTGGTGATGGATGCATCGTGTGAATGGGCGAATTCCGGTGGGAATCCCTACGGAAGCAAGAATCTCTTAGTGGTTCAGTTTTAAGGCCTTCTCTGCTAGAGAGAAGTGATTGTAGGAGCATATTTTTGTCAAAGAGCAGAATAGGCATATCTTCGAAGGGAAAAGTACGAACCACCAGCAGCTTCTTTGCGAAATAAAATTCCTTGATTTCATTTTGAGATCTGACCTGGGGCATTTGCAAACAAGACTTTGGGATCAGATCGTCACTCTGTTTGGGAGTGGTTATACCCTTCTCATTGTACCTCTTTTTCTCCCTTTGCCTTCCTTGTGAGTTTCTCACTCACAAGGATTTTGAGCTTTCAATGCATTGTTACGTGTTCTATTGATCCAAAAACAGATAGGCAGTGAACAAAATCTTTAAGTGGTTCACCCTAGTATTTGCGGATTCACATAATACTACGGGTACATCCAACATCAGAAGCCACACACTAGAAATAATAAAATACGCATGGAATACAAACAATTACCTTGGAACTATATAAACCAAGCTATTTATAAATTTTGAATATTTTGGAATTCAAGACCTTGTAGCAATCCATTGAGGCTCAAGAACTTAAGTATCTCAGAAATTCAAAACTTACTAAATCATTTTTTTTACAATATTTTCCATTGGATAATAGCTTGGAACAAGAATGGTTGCAATTTGAAAGGAAAAAGGTTGTGGACTAGAGAACTCCTGGCTGGGTTCTGGTGTGGGTCATTTGGAAAGAAAGAAATAATAGAACTCTCAGTCAAACTGCAGGGATCTTAAACCATCTGCTCTGATCTGGACTTGGGACATCAGCAAGGAGATGGATGCCTTTTCACATGTTCATTTGCGAGTGAAGTGGACAAACACAAGTTTTCTCATTCACAAGTTTTCTTTGAACTCTCTTTGATTAATACAATGTTGTTGTTTTATTGATGAAAAGGAAAAAAAAATATTTATACATATATATACACATTCAAAACTAATAGGTTGTTAAACGAATGTACATTCGAAAAACATTTGAATGATGTGTCCTAGCCTCCAAGGGTCCATCTATCCTATTCAAAAAACATTTGAACGATTTTGAGAACCAACCATGCTTGTAAAATCAGTAAGATAAACTTCAAATTTTCCATATGAGAAATATCATCACCCAAGATAAATGGGGTGTCATCTGCAAAAGACTTTCCTTCCACCAGGGGGACCATATGGTAAACTTGTGTCCATGGCCTCAACAACCGATCTACTCATAGTTTCTACTACAATAATAAAGGGGATAGTTTGACATGAAACCATATGGTAAAACTAGTGCACTATGAAAAGAACATGTGCACAAGAGGAAGATTACAAGACTAGTACATTGAGTTGTGAAGAGCAAAACATTTGCCAAATGCTTGAGAACGGGGTTTCATTAAAGTAACTCTTAGGTCTTAATTACCAACAAAGGCATCAAAATATGCTTTAGCGTTCATTATTTGGTTAGAGTAAAGCAGTTAGGCTAAAGTTTTCATCGAATATCTGGAGAGCAAGAAGTGGGAAGCATAAGTATTATTTGGTTAGAATAAGAGCAATTGGGCTCAATTGTTCATCGAATATATGGAGGGCAAGAAGTGGGAAGCATAATTAAGAAAGAATAGAATGAATGCGAAAGTCCATCCATGAGTAAAAGATTAAAAACATGCAATCTTGCACTTGAAATTGAAAGAGAGAATGAGAAAGTAGTTGTTTAAATAAATACTGACTTCACCAGCACTGTTGAGCTCCTCTTCAGAACAACCAGCAAAGGGAGTGAACCCTGAAAGCAGATTCCATCTTGGCAAGAAAGTCTTGCACAGCCGCGCTGTCCTTGTCAAGATCAGGAGGGTTGTTTGACAATGACACAATAAAGCTGCAAAAGATACACGAGTGTGATTCTTGCTGGCCTGCATGGTTGCATGGTTTGCTGCTTGGGAGGGCGGAAATACATTTTTGCCCTCTTCTTTAAACAAGATGGGGGGTAAAATTATACATTTGCCCCCACCCAGGCAGCAACCTCACCCCTTTCCCAAGCCAGCTAGAATTGGGGTTGCTGTTTAAGTGATTGATTGATTGGAATAAATAATTTGAGGGAGGTTCTGACCGATGACTTACCTCTTAATGGATTCTTAATGGATTTGACGAAATCGGCAGCAGAGGGATGTCGCATCCGCTCAAGAAAATCATGCCAAGTGAGAGAAGCGGTAGAACAACCCAACAACATATCTCCTCTCTCCATCTCTCTCTCTCTCTTTATGGTTTCTCGAATCAAGTCGAAGTGTATCAGACAAAACCCTTTCCTTTCTCATTCCAACACGAACACGAGGAGCCAAGTGTCCCGCGGTGCGCACGTTAACATCAAGCCAGCATCCATGAACGAATCACCCCCTCAGATCTCCTTCGTTCATCGCACTACCACCCATTGCCTACGGAGGAGCAGAAAGGATCGAAGATGATGGCGGAGAAGGAGGGTTCTGAAGGGAAAGAGGATGAAGAGGATGGGGTGGAGAGTGGAGAAAAAGAGAAATGTGGCAAGGGAGGAATTGAACAAAAATGACGAAGAGGACGTGAAGAAGAGGAAAGAGGCAAGAGTAGGAACACAAGGGTGCTACACTGCTACTATATTAACGGAGAAACCCCACTAGGGATGGCTCTGGGGCGGATTTTTACGGATGTTCGTCCCACTCGTCCCGTTTGGGGCGGATTTGATTAAGGTTGTATGAATGTTGGGGCGGATACGGATATCCAAACTGTATCCGTTTCTTATTCAAGGCGGATACGGATTTGGCTATATCCGCCCCGCGAATATCCGTTTAACCGTAATAATTACTAAAATGCCCTGGTCTATAAAGGGAAAAGAAACCCTAATCAGATCTCACATAATCACATTCGGAATTCGTCGGCTCAACTATGCGTCCCTGTGGCTCTCATAGATGAGTTATGATCTCTCATCTCCCTGCTCCCTCTCTACTCCTTCCTTAAAAATCTATCATCTCCCTGCTCCTTCCCTACTCCCTCCTTTTGATCTCTCTCACAGCTCTCATCTCCCTGCTCCCTCCCTGCTCAACGATCCTCAACCAAGCTCAACGCTCAACGATCTCATCTCCCTGCTCAACACTCAACATTCAACACTCAAGATCAACCAAGCTCGGCTCAGATCTGATAGATCAGATCTCTCATCTCCCTCATCTTTCTGCTGGTTTTCATGAAGTTAAGGTAGAGTTAAGGCTCAATTACATTCTCACTCAGCTCATATCAGATCTCTCATCTCCCTCCTCTTTCTGATAGATCAGTGAAAGGATCCATGAAGTTGGTGTGGATGATCTTGAACTCAGACTAGGTAATGGCAAAACTTGGTGTTGATGAGAAGAGGGAGTCATGCTAATGTGTTGTTGTGTTGAAAATGTGTACAAAACTGAGACTATTTGTGGTTGCAATCAAAATAATTTTGATTCTCTGTGATGATGAGAATTAAATGGAAAAAATTTCAATAGCTTTTACATTCTATTATTAGCAAATTAGTTTCATTGGTTTTATTTTATTTAATCGATTTTTGGTAATATTCACTATTCATCTCGGTGTCCATTAGCAAACCTGTAAACGGATTGGCGGAGCGGGGCGGATATCCACCAATCCGTACGGGGCAGTTATGGTTTTTAAATAAAATTGTAAACGGATTGGCGGGGCGAATTTGGGGATCTGTTATTCCTGACGGACCGGGGATGGATTTGCTCAAATTCGCCCCGTTGCCATCCCTAGAAACCACTGAGCGAATAATACTTATGTGGCATTTTTTTTTAAAGTTATCAAACGCTAACTTCTAATCGGAGTTGGAAGTTTTAAACTAGCTTCTAATAAAATATTTTTTTTATGAGCTGATTAAAAGCTGTAAAATTAAAAGGTGTTTATTTTTAAGTGTTGAATAAGATTTATTTGGCAATTTTGCTCCACTGAATCGAATAAATATTGTGCTTAAAATCATACCCAATAATTTTTCAAATTCTTAAAAATGTTAAATTATCTTTTATTACAAGAATATTGAAAATACAGAGATAAAAAAAGCTTGAAAAATACAGAGAGAGAAATTGGAGAGATGAAGAAAAGTTTGAGAAATACAGATAAAGAAAACAAAGATTGAGAGAAACAAGATAAGTTTTTCGTTGAAGAGTCCTTGTGAAGGTAGGTAGAACGACAATGTTTGGTGAAGGAAATTTCATTTCTAAGTGTTGTCCATGCAAAAAAAATTATTTGTCCAACTTATACTCTAATATATGTTTCCTAGTCGAATCCAATGTGTTGTTAGCTTGCTTGTCTTGGGTAGATCTCTCAGATACTTGCCTTAGAGATCTTACAAGTATTGGTTCTGACCGCGTGACGTGTGGGCTTACTGGCTCATTGCAACTCGGACCCGACTGTCTGAATTCTGCCAATGATGGGCTTGTTGTTGTTTGAGCCTCGCTAGATTGAGCGTGCAATCAGGCCGGTTTCGTTTTGTTGACGATATTATCATGACACGTGTACGGTGTTGATCAAATGACGGTTTGATGTATCATCACCTGTGATGCTGTCATTTTTTGCTTCCTGCTTTGACCTATTCCTACTGACCTGCACAAGTAATGCATGTGAGCCACAGACCACCGTTGTGGTGGCCGATGGCACTCCGATACTAAAGTCAGGCAGGGATCTGAGGAAGATGTAATGTTGTAAACTAGAAATTTATAGTGTAGCTTAGCTTACCAACCTCATGTCTTATTTATAGTGCAGGAGTCCTGATTCGACCAGGCCATCGATGGCGTAGTTTAGGAAGGAGATATTCGTGGAGATCCTTCTCTAATTAGAAGTCGTGCTGTAGGAGGGAAGTTCCAGGTTAGCCCTATGTTCCTAGATACGCGGGAGATAGTTTCTTATCTGAGGATATTCCGTAAGAAGAAGTTTTCCTGTGTGATATGTACTATGATATTTGCTTCCTAGTCGAAAGCAGAGAGATGTTGTAGTTGTCTGTCCGAAGCTGATCCTCGAGATATTTGCCTCAGTAGGGCTTACGGGTATTGAGGATAGTTGTAAGACATATGGGCCTAGTAGGTTGTAAGAGTTCGGGTTCGTCTGGAGGACTGCATTGGTCGGGCTTGATACCGCTTGGGTCGGATTAGTGTTGGGCTGACACTGGGGCCCTAATTCCTCGAGATCATCATGACACGTGTATGGCTCAGGGATGTGACCATTTTGGTGTATCATCAACTACTCCCCCCGAGTTAATGGGGCGTTAAGTCGGTCCACTGACTCTTTGAAAAAACAAATGTATCGTCATGATGATTGGACTCAAAGCGTTTGTCCCGAACGACACATGACATTAATGGGTACGCGACTGCCCAAGAAGAAAAAGTGTGATTTGCCTTCCTTATAAATATTTGTTGTTTCAATGAAAATTGTTTCATTCTTATCTGCATTGTTCTTACAAGCAATAGTATCGTTGTGAAGTTTGATCCGTTCTTTCTATCGATGGTTGATAATGTTGAACTTTCTTCCAAGGATCTGTTATCCTTTACTTGCATCAAGTTCTTCGAGGGTAGTTTGGTTCACGAAACCGATTTGATCAGGCTTCGTAGTCTGTACTGTATTTCGGGAGATTTGGAAATCGTTCCCGCGTTTGGAAATTTGGCTTCGACTACACCCCCTCAGGGGTACATAAGTTTGCATCAAGGCATGTTCAAGTCTGGGCTCCGATTTCCAGTGCCAGATGACGCGAGTGCTTCTTTCTTAATTTTTTTATGCCTCCCGCTCAAATGGTTCCGAGCGGGTTCAAGATTTTGCTTGTGATTCTTCTGAGGGCTTATGACGCTGGTCTCCGTTTGACTCCGGCGGTGATCCATCACATGACCACTGCTCGATTGGACCCCAGGGGTCTCTGCATATTGAACTTCCCTTCTTGTCTACATTTGGGAAAAGTATCGGCTCTTGGTTTCGGTGGATTCTGCGTACTTCAAGCTGGGAGTCGTAGAGTGTCCCGATACTTTCAGTTTGATCTTGGTGAGTTTCTTAGTTGTCGACGTATTACATATATATTTTTGTGTATCCCTGATGCATGACTGGTTCTGACATTATTCCTTTGTTTCAGAAAAGTTTGTTATTTTGTCTCTTAGCAAGGAAGAAAGGCGGATAGAGAAGAAATTCCTTAAGCTCCCTTTGACATCCGTTGAGGAGGTCATAATGTCAGGCAATGTTGTGCACAGTGGGTTGTCGTGGTGTTTTCATGATGTCCGCCCCGTGCCAGGTTCACTGGCTGAGGGGGTTGTCAATCGTCGTTCGAGGAAGAGAAGTCTAGCACTGCCCAGCCCGTCCAGGCTTGCTGAATTGGAGGATAACGTGTCTCCCGTCATTGTTCTGAATAGGAGGCAACACTTTGACCGGGTAGCTTCCTCCCCTTGGGACATCGCGATCTTGACAGGCGACACCCTCGGGGGTCGTAGCTTCCCTCTTGATGCTTCCACTTCCCTTGTTGACTTAGAGGCGGATGAAGTTGGACCGCGTGTTGATGTTTCGAATCACCGTTGTCCTGAGATGGTCGCTCGTGCCCTTGAGCCGTACAATCCTATTTCGCTACACCCCGAAGCCCGCGAGAGAGTTATTGCTTTGGAGAAAGCCTTCACGGACCTACAAATGTCATATTCGGATGCTCTCTACCAGGTGGATTCCCTGAATGGTCAACTGCAGAGTTCTGGTACTACCGCGAACCTCGGAACGTGGTCTCTGTCATCGAAGCAAAATTTGCTGGTATGAGATCTCAACTGAGGGTGGCCAAGTCTGATTTGAAGTCAACTCGTGCTAAACTGAGGCAGACTAAGGCCGAACTGGAGTGCATGGATGTATCCTTGGACAGATGGTCTTCCGATCTGGAGGCCCAAGAAGCCAAGAGGAGGCGGGCGAAGACGGAATGGGTCGTCGAACGATAGCAGCTGGAGTCCGCAGTTGACTAGGGGTTTCACCGCGTTTGTGAGACGGAGGAGTGTTCGCACTATGCAGCCCTGGTGGGTGCGGTGGATTTTGACGTGTCAAGTAGGAGGTCGTTGATCTCATCCGAGGTTATTCGAGGTAGGTTGGAGCTTCTAGAGCTAATCAGAGGAGAGCATCCTGGTGTCGATCTTGATTTTGCCCGCTTCAGGAGGGCTGCTTTCGGACCGATTAATCAAGGGGAGGGCTGTGGCTTCACAAGACTAGCTGCTGAGGAGAATGTTTCTCCTTAAAATAGTTGTAACGTCCCTTCCTGGACAGATAAAACAAATCTTTTTTAATGAAAGTATTGTTTTGCCCCGTATTGTCGAGTTTACTTTAAATGCTTCGTAGATCATAGAATTTGCACTACTGGGCGGAGCGCTTGTCTTTGTCAGTCAAATTATATTGTTGCTTTAGGTCGTTGTCGTTGACCTTGTGACAGATTAGGTGTAATCAACAAAGAGTCGTCATTAGTCGAGGGTTGATCAGCCTCTCTCGATCATTGTCTGTTGGGACGTAATGACTTCTTGGCGAGTCGTTGTCGTTAGCGGACAAGCGCTGACTAGACTTCTACTTCCTCAGCCGTCGTGGTTTGCGCACAGCGAACTAGGCGTTGGGCACCAAAAGCTGTCATCATCAGTCGCGAACCGACTAAGCTTACCGGGTAACTTCGGCGATCATTGTCTGTTGGAGAGCAATGATCCCTTGGCGAGTCATTGTCATCATCGAACAAGCGCTGACTAGACTCCCACTTCCTCGACCGTCATAGTTCGTGTATATCGGACAAGGCGTTGGGTACCAAAAGCCATCATCATCATTCGCGAACTAACTAAGCTTAACTGGTAAGTTTAGCGATCATTATATGTTAGAGAGCAATGATCCATTGGCGAGTCGTCGTCATCAGCAAACAAGCGCTGACTAGACTCCCACTTCCTCGGTCGTCGTGGTCCGTGCATAGCGGACTAGGCGTTGGGCTGATATTTGAATCTGGCCATAGCCGGGCTGGTCGAGGATTGTAACGGACAACAGTGGAAGTTTTGGTAAAAGCAAATATTCTATTGATAATATTTTTTGAGATATTTTACATTCCATGGTCGTTTAAGCCCATAGCCGTCTGCATCTACCAGCCAGTACGTTCCTCGCCTGTTGACCTTGACAACTCTGTAAGGTCCTTCCCAGTTTGGATTTAGCTTTCCCGCACCGGCTTCTTTGGGGTTCTGCTGGGTCTTCTTGAGTACCCAATCTCCCACCTTGAATTTGCGTGGCTTGACCTTCTTGTTGTAATATTGCGTTATTCGTTGTTGGTAGGCGGCTATCTTGGAAGAGGCTAGATCCCGCTTTCGTCGAGGAGGTCTAGCCCCACGCGCAAGTCTTCGTCGTTACCATCTAATCTGAACTCTTCCGTTCAGAAGGTTGGTACCTTGAGTTATACTGGAACCATAGCTTCCTAACCGTATGCTAAGGCGAAGGGTGTCTCTCCGGTAGGGATTCTTTTGGTTGTCTGATATGCCCAGAGTATTTCTGGTAGATTTTGAACTCATTTTCCTTTAGTTGTGTCAAGCTTTCTTTTGATGGCCTCTAAGATCGTCGGTTGTAACCTCCGCCTGGCCGCCTGGCCGTTGGCTTGGCGGTGTCCTGGCGAGGAGAAGTGATGATCGATACTCAAACTTTTGCACATTTTTTTAACTTGCTATCTTCGAACTGAGTTCCGTTGTCGATGACCAACACTCTGAGGATGCCAAATCTATAGACGATGGTAGCCCACATGAATTTTTGGATCTGGACTTGCCCGATTTTGGATAGGGGCTCGGCTTCAACCCACTTGGTGAAGTAGTCGGCGACCATAAGAAGGAACTTTTTATCGGCTGATGCCGGGAGCGGCCCGACGATGTCAATTCCCTATTGCGCGAATGGCCACGGACTAGTCATCGGAGTTAGTGGCTGGGGCGGCATGTACATGTACGACGTGAACCTCTGGCATTTTTCGCACTTGAG
Organism: Berberis vulgaris; assembly: GCA_963556465.1. Lineage (NCBI taxonomy): Eukaryota > Viridiplantae > Streptophyta > Magnoliopsida > Ranunculales > Berberidaceae > Berberis > Berberis vulgaris. The sequence continues at coordinate 53,380,522 of OY747127.1, read as the reverse complement.
GACACTATCTTTGGCATCTCGCTACATGGTCGGTCAATAATATCCCGGAGTTAAAGCTTTATGGTCGAGGATTCTCCCGTCTGGATGATTTCTACATATACCGCTTTGGACTCTTTCCCAGGATCTGGCTTGCTTCTGGAAGTGATAGACATCGGAGCAGGGCCCGTCATTGATCTCTTGTATAACTTGTCGTTTAAGAGAGTGTACATTGCTATTCTATTTTTGAGTCTTCTCGCTTCGACCTTCTCAGTTGGTAGGGCTCTGGTTGCTATGTATTCTAGTATCGGAATCATCCAATTTGGTTGCGTTTCCGCAGCGCAGACATCTTTATGTTTCTCTTCGTCGAGGCTTGATTACTCCTGGTATTCAATGAGGCCGCTGGAGATTTTGTCTGAGGCTTCTCTGGCTAGGGCCTTAGGTCTTTTGTTGTCGCCGTGGGGGCACTGTATGAGTTCGCAGTTCTTGAACCTGCCCACTTTGCCAAGTACCTTGTCGCGGTAGGCTATCATGCAGGGGTCTTTGTTGTTGGAATCCCCCTTGACCTGGTTGACCACCAGTCTTGAGTCCCTGTATGTTTTTAGGCGATCTATACTGATCCCTAATGCTAGCTTTAGGCTGGACAGTAGGGCTTCGTATTCGACTTCATTTTTTGAAGCGGGGAAGTTGAACCTGACTGCCTTTTTTAGGGTGAAACCGCTGGGAGAGCGGAGCGGAGTGTGGTCCCGGCTCTGCTTGCCTTCCCAATCGAAGACTCGTCGTAGTGCAAGATCCACTCTTGGACATTAGAATCTGAGGGCTGATAGTCTGTCTTCGGCTCTTCTCCGCTAGTGAACTCAGCAATGAAATCTGCCAGCGCCTGGTCTTTAATGGCGGTTCTTGGAGCGTAATTTATGTCAAATTTTTCGAGCTCCACTGACCATTTCACCATCATGCCCGATAGCTCGGGTTTATGTAATACTGAGTGAAGTGGATGCTTGGTTAGAACCGTTATAGAGTTGGCCTAAAAATATGGTCTCAGTTTCCTGGAGGATATGACTAGTGCCAGAGCCAACTTTTTTAGGTCCGGATAGTATTCTTCCGCTTCTACGAAGGTTTTGCTAGTGTAATACACTGGTCTTTGGGTCCATCGGTCGTCTCGCACGAGGGTTGAACTGACAGCGTGCCTGGAAACATACAGATACAAGTAGAGCATTTTCCCTGTCGCAGGTTTTGAAAGTAGCTCTGCATTGCCCATGTACGCTTTCAGGCTCTGAAAGGTTTGTCCACACTCTTTGTTCCAAGAGAATCATTTGCTTCCTCTTAGTATCTTAAAGAATTGAAAGCATTTGTCGGACGACTTCGATATAAATTTGTTGAGTGCTGCTACCCTCCCAATCAGGCTCTGAACGTCTTTGATGTTGGTTGGGGCTTTATGTCAAGAAGAGCTTGAATCTGTTTTGGGTCAGTTTTGATTCCCCTTTTGGTCACTATATAGCCTAGGAATTTTTCAGACTCGACTCCGAACGTGCACTTTTGTGGGTTGAGCTTCATTTGGTATTTCCTGAGTTGGTTAAATGCTTCGGCGAGATCATGCACGTGGTTGGGGCTGCGGAGGCTCTTGACCAGCATGTCATCTATGTAAAACTCCATGTTTCTGCCAATCTGTTATTTGAACATTCGGTTGACCAACCATTGGTATGTAGCGCCTGCGTTCTTTAAGTCGAATGACATCATTCTATAGTAGTATATCCCCCTTTCCATCACGAAAGAAGTTTTCTCTTGTTCTGGGGGGTGCATCAATATTTGATTGTAGCCTAAATAGGCGTCCATGAAGCTGAGTAAGTTGTGTCCGGAAGTGGCATCCACGATCCGATCGATACAGGGGAGTGGGAAGCTGTCCTTTGGGCAGGCTTTGTTCAGGTCTATGTAGTCCACACATACTCTCAATTTTCCATTTTTTTTTATAAAAGCGGTGTTTGCCAGCCAGTCAGGGTATCGTGCTTCCTTAATTATGCCCACATTGAGTAAACATTGTACCTCCTCGTTTATGATCGCGTTTCTTTCGGGCGCCACAGGTCTCTTTTTCTGTCTAACGGTTTTCCTTGAGGGGTCCACCTTTAGGTAATGGGTGATTATCGACAGGTCGATCCCCACGATGTCCCGTATGGTCCAGGCAAAGATGTCCTGGTTACATTGTAGCAATTCCGTGAGTTGATTTACCAATTCTTCGCTCAAGCGAGAACTGATATGGATACCCTTGTTGTTGAGAAGGTTGTCAAGGTAGATCGTAACAATCTCTTCCTCTAGATGTCCGACATTGGGCCTGCCCCGAGGGCTTACTGGGGCCTCGTTGTCTAGGGTTGGCTATTCTCCTCCTACGCTTCAGGTAGAACGGAGGGTCATCTTAGCCGCTGGGCTAGTTGTTGATTGAGGATCGCCATGCTGCAGTGTCGTCGTGTACTGGCATTCCCTGACGGCTATCTGGTCGTACCGACCCTCAGTTCGTTGGATACTTGACGCACTGGTGTAAAGTGGAGACCGCCGCTCCCATCTGGTGTATCCAGGGTTTCCCTAGGACCGCATTATACACTGAAGGCGCGACAATTACTATGAACTCATGAAATAGGGTTTTCTGAGCTAGCTCCTCTCCTGTTATCATCAACTGTATCTTTCCCACGGGGAACCATTTTTCGCCGTTGAAGTCAATCATCGAATGATTATCAGGGGTCAATGTTGTTTCCTTTAGTTGCATGTTGTGGAACGTACGGATAAACACGACGTTCATCGAGTTCCCTGTGTCTACCAAGGACCTCCTTACTTCCCAGCCTGCCAAGAAAATTGTTACCACTAGGTCGTCATTGTGCGAGAGTTGTATGCCCTAGAAGTTGTTTTTCGTAAATACTAGCAGCACAGAAGGGTCTTGCTTTTGATCATGCGGTACCAGCTGCTCGTCGCCCATCGCTTGGATCCCCATACCTTGGAGAGCCCTTTTCCTGGACCAGTTGGATAGTTCAAACTCGAAATGGGCTCCATGAAACACGCATATCCTGTTGACAAATTGCTCCATGGGTTCGGTTTTGCTTCGGTTGCTCATTTTTTTCCTAAGGCGATGAAGCTCTGCGCTTCTTTTGTTAGGTCTGTCATGCTCACCGGAAGGTCCAGTGTCAGAAAGTTAATGAAGGCTGAGATGGCTGTTGTGTCATTCCACATGTTGACGGTGGTTAACTCACTGTTAAAGCGGGTCAGATTTGCCTTTAAGTGTTTCGTCAGACCTTTGTTTCATTGATTTGAGCGTCTTCATCATTGACAAAGCCTGACATATGAAAAGCGATCGTGGATCTGACTCGGTGTCCATTGGTGTTGCCGCTGTTTTAGGAGCGCCAACTTGATGCTCATGCGTTATCTGCGTTATCGAGGGTGGTGAAGCAGCGTCAAGCCGAGCGCTCGACGCTACCCCTCGCTCTTTCTTATTGCATGATCTAGTCACCATCTCTTTGTGTTTCGAAGGGAGACGATGCTAGTGAAAAGTTAGGAACTTTGTCGTCCCCACGAACGGCGCCAAATTAATGCAGTCATTTTTCGCTCCCTGCTTTGACCTAGTCATGCTGACCTGCACAAGTAACACAAGTGAACCACAGACCACCGTTGTGGTGGCCGATGGCACTCCAATGCTAAAGTCAGACAGAGATCTGAGAAAGGTGTAATGTTGTATATAGGGAATTTATAACGTACCTTAGCTTACCAACCTCATGTCTTATTTATAGTGCAGAAGTCCTGGTTCGACCAGGCCATCGATGACGTAGTTTAGGAAGGAGATATTTGTGGAGATCATTCTTTAATTAGAAGTCGTGTTGTAGGAGAGAAGTTCCTTGTTAGCCCTGTGTTTCTAGATACGCGGGAGATAGTTCCATGTCTGAGGGTATTCTGTAAGAGGAAGTTTCCATGTGTGATATGTACTCTGGTATTTGCTTCCTAATTAGAAGCAGAGAAATCCTCGAGATACTTGCCTTAGTAGGGCTTACAGATATTGAGGATAGTTGTGAGACATATATGGGCCTAACAAGTTGTAAGAGTTCGAGTCCGTCTGGCGGACTGCATTGGGCGGGTTTGGAACCGCTTAGGCCGGATCAGTGCTGGGCTGACATCGAGGCCCGTAATTCCTCGAGATCATCATGACACTTGTACGGCTAAAGGATGTGACCATTTTGGTGTATCATTAACCTGTATATAGGCTTATTTCATGCAAATTTGTATCTCTAATGAGGGTTGGCGTCAGTGGTGTAACTGTATTTGTGTATCGTGGAATTCCTAAAAAGCCCCTCTCTCATTTGTTTCTTCGATTTCATCTCCTTCTCTTTCCTTCGTCTCAGTCTCTACCCACCGCCTCCACTACATTTTTTTTTTGGAAAGCGAGCTGAGTTTTTATAGGATCCCATAACCTATCAACAAGGTGTGACCTACAGGTCAACACCATAAGAAAGTAACCATGCCGCCGGCGGGTCTCGAACCTAGGACGTGGGGGATAAACCCACACAGCCCTAACCACTCTACCATAACACCATTGGCGCGTCCACTACATATTACTGTGCGCTCCTTCATATACTCCTCCTTTCTATGGCTCTGTTTCGACAGCACGACACCCCCGTACATTCCCCATCCCCGCCTCCTCCTCCTCCTCTATTTGGACAAAACACCACCACCCCTCCCTCTCTTTCGACCCTTTTGTTTTTTCTTTTTCTTTTTCTTCTTTAAAATTCACCCCTTTGAAGCTCTGCCTTTGCTGCAAAACCCATCACTGTAAGTCTTATTCTCTGCTCTTATTCTTCATTCAGTCTCTGCGATGTCTGTTTTTGCTACATTGTGTTGTTTTGCCTCTTATTCTAGGGTTAATCCGCTGTTACTTTTCCTAATTTGATCTTTTGCATCTGCTATTCATTTCAAATTGAGTTTGATTGTCAAATTTGCACGTGAACAGTGGAAATTTTGGTGTGTAGATATTGTATCATGTGTTTAAGATTACGGTTTCCAAGCCCCACCCGCTTTCCTCCTCCAACGAAAACAAACACCTCTCCATTCATCTTGAGTTAACTGTGTAGCCTCTTCAATAAGATCTAACCCCGCAATGGTCCTTTGTTGGTTCTCAGCAAAGGTGTTGAGCTGACCAAAGTGTTGCCTATTGCATTATTTTGCAGCAGTTTTTTAGGAGCTTGAGCTTTTTCCATAGAAACAAACCAAGGTGCCCATCACATTGAACCTCTTTCCAATTGATCTCCAACATTTTGTAGAATTCTTTATCTTCAAACAACATTGTTCCAGTCTGAAACGTCTAGGGTCTATGACTGGGGTTGTTGATTGGATGCTCCAAAAGGATTGCATGATGATCAGATCCAACTACATGAAGGAGGAAATCTTGGAAGGAACCAAATATTTAATCATGTCTACAGAGAGTGGGGGAGAGTCTTTGATTGGACCAAGTAAATCTATCACCCTTGAGGACAAAATCAGCTAAAACAAAGATACTGGAAATCATTGATGTGAGCAGTTCTTCTCCCAGCAATGCTTTTCTCTTCTACAGATTTTATCACATTGAAGTGGCTCAATTGATATACAGTTTGGCTAGCAAAGAGAATAATGCTTCGTTTCCACTGAACAAGTTGTTACCATCATTGCATCCGTTACCCCCACGCTAGTTCTATGGAGGCATTGAGTTTTTTCTATTGGGCAATTGTCCTTCCTCGTTTTCACCATTTCATGAGCATATATCGTCACCGTTTCGTCTATACTTACTTCTAGGAACCCAGATAACGCCCATCAAGTCATGTTGTCTATGGTGCATAGTTTTGCACAAGTTGGCAAGTTGAAGGATGTTTATATTGTCATTGATATGCACAATCAGTGATTGCCACTTAGTGTTCATGTAATGAATTAGATTATTGGGGTGGCAGTGGAACTGGGATCGACTCAGCTTGCCAAGTATGTGTTTGTTGAAATGACTAAGAAAGGGGTTTGTCCTAATTCTTTTACTTTTAACACGATAATTGTTGCGCATTTTGTAAATACATTTTCTTTGAAAGGGTTATTGTGTTACCTGCAAGTACATTTTCTTTAAAAGGGTTATTGCGTTACCTCTTCTTTTGGCTTTAGGCATGCAAATCACATTTCATATAAGAAAATTTTCAAGTTTGGTTCGTGAATATCTATGATATGTTTGGTCTAGAGAATTCAATTTTCAGGAATGTAGGATAAATGTATGCATTTGTAATCTCATGCAAACTTCGATTCTCATACAATCCAAGACCACTGTGGCATTTTCTTTAAAAGGGTTATTGTGTTACCTCTCCTTCTGTCTTTAGGCATGCAAATCACATTTCATATAGGAAAATTTCCAAGTTTGGTTTGTGAATATCTATGGCATGTTTGGTCCAGAGAATTCAATTTTCCTGGGATAAATGTAATTATTTGTAATGTAATCTCATGCGAACTTCGCTTCTCATACAATCCAAGACTATGGTGGCAAGCCGAAGGCATGACACTGTACCCATGCTTCGAAAGTGTATGGTCGTGTCAACGACACGGCTGGTACACTAGTTCAGTGTAATATAGATATATGTAAGAAGATAGCTATAGATAATAAATAAAGAGAAAAATCAAATGAAAGTTTATAAAGAGACGTTTACAAACATTCTCTATATTTGAATTTATTGATGTTTATAAGTAATAGATAATTTGATATCAATCGGTAAAATTGATGAGATATTCGCAACACGTTATTAGCATGAAGATCCGACCAATTGAGCTTATGAAACCTCGACCAATTGAGCGATACGTGATTATTATATTTCATTTCGATCTAAGGGTACTTGAGCACGAAGCTCGGCTCGGGTATTTTTTTGCCTTATATTTTTTTGAATTTTAATATGACTGTTTTCATGATATATATTATATATAATGGATGTTACCTCACAAGAAAACACAGTTTCCTTGGCAGCGTTTCATGTTTGGAATTCAAACTTTTCTTAAATCTCAAACATCTCATCACACAACACAATATCACACATATTGGAACACAAGGTAGAATAACAATAGAGTATTCGCTTCGATACATGTGGTGTTTGGTAGTATCATTGATGGTGGTGTTGATAATTGGAAAAATTATAGACTAGTTTTCATCATGTATATACTACTCACATAAGGAGAAAAATCCAGCCCACTAGAATAACCAAGAAGAGAGACACACAATTCTAAGATAGCAATCAATACCTCATCAGCTTCTTTTCATTCTTCTCTTGACATTCATCGTCCCCAAAATTGTTTTCTAGGGCCAAATTCCAGCCCCCGTAGCCAGAATCGCCATGTATCTCAAGGTTGAAAACCACGCCAAGCATCTCAACACTGGCGCCCCCATATACCTTTTACCATGCTCAAGTACCTTGCAACTGAGGACCTTACTTATGGTTTCAAATTAATTTGTTTGTTATCAGATTATTAGAGTATTTTAATTAAAAAACCCCAAACTCATAGTCTTCTTCACAAGACCCAACCTCAAATATCTCCAACGTGTTTTCTCTATTAGAGCTTTCGATCTCTTTATGGTGTTTATATTCTTCACCGATTTCTCGTAGAACCCAAAACCTTGTTGGAAATTGGGTAAATATACCAGATAAAGAGAGATGGTGATAAGCACCAAACATCAAAGTATGTGCCAGAAACCAATCTGTATTTGAAAAAATGGTTTTTCCTGATGATTTGGCAAATGAAACAAATAGAAAATAAATATATGGTGGTCATCTAGGTGGTGTTGAGTTGAGTTCATTTGATGTGTGTAGGTATGTCCATGTGTTATTATTGACCGAGGTGTTGAATGTTGTATTATATGTTCTCAATGTAGTTGTGGGTTTACTAGGTGAAATTACTTCATATATTTGGTAAATTCAATTAATCAAATTACAGTGAGGTATGGGCATAATTGTTTTCACTCCAATTTGGTGTCTAATATAACCACTTTGTTGTCAGACATGAATCTTTTGACAAGTATTGATATTTCGTAGTAGGTAAGCAATTAAGCACAAACGTTGTTTGTTTTAAGATTTATTGCATTTGTCATAATGATCATTGTTTTTTGTGATATCATCACACTAAAATGGGCTTACTTAAAATAACTTTTGTGAAACAAAGCAGATCTGGTATACAAAACAAAGTTAACTATAAATGGAACTATATAAATTTCGTAAAATATATTTATATGTGGGTTTTATTCTTAAGTGTCATGTCACATGCATTACGCACCTCATAGAAAGTTATTATACTGACCAAGTGGCACACCTTTTATGGGTGAATAAATTATATAAAATATTGCAACTCCCGAAGTGGTAGCCTTAAAAGTGGCGGCCAAGGTAATAATCCCAGAAGAGGTAGTCAAATAATCACTCCAGTAGAGGTAATTATCGCAGTAGAGATAGTCACGACACTTACCACATGGTTCAAATGTTTGTCGTGCACCAATAGAGGCAGTGGAAAATTATCAAGATTCTATTAAAACCAAATAGACAAACTTGATGCAATGGAAAATAATAGTCACAAATCCTTTCATTCTTTGAATTTATTCTCGTTGCAGCAAAATCGAGAGGCTTAATGGTTTTGAGTTAGTTACTTATATACTTGTAACATCAAACAATGCAAACGGTCTAATGAAAAATCATAATCTCTAATATTTTCTAAAGTAAGTGTCAATTTTAATTGTCAAAAAGATATCAGTAGAAAACATATAAAACATAAATACCCTTGATGTAGTCGAATCCTACTCTCTTTGACCTTGACATGGACCTGCACAGGGAACGCACGTGAGCTAATTACCAACATTGTGGTGGTCGATGACACTCCGATGCTAAAGTCAGACAATGTTTGAGAAATGCTTACAACTGTAAATTGGGTTCTGTAACGTACATTTTCTCATCAACTCAGTGTCTTATTTATAATGCGAGAGTCCTCGTTCGGCTAGGCTTTTGGTGGCATAGTTTAGGGGAAAATATCTTGCTGGAGATCATTTTCTAGTTGGGAGTTACTCATGTAAGAGAATTTTTTTGCATGACTTGTGCTCTTAGATTCGCGGGAGAAATTTTCCTTTTTGAGTGTTGTCCATGTAAGGAAGTTTTCATGAACGATTTATATTCTGGTATATGTTTCCTAGTTGAAACCAACTTGTCGCTAGCCCGCCCGTCTGATTAGGCCTTACGAGTACTCGGTTTTACCATGTGACGTGTGGGCTTAATAGGGCGCTGCAATTTGGATCAACTATCTGGATTCTGCCGAATTGGGCTTCCTGTGTTCTGGGCCTTGCCAGATTTGGTGGGCAATTGGGCCTGCATTGCTCTCCTTTCGAGATCATCGTGACACACGTACGACTCGGATTAAAGGACGGTTTGGTGTATCATCAACTACTCCCCTTGAGTTGGTGGGCCAGTTCATCGGTCCACCAAGTCATGTCATAGGGGACCTGAGCAGTCATGATTGGTCGAGTCTGAATCATTTCTTCGAGCGACGCGCTTTATTAAATAGGCGTGTGTCTGCTCGAGAAAATGCGGGAATTTTGTTCTTTATAAGTTTCCCTCTTCTGCAGAGTTTATTTTCTTTACTCTTCGATCTTGGAGACTCTACTTTGTCGATTCACTTTCCATGCTTTCGAATTTATCCAACTTCCGTAATCGAAAGTTTGTACATTCATCAATGACGCGTTAGAATCAGTTTTCTGATGAATTGTTTGCTAACGGTCGTAAGTTCTTCGAGGAGGGGTCACTCTTTTAATCGAATCTAGAAAGTCTATGTCAGATGTAGACGATCTATGGCAATCTGGTGCTCTATACATTGGACGTCAGTCATATGGTAATGTCACCTCCTGAAGGATTTATTTGTTTGCATCGAGGTGTGCTCAAATCAGGCGTCCATTTTCTTGTTATCAACGAAATTTGGAGGCCTATCTCGGCATTGCGCCTGCTCCTGGTGTCGATAGGGTATAGGACAGTGTTCGCCATTCTGATTAAGGTGAAGGACGCTGGTGTCCGAGTGTCTCCGAGGGTGATTCAACTACTTACTTCTCCTCGGATAAACGAGCATGTCTTGTGTGTGTTGACATCGTTGGAATGTTTTGCCAATCTGCTCGATGACTTTAAGTTCTGGCAGAAATATTGTTTCATGGCCTCTGCAGACTCGGAGTATTTTGAGCTTGTTGGTCATCCGATCAAGCGAGAGTTCCGGCAACTGAGTAAGTTTTAGTTTCGTTTTTTTATTTTGCCAGTGTTAATTACATATTGAAATATTGTTTGTGTTTTTTATAGGGAGGTTTCAGACTACGCCTCGTTATTCTAAGGACAAAGCAACTTTAGATAAATTTCGTGACATGCCTGGAGTGCAAGTCTTCTAACGTCGAGCGTAGCGGACTATGGCCCATTGGCATGTGGCTCCCACTCTTTTCAGAGTTCCAAAGTCGAAGTCTGAAAGGGGTCCCTCTTCAAAGAATAGGAGGCTCCCAAAAGTTAAGATTTCAAGCCCGTCAAGGAGGGCAGAACTAAATAAAGTGCTTTCTATTAATACGCATTCCAAGAAGCCTCGTGCTGCCACCAAGTCTGCTAGCAAGTGTTCGGCCCCTTCAGAGGGATGCCAAGCTGTGGGGTAGGTTCCTGATTCGTCCACTGGAACGGAAGTTGTTGGGCTTGAGGGGTCGAATGCTCGGGCAAGGGCTCCTATTTCCTTTCCCGATATAGAGAATAAATATCTGTAAATGGTAGGGGTTGAAGATGTAACGAAGCTGAGTACTGAGCAAACAAGGATCTTGAACAACGTGTTGCTGCAAGCAGGCATGGCAGCTTCATCTAATGCCGGTCTGATTCGTCCTTTTTCATTGAAGGACTTTAAGTACGACCATTATTTGGATTGTGAGTCCCCCCAGTTGGGTGGGAGGTTGTCTGATAGTCGCCCCTAAGGCGAGAAGTCTCCTCAGCGTCGCTCGTATTGTCCTATCTCCCGATCTCAACCCCATATCGTGGTGGCGATGGGTCCAAGGGAAAACTTTCTCCCTTCTTCCCCATCTACTACTTTCGAGTCAGTTCGGGAGAGGGAGTCGATCGTTGAGGGCAGGAAGAAGGCGGTGCACGAGGGCCCTGCTGTAATGAAGACAGTGAAAGGAGTTACTAGAGTGATCATGATCCCTGAAGACCTCCATACGGAGCGCGAGTCAGTTTGTTCGCTCGGGATATAGAAAAGATGAGCAACCAAGCCTGGCACCAGGAGGTTGACATTTCTTGTGCCTCGAGGAAACATATCAGTAGGTGGAATGATTGGTTGGCGAACTAAGTTCTGATGCCAACAGGTGATATGCTGGGAGAACGTATGGACAAGGGGCGGAAATATCTTGTTCTTGGGATGTCATAAATGAACCAAGTTGTCATCACTGGGACGGAGGTTCAAACTGTTCGTGATAGGGTGTATACCATGAAGCGAATCTGTGCTAACTTGCAAAAGTCTTACTCTGATGCTCTCCGTGAAATTGAGTTATGAAATAAACAACTTAAGGAAGTGAGGCCTGGCCAATTGGTTGTTGATCAGGAGGCATGGAAGACAAGATCGGAGGCTTAGAGGATTCGCTTGGAAATGCTTGAGTCCGAAATTGGCTAAGACAATATCCATGAAGGACAGGTTCGGGGAGAACTTGAACCTTATCTGTCATGACTTGCATTCTACTCAGGAAGCTGCATCCATGGCGCAGGCTGAATTGCAAGCTCTGAATGCTGAGAAAGCCAGAGCCGATGTCAACAGTTAGAGGTCGATGTCAACTCCAATGCCAAGAGTGTGCATACAGTAGAATAGCGGCTCCTTCTGGCGCAACATGAATGCCATGATGGACAACTTGAGTACCGAGCATCCAGGATTGACACGATGTCGGGTGAGATGGAGCGGTTGTTACAAGAGCTTGTTGAGTCAAGGGTGCGCAAGGAAAAGCATTTGAAGACCCAGAGTACATTCGAGTTCAGCAGAGTTGTGCATGGGTGACTGGAGTTGTTGCAGCTGATGAAGGAGGAGAATCTTGAATGGGACCTCTCTCGCTATAAAGAGTTGTCTTACGCGGAGTTTGGGGAAACCTCCGACCAATCAGAAGAAGAAGAAGGTGAACAACCAGCAGAAGAAGGTGATGAAGTCCAGGGCATCCAAGTTACGGCACGTGCGGACGCATCTCCTACCTCCTCTCCTGTCAAATCAAGTGTCGTTGAATCTGAACCTCCTTCCGATGAGGAGTGAACTTTGTAATTTTGACTTATCAATGAAAGATAGCATATTAAACAACATTTTGTATTAACGCATTCTTTGACTTTCCTTGTTAGGTTTTATCTGATTTGTCTTACCAAGCTACTAGCTTTTAGACAAGAGGTTGCGCTGAGTCAGAAAGTCGTATACTTGATCCGCTAATGGGAGTTCCGTCTTTGAGATCCGCCATTGTAATCTGTCATATGCGAGCCAGGTTGTGGATCGAGTCAGCAGTTGTCGTTGCTACTACAAGAAAACTGGTAAGACTGTGGTCATGCGAGTGCATTTAATCGGACAATGGTCCTTTTGATTTCAAACCGTTTCTGTCCGTTGCTGGCAGACTAGGCTGTAAGAGATACTAGAAGTTGTTGTCGTCAGTTATAACTGACTAAACTTTGGTCGGGTTCGGCAATCATTGTTTGTAGTTAGCCAATGATCCATGGCAAGCCATCATCATTAGGCTGTATGAACACTGACTAGACTCCCACTTTCTAACTCATCGTCATCCGCACTCGTCGAACTAGGTGTTAGAGCGATAAGGTTTGACAATCATTATCTGTAGTTGGATAATGACCATGGCAAGCCATCGTCATCGGGATGCATGAGCACTGACTAGACTCCCACTTTCTAAACTGTCGTCATCTGTGCTCGACGGACTAGGCTTATAGTATACCAGAAGCTATAGTCATCAGCGGCCTACTAACTAAACTTTGGTCGGGTTCGGTGATCATCGTTTATGGAAGGACGGTGACCCCTGGCAAGCCATCGTAATCAGACATCAAGAGTGCTGACTAGACTCCCACTTTCTAAGTCGTCATCATTCGCTATTGGCTTATTAGGATTAGAGCAGACCAGAAGCTATCGTAACCAGTCGTCATTAACTAAGCTTTGGTCAAGTTCGGTGACAATTATCCATAATTGGACAATAATCGTTGGCGGGCAGTCTCGATCAGGCATTAGAGTGCTTACTAAACCCCCACTCTTTAAGCCGCTGTCATCCGCTTTTGGCAGACTAGGCATTAGAATGAACCAGAAGCTATCGTCAATGGTCAAAACCGGCTAAGCTTTGGTTTGGTTCGACAACCATTATCTACAACTTGGATCAACTCTCTGGATTCTGTCGAATTGGGCTTCATGTTGTTCTGAGCCTTGCCAGATTTGGTGGGAAATTGGGCATGTTTTGCTCTCCTGACAAGATCATCGTGACACACGTACGGCTCAAATTAAAGGACAATTTGGTGTATCATCAACCCTCGTGTATGAGGCAACTCCAGAAGAGACATCCATTAGCCAAGTAACCACCCCAGCAGTTGTTGTTACCACAATGTTACTACATGTCTAATTACTTATTTATAAACCACCTGAAGTTGTCTAGACCATCCGCTATCTATGAAACATATCATATATGATGTTACATAAAAATATTTTATGCTACTTGTGAAACATATGCAGTATATTATGTTTTGATTTGTTTGATTTATTTACTATATACCTTTTCTTTGAAAGTATAGTTTATAAACTACAGATGATGAACAATCATATTTATTTACTTGTTAGTGCCACTACTCAGAATTTATTGACAAGTTAGAACATTTTCTCAACACTGGCATTTAAAACACAATCATAGTTGAACTTATGTAATTTATTGGAGGCCCCAGCAGAAGTTATTCCATTCATTGAAGGCACCGGAGGAGTCTCATCTTCTATCATTAAATGACATACATTTATGTATCCAACATGCATTATATTTCAGATGTTCTTGAATAAACTTGCTTAATTTCAAATTATATACATCATATCTAATGTTGGAAGCCAGCAGCTTACATTAGAGATGTATGCATAAGTCTGAAGCTTACATTAGAAATAATTTTTCGTTGATTCATAGGGATTATACAACTCTCCAAGTTATTGTATCACATGTCGTTTTATTCCAAAAGCTTAAATAAGTCACAATTAACACATACTCCACTTTCAAATACATATGTACTCCTTGTTCACCTAGTAAACTTCTTTTAGATGATTTGATGTGTTATGTGTCACACGTTGTTTTGTTTAACGCACAAGTTTCATCCATCTGCGTCTAGTTATCTAATTTGTCGATGTAGCTAAGTGTACTTTTATTTTATTTTATTTTATTTTATTACTTTTGCTCATCGATAGAGATTGTTCTTGTACAGTCTCGTCCTGCATGGACAAAATGGTTTGGCGCATATTTAAGGTACACGTATTCACCTTGTTAGAAGACATTTACTTATGCATTCTAGATTACGCAGACTGCCACTTTTATCTGTTGACATTTTTATTGCTAGTTTGCATATGTCAGATTTAAGAGACTATATTTTCACTGTTAGGGAGGGGGGATAAGCTAGTTCTAATAGAAAAACATAATGGTATGAAACGTTGTGAATTATTTCTTACAGAAAACTTAATGGTACGGAATGGTGTGGATTATCGTCGAATATTTCAACTTTGTCTCATCTGACAATTATGAATTAGTTACTTGATGCATTTAATGATGTAGCCAAAGTGACGAAGTCTCATGTACCAACTAGGAATACCAGCTTGAATTTGTATCCCTTAATAACAAAGTTTGAATAAAGAAACCAATGAATATGTTGCATGTCAGAAGCTTGGCAAACCTATAGGTTCCAAAAATTCAACTCCCAAAAAAATGAGAATTAGTAAAATGTCACGCTCTAATGCTCCCGAATAAACAATTATTCAAACTCCTAAAAAAGTTGCATTACATGACGCTCTAGAAGAGGTCATGCAACTCCGTAAGCAACATTACATGACACTCCAAAAGAGGTTATGAAGCTCCAAAGGTAGCATTAAATGGCGTTCTAGAAGAAGTTATGTTTGAAAAATTCAATATCTCAATTACCCCCAAGTGGTTATTTATATCCCTGAAGTGATTTGAAAAGCCCCACGAATAAGCTCGAGTACCTGATAATAATGAGATCTCAATATATTAAGGAGAAATGTGGAATCAAATGAAATGATCATCGATGACATATTCATATATATGGTAGCTACCGAAATATCAAAGGGTGATGATATAAATAATGATCCATGAATGTTGAAAAAAATGAAATGATTGGACCAAGCCAAATAGGGTTCCTTGGAGAAATGTGGTGTCTTTGGATCTATAGTGCAAACACCTAAGTGTGTAAACCCTGTTGGTTTCAAATTAGTGTTTGTAAAAAACAAAATGAGGAACAATAAATTAGAAATTTTATTCATTTATTTCTAAAACGTTCTGTGTAGGATGGTAAGTCTACCAACAATTTTTTTGTCAGACTTACCACGTCCAACCTTCAATTTATACGTTTTGGTAAAATAAATATATATTAAGCATGATAGAACTCTGTAATATGACATGTTTGCCTCGTTGAGGAACTACAAGACTTTGAGTGTTATTTTGTTGTTTATGAAATTTTCATGTTAAAGCATGTAACTATTTTATTTATAAGGATGGAGATTATTCATACCAGCTACTGCACTGACCCAAGTAAGTTTATGCTTCTTGGGTACGTTCTTATTGGAACGTAGCCATTTAGCCTTTCACAGGTTTAAAGATTTATGAGCAGCATTACTGGAGTTTCATTAGTGGGGCTAGCGACGTCAGAGTTTCATGGTTAGATTATTTTTAGTTTGTTTTAATTTTCTAAATTATGTTTTAGTTGTTGCTGCTAATTGTTTCTGTTATTGAATTTTCACGTCCCGAGTTTTGGGGAAACGGATAATCCTACATGGATTTTAAGATTTTCGTTTTCTTCGAAAAACAAAAATCGGGTCGTAACAGTTTGGCATCAAAGCATTTTGTTAGCCTAGGCTGGGGTAGAGTCTAGGTGATCCTCAGAATGTGGATATGGGTGAGTAAGAGTGTAAATGTCTAGAGATAAAGTGAAAAGGGTGAACCTTGAACTTTTAGTATTGTTTCTTTTTATTCGTGAATCTCGTGATGAGATTCCTTTGACCTATGTATTCGAGGCTAATCATAACTTATTTTAATGTCAATAGTGGGTGACATTATTCCGTGTAGTTTCCTCGTAACGGTTTGTTATGATGAGCTTTTAGTTAGCCCTTTCAGCGAATCTCGGGATGAGATTCCTTTTGAGTTGTATATATTATGAGTGCTTCTAGGGAGCCTGGGTCTACTGCCTGGGTTTGCTGCCTGGGTGGCATTTTTACACTTTTGCCCCTACCTCTTTAAACACTCTTTAAATATAACCACAACAAGGCTCCCTAGAATTATACATATATTATAGCACCCCGTATTTTTAATACTTATTAAATTCTATAATATATCTGTGTGATTGTCTTTATGAAGTTATTGACATATGCTTTAGCTAGTTGTTTGCCCATGTGATGTGTGGTTTGTTTCTTAAGTAGGATTAACAGAAAATATATTATTGGATGATTTATTATTTGGACTCTAGTGTCATTTTATTCGGTAAGTTGTTGGCTTATTATAAAATTAATTTCCTATTTACCCTCTCTGTCGAATCTTGGGACGAAATTCTTTTGAGATGTATATATTGTAACACCCGTACTTTTCATTGACCTTAATAATATTTTTATACATATTGTTCCAATTTATTATTTTTAATTTCTTGTTAAAATAATATAGGTATATGCATGTAGTAGCCTCGTGTGTATTCATGTCTGGTGTTTTGCTTTGTTTGATGTGAAATTTTTATATGAGTATAAAATTCGAGAAATTTTTCATCTCAAAATATATTTTAAAATCTCATTTCGTTTGCCATGTCATTTTTAATATTCGCATGACTCTCTTACCTTCCGAATCTCGGGATGAGATTCTTTTAAGGTGTGTATATTGTAATACCCGCCAAATCACTTGTCAATATAATATTACTATTTTAATCATTAATAATATTTATTAATTGGTAGTATTTACAAATATGTAAGTACTTTATGATATGAATTTTGAGATCTAGGTTTAGATTGGTGGTGGGTAAAAGAGGAGTGGTGGGTGTGTTTAGCTAAAGCTAGCCTAGCCACCTCTTCTCTTTGGATACACACAAAAGAAAAATCTGCGTAGAAAAAAGAAAAAGGCGAAGAGAAAAAGTTCGCATCAACTTTGTGATTTTCGACAAAATAGTGAGTTAAACTCTATCAAATTATTCAATCTTTGATATTTATTATTATTTGATTTTTTTATTATGTATGTTGTTAGTATTTTGGATATATAAATGTGAGTCTTCTTCGTTCTCTTTTACTTTTTGATTAATCAATTGATTAATGTCAGAGTTTAATACAAATATAAATCATAAATATGAAAATTTTATTGTATTTTAGTAGAAATTAGATGAGTTGAAAGAGAAAACCTAAATTTAGGTTTTTCTTTAAATCCCGTAATAAAGACAGTTTTGAGCAGTCTTAGTATTTTCAGTGGATCGAGAATTTCTAGAGGTCAGAATACTTTCAAATTAATTCCGTAGATTCATAACACACGTATGAAAAGCATACCGTTGGTTTGGAGTTCATCCAACGGTTAGATCTCACTCGAGGTAGAGAAAAATGTCACTGATCCAATTTTAGAAACCCTTATATAACAAAATTTTAGTAGTAGAAGTTATTGAGTGATTCTTCCATCTTTTATATTAATTATGTGAATTTAATAATGTTTGGTTTATGAGTTACATCTAAAATTTGTGAGTTCTACTCTACAATGCCTTGCATGATAAATTCCCATGGTACGTGTGACATTATATTTTTTTAGCAGACCATGTCTATGGAGCTGTAACAACTACCTTTCCAATGAATATTTTTAGAACAATCATACAGTCTTTTGTTTGTGTTTGTGGGTTGTTTTTGACTGATGTACTTGGTACTTGATGGAAGCGCTACAATATCTTTGCCTAAATAAACATTGCTTTGAAAAAAAAAAATTGCATTTAGGGATTATATGGTTCATCATGCTAGCGTTAGGGTCCTGGTTATAACTACCCATTGCATTACTTGTTTTTGACTTGAAGGGAACTTGCTATAAAAAATGGGCTTAAACTTAGCACATGGTATCTCTCCATCTAGTTCATATACTAGCAGCATTGATTGCACACTTCTCACCTTACAACAATTCATACATGAGCTTGTTAGCTATATGAAAGTGGTTGGAAGGTGTAGTGTATTCTAATAAGGCAACGATGTATTATCACTAAGGCATCACTGTATTACTTTTTGAGTCTGAGAACATCTTATATAGAAGTTGATCAAGTACTTATCACTTTGATAATGTTTTCATGTACATTGTTCTTATATGATCTTATATGGGTGGTGATATTTTCATACAATACAAGCATATCTTATATAATATGAGTGTATCTTATATAGAAGTTGATCAAGTACTTATCATTTTGATAATGCTTTCATGTACATTGTTATGCTCATGATGACAGGGTCAGTCATAACTAGCTAGGGATCATGTTTTGATCTAATGGGGCTAATTAGCATGCTAGGTGGTTTTAGTTACTAGATTCATTTTGGGTGTGCTAGAGTTTCACCATGTAAATAAACTTGGGTATTATTAGTGTTATGTAAGTTAGTATTTGTAATTTTACGTTATGACTTGAAATACGTGGTTAGTATGTGATCATATGATAAACTTGCATTTGATTGATATGCAAATTGTCTTGCTAAGGAGTATCATTATATGGAATGGGTCTGATCCCTGTTTTCTGTTATGAAAATAAAATTATTTATAAAAATGTTATTTGCTTCCCCAAAAGAAAAGGTGAATATTTGTGGTCGATGTGTTTATGGTTGACAAAGTGTCACCGTAAAAGAGTATTGAGGATTAATGGATTTTTGTTATGCTCTTTTCCACAACTCCGAAAAAAATGTGAAAAAAAAGAATTATTTTAGTATACAGACTTGCTTGTATACGTGTGATATAATTTTGGGTATGCAGACTTGCTTGCATATCGGTACGTCGTTCCATGTGAGTTCGGTAGTACATGTAGTATTTAGGAAATGTTTGCCATGGATCGAACTTCGGGTGAGATGACATGTTCCTCGATGTGGCACCCCACTTGGAACATGTACGCTTCAAGTGGTTTCGAAGGCAAGGGAGGCACACTTGGGTGATGTGTGTTTGGCACAAGGAGGGTAGTGCGATTGTGGAAAAGCGTTCTCTCTCCCCGATTCTAAAGAAGTCCTAGGGGCGACCGCTGGAGCAGCTCGCATAGAATCGAGATTTTTATTTATGTGCATGATTGCCTTAATGGAAGAAATTAAATGCTCATTCGATCTTAGAATGAGAACTACATGTCTTCCTTAATGGTAAAATGTATTTGGTTGACATTTAAATAATGGTGATTATGAGTATGATATGTATTTATTTGAAAACAATCGTACTTATGAGGAACGATAAATTAGAAATTTTATTCATTTATTTCTAAAACGTTCTGTGCAGGATGGTAAGTCTACTAACATTTTTTTTGTCAGACTTACCACGTCCAACCTTCACTTTGTACGTGTTGGTAAAATAAATATATATTTTAAGCATGATAGAACTTTGTAGTATGATATGTTTGCCTCGTTGAGGAACTACAAGACTTTGAGTGTTATTTTGTTGTTTATGAAATTTTCATGTTAAAGCATGTAACTATTTTATTTATAAGGATGGAGATTTACTCATACCAGCTACCGCATTAACCCAAGTACGTTTATGCTTCTTTGGTATGTTCTTATTGGAACGTAGTCATTTAGCATTTCACAGGTTTAAAGATTTATGAGCAGCATTACTGGAGTTTCATTAGTGGGGCTAGCGACGTCAGAGTTTTATGGTTAGATTATTTTTAGTTTATTTTAATTTTCTAAATTATGTTTTAGTTGTTGCTGCTAATTGTTTATGTTGTTATTGAATTTTCACGTCCCGAGTTTTGGGGAAACGGATAATCTTACGTGGATTTTAGGATTTTCGTTTTCTTCGAAAATTGGGTCGTGACATGGGTCTTACGTAATAGAGCACTTCTTTTTAAAAGAAAATTAAGTAACTTTCGGGTTGGGTTTTGCGGAAAGGTGGTGGTTTTGAAAATGTCAAAAATATGCTTGGTTATTTATCCGTAAAAAATGCTTTGTGAGATCTTATGTGCGTTATTAGCCCTAATGTAACTTTTATGCTACTCGTATAATTAAGAGTATTCGGGGATGCATGCCCATATGTGATTTTCCCTTTTAGGCATCGATGGCAGAAGAAGTTATACTTTATATGAGGGAAGGTGGTCCTAATTTAGTGTAGTCTAAAGTGATTAATTTCTTGAATTTCGAATATTACGATAGATTTATAGAGCTGGTAGAAGGCTCTAGTAAAATGAGGGAAGTTTTTATTTAGAGAAAGAATGGAAATGAGTGCTACGAATAACTTGTTTAAGACAAATCATGTATTGTCACAACTGTTTTAATTGTTGAATTCTGACTAAGTAAAAGACACGATTCTGAAATTTTTTTGAAATGCATATTTTCGAAATTATGAACCTACAGTGAATTATTCAGGTTTTAAGCAGACTATACAGTCAGTAGGAAATTGGGTTTTCGATGCATTTTAAGTGTTCGAATTACCTAACTTGGCGAGCCATAATAAATATCGACGTTGAGAACATATTTTTTTTATTCTTTGAGTTTTCCCAAATTTTAATTGGTTTGGTCAGAAATCTCAAAATTCTGGCACAGTGAGAAATTGAGAAATTTCGTTTATCTGTTTCTAACCATTTCTTGCAGACAAGTCTTCTAACATTTCTACAGGTCAGACTTGCGATGGTCAACCTCCATAGAGTGAGTTATGTAAGATAAATATTTACTTTAAATATTATAGGAATTTTAAGCATGAAACATTTGCCACGTCGAGGAACTATATGACTTTGAGGTATTATTTTCTTATATATAGTAAACTTTATGTCATCGTCTATAATTTATTTTCTTTATTAGAGAAGAAGATTACTCATACCAGCTTAATTACTGGCCCAAATTAGCTTTTGCTTCTTGGGTACGTTATCATTTGAACGTAGTCAATTAGTCTTTTTCAGGTTAGAGAGTTTTAAGGTAGTGCTATTAGAGTTTTTCTTTTGTGGGAATATGTTTCTTGGTTAAGAGTCTTTTTGTTTACTTCAACTTTGTAATAAAGGTTTTGGTCATTTGTTGTTAAATTAAATGTTATTTATAGTTGGTGGGTTTTATGCTCTTAGATTTTGGGGAATCGATTATCCTACGTTGATAAAAGGTTTTGGTTTCTCAAAATTCGGGGTGTGACGAGGAGATTCAATACAGTTGTAAGGACGATGGAACTTCCACCACCTTGTACTTTGTTCTTCTAGGCAGACATTGTTGACCTTTCACAAACTTCTCTCCCATTTCACCACATTTCTTCTTTTAACATCTTCTCATCCTCCACAATTTTTTTCATCTTCTAGGCCATCTTTTGCCACTTCTTCATCATCCCATATACTTTTACCACATTCTTTTTGTTATTTCAATGCTTAACACCTAAATTTTCATTTTGGTCAGTTAAAAAACAAAAGGGTGCTTTAAAATATGTCAAAATTTGTCATTTATCTTTGGGATCTTTGGTCAAATAAATTTGAATTTTTGAAACAATATTCCCGACACTATTTTCGTATATTCCATAAGATTTTCGAGAAACACATGTTGAGTCTAGTTAAAACCTTTTGTAATGTTCTTGATGTGAACTTTAAATAAATAGAATGTAACCTTATTGTCTTTGATGTAGATTTTACTTACCTGAATTAATGGGCTAATAAACCTATTTGTTATACCACAAGTGCACGATTGTCAAATTAATAAACAATGACAAATACGGGTCGATCCAACGAGGATTGAACACACAATCGAAAACTAAAATATATTTAGATTAATTTGAAAAAATGAGTTACAACAATTGAAAATTATAAATTAACATAATACAATTAAGCAACTAAAAATTAAATTAATAAGGCAATTGGGAAGGGAACCAAGGCACCAAATTTACCATAGGCTCTTCGAAAGTTGTTTACACCTAAATTATTGTTTTCATAAAACGATAAGCATTAGGGATGCACAATTCCTTGCTTGCATCGATGATGTTATTGTTAATAATCTTCGTACAAATCTAAATTCACAATCAATTTCGGCAATATTCTAAACCCCTAGCATTGAGTGTCTTGCTATGGCACACACAATTGCATGTTTAACATAATCAATTAAAACATGTTTTGAATATTAACAAAAAATGTTCTAACTATCGACTAGTCTAGATTTCAAGTCTAATATAATCGGTGAAAACAATTAATTAATATTCAGAAATTAATTGTATTTAACACTGAAGTACGCAGAAAAACGGTAATTTAAATTCAACAAACTTTAAAAACCCATGGATTCATCTTCGCCTCAGCGAAATTGAGAAACACTTGTCGGAGGTAATCATGACAGCAGCGTTGGTAAACTCCATCCCCTCCTCAACGAACGTGTTTCCCCAAGGGTGTGAGTGTTCCATGGTCGTGAAAAGGAAAGTTGTTTGTGGTGAATAGCATCAAGGAGGGAAATTTTGAAAACTTCTTATTCCCTCCCTACGATCTTGTTATCTGTTGCGAGATGGTGGCTGGCGATCGACAGCGCTGCTGCGAGGACGATGGCAAAGTGAAATAAAGAAGATGAAGAAGATGGTGGCTATGGAGCTCGAGATTGTGGCTGATGGTTGTGCTGAGATAAAGAAGGAAGGATTGTGATGTTGAGTCGAGATGGATCTATAATGGTGGAAGAGTGGTGAGATGATTTTTGAAGCGAGAAAAAGGTAGTGGCTGGCGTGAAGAAAAAAATGGATAGAGGTATGTGGCTTGTCTGGTTTGTGAGTGGCGAGATGTAAGAACGAGAGACATAAAAAGGAGGTGTCGCATGATGAAGGAAAGCAAGATGAGAGAGTCGGATGAGATGGATTGAAGTGGTGATTATTCTCTGTGTCTGCAACCAAAAGGGATGAATGAGGAGACGTGATGGAGCAGGGAGTTGTTTGTTGGTTAGGAGAATGAAGAAATAGATGGGGAGATGGGCTTGGGCTTGGTTTGATTCACATGAGTTTGGTTTTGATGGGTTTTGACATTGGATTGTCGTAATGTCACTTTGTACCACCCACTAAATGTATTAAATTGATTTCTCTCCCGAAGCACCGAATTACATGATTTCATTGTTCTTATGCGCCACTTCGTGAATGTCTTGTAGTTGTTCTTCCAAATACGTCGAATTAATGTGATTTTATCATTCAAGCTATGAATACTACAAAAACATTAAAACAAAATATTTAGAATAAAATAAAATACTTAAAACACTAACAAATATAAATTATAAGGTGTTCATTTCTAAATTACCTGAATATCATATAAAGAACCACGAAATAGGCAGTTAAGTTAGAACAAGTGATACATTCATCAATCAGTTGGAATTTTTGTAATTAGATCTAAAAATAATAATATTAGTTAATCAAATTAACAAATTTCAGATAAAATAAGGAAACCTTAAAAGAAAAAATTTGGGTGGAGTATTAATGTTGGGTCGTTACTTGATTTGCTTTCTTCTGGAGGATGTTGTGATGACAATGATTTTCAATTCCATCATCACATTTTTCTCCCTCATTTGAAGTTTTGTTTGCTTCGTTAATATGATTTCTATTATTTCTCACGAAAGACCACAATACGTTATCGAGTATTGTATTCATTTTTTTTAACATAGCGCACATCCTAATTTCCACTTTTGAAATTGTGGGATGAATAGAAGATAAAGGAAATAGGGAATGGAGAGGGGGAGGAGATGAAGTATCGTTAGGTTCTTTGGATTAAATATTTAGAATACCATTTTCGCTTGCCACATTGGCACAAGCATTGCACGTTGGTTTACCTAGCCTAATATTAATAAGATCTGCATGTTAAAAAAGTGAATCTAAGGGTTCAGAAGAGATACACGGGCTATAAATATAATCTAAGTGTCGACAAAATGAGATCTTAGTAAGATTAAATACTCAAAGACTATTAATGTGATCTTAAGGATGGAAAATGAGTTCTTTAATGTTAAAATGAGTTGACTGAAGTTATGGACTTTAAATTAACAATTCATCACATTTAATTTATATTATGCGATCTTTTAGTTTTCTTTGAGTGTGATCTTTATCCCTTTTTCTTGTATTGTCCCTCTCTTGATTGTTCATGTTTTCTTTTGATGCTCTCAAAGCATAACCCCTAGCTCAGATTCAACTCCATCAAACATTGGACTTTCCTTTCCCATCTCTTACAATATGTTCATATTCCTCTCAGTAACCATCACCACCCCCGAAACAAAACCCAAAAACAAAATCCTACCCAAGAAATTAATTGTGGTTGCGCCGCAAGTACCTATGTTAGTCAAAATATTAAAACTTGCATCAGTCCTGACTCTTAGCAATTCAATCTTCATTTGCTTCACCTCATTCAAATCTTCTTGGATATACTGCCCAACTGGTAAATATCCATTTGACCATTGTGGAAATTCATTTAAAAAAGACTTTTCCCCCACTGCTTGCATGACTGTTTATTGTCACATCTCATACCAGGTGGTAGAGTGAGACCCTCCACTAGAATGTGACGTGATAGCAACAACAAAAATTCAATCAATATACCTATGACTTGAAAATAACATCTTGAAGATTAAATCACACTATTTACTGGAATGCAATACTTGCTCAAACAAACTCTGTTCCAAACAAAGGGAAGAATTCCCTAAGCTACAACTCACAACATTTGTCTAAAAAATATACATACCACTGATACTAACTATCAATATAAAATATAAAATATAAAATATAAAATATAAAACTCGACCTCTCTAAAAGGCTCTAACTATACCGTAGACCACCTTTAGCTGAAGACCAAAAAGCCAAAATCATGAGATGGGCGGGCGAGCTATCCACAAGCTCAGTGAGTATTATAAAGTCATACAAGAGAACATGATTAACACAAGTTATAATTCAAAACTTCAATGCTAAGAAAACACACATACTAATTACCATTCCTCTTTCAACGTCTGGAATGTGAGATGATGATATAACAATCATCATTCCACTTTTAATGTCTAGAATGTGAGACGATAATATAAATTACCTGCTTATGCCAGGGAACAAGGCTTTCATAATATTAACTTTTCCGCTTAAGCAAGGGAATGTGGCAAGAATTTCAACCATATTAATTTATTCCACAACAAATAAAGAAATATTACTTCTCAAATATATGACAATTATACCCACGTTAAACAAACTGATGTCTTACTCGATGTGCACTCTACTCTCTAGGTCTTTGAGATGTAGCCAGAGCCTTGTCTGGACCTAAATGAAATAACAAAGACTCAAGCTTAACATAAATCACACACTTATAAAAATATGTAAAACATATGCTCATGGAATAAATGAATGCATAAACACAATTCAACGAGTAACCTTGCTTCCTTGTGAAGCCCAAAACTCATAGACAACCCCCTTACTAAAATAACCTGAATCAGAAGCTCTAGCCAACACTAAACAATGAGATTTGAAGTTTATTTCATTCCAAATTCTGAAACTCATAAAAGTGTTCCAAGTGACACTAATCACCTCTCATTCTATGTACTATATCTGATACTACACTTCAAATTTCATAATAAAATCAATTGTGTTCAAAAGTAGACTTCTACAGCTTCAAAACCATATTACATATGCCTAAATTAGATTTCTGGGGAGGGAGATTCGTTCAACCCAATCTAACATACAATTGCTGAAAATCAGGACATGACTCAATGTTTAGGTCTAATTGAAACTGATGGTAAGCCATGAATACAGGGTGATGCAGTCATTTTTTGCTCCCTGCCTTGGCCTTGACCTTGACCTACAAACCTGCTGACCTGCACAAAGAATTCACATGAGCCACAGACCACCGTTGTGGTGGCTGATGACACTCCGATGCTAACGTCACACAGGGATCTGAATAAGGTATAATGTTGTAAACAGGGAATTTGTTGCATACTTTAGCTTACCAACCTCATGTCTTATTTATAGTGTAGGAGTCCTGGTTCAACCAGGCCATCGATGGCGTAGTTTAGGGAAAAAATCTGCGTGGAGATCCTTCTCTAATTAGGAGTCGTGTTGTAGAATAAGTTTCCCTGTTAGCCATGTGCTCCTAGATACGCAGGAGATAGCTCTCGTTCTGAGAGTATTCTATAGGTAGAAGTCTCCCTATGTGATACGTACTCTGAAATCTGCTTCATAGTTGGAAGCAAAAAGTTGTTGTAATTGCCCGTCTGAAACTGATCCTTGAGATACTTGCTTTTAGCAGGGCTTATGGGTATTGAGGATAGTTGTGAGACACGTGGGCTTAGCAGACTGTGAGAATTCGAGTCCGTCTAGCAGACTACATTGGGCGAGCTTGGAACCGCTTGGGCTAGATCAGCGTTGGGTTGATGCTAGGGCCTGTTATTCCTCGAGATCATCATGACACGTGTACAGTGCAGAATTAGGACTGTTTTGGTGTATCTTCAGCTAGTCCCCCCTTGTTAGTGGGCCATCATGATGATTGAGTCTGAATCATTCCTTGAGCCGCGTGCTTCATTAATTGAATGTGCATCGGTTCAGTGGAGAAGAGACGAGAATCCCATCCTTATTTAGGTCATCCTTTGTGCGGAGACTAACTCTTCTATTTTCTTGCTTTTAGTGATTTTACTCTTTTATCTTTTGATTGAAAAATTGTTCATCTTCTTCATTGCTCACCAAAACCATCTTGATGACGCAACTTTGGCCAAAGGCCTTGAGTTTTTCAAAGACAAATTGTTTTCTGAATCGGGCCTTGCTGAAATTCGAACGAAGTTCAGGGTCCTTGAGGACCTGCCATTATATGATCAGACGCCAATGTTTTTGCCAGTGGGGTTTATCTGTTTGCACTGTGGGATGCTCCAAACCGGAGTCTGTTTTCCTGTTCTGGATGTGATTTGGGACTTTTTGGACTTCCTTGTAATTTTTCCTGCCCAATTGGTGCCTAATGGGTACATGACCATTCTACTCATTTTGATCAGGACGAAGAAAGTTGGTGTCCGCATGACTCCGCGAGTGATCCAGTTGCTGACTTCTCCTCAGATGAACGATCACGCTGTCCATAAATTGACGTCGCCGCTTGTTTTGAGAATTTGCCTGATGACTTCAACTCCTCGCAGAAGTATTGCTTCTTGGCTTCTGCGGATTCAAAGTACTTTCAGTTCAAGGGTCATCCGCTCGAAAGACTATTCAAGCCACTTCGTAAGTATAGTTTTTTCTTTCGATTATGTTACAGTACTTGATTGTATGCTATTCGTTGCTAGTGTTTCCTCGCAGGACGGTTTCCCACTATTCCTCTTACCCAAGAGGAGTGAAACACTATGGAGAAATTTCGCGACTTACCAACGAAGAATGTAGTGGAGGTCATATGTTTTCCACACTTTATTCGTAGTGGGCTGTGCTGGCATGAGGCCCCCACTTTTTACCAGTCGTCGCAAGTAAAATCTAAAGGTGGGGCCCCTTCTACAAAAAGGAAGGTCGTCGGAGTTAAGGCTCTTGTTTCGTCTAACACAGAGGGGGCATTTGAGACGCTGACCTCTTTTGTGAGCTCGAATAAGTCCCAGGTTCCGCTCTAGTAAGTGAAGAGTGTGAGCCCGATCGACCCGTCAGGGAGGAGGCTGATGTATCCTGTTGGGAGAGGAACCACTTGCGATTAGCAGGGGTTGAAGATGTATTGAATCTTAGTGTTGTGCAGGCGGAAACTTTGAGCGAGCAGCAGATGCTAGCTGCAATGGCGGCTTCTACTGGTGCCAATTCGATAGAAGGTTCCTATGAGGATCCGCTCGAGGTTCTAGAAATCGATCGTCCCGGTGATGGGCTGTCCGATAGTGGTCGTGATGACATGGGCCAAGTTTCTCATAGTCTGCATTGTTCCCCGTCTTGCTCCAAGCCGTATCTCAAGGTGTTGGAGGGTCCGTTAGACAACTCGCTTCCTTCTCTTCCTCTGAATTTTGCTAAGTCCTCTAGGAAAGGCCGCGAATTAGGGCCTGGGAGCAGTGGTGACTACTAAGGGTTGTGCTGGCATAGTTCCTCACCCAAGAGAGCTTCATCTGGATGCGCAGATAAGTCTGTTTGCCCCAGACTTAGTAAAGATGAGCACTCAGATCTAGCACCAGAAGGTTGATGTGGACTACGCTTCGAAAAATGCATATAAGCAGGCGTCATAGCTGGCTGATGGATCACGCTCCAAAACCCAATGAGGATACACTAGAAGGGCGTATGGATAAGGGTGTGAAGTACCTTATGCTGGAAATGTCTCACTTGAGCCAGGTGGTCATTGCTGGGATGAAAGTCGAGGGGCCAGTAAGAGGGTGTACACCATAGAGTGTCTTCTTGAACATGCAGAGGCTGTATTTTGATGTGTTTTAGAAATTGAGCTGCTGAGGAGAGGAGGCTAGAACGGTTGGTCATTGCTATTGAGGCTTAGAGGGTTCGTCTGGGCGCCCTTGGGTCTGACTTAGAAAAGGCGGTGTCTGCGAAAAACAAATTCCAGCAGGAGTTGGATCTAACCCGCCGTGATATAAAGGTTGCGTAGGAAGCTGCGGCTAAGGCATGTTCTGAACCGTGGTTCCTTGTTGAGGAGAATACCTTAAAGGAAGCTGATTGGGCTGTTCAGAAACAACAGTTGGAGTCTGATGTGGAAATTAATGCTCGAGCGGCGAGGAAGGCAGAGGACCAGCTTAAACTGGATCAACATGAACTCAGTGTTGTAAAGAACAGTCTAATTACGGAGCAGTTTAATGTTGATGCACTGACTAGCAAGATGGAGCTATTGGAACATGAACTTGCCGAGGTAAAAACGCATGAGAAAGAGCTTATCTAGGAGCAAGGCAAAAGTGAATTCCGTTGGGTCATACATGGTAGATTGGAGCTGCTGGCGCTGATAAAAGAGGAGCATCCGAAATGAGACCTCTATCGTTATAAGAGGATGTCATATGTAGATTTGCCAGTGGCTTTTGCGTCATTAGACTAAGAGGGCAGTCTGGATCCTGATGCTCAGGCTACGACGGCGCACGGACGCAACTCTTGCTCCCTTCTCCGTTAAGTAGTAAACTTTCTACACTTATACCTTTTTTGTTTCATCTATTAATGAAAACATGTTTATCTTGAGTACGTTTCGTATCTGTTTTATGCTTGTTATCCCTATGGCTTGTTTTCCGTTTCACTTTGGCATAGGCTGGTTGGGTCAATAGGAAGTTGAGTGGTCTGTCTGCTGTTGAAAGCTTGATCGTTTGCATAGCGAGTGACTCGACGTCATTGTTGCTTAGTCATGTCCAATAGTGGACGTTCCACGGATGGTTCAGAAACGGGATATGCTACCCAGCTTTGGCCCATTTTTAGGGTAAGTCGTTGGGAGCGCGTTTTGCCCATCTGACTGTCTATCGCGGTTGTTGGCATGAGTGAACTGTGATAGTTAAGCACATGCGTTGTATTTGACCTAGGTCGCTTATCCCAAGTCAGGTTTCTCAAGCTCGGTGGTGGTCGCGCAGTGAGTCGTCCAGGGCTCCCACCTTTCGAACCATCTATTTCCTAACAGAGTGGACTACAGGTTTGGGGAGCAAGGATTTGGCGATCATGGTCTGTTGAAGAGCGATGATCTCGTGGCGAGGCGTCGACATCAGTTCGGGACTGACTAGTATCCCACCATTCAAATCATCTTCAAACGCGCACAACAGGCTACAAGTTTGAGACGAGGGGGTTCGGCGACCATGCTGAAGAGCAGTGGTCCCGTGGCAAACCGTCGAAATCAATTTGGGACTAACTAGGCTCCCACCTTCCAAATCATCTACAAGACTACACCCTGCGCATCGAGCTACAAATTTGGGAGTTTCCGGTGATCATGGTCTGTAGAAGAGCAGTGGTCCTGTGGCAAGCCGTCATAATATGTTCGGGACTGACTAGGCTCCCACCTTCTAAACCATCTACGCCCACGCGGTGGGGTCTACAAGTTCAGGGTTGGTAATTTGGTGACTGTGGTATGTAGAAGAGCAATGGTCCCGTGGGAGCCGTCGAAATCAATTTGGGACTGACTAGGCTCCCACCTTCCAGACCATCTACGCCCGTGCAATGGGGGATACAGGTCTGGATTGGTAATTTGGCGACCATTGTCTGTAAAAGAGGAGTGGTACAGTGGTTAGCCGTCGAAATCAGTTTGGGACTGACTAAGCTCCCACCTTCCAGACCATCTACGCCCGCGCAATGGGAGCTACAACTATGGGCTTTGATCAAAAGCCGTCGTTGCAAGTTGTCACCAGCTAGGCTTACCTGATCGGGTTTGGCGACCGTTTTCCACGAAAGGGGCAACGGTCCCAGGCGAGTCGTTGTTACCAGGTGTGACAACACTTATTAGACTCCCACTTCCTAAACCATCTGCATCCGCACTGGATGGACTAGGTGTCAGGATGAACCAGAAGCCGTCGTCATCAGCCAAGGCTGACTAAGCTTGCCCAGCTAGGTGGAGGCTCTGCCAACTGCGGGCGTGCAAGCCTATATCCGCAAGTGGAGTGCGTTGTGAGGATGAGTTATGAAGATAGAAGAATACATTGAATCACCTGGCGGTATGAGTTGTGATTCGCGCGTCAGGGATGACTAGGGTTTCTTATGCTCATGTCAAGCATGTGATAGAATAATGTTTGAATAGTGAGCTAAGCCCTTGGGCTTGTACAGTGAGAGCTAGGGTTTCTTGTACACAATATGCTATGTGTACGTCGTAGATCGCGTAGTAGCTCGTGTATGACATAGATTGCGAGACGGTTGAATATCGGTTACTCCCCTTGAATTAATGGGGTTGGATGCAGCCCCGTTGGTTGGACGAACGTGGACTTGCGTCGTTTCCTTGGGAACCGTCGTCTCCTTGTTTCCCATACAGTATTCAATGCTGACAGTTAATGCTGAAGCATCCGTTTGGTGAACCATTATGTCTATATAATGGTGTTTCCTCATCGTTGTAGGCACTATCTTCTGTAGTGCGTATCTCCTGTAATGTTCTTATTTGAAGAAAATGCTTTGGGTTTTCCAAAGGCTATAGGGAGATCTTCATCATTGGAGTCTTCGAATGTTTTGACATTTGCGCCGATCAGTCATGATGAGAATCGTTGTTATGTGTGGTCACCTGCTCTGGGTGAGCACCTAATCGTTTCGTTGAGGTCTCGTAATTTCTTCTCATGTTGCGGAGAAGAAGTATGATCTCCCTCCCAAGGGATGAGTCTGTCGTTTATCCGCTTGCGCTTCGGTGTTACCTTGTGTCACTATGCTCACATGTATGTGGTTCATGCTACCAACTTATGGTTGATCGAAGTGTTGGCAGATGTGTCGATGCTTTCGGGATGGTATCTCTCAGTCACCCCGAGTATCGTGCATGGGAAAAATGTCATCGCTTGACAGCACTGTGAAACCTTGAACGCTACGTTGCTTGCGGCCATCTTCATCTGCCCCCTTCTACCTCCTTGGGGGGGGGGGGGGCGAAAGCCGTTTGAGGAAGTCTGCAAGGTCTGTGTATCGTTGTAGGGTCACTTTCTGAGGTGAATTGGCGGAGCAATCGGCTGCCTGTATCTCAGCCCCATTTCGCATTTTTTCCTTGATCTTTGGACATGTTTCTCGAAGGAGTCGTTTAGCGAAGTTTAAATGGGGTACATTTGTTCTCTTCTGGCATCAGACTGTTTAAGCGAGTCTTTACTTTATGTCAATTATACCCACGTTAAACCAACTGATGCCTTACTCGATGTGCACTCTACTCTCTAGGTGTTTGAGATGTAGCCCGAGCCTTCTCTGAACCTAAATGAAATAACATAGGTTCAAGTTCAACATGAATCACACACTTACTTATAAAAATATGTAAAACATATGCTCATGGAATAAATGAATGCATGAACACAATTCAATGAGTAATCATGCTTCCTTGTGAAACCCAAAACTCATAGACAACCCCCTTACTAACATAACCTGAATCAGAGGCTCTAACCAGTACAAAACAATGAGATTTGAAGTCTATTTCATTCCAAATTCTGAAACTCATAAAAGTGTTCTAAGTGACATTAACCACTTTTCATTCTATGTACTATCTCTGATACTACACTTCGAATTTCGTAATAAAATTAGTTGTGTTCAAAAGTAGACTTTTATAACTTCAAAACCATATATCATATGCCTAAATTAGAATTTTGTGAAGGGAGATTCGTTCAACACAATCTAACATACAACTGCTGAAAATTAGGACATGACTTAATATTTAGGTCTAATGAAACTGATGGTGAGCCATAAATACAGAGAATTAGACTTCGGGTTTTATATCCATGGAAGGTCTCGTGTCTCTCTTGTTTCCAACCTAACAAACCGTTTGCAATTCAGAGTTCTGTGCAGCAGATCACACCCATTTTAGTACACATTGTGCAAATTAGTTCGAATTTGTATATACATCTATATGAACATCAAATCTTCTATGCAATTCTCCTACCATCAAACCTAACCCATATGATCTTAAAAAATATGAAACTTTGATTTCCCATAGCTGAAATAAATCAAGAACACACCTTTAGCAAAACTTAAGGTTTAAAACTCAAGCACAAACACCTATCTTGGGAACTCCTTGCTTGCCCAACTAAGAGGAGTAAGATAAACAAAATAATATCATTTGTTGCTTAAATAATAAGTGGGTGACAAATATATCCCAAATTTATCTTTTAGTCATTCAATTTATAAAACTTTCATTAAGCACCTAAAACTTTTCCAATATTGTATAAGTGAGCTAGCTACTTGACAAATTTTTTTTTATCTTGTAAGTGTGTTCTCAACATATTTTGTGAAAAAATAAATCATTAATCAACCAATTAAATCCATACACACGCTTAGAACCCGACATTCTTACATTCCTTCGGGTTCTTGCTAAAATAATTTATTCGTACTCATACTTGTGCTCTAAATTGAGTATGAGATATATAACAATGTAGGAAATGCATGTTTTCAAGATTCAAGTCTCACATTTATAGTGTAATAAAATGATATAATAAACCTCGTCTGCCACTTACTAGAAGATAAGTTTATCGTGTTCTTGCCAAATAGCATTAGAAATGGCTGATGTTGTAAGTATGAATTAGCATATAGTTTGGCCAATACTTTTATCAACAAAGATATTCTAGTAGATCTTTAATAATACCGAATTGTACAATAGTCCAATTAACTGCTAAACTAGAAGAGAACCTAGCATGCATAACAATATGATGTTTTTTTAAACAAATGAATTAGTGATTAATCCTCAGCTTACACATAGGACAATGTAAGGGCACATTGAACAAAAAAGTGAAAAATGAGGTGAAATGTATATGTGAGCGGAGAGATAAAATATTTATGTTTTTTTTTTAAAATGAAAATCGTCATAACTATCTACTTAATTGTCGGATTATAGTAAACTTAATATGATTGAAATGCATTTTTGAAGATCTTTCCAATGAAATCAATCATTAATTCAAACGCTTAAAGTTTTAAATATGCATTTCACGCCGTATGCATTTAAAAAAAAGAACGTAATCTAATGCACTTCATATTGTAAATATTTTCAATATTAAGACACATTTAAGTAAAGATCACGAACTTCATATTTAAAAAAATAAAAGTTTTGGAAAGTTGGAATTTCTTTTTATAACTTTTATTCCCAACCAACTCTAACCATTAGACATCTAAAGACTTAGATTGAATTTGAATGTCAAAGGCACATGGATTACTCTAATATTTTTCAAAGCAAAATATAAAGGTGCGAATGAGTGTTGCAGGGGCAAATTCAAAATAGGCAGCGACTTT
Organism: Berberis vulgaris; assembly: GCA_963556465.1. Classification (NCBI taxonomy): domain Eukaryota; kingdom Viridiplantae; phylum Streptophyta; class Magnoliopsida; order Ranunculales; family Berberidaceae; genus Berberis; species Berberis vulgaris. The sequence continues at coordinate 53,346,360 of OY747127.1, read as the reverse complement.
TTGACACCCCATTTTTCGCTGAAAATACCACCACCCCAAATTTTGAATGTGTTGAGGGACACCACCAATATAAATTCATCTCTCACCACTGTTTATCTTCGCTTCCCTTTTTATTTCTCAAGAACAACAACTACCAGTGCATCGTCCCGCAGTCGGCCGCA